>JAYESD010000007.1:5283736-5944844 GCA_036927565.1 Tuctoria greenei
ATGTGTTATGAGCGTCTGTTTTAGCAGGAACATCCTGCGCATACAGAAATCAGCCCAAGAGGTGATAGTGAACTATTCGCACCAGTTTCTAAAGCATATTTATCCTCTAAATCCTCTAAAGTTTGCTCTAAAGTGTACTTTATATATTCTATATTTACAGTTTTTCCTCTCTAAATAAAGAGTTATCTTTACAGTTTGCTTTAGAGTGCCTTTTAGAGTTTACATGTGTGGATGACCTAACATGCCATGAATTTACGACCATTGAAGGATGCTAAAATGAAGGTTAACTCATTTGAAGAAAATTTCGTCTTGAGTAAAATCAAAAGGTAATCATTTTGGACATATCGCGAAAATTTGACATTTTCAAAACTGTTTTTTAAGTAAAATTGAAGACTGATCCATTCAATTTCACTCGAAAAATTGATGTCTTCGAAACTTACTAAAAACTTAAGTATGGCTACATAAGATCTGTTAGATAAGAAATACAAGCTTCATTTCGAAGAAAAAATAATGTTACGATCATTCTTTTAAAGAAAATTGTATTTTGAGTAAAATTGAAGGCTAACTTCTTTGAATTCATGTGAAAAATCTAATATCTTTGAAAATTCTCTAAAATTTATGTATAGCTACGTAAGATATATACAACATGAAATAGAAGTTCGATCTCGAAGAAAAATAAATTTACGATCATTTTTTTGAAGAAAACCGAGTTTTGAGCAAAATCGAAGGCAAATCCCTTTAAATTTACGCGAAAATTTGATATCTTCAAAATTTTCACAAAACTTATGTATGGCTATGTAAGACATATACAACATGGAATAGAAGCACGATATTGAAGAAAAAACGAATTTACGATCATTTTTTTTGAAGAAAACTGCATTTTATGTAAAATCGAAGGCTAATCCCTTTTAATTCATGAGAAAATTTAATATCTTTAAAACTTCTCAAAAACTTATGTGTGGCTACATAAGACATGAACAACATGGAATACAAACTCGATCACAAAGAAAAATGAATTTACGGTCATTACTTTGAAGAAAATTACGTTTTGAGTAAAATCAAAGGCTAGCACATTTTAATTCATGCGAAAATTTGATATCTTCAAAACTTCCTAAAAACTTAGTATGAGTACGTAAGAAATATACAGCATGAAATAAAAGTTCTATCTTGAAGAAAAATAAATTTACGGTCATTCTTTTAAAGAAAACCGCGTTTTGAATAAAATCAAAGGCTAACCCCATTTGAATTTACGCGAAAATTTGATATCCTCCAAAATTCCGCAAAACTTACGTGACGCTACGTAAGACATATTCAACATAGAATACAAGCTCCATCTCGAAGAAAAATAAATTTACAATCATTCTTCTGAAAAAAACTACGTTTTGAATAAAATCGGAGACTAATCCTTTTGAATTCATGCAAAAATTTAATATCTACGAAATTGCTCAAAAATTACATATGGCAATATAATACATATACAACATTAATTACAAGTTCGATCTCAAAAAAAATGAATTCAGGGTAATTCTTTTGAAGAAAACCGCGTTTGAGTAAAATCAAATGCTTATCCTTTTGGATTTCTTGCAAAAATTAGATATCGTTGAAACTTCTCCAAAAATTAAGTATTACTATGTAACTCATATCCGACAAATAATACAAGCTCAATCTTGAAAAAAAATTACGACATATTTTTCGTAGAAAACTCGATTGTCGATAGAATCGAAAAACCTTTGTATTTCTCATGAAAAATTTATACCATCAAAACTACATAAAAAACTAATTATGACTACATAACACATATCCGACACGTAATAGAAGCTCGATTTAAAATAAAATAAATTTACGAGCCGTTTTTCGTATATTACTTAGTTCTCGATAAAATCGAAGGCTACTCTAAAACTACTCTAAAATCGAAACTACTCTAAAACTTAAGTATTACTACGTAACACATATCTGACATGTAATACAAACTCGATCTCAATGAAAAATGAATTTACGATTGTCGAGGTGTCTGAACCGACACCTCCCTCGGAGTAGCTCTGATGCAGTCCACGGTGGTTCAATGTATATTCGAGGGCTAGTCCTAGCAAGATCGGGATCAGAGAACGATGAACGCAGGGGTTTTTACGTGGTTCGGGCCGCTTGAGCGTAATACCCTACTCCACGGTGGTTTGAGTGTAGTATTGCTTGAGTCCGAGAGAACTTGAGCTTAGTCGGTTGCTGCTCGGTCCTTTTATAGTCTAAGGCTGAGAAACTTACAAGTGGGACCCAGGGCCCAACATGTGGCCCTGGGTGTACCAACTCACTCCTAAGATATGGGAGTAAATGCTATCCCCTGACAATGGCTTCAATGTGCCGTCTGACCATGCCTTGCCGCAGGGCTACACATAGCCCCTCATGATGGCAGGCGGTGTCTCATCTATCTTGTCGCGGCTTCTCATTCGTCCACCGTACATAGTTGTTCGGCGCCAGCCTGTTACCAACGAATTGGGTACAAGACTCTTGACTTATGAGTGCGAGCTCCTGCTTACCTAGGGAATATGCGCGTCTTTTCCGTTTAGGTGCAATGGGCTCGTCCCTCTTTATTGCCGCTATCGCAGGATGAGCATGGTGCGGCGCTGCTCGCCACGTGGCGAGTCTGGTCCTTCCCTCTGCTGGGTGGTCGAGCCCGGAGCTGCCGGACACGTGGCTGCACCAGACCTTCTTCCCGCAGGGAGGCGGGTCGGTGGCTGCCGACCTGGTGAGCACGTCGGACCTATCCTTGGCAGAGAGGTGGACCCAGACCTGCAGGACACGTGGCAGCGCCGGACCTCCCCTCTGTGAGGGAGATGCACCTGCAGCTGCAGGACACGTGGCAGCGTCGGGCCTTCCCTCACTGTAGAGGCGTGGCTTTGCCGCATGCCACGCGGCACCCTGGGACCACGTCGGATGCTGCCCCCACGGGTGGTGGGGCCCAGCGTGCCTCCTTTCTTATATCGAGGGGTACTCGGTTTGCCAGGTACCAACAGTGGCCCCCGGGCCTATCTCGGGGAGGAACTTCCTTGGTTAAGTGGTTATACCTGAGGTGGGGCCATTTTGAATCCTCGAGCCGCGACTTTAAGGGCTTCCCTTCAATGCGGCGGATAAAATCTTTCTGCGCCATCAACGGCAGTCGGTTCCCGATACGAATTTCGTTTCAGTTCCGCGCGCCCATTAAGTTGCCGCCCTTTAGCTTTTAACTCCCGCCTACAAGAGCGGCTACCTCGAGGTGGCTACTTGGCATTTTCGTCGAATCAGACTTCGACCCACCAGTCATAGTGCGAGTAGCTCTAGTATTATGGTGCCTGCAATTTCCACCCAAACGTCGTGGATGTATACTTAAGAAGGGGACTAGCAAAGGTCACATGCTCTTCATGCCTCCACTCGCACCCGCGCTTAAGACCTTACTGCCTTCTCGCATCCTTCAGCTTTGAGCCCTAGCCCTCGCACAGCCATCCTTTCCCTACTCCATCTCGTTGCCATGGAGTTGGGTCTCCCCGCCAGCAAGACCAAGACTGAGAAGGGACTGAAGAAGGTCTGTGCCTACATGGGATGGTCCCACGACACCTTCAACGATAAGATCTGCTTTGGAGAGCTTCCTTTTGAGAAGAAGAACGCCGGTGACAGGTCTTATTCCAAGGATACGACATGGTCAACCTACTTCCCCCTTCTCGTCCTTCCTAATGACTTTGCTGGAGTTCTACGGCATCCATCTGCACTTCCTCGGGCCCCACTCAGTTCTGTTGGTTGCTACCTTTGTCCACTTTTGCGAGATGTGGGTGGGAGTGCGGCCCAACTTAGAGCTCTTCCGAAATATTTTCACCCTGCAGACCACCGGGAAGGGGAATGAGATGGTCGATCTTGTACTACTTCGTGACGGAAGCGGTGCCCCTTCAAGTACTTGGAAACCTTTTCCTCCGGCAAATGGGACAATTGGAAGAAGGAGTGGGTGATCATCACTGTGGACAGGCATGAGAAGTTGGACCTACCAGAGAGCCTCCCAACGTGGATACCGACCTCTGGAACAAGCTCTCGGAGCTGCTGGCGACGTACAAGCCCGTTGTGGCGAGGATTAAAGGCTGTGTCACCGGCGGAGTGACCCCCCAAATGGTCTTTGAGAACTTCCTGAGGAACAAATGGGCGCCACTGAAGTTTAGGGAACGGACTGCGTGGACATTCACGCTGCGTGATGCTGACACTCAAGTGAGGGACGAAGCACTGAAGGAGCTATTGAAGACATTCTAGAGCAAACCCAGCATCTCGCTCGACTCCCTCACACCTCCGGAATCTTTCCCACCCCTGAACCTGGCTCCTGAGTTCTATCGAGAGCTCGGAAGCTAATGCCAAGGTTGGATGACATTGGGGCTGTGACGAGGCAGGCTCCCTCTGCAACCGCTATAGATGGGACCTCAGGGAAGTCAACCCCAGTTCCCCCAAGCCGGGGAGGTGAAGTTGCTAGCTCCGGCAAGGGCGAGGTCCCGGCGGAGCTCTCTAGCCGGAAGAGGAAGCTAGTACGAGGTGACAGAAGTCACGTCGGGACCTCCGAAAGCACACCTCATCCAATTCCGGAACCTTCGACGGGCGCTAGTTCCGGGGGACCACCTCCCACCTCGGCGCCAAGTACGAGTCCAAGTTCCGGTGGTCCCCCCCCCCCAGGGGGTCTCCGGCTCTGACCCAAGCTCCTGGGAGGCTTGGAGCTCCGGCCACGTCGGGACCATCGGGCTCTGGCTCCGGCCTTGCTCAGAAGCGGCTCTGTCTCCACGGTACTTGGGGCTTCCCAAGCTAAACAGTTGTGCCCTTACTTTGATTTCTTTTTGGGTCAAGGTCACCCTTTAAACGTTTCTATCTTGGATGGGCAACACTTCCAAGAAGGGGGAGACGACTGCCACACCACCAGTCACACGGGAGGTTGAGCAGACAGGCGTTTTAGCTCCAGCTTCTGCACCTGCCAAGACGAATGTGGAGGCTATGGACGACTCGAGGGCGGCTTCGACCTCAGGTGCGATTGCACCAGAACCGAGGGCTCCGATCGTCGACGCGGGGGACGGCTGGGGCTCCGGTGCCGGAGCCAATAGCCCCTTAGGCCCCTGAGGCCCCGACGGGGGTGCCGGGCGTCGACACAGTTCTGGAGTAGGCGGAAGTTTCACCCCCGGCGTGGGGAGCCACCGAAGGATCGGCCCCCGTGGAATCTTTTGAGTAAGTTCCGGTGCCTCAGCCGGATGTAGCTGAGGGGCCGGCCCCCACGCCAGATGCGGTAGAGGCCCTGGTCGGCGGGCCAGAAGTAGTGGAAGAGTCGGCCCCCATGCCAACTACTGCGAAGGTTGTGGTGGCCGACTCAATGGTTGTTGAAGCATCTGCTCCTGCGCTGAGGGTAGTTGAGGCTCCGGTCCCCCAGTCGGTGGCGTCCAGCACACCTGCGTCCGGGCTGTGAGCCGTGGAGGTTCCAGACGCATATCATGTCTCTCTGATGTCGGAGGCTGAACCAGAAGCATCCATGGCTGCACTGGCGGGTCCGACGCTGCTCCAGCCAACCTTCTTCTTCGTGCCGGCGGCGCTACGGGACTCCCGGAGGACACCCCAGGTGCCTCAAGCCCACGGGTGCCATTGCCTTCAAGGGGAGCCCCTCCCGGGTGACGGCGAACGTCCTGATGGCGATGGGGGAGGCAGCGCTCCCATCTGGTCCGGCGCCCATTGCCTTAGAATTGGCCATCAACAACGCTCGCTCCAGCCTGCAGCACATTGTCGTGTCCCTCGAGCACAACTGCAAGGCCTTGGAGGAGGAGCGTAATAGGATCTGTCAATGAGAAGAATGGGTCAAGGGCGAGGAAACCCGGTTGGTCGAGCAAGGTGAGCTTCTCAACGTGAGAGAGGCTACCCTCAAAGCTCTCGACGCGAAGGCACAGAAGATATACGAAGAAGCCGTGGATTGCCACAGAGCTGCGGACCAACGCCAAGGGGGTATAATAGCTTGGCATGAGACCCTCCAAAAGCACCGCCAGGAGCTGGACTTGGGCGAGGCCGAACTCGTCGAGAAGCGGAAGGACCTGGGTCGGAGAGAAGAGGAGCTCTCCCGGAAGCTGTCGGCGGGTGAGCAGAGCTTGGCGGACCACTGCAAGAGATTTGAAACGCGGTGCAAGCTCGAGGAGGATAGGCTCTGGGAACAGGGGCAAAGCCTCAACAAGCGAGAGGCCGATGTCTTTGCCAGAGAGGATACAGTCTGGGGTCGGGAGGAAGACTTGGCGGAGCGTCAGAACCGTATCTTCCTCATGGAGTCGGAGCTCGCTGATCGCGAGCGGCAGCTAGCCAAGAGCATCCACCAGCATGGCAAGGAGGTCGAACGCCTTGCAAAGGAGGGTGCAGAACTAGCGGCCACCAGGAGGGCTCTGGAGGAGTTGCAGAGCTCGAGGGCGGCCGAGTCCCAGCGGGAGTGGGACTTCCTGGGACAGTCCGACAGAGCATTGGCGTAGTTTGGCTTCAGCCCTGTACGTCTGGCCAACCTGGTGCCAGAGCTAAATGAAGCGTTGGCGTCTCTTAGCTCTGCTGGCAGCAAGCTCGACGCAGTGGTCAACGTCGTCGCAGACCAACTGGAGACGGAGGGGAGGTCCTTGACCAAGACCGTCGTCGAGTACGTGTTAACATGTTACCGGAGCCGGGACCCCCACTTTCCCCTGAGTCCAACAGTCGAAGGACCGATAGAGGAAGAGCTGGATGCTGCTCGGGAGAGCGTTCAGGGGGCTTCTTAAGCTGTTGCCTCAACTATTCGTAGGACTTAGGCCTTTCTTTTCTTGCTCCCGCCTGTATACTTCTGATTTTGTAAGATAATCTTTTAATGAATGAAGTCCTCTTGATCTTCGGCTCTGATATTTTTGTGTCATGCCCCCTGGTAGATGTACGTAATTTTGATTGTGTACATGTACCAAAAGGAACTAACACTCGCTTCGGGAACATCGGCCCTTGGGTTGTCGGGGCTTAGGAGCTCCGACGACACCCACTGTCTATGTGGGAGGCGCCACCGCCGGCCCCCTGGGGTTGTTGGAGCTTAGGAGCTCCGGCAATACCCATGATCTACGTAGGATATGCCACCGCCGGGCCCCCTGGGGTTGTCGGAGCTTAGGAGCTCCGGCAACACCTATGATCATGTAGAGGGCGCTGACGGCGGGCCCCTGAGCATACTCTTAGTGGAGTGGCCGTTCGCCATCGGAGGTACAGAAGTGGCTTTATACCTTAAGAACCTACGCACATGACGGATAAAAGGTAATTCCGCTCTCCGTCAATCTTTTACCCACACTCTATTAGTGTTGCTTGTCTTATGACCCGTTGCCATCGTGGAGGGCTTTACTAACTCAGGGCCCCCGTACCCAGAACCTATTTCCCGGCACATGCGAGGGGTGGGTTCAGAGGTTTTGTACACTTAGCAGGTACCCAAAGTGACCCGCCGGCAAACGGACATCAACACTCCCACTATTGTAGGACGAAGGGAAAAATTGACCGCACCCATGCTAGGTGATGAGCTAATGGCAAATGTGTGACATCATTCATAAGAACTAAAGATAATTTCAAATGAACAAGGTATTTCAGGGTAGGGCAAACATCTTTTCATTATAACGCTCATAGGAGAGAATAGACTTTACAGGAGGAACGACCCGACCTTGGTGGCAGGGAGCTGAGTGTACCTACTCAGGGTACCGGACCATGCCGAGCAAGGTAGACACTCGGAGCTCATCCCTCCGGCCTTAGTTATCCCAAGTGCTGTCTCTAGACACTATGCTAACTTTATAACAAAAGAAAATAAAATGCACTTCCACTGACTATGGATAAAACTTACGGAGGTGTTCGATATTCCATGGGTTGGGCACTGGTTGCCCATCCTCCGTAGCTAGGCGAACACACCCTGGGCGACAAACTTCTGTGACCCGAAAGGGACCCTCCCACTTGGGGGAGAGTTTGTTTGTCCCTTCACGGGAGAGCAGACGTCGCAGGACCAAGTCATTCACCTTGAGCTCCCTACTGCGCACAGTCCGCTAATGGTAGCATCAGAGCGCTTGCCTGTACCGTGCATTTCGGAGGGCTGCTCGTATGCGTCCCTCGTCGACGAGATCAATATCTTCACGCCTGAACTGGTCCTGCGTGGCTTCGTCATACATCCGAACATGAGGGGAGCCCATGGTGATCTCTGGGGGAAGGACGACCTGTGCCCCGTACACCAGGAAGTAGGGCGTTTCTCCCGTAGCCCGACTTGTTAATGCCCGGCTAGCCCACAGCGCGTATGGCAGCTCATCCACCTAATTTGCACCATGCTTCTCGAGGCTTGAGTATGTACGAGTCCGGAGGCCCTTGAGAATCTCAGCGTTTGCCCTCTCTACCTGCCCATTGCTCTCGGGATGGGCGACAGAGGCATAACAAACTTGGATTCCAAGGTCCTCACAGTATTCTTGGAACGCCGCACTCGTGAACTGGGTCCCGCTATCAGTGATGATTTTGTTCGGGAACCCGAACCTGCAAACGATTGACTTGATGAACTTCACTGCCGACTGCTTGTTAATGGTGACGACTGGGGTGGCTTCTGGCCGTTTGGTGAACTTATCTACGGCGACGTAGAGGTGCCGGAATCCTTCAATGGCTCTTAGGGAAAGGTCCCAAGATGTCCAGTCCCCACACGGTGAATGGCCACGAGGGAGGGATCATCTGCAACGCTTGAGCTGGTGTGTGGATATGCTTGGCATGGAACTGGCACGCCTTGCATCTCTTAACCATGTCAGCGGCATCCTGGAGTGTTGTGGGCTAGTAGAAGCCATGCCGAGAGGCTTTGCCGACTAGCGTGTGTGCCAATGCATGGTTCCCGCACTCACCTCCATAGATTTCTGCGAGCAAGTCGCAACCTTCCTCCCGGGTAATGCATCGTAGTAGGATGCCGTTGGCACCACGCCTGTAGAGATACCCCTCTACGAGTGTATATCTTTTAGCCATCCGCACAATTCTTTCTGCCAGGGCATGTTCTTCAGGAAGGTATTTGTCTTCCAAGTAGTCTCGAACCACCGAGATCCATGCATCGGGACCTCCTTGAGCTTCTAGTTCTTGGGCGCCCAGCTGCTCGGAGCTGCTGGGGGCACATAGGAACCTTGGCGGGCACCATGGTTGCAGGGCCGCCAGGGTTGCTAGCTTCGAGGTGCTAGCTTCACCCCCTTCACCCGGCTCGGCAGCTTGGCCGGTTGGTCACGATAACATCCTTGCAAAGACTCCTTCGGGCACTGGTGCCTCCGTGGAGGCCTTCGTTGACAGGTCGTCTGCGACTGAGTTGTCAGCTCGGGGCACATGGCATAGATCCAAGACTTCAAAATCTTTCTCCAGCTTCCTGACGTGCAGCAAGTATGCTGCCAGCTGGGGGTCGTTGCAACTGCACTCCCCTTTGACCTGCTTGACAATTAGCAGGGAATCACCTTTGGCAAGGAGCTGACAGACATTGAAGGTCAACACTGTCTTCAACCCGTAGACGAGGGCCTCGTACTCTGCCATGTTGTTGGTGGCTTTGAAGCCAAGGTGCACCAAATACTTGAAATTTGAAGCCAAGGTGCACCAAATACTTGAACTGCTCCTCCGTCGGAGCTATGAGCACCACACCGGCCCCGATCCCCTGTTTCCGGGCAGAACCATCGAAGTAAAGTGTCCACGGGGTTTCAGTGAAGACCGGTGCTCCGGACACTGTGTCCCTGTGGACTGGGCCTTCGGGTTTCTAGGCGATGGAGTCCACTCGGCCAGGAAATCCACCAGGACCTGACTTTTGACCGCATGCCGAGGAAGGAACTCGATCTCAAACTTCGCTAGCTCGGTTGCCCATTTGGCGATGTTGCCGGTAGCATTAGGGCTGTGGAGCACCATTCTCAGCGGAAAGGAGGTGACCACCGAGATCTTATGGCCCTGAAAGTAGTGTCAGAGCTTCCTCGATGCTATCAACACGATGTACAGTAGCTTATGTATCTCCTGATACCTTGTTTTCGCCTCATGGAGGACTTCGCTAATGTCGTAGAATGGCCTCTGAATGGTCCGTAATCCGTTCGGGAGGTCCGGAGCTCCTTGCAGCGGATCTAGGTCCTGGGGTTCCTGGCTCCCAGGACCCGAACCATCCTCCAGGGGGTGGGACTCAGCGATTCCCGGGTTTCCGGAGACCCCCAGTGGGAGGTCCATGGCCTGGTCCGAGGCCTGAGGCTTGGTGCTTGCATCGTGAGCTCCTTGTAGTGCATGTTGCTGGCATGGTTCCGATCGCTCTACGACCAAAACCATACTAACCACTCCGGTTGTTGCAGTAACATACAGCAACAAGGGCTCACCGGGCTTCGGCGCCACCATAATGGGGAGGGACGTCAGGTGCCTCTTGAGCTCCTGGAACGCTGTCTCCTCCTCTTCGGTCCATGCAAAGGGACCTTCCTTCCGCAGGATCTTGAAGAAGGGAAGTGCTCCCTCCGCCAACCTTAAGATGAACCGGCTGAGGGCTGCCAAGCACCCTGCGAGCTTTTGTACGTCTTTGATGCGTGTCGGGGGCCTCATCAGCTCTATTGCCTTGATCTTCTCCGAATTTGCTTCGATCCCACGGTGAGAAACCAAAAACCCAAGCAGCTTCCCAAAAGAGACCCGGAAGACACACTTTTCGGGGTTCAGCATCGTGCGCATAAGGCATAGTCTGCTGAAGACTTGCGCTAAGCTGTCCAGGAAGGACGCACGGTCTTTGATTTTGACCACAATGTCATCGACATACACCTCTACCATGTCTCTAATGAGGTACCCAAATGTTTTATGCATTGCACATACAAAAGTAGGGAGAGCATTCTTAAGACCATAAGGCATGAAGACATAACAATACGAGTCATCTACTGTTACAAAAGCAGTGTGTTCTTCATCATCCCTAGACATAGGTATTTGATGGAAACCAGAATATGCATGTAGGAAACACAGTAGATCACAGCCTGATGTGGAGTCTACAATTTGATCTATCCTAGGGAGTGGGAACGGATCCTTTGGACATGCCTTATTTAGGTTGGTGTAGTCGATGCACATTCGAAGCTTCTCGTCAGCCTTGGGGATGACAATAGGGTTAGCCAACCACCGAGGGTGGTGGACCTCCCGAATAAAGCCAGCATCGAGCAACTTCTTAATCTCCTCTCGGATGAAGTTTTGACGCTCGACAGACTGCTTCCGGGGCTTCTATTGTATCGGGCGGGCATCGGGGTAAATCTTCAGATGGTGCTCAATTACCTCCCTGAGGATCCCGGGCATCTGCAATGGTTGCCAGGCAAGCACATCGACATTGTCCCGAAGGAAGGTGACGAGCGCGAGTTCCTATTTGCTGTCCAGGTTACCCGCTATGCGGGTCATCTGAGCAGCCTCGGAACCAATTCTAATGACCTTTACTGGGACGTCGTCTTTGATAGGCAGCACGCACGGAGCCGCGGTGGAGCTCCGTTGGCACGGGCCTTGACTTGGTCGATCTTCCCTCGCACCATCCAGGCTCGGGGCCCGCCCTGCAGCGAGTGCTTGAAGCTGCTCCAAGGCTGACACCGCCATAGTGCGATCTCCCCGGACCCTAAGAACCCCAGATGGCGTTGGCATCTTCAGAACTAGATAGTCGTAATGAGCTACGGCCATGAACTGGTATAACGCCGGCCCTCCGATGATGGCGTTGAAGGGAAGCTCGACATCTGCTACGTCGAATAGGATATTCTTCGTGCGGTAGTTCTCCAGGGTACCAAAAGTTACCGGGAGGTGGATGCTACCACTGGGCATGATTCGCCCTGGGCCCACGCCCGAGAACGGGCTCGAAGGCGTGAGCCGAGACATAGGTATTAGCAGCTTTTGGAAGGCTACAATGGAGATGAGTTTGAGGCCTGCACTGCCATCGATCAGCACATAATGGAGCCTCACGTTGGCGATGGTTGGGGCCACGAGCAGCGGGAGCACCCCAACCCCTGCCTTGTTCTTCGGGCAGTCCGAGGCGTCGAAGCTGATCACAGTGCTCATCCACTTGCTGTGGGGAGCCGTACTTGGCATCAGAGCCACTGCTGCCACGGCCCATCGCAAGACCTTCACTGCGTTCTGGGACAAAGGGTACGAGGCTCCCCGTAGATGACATAGAGGAGCTTTTGACGCTCCTGGTCGCTACTAGTGTCCGAGTCAGCACTCGTGAACACTGCTTTCACTGCCCTGTGGGGCTTCTGTTACCCCATGTCTTCATCTTTGTCCTCCACAGGGTCAACCTTCTAACCCTCCCTCTGGTGGGGGGGGGGGGGAGGGGGTCGCTCTCTTGACGCTGCTGCTTCTGCTGCTGCTCGCGGAAACGTTCCGCGAGCTTCTTGACTTTCCGTCACTCACTTGCACTGTGACCATTGGTCAGGTGCACCGGGCACTTGAGGTCAGCGTCATCACCCTTAGGTGATGGCCGCGGGCGCTTATCTTGGCGCGAGCTCCGGGCTCTACCAGTCGCCGCTGCTGCAACCATGGGAGCTCCGGGCCCCGGCTTACTCCTACCGCGGCCCCTGTTCTTCTTCTTCCTGCCACCACCCCTAGTGTTGGCCTTCGCTTCGGACTGTGAGGGCTCCCCACTTTTCTAGGAGGGTCGGGTGTGCCAATTATGTCCCTCCGCAGCCTTGGCGCATCTGTCCGCCAAGAGCAAACAGCTCGGAGACATCGCGCACGTCATGCGTGGCAAGCTTCTCGAGCATCTTTTTGTCCCTCACACCCTGCCTAAATGCAACTATGGCAGATGCATTCGAGATGTGCGGGATGGTGTTCCGTACCTGGGAGAATCGTTGGATGAATGTCCGCAGCGGCTCCCCCGAGCGCTGTCTAACCGCGTGGAGGTCGAGCTCTGTGGCAGGGCGCTCCTACAAACTTCCGAAGTTCGCCACGAACTACCGGTACAGCTCTTCCCAGGAGGTGATGGACCCCTGGGGCAGGTTCATGAGTCATGACCAGGCCGGACCGGCCAGGACCACAGGGAAGTAGTTGACCATGATGACCTCGTCACCCCCCACGGCCAGTATCGAGGTGGAGTAGATCTGCAGGAACTCACTCGGGTTGACACTCCCGTCATACTTCTCCGGCATGTGCGGCCGGAACTTGTGAGGCCACACCACTCTCCGCGGGTGTGGGGCTAGAGCTGTGCACCCCACTTGTACTCGCAGACGACTGGTTTGGTGCTACATGACCTTGATGGTCGGGTGGCATCACGTACGCCTGATGTTGAGATGCAGTGGCAGATACCTGGTGTGGCGGGGGCACACCATACTCCTGGAGAGGAGGGGGCGCGACGTAGGCCTGGTGCGGAGGGGATGACACGTACGCTTGGTGCATTGCGTGGGGCGTCACATACCCCTGTCATGGCAGAAGAGCATCGTGCGCCTGGGGTCTGGGACCCGACAGGCTGTAGTCGGCCTCAAGGTTGCGGTGATGCTCCCTCTGTCATTCGATGATGACTCGTCAGTCCTCGCTTGCCCTACGGCGCTGCAGCTCAGCCCGCAGGTTCGCCGTTGAAAGCCTCGTCAAGCGGCTATCAGCGGTCCGACGATCAACTGTAGGCGTACGGGACAATGAAACAAAAGTTGACGGTGCCCGCCTCCCGCCCCGCGGGGTCGCTTGGAGTGCAGCAACGACCAGGTGGTCGACGTCGTTCACCCATTGTTGGGTCGCTCGCTGCGGGGCACCTGCTGTCGGTGCATTGCGGAGCAATGCACGTTCAAATTTTCGAGTGAATTCAAAGGGGTCAGCCTTCGATTTTGCTGAAAGCGACGTTTTCATCCATAGAATGTCTGTAAATTCATTTTTCTTCGAGATCGAGCTTGTATTCCATGTTGTATATGCATTACGTAGCTATACGTAAGTTTTTGGGGATTTTTAAAAATTTCAAATTTTCACTCGAATTCAAAGGGGTTAGCCTTTAATTTTGCTCAAAACGACGTTTTCATCCATACATTGACCGTAAATTCATTTTTCTTCGAGATCGAGCTTGTATTTCATGTTGTATATGCATTTTTTAACCATACGTAAGTTTTTGAGGATTTTTAAAAAAAATCAAATTTTCGCTAGAATTCAAAGGGGTTAGCCTTCGATTTTGCTCAAAACAACGTTTTCGTCCATAGAATGTCTGTAAATTCATTTTTCTTCGAGATTGAGCTTGTATTCCATGTTTTATATGCATTACGTAGCCATACGACTCAACTTCGTCTTCAAGACTCCAGGTCTTTAGAAGACTATAATCATGTTGTTCATAAGGTCTATGCCAAATTAAGGTTTTGTGAGAAAGAACCATCAGAGGAGGATAAAATTGAAAAGACACTTCACCTCTGATCGGGTCTTACAACATCAATGTTGGGTTCACAACTACCAACAATATGCTCACCTCATTCGTGATTTACTTTAAGCAGAGAAGCGTGATGAACTTACTATTAAAAATCATCACCAACGTCATGTTGGGGCAACTCCTCTACCTGAAATTCATTATAATGATAAGAAATCAAATGATTCTAAGAATTTCAATTTTAAGAAGAATGATAGATCTGCTAGACGTCGCCATAATAGGTAGAAAAATAAAAAATTCTCAAAGACATTGAAGAAGAATGACACTTCATTCAAAGGGAAAAATGTGCAGTGTAAGACATGTGACACTTATAAGCATACCGCTGGCAAGTGTCACACTATAAAACACCTTGTGGGCTTGTAATAGAAATCACTGAGATAAGACGAGAAAGCTCAAGGATCTGAAAATGAGTATGAAACTCTTTTTTACAATCTCTACAAAGCCAACATTTGAAGCCGGTTGTTCAAGTAAGGATATTGAAAATCCAAGTAACAACGAGTCAACATTAAGTGTTGATGACTACATGGACATGGACAATACTATACCTCAATACAAATCGAACGATATGTTCGGCGATCTCATATAGATCGTTTACCATAGATATTTGTAAATATTATAGTCTATAAAATAAAGTGTGTTGTAATGAACATAAATATTATTTTGTATTAGAATTATGTAATTCTCTAATTTTGTAAATATATGTTTTAATACAATTAATTGAGTTTTTATAATTCTTAATTGTTAGTTCTCACGAGAATGTGCCTTGTTGATAGCTGTATCACAAACTCTATACTTAGAGAAACAAAATATTTCTAGACTCTAACTAGAAGGTCAAGAAATATTTTAACTATCGTTGGACGCGATGCAATAATAGTTGGCTCTGGTCGAGCTACTATTATGTTTTCTAGTGCGACACAAGTGATGATTGAGGATGATTTATTGTATCTTGATTCTACACACACTCTCATAAGTTAGAGATATCGAAAAAATGGGTCACATGTATGTACTCATGAAAATAATAAAGAAGAATTTCTGCTTATTTCTAATAATTTCGGATATGGCCATGAAGTTCTAAAAAGAATTGCTTCTACTCCATCTGAATTGTATTACACATACACCAAATTCGTACCATATGTTGCATACAAAGTGATTTTCCAGAATGTTGATACATTCAATTTGAACCTCGGTGGTCAGAATGTACACTCACAACTTTAACCAACTGAGCTAGGCTCAGCTCCTAAAAATGTTGAACCAATCTATGAAGACTTAGATAGTCTTATATTAAAAAAAAGGCTCCCAAATTCATATCAAAAAAATTTGAATCTGAATGGTCAGAATGTATACCTACAACCTTTAACCACTTGACCTAAGCTCAGTTCCGAGCATTTAAAAGTACCAGAGCGCTTAACATGTAAGTGCTCCGTGTAGCATCCCCTCCGGTCCTGATTTGGCTCTACCTAAGGTCTTCGACTTCTTATAAAAAAACGCCCACGAGCTGTCTTATTTAATGTACGTCCATTTTTTTAGAATGTTGAGGCCCTATCATGCTCTTAAGAGTTGTAAAAGTGAAAGTACAACAAAGCCGATGGGAGACAACTCGTGTGTTTGGTTCCTTACGATTTTTTTTTTATAAGAGAATTTCACTCATTCTCATATCAGTTGATGTCCATATCAGTTGATGTCCCTTAGGCTATTCACACTTGTTACCTCTAAAACTGGCTTCTAAAAGACTATTTTCACTTTTTTACAGTCAACTAAAAGATTATTAGCTTTACAGTTCTGCTCTCTGCACTCGTGACCTCTAAATCTAATCTCTATATCAACTACCACATATTTAAAATCATTCTACCAATCTTTTTTAAATGAATAACATTACTGTAAATGTAATTAATTCATTTAAAAAATGTACGTCTTTTAAAAATTATAAAAAACATGGCCACACTCATGAAGTGAAAAAATTTCATTTACTCCCTTTGAGTTCGAAATATTTGTCACCGATTAGTTCAAAAGTAAATTAACCAGTGATAAATATTTTAAACTAGGAAGGAACAGATAACTAGATAAGAGCGAGAACAAATTGTGCTGCTGTCTTAACCTCTTATGCAAATGATTCTCAAGCTGTGAAGTGAACAGATTTCTTTGAACAACAAAACGTGCAAGTGTGGGAGAAATCCAAGTGCGCCCAAGGGAATAAACAATGCCTCCGCGGCGATGCAGTCGACTGCGTGCGCCTGGCGGTCTTGGGCTGTTGACTGTAGTGGCCTCTTGTTTGGAGGCATGGCTAGAGGTCACCGCTGTGGGAATTTTTTGGGCGTCTGACGGTAAACAACGGTGTTTTTTCAGTTGAGGCCGGTTCACAGGCGTTCGGTGTGAATAGCCTTACAAGAAAACTTACACCCAGTTTCTGCATTTTTTGATATACAAGGCCTAAAAGTAAAATAAAAAAAGAAAAAACATCCAATCACCGACAGTTATCAATGCAAAGACTAGATCACCATAGGATAATAACTCTACTGTTGGTCTGGATACCTATCGGGTTTTGCACCCGACGGGTACGGGTTGAATTTTTTACTCGCAGTATGACTCGTACCCGATACGATATTTTGCGGTACGGGTACGGATTTTCTTTCCTACCACCGGTACTCAAATCAGCCCACTAATTCTTTATTTATTTATGGCCCATACAAAATGGTTCACTCAGCCCATAGAAGTGAGAAATTTGCAATTTTTCCACTCCCAACGTTGGGTTTTGCCAGAATCCCACTCTCAACATGCTTGTCGCTGGAATCCCATTATAATTGTGAGAAGTTCGCTCATTTGCCATCGGGATGGTATTTCAACCATGATGCTGAATTTTGACAGTAAAAGATAATTGACTTTGGATTGGAATAAATAAAACAAAGAGGTCGCAGCCTCACGTACAACGCCGCCCTGACCGACACTGTTGCCACCGTCGATGTGGGCCATCGGCACGCCGCCACCGACGACATGCCTTCTCACGGTCCGCCACCTCAAGCACCCCTCCACTGACTTCTGTACGGCCGCCATCGTCGTCTCTCACTGTTGGAAATATGGCGTGTAGATCACATGTTCTTCCTCTGATTCAGATCTAATCTGTTCTGTTTGCACAGAACAGCAGCACTTGATCTGGCAGAGAGGGATAGGACCTTTGTAGAACACAGAGGATGATTAGAAGTTGGTTCTGTTCTGGGAACAAACTAGGGACAGAAGAAGTTGCTAGGTCCTGCACTTGGCTGAACTTGCCAGGTTCAACAGGAAGAATTAGGCTAGATGAAGCTGCCTAGGAGCTGCTACCGTGAAGGCAATTCAGGCTGGTGGAATCTTTTGTTTATTCCTCTGATCTGATTGGTACAAGGGAGTCGGGGATTCTTTATATAAGCCTGGTTGCCTAGAGTACTTATTTATTACATGAGACCAACTCAAACCTATCTCTAACTCTTATCTCTAAGTAATTAAAGAAGTTTGACTTATCTGGTGCTGCCGCACCTGTACAGAATTTAATTTGTACTCTAGGACTCTCCTAACACTAGGACTCTTATTTAAGGAAGGAAACTCTCTAGATAGCCTACAGGTGCTGCCGCACTAGGGTTAAGTCCGGCTGGGACTCTGCCCCTCCCCTGGTGTGCGCCTGTCCCTTTTTATAGTCCTACACTAAGTAGGACAGGGATTGTTCAGCTGCACCAGGACCAGCACAGAGTCATCAACAATCTCCTCCTGATCCTGATGCTGACACGCGTCTAGTTCAAGATCCCAATCCTTCCCACCTTGATGAACTTCCATCTTCCAAGCACCTTGGTCAGGATGTCTATCTCCATCTTGTTGATAGCCATCACCCTTGGCCACCAACAGTTCTTCAAGTTGCATCACCTCATCATGTCACATTTCATCTTCTTCACTCGACTTGATCTCCATGAACGACATAGGCTCCTCCGTGGTGATGAACTTGAGCTCACCCTCCTCCAGGCTCCGTGAAGCGTACCTTGGAGAGGTGACACACATCCTCATCTTTATAGGCGTTGATGTAGCTGTCGATGTTCGTTGGCGGCATGACCAACTATATAGGTCTTGGAGTACGCTTAGAAGTCTTGTGGGAACTCCAATCTTCAATCTCGTGCTCCCCCGTAGGGACAACATCACACCTAGGGCCTCCAACGCCCTGTGCTGCTCCTCCTGGGTGTTGTCCGGCACTCCTGGGATGTTGTTTAGGACTCCCAGCTCCTCTTGTGCCCCTTCTTGCTGGTGCATCACCTGTCCCATCAGCTCCAGCACCCTATGTAGGGCCTCTTGCCCCCTGCAGAGCCGTTCCAGCACCTCTGGAGCCCTGTGTAGGGCCTATTGGCCCATGTAGGTCCGTTCTAGGGCATGGAACATTTGGTGCAGCGGCTGGTAGACCCGTGGTGTTAATGTAGAACGTGCCGAAGTTTGCTTTTGTTTGTGTGGTCAGGCAAACAGACGCATGATATTGAGCTTAACAGAGTACAACTTGTTGTCGTCGCGTTGCACTCGTGTGAGAAGACGATTCTCCTCGTCCTATATCTGCATCACTCCTCCATGTATTGCGATGTGGTAGCCATCCTCATCCAGTTGGCTGATGCTAATGACGTTTGTGGTGAGGTGCGAGATGTAGTAGATGTCGGTGAGTCTCCTATGCTCGCACGTCTTGGTGCCTAACAGTACCGTACCCTTCCCCTGGATCTGCATGATCGCCACCACCTTCTATTAGAAGACTTCTGAAATGCTTCGTAGGAACTTTTGCATGACCATCGACTCCTCCATCGGCTCTCCGAGCGAGGCCAGACGCGACACCATGTCGTTCAGTCGAAGGGAGAAGTCCTCGATACCCTCGCCATGCTTGAAGGCGGCAGCCTCGAACTCACGCTGGAGTTGATATGCCATCGTCTTCTTCACTCGATCGGCCCCGACCCCCATGAGGACAGTCGTGTCCCATGCCTCTTTTGTCGTCTTCTTCTTCCCGATCATCGTGATCATCTCCGTCGGGCAACGCTGATGAGGATGTTCAGCACCATCATGTCCTCCTGCTCGATTGCATTGCCTTTCTCCACCGCCTCTCAAAGTAGACACGCTCGCAGCTTGATCTTCATTATGATAGCCCACTCTGCGTAGTTGGTCCTGTTGAGTATTGGGAACCCAGTTCCCGTGTTCACCTCACGAATTGCAAAATGGGTTGTCATATAGATCTTGCTGCCAGTGGCGCTACCCTTGCTTGGGGGGTTTGATCTTCCGTCGTCATGGTGCTAAATTTAACCTAATGTCAAATCTGGCTCTGATACCACAATTGTTGGAAATCCAACGTGTAGATCACCTGTTCTTGCTTTGGTTCAGATCAGATTTGTTCAGTTTGCACAAAACAATAGCAATTGATCTGACAGAGAGGGACAGGACTTTCGTCGAATAGAGAGGATGATCAGAAGTTGGTTCTGTTCTGGGAACAGACTAGGGACAGAAGAAGTTGCTAGCTACTGTACTTGGCTGAACTTGCCAAGAACTAGGCTAGATGAAGTCGCCTAGGAGTTGCTGCCATGAGGGCTATTCAGGCTGGTGGAATATTTTGTTTATTCCTCTGATCTGACCGGTACAGAGGAGCCAAGACTTCTTTACATAGGTCTGGTTGTCTAGAGTCCTTATATATTATATGAGACCAACTCAAGCCTATATCTAACTCTTACCTCTAAGTAATTAAAGCATTTTGACTTATCTGGTGCTATCGCATCTGTGCAGAATTTAACCCGGTCTCTAGAACTCTCCTAACACTAGGACTCTTATTTAAGGAAGGAAACTCTCCTGGATAGCTTACAGGTGCTGCTGCACCAGGGCTAAGTCCGGCTGGGACTCTGCCCCTCCCTTAGTGTGCGCTTGCCCCTTTTTACAATCCTACACCAAATAGGACACGGCTTGTTCAGTTGCACCAGGTCCAGCTCAAGGTCACCAACACTCACAAATTTCTACCCGCTTCATCAGTCAGGAAGCACCCCTAGTTAGTCAACAGTTGCGTCGTCGCGCATGGCAACTGCTGCAGCAACGGCTCTCCACTACTTCACCAACTCGCTTAGAAGCCGCGATTAAGCAAGTTATAACACTGCTACGGGCTTAGCCACGCTCTCTTCGAGGCGGAGACATTGCGCTGCGGCCATGGTGGAATTGTTGCGGGAGGCGGAGCCGTCCTCCTCGCTGGGCCACCGCACCCGTGTTCACTTTCCGATTCTTCACCTGGTCTGCAACACTGATTATTATTTGTTTCCCTTCTTCTTTTTTGTTGGATATACACATCGCCATGATAATAGTCCAGGTCGTTCTAATTGGGAGACATACATTTGTCTCATTTTTTAGCACTTAATTTGGTAGTAATAAATTCAAGATATTGGTACCATATTCACCAGGCTATTCCTCTTTCAATTCAATATCTCAACACAGTCACACTTCAGCCTAGAAAGGACAACAAGTCAGGAAGGTACATGTTTAACTTCTATGATCATCTTACCACTAATGTGTTTACAAATTATGGTTTAAAGCTAGTTTTTAAACCTTAATCACCCTAATATTTGGCGTAGGTTGGTCAAAGGAGTTCTTCAGCTACCTCAAGGTGCTCATCTGACCTTTGATCAGACTACTCTGCAGACAGGATCGTTGACATCTAAGGTTGTGTTTGGAAACATAATATTTCAATATTAAAGTTCTAGTAAACCACAATTTTTAAGATGACACGACAATATCAAAATATTTCAATACCATAATTTTGTAATAACACAGTTTTGCAATACATAGAACTATTTAGAAGCAAAGTAGCAAGTATCAAGAGCAAACAAGCAAAGAAAAACTTTGGTTTGGACCAAAGTTTTTATATCCCAAAAATACTGCAGTATGGACAAAACCGTGGTTTTAAATACATAGTTTTTGAGTTGGTTGTTCTCGGTACCCTGTGTACCGGATACCCCTTGAAACTACGAAGAGTGCAGAGAAACTTCACCTATCTGAGTTGAAGACCTCCAAAGGCCCCACGTGTCATACATAATCGGACCTGCCTCTCTTCTATGGTTAGCCCCAGTGCCACCACGTGTATCCTAAAACCAGAGCTACATTCCATACATGGGAAAGCTCCGGACTAGATACATGTGTGGCACCCCCGAACCTAACCCCCGACAGAGGGTAGCTCCAGTACTGACACGTGTACAACAGCACCGGACCTACTCGTCCAAGACAGTGAGCTCCGGAGCTGCCACGCATCCAACCGCCAGACCTTCAACATCAATAGGCAGATTAGTGGACCTCCAACGGCTCGGACCTTCAAGAAACAATTAAAGACTTTAAGACTCGATTAAGTGTCATTAATGCTATCTTAATGACACACGATCGGATGACCCTTAATACCAGTAACGCCGCCATCATGACGCGTTATCACGTTGTTAAGGGGAATTAGGAACATTAACTGTGTATTAAGCATCAGTAACTGTTAGGGCCACATGTCGGGCCAGGTTGATGATGTAACGACCAATCCTTGTACTATAAAAGGACTGACCGAGTGATGCACAGAGGGAGGCTTCCACTCGCGCCTAAGACTCAGGACACTTTGGTCTCTGACACTCAAGCGCTGAGACGCTCAATACAACAACAACACACACCCATGAAGTAGGGTATTACGCTCAGGCGGCCCGAACCACGTAAATACTTGTGTCAAATCGCCACCTTCTTCTGAATCTTCGCGCGCCCACAACCGAACTAAGAAACTCTGCAGGCTACTAACCGTAGTACCGGGAGAATTGCCGGAACCACCCTTCAACAGTTGGCACGCCAGGTAGGGGTGCCTGGGATTCAA
Organism: Tuctoria greenei; assembly: GCA_036927565.1. Taxonomy (NCBI): domain Eukaryota; kingdom Viridiplantae; phylum Streptophyta; class Magnoliopsida; order Poales; family Poaceae; genus Tuctoria; species Tuctoria greenei. The sequence goes on from JAYESD010000007.1 coordinate 5,305,951, forward strand.
AGATGGTGAATTTCGCTGCTGGATCGTCCAACGGCAACCATGCTGCGCAACCTGCTGGAGGCAATCCCTCCAATATCCAACAACCAGCAGGTATTGTGGCTCCAGCAGGAGTCATGCCACCATCGCCACCGTCTGCACCGGTGAATCAAGTTGGACAATAAGATGGGGCGTCCGCGTCGATCACTACATCGGCGAACAACAACCCCGAACACGCGCTTCATGCTGTACGTGCTCTTTTCCAACGTCCACCACCTCCAGGAGCATCCCAGGGTGCAATGGAGCAGTGGAGAGCTGATGTGGATCATTTGGTTGCAGCAGCAGCCGATCGCATCAGCAATCAAGGTCCTTCCCCCTCGGGGCGGGCCCAATCACAGCATCGGACCTTGTCGGGTAGACTCGGTCTGCAAGCTTCACAGCCCAGGAGGCGTGCTGCGTCTCAGCAGGCGACGTCGCTGGCTTCCGGGGCGCGACGTACTCATACGATAATGAGGCTTTCGACTCATGACCTTCGGGCGGAGCTCGATCGTCGTTATCATCAATAGGACGGTCGCGTCCACATTGAGCATGCTCGCGAGAGGCGAGAGACTCGGGACAGCCCTGCTCCTTAAGGAGTAGAAGGAGGCTATTCTGCATTGGCCATGCATCTGCGCATGGTCAGATGGCCACAGAAGTTCCGACCTCATCTCCCAGAGAAGTTTGATGGGACTGTTAACCTCGCCGAATTTCTTCAAATCTACTCCACCGCTATCCTTGCGGCTGGGGGAAATGAGGTCATGATGGCCAATTATTTCCCTGTGGCTTTGGCTGGGACTGCCAAGTCTTGGTTCATGAGCCTTCCGCCTGACTCCATCAACAGTTGGGCGGAGTTGTGCCAACAGTTCACCGCCAATTTCGGGAGCTCATACACCCGACCAGGCACAAAACTGGACCTTTTTGCTGTCAAGTAAAAAGGGGGAGAGTCCTTGCGATCTTTCATCTAGAGGTTCCCCCAGGTACGAAATACCATTCCTTCTATCCCAAGCGCTTCTGTTATTGTAGCATTCAGACAGGGCGTTCAAGATAAGAAGATGTTGGAGAAGCTGGCGACCAAAAAAGTCACCAGCGTCACGAAACTCTTCAGCTTGGCAAACAAGTGTGCCAAGGCTGCGGAGGGCCGTGAAATGCACTCCCAACCACCTTCAGAGGCCAACAAAAAAGTACTCCAAGGGTGAAGCCACTACCTCCGGGAGTGGCAAGAAGAAGAAAAAGTCCAACGGCAAGAAGAAGTCGTCGGCCGGCACACCTACTGCTGCAGCTGCTGCAGCTCCAAGTGGTCAGGGGCCACGCCCCGAGAAACGACCTCAATCGTCATCTGAAGGCTGTGGCAGCTCCAAGATGTAGTGTCCCATACACAAGACGGACAACACAACCTGGAAAACTCCCGAGAGGTCCAGAACCTCACCGAGCGCTACAATAAGCGTCGGGAAGAAGCTCCTTTTCGTCAAAGGGAAGGAAAACAAAAGGTCGACAAAGCTATGACTGAAGAGGAGTTAGGCTTTTAGGACCCCAAAAAGGTCTTGAAGGTTGTTTACACCTCCGTAGATGACGACTTCGACGTCTCCGACAACGAACGTCGGGAGACCATGAACACCATCTTTGGTGGTTCGTGGGACATCACCTCCCGTCGTGTCCTCAAGACAATGCAGCGGGACATGGCCTCTGTATCTCCCACCGCCAGGGCGGAGCCTCATCGGAAGTGGATGGATATAGCCATCACCTTCGATGCTTTGGACTGCCCACGGAACATGATCGGAGCTGACCAACTTCCACTGATGGTATCTCCGACCATCAACAACATCCAGCTCCACCACATAATGGTGGACGGAGGTTCGGGGTTGGACCTCATAAACTTCAAAGCCTTCATCAAGCTCTAGCTCCGACCTTCGGATCTTCGCCCCTCCCGACCTTTCTCCAGAGTAGGTTCGGGGGCCATAACTCCACTCGGCGCCATTACTCTCCTAGTGACCTTCGGGACTCGGGAGAATTACAGGACCGAGAAGTTAGTCTTCGACGTGGCACAGATCAACTTGCCATTCAACGCCATCTTAGGCAGGCCATCCTTGTACAAATTCATAGCTGCTGCTCATTATGGCTACTTGGTGTTGAAGATGCCAACACCCTCAGGCGTTCTCTGGATCCGCGGAGATCGCACTGCCGGAGTTACAGCTATGGAAGAACTCCATGCACTTGCTACAGCGCAGGAGGAAGAATCCGGAAAGGAGCAAGCTCCGAATCCCCCGAGCATTCCCCATCGAGGCTCAACCTCTGCATCTCGCGTGCAACCAAGCGGTGACACCGACATTCCTGTCAAAGTCATACAAATTGGTTCCAATGCTGCTCAGACCACCCGTATATCGGGAGGTCTGAATGACAAATAGGAACTCGCGCTCATCACTTTCCTCCAGTCTAATGTCGACATGTTTGCCTGGCAACCGTCACAAATGCCTGGGATCCCTAGGGAAGTGATTGAGCATAGTCTGAAGATTTATCCCGACGCTCGGCCTGTACATCAGAAGCCTCAGAAGCAATCAGTAGAGCAAAAAAAATTCATACGCCAAGAAGTGAAGAAGTTGCTCGAAGCTGGATTCATCCGGGAAGTCTTTCACCCAAAATGGCTGGCAAACCCAGTCGTTGTACCTAAGGCCGGCGGGAAGCTTCGGATGTGTATCGACTACACTACACTGAATAAGGCATGTCCAAAGGATCCATTCCCACTACCTAGAATAGACCAGATAGTGGATTCCACCTACGGGTGTGAATTACTGTGTTTCCTAGACGCATATTATGGGTATCATCAAATCAGAATGTCTAAGGAAGATGAAGAGCATACCTCCTTCATCACAGTAGATGGATTATATTGTTACACTGCCATGCCATTCGGTCTCAAAAATGCTGCTTCAACATTTGTGCGAGCTATGACTTTTGGAGAGCTCATCAGAGACATAGTGGAAGTGTACGTCGATGACATCGTCGTCAAGATCAAGAACAAAGAGTCATTTCTTGACACCTTGCAAGCTGTCTTCGACAAGTTGCGAATCACACGCACAAAGCTGAACCCAGGCAAGTGTGTCTTCGGGGTTAGCTCCGGAAAGCTTCTTGGATTCTTGGTGAACCACCGAGGAATAGAGGCGAACCCGGCGAATATTAAAGGAATTGAAGACATGCGGCCACCAGCCCGCATCAAGGATGTCCAGAAGCTGACTGGATGTCTAGCTGCCCTCAGTCGGTTCATCTCAAAACTGGCGGAATGGGCGCTACCCTTCTTCAAATTATTGAGGAAGTCCGGACCATTCCAATGGTCTGAAGAAGCAGGGAAGGCTTTCCATGTGCTAAAACAGCTCCTCACCACTCTACCAACTCTGGTAGCTCCGAACCCTGGTGAACCACTTCCGCTTTACATTTCGGCAACTGACAAAGTTGTCAGCATGGTCCTGGTTGCGGAAAGACCAGAATCATCCTCAGTTCAGGAATCTAGACCCCTCTGGGAGGGTCCGGAGCTGCCTGAAGGCGAGTCTGGGTCCCAGTTCCCAGACCCGGATACTCGAGGTGAAACGCCAGAGGATCGACCTCCTTCAAATGAAGGAGTTATTGTTGCTGAACAAGAAGATCCGGACCCCTCCGGGAAGGTACGGATAACTCCAAAAGAAGCTTCGGGTTCCACTAACAAGAACCTGGAGGTCCCCGAAGAAGGTCTGAATCCCTCCGGGAGGGTCCAGGTTGATGACGAGGAAGCTCCGGGCCCCTCCGGGAGGGTCCGGACAGTCCAACACCCAGTATACTTCATCAGTGAAGTGCTTCATGACGCCAAGACTCGATACTTAGAGGTGCATAAGCTGCTCTATGCAGTTCTTATCGCCTCTAGGAAGCTTCGCCACTACTTCCAAGCTCACAAAATTTTAGTGGTAACCTCTTATCCACTGCGTGCAATCTTGCGTAACCATAACTCTACTGGGAACATTGCAAAGTGGGCAGCAGAATTGGCTGAGTTCGATCTTGAATTCGTCCCAAGACAAGCGATCAAGAGTCAAGCATTGACAGACTTTGTGGCGGAATTGACCCCCTCTCCATCAAATCCTGGGGGCCCCAGTGAGCAGAAGCCGGAACCCAAGGTTTCGGTCTTCACCGAGCCTCACTGGACTCTCTACTTCGACGGCTCCGTGCAGAAGCAGGGGGCCGGAGCTGGAATCCTTCTCCTCGCTCCAACCGGGGAGAAGGTCAAATACAAGGTTCACCTTGACTTCAAGGCGACCAACAACATGGCAGAATATGAAGCACTAATCTATGGGCTCAAGGTGGCACTATAATATGGTGTCAAGCAGCTGTTAGTAAAGGGTGACTCGCAGCTCATTACAAAACAAGTCAAAGGTGAATGCTCCTGCAACAACCCTCAACTAGCTGCATATCTACTTGAAGTCCAGAAGCTTTAGAAGGACTTCGAAGTCTTGGATCTTTGCCATGTCCTGCGTCTCAACAACGCTGCCACTGATGAACTCTCAACGAAAGCTTCAACCGGAGCTCCGGTTCCCGACGAAACCTTTGTCCGGAGATTGTCAAGACCAACAACTCAGCCTGCCAAATTGAGCGAAGGGGGCGAGACCAGCACCTCGAAGCTGGCGGTCCCGATGGCCCTGTTACCATGGCACCCATCAAGGGTCGTAGGTGCTACAGGAAGCTCCGAGCAACCCAGCACGCAAGACTCAGAAGCTCAAGTTAGCTCCGATGCATGGATCTCGAAGATCTGGAGCTACTTGAAAGACAACATCCTTCCTGAAGACAATGTATCTGTTGATCGGATAGTCAGATTGGCTAAAAGATACACACTGGTAGAAGGGGATCTCTACCGGTGTGGTTCCAATGGCATCCTAATGCGGTGCATTACAAGGGAAGAAGGCTGCGAGCTCCTCGTGGAAATCCATGGAGGCGAGTGTGGGAACCACGTGTCTTCCCGCACGTTGGTCGGTAAAGCCTTCCAGCATGGTTTTTACTGGCCTACATCACTCCAGGATGCAACCGAGCTAGTGAAGAAATGCGAAGCATGCCAGTTTCATGCAAAGCAAATTCACACACCAGCTCAACCCTTACAAATGATACCTCCTATATGGCCATTCGTTGTGTGGGGGATGGATATCTTGGGACCTTTCCCAAGAGCCGTCGGAGGTTACAAGTTCTTGTATGTTGCAATCGGCAAGTTCACCAAGTGACCGGAAGCAACTCCAGTTGTGACAATAAACAAGCAATCAGCTATCAATTTCTTGCAGTCCATCGTATGCAGATTTGGAGTCCCAAACAAGATCATAACTGACAATGGGACCCAATTTACAAGCTCTACATTTCAAGGATATTGCGAAGACCTCGGCACTCAGGTCAGCTACGCTTCTGTAGCTCACCCGGCAAGCAATGGTCAAGCTGAGAGAGCAAATGTAGAAATCCTAAAAGGACTCAAGATGCGCACATATGAGCACCTGAAAAAACATGAAGCCAACTGGATTGAAGAGCTTCCGTCCACCATGTGGGCCAAATGGACAACTCCAAACCGGTCAACTTGAGAGACACCCTTCTTCCTGGTGTACGGAGCTAAAGCAGGCCTCCCTCCAGAAATCACCTTGGGATCGCTCCGGGTTCGGGCCTTCGATGAAGCCACGCAGGATCAGCTCCGGCGTGAAGACCTTGACCTCGGTTAAGAGGGAAGGTGCCGAGCAGCTGTTCGAAATGCACGATACCGCCAAGCGCTCCGGTGCTATCACCAAAGGCATGTGGATAACCGACAGCTCGAGGAAGGCGATCTGGTGCTACAGAGAATACAAACTCGAGAAGGGTTAAACAAACTTTCTCCCCAGCTAGGAAGGACCCTTTCGAGTGATCAAAGTATCCCGTCCCGGATGCGTTCGCTTGGCAACCGAGGATGGGACACCGCTCCCTAATCCTTGGAACATTGAGCACCTCCATAAGATCTACGCTTAATATCACAGAGGTGAGTCTGTAATTACATGTGATGTATGTTATAACGTCATTGTACAGAGTCGGGTAGCTCCCCCGGGAGAACAGCCGTACCTTTCCCGGAAGGTCCACAAAGTTCATGCAACACTTGACACAATCTCATAACTAAAAGTGTAGCTAGCTACCCTGGGTCAAATAGGAAATGTAACACACTTAGCCTGGTTCCGTACCCTAAGAGTGTACTTGTTTCCCCTGTACCCCGAACCTATAATGAAAGACATCATTATGTGAAAACAGACTCCACGTGCATTTATTTTGTACAGACTCAATATTTTTTATTTTTCTCTTTCTTGTCTATAACAAAGTTGTGCAATTCTCAAGAAACTTTATCTCAAACAATTCATGTATAATTCAAGTCGCTTTGTTAATTCCTTCGGGTCTTAACATTGTTGAATGGCCTACTCGCCTGAACGCCAAGCCAATCTAGGTCCGTAGTGTGCTATCGACTTAACCTAGTCCTGCACCCTAAGTACGCCACTCTACCTACACCCCGGCAGGCCAGAGTAAGGTGAGTCCAAAAAATGATCGGACCTGGAGAAAATAAGCAAATGCACTTGATTGTATATAGAATTACGATCGACCTAAAGATTTCTTTCGGGAATAGTAAGCCGCAAACGAGTTATAGATAAGAAATGGATTTTACTGTTTTTCTTGACTTCAGTGTGCAGGAAAAATAAAAATCTCATGATGATGGTGGATGATGTCGGAGCTATCAAAACTTCGATATCCCCTAAGGTGGCCCGTTGTCGATGCTTTAAACATTGATAGTAGGCGTCGCCAGAACTACTAAGTTCTGGCAAATCCAGAGGGCCAGCCGTCAATGTGAAGGAAAGATGATAGAAGGACACCCTAATGGGGTCTGCTATCGACACTCTACGTGTTGATAGTGGACACTGCCGGAGCTACTAAGCTCCGACAACCCTAGAGGACCAGCTGTCGATGTTCTACGTGTTGACAATGGTCGCCGCCGGAGCTACTAAGTTCTGACAACCTCAAGGGGACCTGCTATCGACGACTTCGGACCTATACTCTACAAGTTTGAAGCACTCAAGTCTTCAACAAGATGTTACAGCCTCTTGGTACATGTCCGCAATCAAATTGTGTACATCTACCAGGGGGCCAAGTGAGACAAAGGTTGAAGACAAAAAATGAAATTCATAAATTTCTTGGATTTCATTCATCTGAGTACAAGAGATTACAAAATTGGAGAAAAAAAGAGAAGATACAAGTGGAAGCTACAAAGAGAAAGTCCTAGATCCTACGGAAGAACGAGGCAACCTTCTGGGCAACCTCCGACACGCTGGCCTTGGCGGCATCTCCCTCTCTGTCGATGGGACCTTCAAGCATCGGATCTAATGGGAAGTGAGGATCTCGACTTGTGTAGCACGTCAGGATGTACTTTGTGACGTTCCGCGCAAGGGATTTCCCTTCAGTTTCCAACTGATCCGCGATGACATCGCCCATCTTGTTAAGTTGCTGCCCGCCGAGCTCAACGCCTTCAACGCGTGGTCCAGCTCCGGCTCTTGATCGTCCGGACGCACGAGACTAAAACCCAGCGGCGTCAGCGCGTCATTGGCTTTGCCCAAGAAGTCCCATACTTGTTGGGACTCCTCAGCCCATGAGCCTCGCACCTCTTCCAAGGACATCTTGGTCGCCGTAAGCTTCGAATCCTCCCGGGCAAGGCGCTCGACCTCTTTGGCGTGCTGCTGAATCTTTTCAGCAACTTGCCTTTCGAGTTTAGCAAGCTCCTCTTCCCGGACGTGGATCTTGTTCCGGCAGTCGACTAGGTCTCTCTCCCGGCCCCACACTTTCTTCTCCCTGGCAAAAACTTCATTCTCCCCCTTGGTGAGGTTCTGTCCTCGCTGCCAGGCCTTCTTCTCCTCGCTCTCGCAGAGCTCCTCCAGCTTCTTGGAGCGCTCCGCGAGGCTCTTGTCACCAAGAGCCAACCTCTGAGCAAGCTCCTCCTCCCTCTTCACGAGGTCATCCCGCAGCTCCAGGAGTTTTTGCTCTTCATCTTCAAGCTTTTTCTCCCGCTCTTCAAGAGCCTCCCGGCGCTTGACGAGGATGTAGTGGATCACACTGAGCTTCTCCTGGCGATCATTCGTTGCTTCATTAGCAGCCACGGCTTGTTCGCGGATGGCCCGAGACTGGTTGTCGAGGGATCGCACCATGCTTTCCCTCTCGTCCAGCAGCTGGCCCCAGTACTCCATCCGGGCCTTCTCCATTTTGACCCACTCCTTGTCGTCGGCCAGTCTTGTCTGTGCCAGCTTGGTCTCGAATTGGAGCCGGTTGCGCCACCTCCTAAGGGTATGGCGCTCCTCCTCGAGGGTCTTGCTGTCGTGGTAAAAAGCAAGTTGTACCTGACGAAGGCTGGAGCAGGCGTTGTCGATGGACAGCGACAGGGGGATCGGCTTCGGACCTGTCAGGGTCCTCTCCGCTGACTCCAGTGGGTTCTCTATAAAAAAAATCGGGTCCCACTCTACAAGAGCGGTCTCCTTAGCTTCCGCGGCACTAGGGCGTCCTCCGGGGTAGCCTCGGTCGCCACCGAGGAAGGTCTTGCAACGGAAGATCCTACCTCCGGAGTCGGCTCCGAAGGTCCCGCCGCCAGGTCATCAGCAACTGCTCCCTCTGGCAGAGGACCGGTCGCTTCGCCTTGGCACCCTGGCTCAGGCGTGGGTACCTGCAGAATGACCACCCCTGGGGCAGAAATTGAAGATTCGGCTGGAGCCGAGGCCACTTCCGGCTCCGGTGCTGGCGCCTCCTCCACTGCCGGACCAGGCACCACCGCTTCAACCTCCACCGGTTCAGGCGCTGGCACCTCCGCGACAACTGGCTCAGACGCCGGAACTTCATCAACTACTAGCTCCATCGTCGGGGCTTCAACAACATCCGGCTCTAAGGCCAGAACTGCAGCTACCTCCGGCTCTAAGGCCGGAACTTCAGCTACCTCTGTCTCTGAGGCCGGAGCATCCGTCATCACAGCATCCAAAACCAGAGCTTCAACCTCCGGAGATGGTGCCGCTGGTACGTATTCATTCCCATGGTCCGGCGCTACCATGGGAGCTTCGGGAGATGAGTCGAGGTCAAGTACCACGACAGCTGGTGCCGGAACTGCCGCGACCTCAGCCACCACCTAGGGCGGCGCTGAAACTGGAGCCAGAGCCTTCACCTGTACAACATCAGTTGCTATCGCAGAACTGGAGCTTCAGTCCCTTTCTTGGATACCCTGTGGATGAAGGACGAGGAAACTCAAAATATGATTACAACAAAAAAATAACCAACCGAGGTAAAAAAATCAAATTTACCTTGGGAGACTCCTGCACCAGCTAGCGCGGAACCTCTTCGTCAGACGCTCGTAGCCCGACCCAGTTGCAACTGGGGTAGTAGCCCCGGAAGGCCCTCCGGAGCTTGCTACTGCCGCAAGCGACGTCTTGGTTGAGGCCCCCCTTGACTGAGAAGGACCCTCGGACCTAGAGCCCTTAGCTGGCTCCAGCAGTGGAGTCACCTGGGCGGAGCTAGCGCCCCGGGGAGACGCTGATGCTGGAGTGGTTGTCGCCGTCGAAGACCTCCCCCGCCGAGGAGAAGGAGCTGTCGTGGAAGGAGCAGGTCGCACGGGCCCCCCGTCAGAGTGCTTCAACTTCCTCTTTCAGCTCGAGGGCTCGACCAACTCTTTGCCCTTGCCTACGACTTCAACTCTTTGTTTCCGGGCAGGAGCAGGGCCAGCCTCAGAAGCTCCGGGGATCGCCAACTTGGTAGTCGGACGCCTCTCAACTTCTCCGAGGTCGTCAAGCACCGGCATCTTCCGCCGGAGCTCCCTGTTGAACTCCGCCTCCATGTTCAGAGGGAGGAAAGCCGCCGGCGGAGTAAAGTCATCGCCCTCGACGTCGATGTTGAGCTGGAACTTCTTGATATGAAGCTCCAAAGCTGCGCCTCCCCTCAATCCAGTCATCGTCCATCACGCTGTTGAGGGCCCAGGCGAGCTTCTCCCTCTTCTTCAGCGGAGCCCACCTGTTGACCAGGAAGTTGTAGAAGACCGCCTGGGGGGTCACTCCTCCTTCCACACATTGGCGGATCCTGGTCAAGGCAGGATTGAAGGCCTCCAACAGCACCAGAACTTCACTCCAGGCTTCAGTGTCAATGTTGGGGAGGCCTTCAGGCAGCTCCAGCTTCTCGTGCTCCTCTGCCATGATGACAATCCAGTCCTTCTTCCAGTCGTCCCACTTGCCGAAAGGGAACGACCTCAAGTACTTGTAAGGGCACTTCTTGCGCTTCACAAAGTAGTAGAAGCCAAGATACTCATCACTCTTGCCGGTAGTGTGGATGGTGAAGAAGGTACGGAAAAGCTCGACGCAGGGGGGAATACCCACCCACATCTCGCAGAAGTGGACGAATGTGGACACAAGAAGAATGGAGTGGGTGCCAAGGTGGTACACCTGCAGACCATAGAAGTCTAGCAGCATCAAGAGAAAAGTGGAGAAGGGTGGGATCAGTCCCACCATGGCATACGCGAAAAAGTACACCATGTCGTCGGCGCGCTCCTTCTTGAACGGGAGCTTGCCGGCACGCACCAGGTGGTTGAAGGAGTCACTGGACCATCCCATGTAGGTCCGAACTTTCTTCAAATCGCCGTTGGTCGTGAGACAGCTCTTGCGGAGACCCAACTCCATCGCAGCACGAAGGGGCGAGAGAGGAAAAGCAAGCGAAAGTTTGGAGGATTTGAGCCTGAGTTCAAATGAAGGCGTAAGAAAGCTCCAAACGGTGCACACTTTCCTTCTTAACTAAGCCCCCGCAACGCTTGGATGAAAACCGCAGAGGGGCCAATGATACAGTTCAAAAACTTCACCCTGCCAATGACAAGGGGGCTCGGGGCCACCCTGACGACCAAGTCGAGGTACTTACCCTAGGCGAACGGTTGTCATCATGAGAGGCGGGAAACCCGAGGGCAGAGGCCTGACAGGGTGCGCGGAACCGATACAGTTTTCGTATCGGGAACCGACAACCTTCAATTGCGTGAGATCCGCACGCGCAGATCTCACCTACCGCATCCTGAAGATGCCACACGACGGTGGTTTAACTGTGAACCACCACCTGAACGGCACATCCAAAAATCCTTGAAGGCACGGCGTCAAAATCGAAAGATGGACCCACCTCCGACAGAACGACTTAATCCAAAAGGTCTCTCCCGGAGGTGGGCCCAGGGGGCCACTGTCGATACCTTGCGTACCGGATACCCCTTGAAACTACGAAGAGTGCAGAGGAACTCCACCTATATGAGTTGAACACCTCCGAAGGCCCCCACGTGTCATACAAAACTGGATCTTACTCCCTTCTATGGTTAGCCCCAGTGCCGCCACGTGTATCCTAAAATCGGAGCTACATTCCATACATGGGAAAACTCCGGACTAGATACTTGTGTGGCATCCCCGTACCTAATCTCCGACAGAGGGAAGCTCCGGTACCGACACGTGTACAACAGCACCGGACCTACTCGTCCAAGACAGTGAGCTCCGGAGCTGCCACGCGTCCAACCGCCGGACCTTCAACCTCAAGAGGCAGATTGGTGGACCTCCAACGGCTTGAACCTTTAAGAAACAATTAAAGAATTCAAGACCCGATTAAGTGTCATTAATGTTATCTTAATGACACACGATCGGATGACCCTTAATACCAGTAACGCCGCCATCAAGGCGCGTTATCACATTGTTAAGGGGAATTAAGTACATTAACTGTGTATTAAGCATCAGTAACCGCCAGGGCCACATGTCGGGCCAGGCTGATGATGTAACGGTCAGTCCTTGTACTATAAAAGGACTGACCGAGCGATGCACAGGGGGAGGCTTCCACTCGCGCCTAAGACTCAAGACATTCTGGTCTCTAACACTCAAGCGCTCATACGCTTAATACAAACACAACACACACCCGTGGAGTAGGGTATTACACTCAAGCGGCCCGAACCACGTAAATACTTATGCTTGCTTTCTCCCGTTGGGTGGAGTTTGATCCTCAGCTCAGCTGGCTGGGTTGAAGGACTCAAGCAAATCAAGCCAGCTCCCGTCTCCCGCCGAGGCGCGCCCTGTGCTTGCTTGCTCTAGTGAACGCCGCCAAGTACAGCAGGAACCCCGTCCAGAAGTCCGCCAGCTGCTTCCAGAGGTCGCCTCTTTTGTCCTCCCCGAATTCAGACATTAGCTTCTTGGCAAGCTTTGCACCCTCCCTCGTCAAGGAGTTGGCGATATTCGAACTGGAGATTTCTCCCGGGACTCTCCTTCATCCTTCATCCTCGTGTGGACACTTCATCCTTCATGGCCATGGACGCTTCGACGTCGAACTCTCCCTCACCCTTGGACGCTTCGAGGTCAGAGTTTCCCTCATCATCCGGGGTTTGCTTGTCCTCATCGGCCATGAACACTTCATCGCGCGCCTAACTCTCCTTCATCCTCATCGGCCATGGACGCTTCGTCGTTGAACTCTCCCTCATCCTCATCGGCTAACTTTATTAGCCGGTCATACACATCCTGCATAGATGTACGTCGTCTGTACGGGGATAAGACAGTTGATCTCCCGGCACGCCTCATGGAAGACATTGTTGGCAACAATGCCGTTGTCCGGCACCAATCGCACCGTAACCAAGTACATGATGCAGTAATTGGATAAGCTGGCCGCGGTTATGTAATGCTCCCACCACTTGGCTGAATCGCCGTCTTCTTCGGTGGTATGTTGTTTGGTTGCTGTCGGCAAACGTTGTTCAGGCTTGCCTCTTTCCGGTTTCTTGATGAATGGACTAGACGGCAAATTAAACGGTCTGAGCTTCTTTGCTTTGTCAGAAGCAAGTCCGATCTCGCAGAGAGGCAGGTGGCAATGTGCCAGACGATTATTCTGTGCGTGTCTGCTTCAATCTTGAGCTCTCGATTGAACTGTGGGATGGACGGGCCCGGGCCCTCAGAGGCACTCGAGATGAAGTCCAACTTCACCCAGCTCCGTCGTCTCCTGCTTCCTCTCCAACCTGGTGCCAAGCTCCTTTAACGAGCTGAAAATGGCCTTCTTCGTGCAACCCTCCAGTTTGATGAGTGCAGGGAATTTGCCTACCCAGTTAAAGACGCGGCCATTTTTATTCTTCCACCCACGAGTTGAAATCAGAAGGTTGTGCTGACGGATATTCTCCTCCCATGTGCCCCTGTTCATTAAACGGAGCACCACTCGTATCGTCATCTCCACCAGCCAATGCCTCATGTACCCATGTTTGACATAGCTGCACACAGCATCAGGACTTTGGTCCACTGAGACAAGATATATATACGTATATCTCTGAGAGCTCCTTGAAGGCAATGAGGAAAAGGATGACACGGGTGGTGAACACTCCATGAGTGATCCTGTTGCGGTCCGATTGATCCATCCTATCAGGTATGTGCCCAACAGGATATGCGATGTACCCCATTGCTCCGACAAGCATCAGCGACAGCAACAGATTAGTGATGGGGAACCCATTGGCGAACATGGTGGCATGCTTGCTGTAGAACAGGTCTTGGAGGAAGGACAACTCGATGGCTACGATACGGAACGCCCTCTCTTCATCCTGTCGGATGTACTCGAAGACAAGTTTCCTGATCTTCTCACACGGCGTCCGCAGCCTAGCCTCGTACACAGGGAGATCGTAGAACCGGCGGCGCAGCAGCTTGTACAGGGCGAATGAGAGGCACACGTCCTTCAGTCGGTTATCCCCCTCTGCCCTGCCGCCCAGCAACCCACCGTGATGCTGCCATATCCTGTCCACGGTGATAAGCTCCTTGTGCTTGTCGGGATTCACTCGAATAACACGCCTTCGTCTCTTCGAAGGATCGTGTTTGGTTTGTTGGTCAGGAGTGACCCGGCCCTCTCGGATATCCTTAAGCACCTGTTCTTCCCCCTGCACCAAGTATCCGTACCATTTCATGGTGAATTCCTTGTCATGGTCGGCGGCATCTGCAGAGAGTTGTGTGATGCCGCCACGGAGCTCGTGCTCGTAGCTCATGTAGTCGGCGACGAACCTGTTGCTCTCTTGATTGATATCTTCTGCCTTAGTGGTGGAGGAGAAGTAGGAAATGATGCGAGTGGCATTCAGGGTCCAGATAAGCCAGAGGGGGACCTTGAGGAGGCGGAAGGTCTGCACACGGAGGAGATTGGCTGTCCACAAGGATGACATGAGGTCGAGCAGTGGCTTCCGCTTGGACCTGCTGTACGGCCGCCCGATCTCGACGCTGTACTGCAGGGTGACAAGCAGCACCGCCCAGACCTGGAAGTAGTCGTTGGGCCTTGCCGCCGACAGTTGCATCAGCCCAATGGTAAAGTGCACCAGGGAGTAGTTGAGCATCTCAATGGTGATGACGATGCGTGTCATTGATCTATTCGCGCTCCATGGCCCGAAGAAGTCCAGAACGAACCTGACCACCAGAAGCAGTGTCGTCAGCACCACCCACAGCTGCACGCCCGCCATGCGAGTGACTTGGTCTCTCATAAAGAGAACTCCCATGGCAGCGAGTACACTGCGTAGAGTCAGGAAGAGCACCAAGAGGCCTGCAACCGTGCCTGTGACAAACGTCACAAGAAACCTCCAGAACTGCTTTCTCAGAAAGCTTCTGCGGCGGGATGAACCATCCCCACGGAGCGCCATGAGGATGGCCGTGAGGATTCCTAAAGTCTTGAAGTCACGCACGGCCAGGGGGCCGGAGTTGAGAGAGGAGGCGAGGCGACAGCCTACTACAGGGGATATCGAATGAGGGGAATGCTTTGTGCACGAAATAGCTACAGTGTTTGAGCTGGAGCAAAATAGTTCTGGCGTGCAGTGGCACCTGTATTGCTACAGTGCGCACTCACATGCTAAGTCAGCACCTATTATATTAGAGACATAAATTAACAAGACTTGGAGGGCAGAGAGAGGTCAAGCACAATACTAGCTAGAGATACACATGGCCAGCTAGCTAGTTAGCTAACTACGGGTAGTTGATCGTGTATAGAGTGAGTTTTTTATTGAAGTCAAAGTTTGACAAGCCAATGAACATATGTGAGGCATGCTTGTATTATTTCCATTGTGTACCTTTTCCAAAATTTGGTGTTACTAAAACTTGGGTAACACCAATTCATTGGTAGATGAATGTTTGGATTGCGACCTTATCAATGTTCCTTTAATCATGCATATGACATGTGGGGTCCACATGTCATTAATTTTTATTTTTACGAAATATGTCCATGTGTGATCTTGTTTTGTAGATTTAATTACAAGGAATTTACTAGTGCAAACGACATTTCAATTGGAATTACGGTTTTTAAAATAATTTGATTCAAAGTTGTTAACTTGTTGGAAATGCTTGCAAATCCAATGCCACGGAGGCAAAAGTGTTGGCGTCCGTTTTGCTCGTCAAAAAGTCCGTTTTGCTCGCCCACTTTTTGGTCACCTTTTATATTGGTGTTACCAAAATTTCGAAGACATGCCAACATTTGGAATAGAACCGAACATAGTTATTAAGGCAGTAAGACGATTTAAGGCGACGGATTCCCTTTTATCTTTTAAGCGGTAAGGCGTAAGGCGAGGCGACGCCTTACTATATTGAAAAATAGAAAAAATAGAAGTAATTATTAGGTGTAAAAATTAAAAAACAGCAAGGTTGTGTATTCAACCATTTTATTCCTCTGAGATTTCCAGTCCAGCCCACCCCAGCCCAGCCCACCCCACCCATCAGCTGTAGATACTATCAACCGTTGGATATGAATCAACAGTCACATATCACCTTGGTCAAAAAGGCAGCGCCCCCCCACTCCGCTCCGCACGCAGTCTTGCGCCCGCAGCCCCCACCCTCTCCTCGCTTGCAAGAACGACGCCCGTCGCCGCCCCTCCACCAGCAGATCTGGCGCAAGACCCCCCCCCCACGCCCGCAGATCCCCTGCTCACACCGCGGCACCGCCGTTTCCTCTAATCTCGCCACTGACAGCCCCCTCCTCTAACCTCGCTGTCCAGTCCGGGTGTCGCCGCCCCTTATGTGCGCGCCGCCGGCCCGGATCTGCGTGACACCTCCCGCCGCCAGCCCAGATCTGTGCGCCGCCGGCCCCCCTCCCCCGGATCTGCGGCAACAGGTATGCCTTACCCGTAAGTCTAAGGCGAGAGGACGCCTTACCCTGCGACCACGCCTTACCGCCTAAGCGTCGCCTAAGCGACGCTTAGGCGACGCCTTAATAACTATGGAACCAAACTAATGCTAAATCTTGTGGGCACGCCAAAAATTGGTAAGGCTTTTGTGGGCAACAAACCAAACGCGCCCGTGGTGAGCTAGTTCATTTTGCATACCAATGTTGGCCAAAATTTGGGTGGCCAAATTCTCTACCAAAATTTGGCAAACCAATACTTTGGAAAGGTGAGCAATGGTTGAAAACCAAACAGGCCCTACATACTGCAGTTGTATTATCTTTTAATATATATAAACCACTACTACCAGAATACTATATTGCATAAGTCACAATTAGTTTAAAATATTGTACATGTGGTTTTAAACTATGCATACCCTAGTTATGTATCACATATGTTTGATAATTGGCTAGGAGTACAAGCAAAGAGTTGAAACCACTTTACTTTTAGGAGCAACAGCTGTCCGTTGGGCTATATGGTATTATCAGAATGGCATTGTTTTTTATTAAAAAACAATGCTATTTTCTTTGTAGGCTATTTTTGGGCTACCAACTGGCTTTATACATGGGCTCTATGATACGATACCGGTTACGTATTGTCGGAGTCTGGTTCCGGCGATTCCCCCGGCACTACTGTTAGTAGCCCGCGGAGTTTCTTAGTTCGGTTGGGGCACGTGGAGATTCAGAGCAAGATGGCGATTTAACAAAAGGATTTACGTGGTTCGGGCCGCCTGAGCGTAATACCCTACTCTACGAGTGTGTTGTTGTTGTTGTATTGGGTATATGAGAGCGTGAGCCAGAGAGAGGCCCAAAAAAATCTCCCTGTGTATCGCTCGATCAGTCCTTTTATAGTACAAGGACTGACCGTTACATCATTAGCCTGACCGGACATGTGGCCCTGGCGGTTACTGATGCTTAATGCACAGTTAAATGTGTTTAATTCCCCTTAATAGAGTGGTAATGCCCCTTAATGGTGGCGTTACTGGTATTAAGAGTCCTCCGATCGTGTGTCATTAGGATAGTATTAATGATACATAATTAGGTCTTGGAGTCTTTAATGTTCCTTGAAGGTCTGAGCCCTTGTAGGTCCACCAATCTGTCTGTTGAGGTTGAAAGCCCGGCGATTGGACGTGTGGCAGCTCTGGAGCTTACCGTCTTGGACGAGTAGGTCCGGTGCTGTTGTACACGTGTCAGTACCAGAGCTTCCCTCTTTCGGAGGTTAGGTCCGGGGGTGCCACACAGGTATCTATTCCAGAGCTTTCCCCTGTATGGAATGTAGCTCCAGTTTTATGATACACGTGGCAGCATTGGAACTAACCATACGAGGGAGGCAGGTCCGGTTCCGAGTGACACGTGGAGCCTTCGGGGGTCTTCAACTCAGATAGGTGGTGTTCCTTTGCACTCTTTGCAGTTCCAAGGGATATCCGGTATGCATGGTACCGACAGTGGCCCCCTGGGCCCACCTCTGGGAGAGACCTTTTGGATTAAGTCATTCTGCCGGAGGTGGGTCCATCTTTCAATTTTTGCGTCGTGTCTTCAAGGGTTTTTGGATGTGTCGTTGAGGTAGTGGTTCGCAGTTAAACCGTCGCCGCGTGGCATCTCCAGGATGTGGCAGGTGAGATCTGCGCGTTCGGATCTCACGCAATTGAAGGTCGTCGGTTCCCAACACGAAAATCGTATCAGTTCCGTGCGCCCTATCAGACCGCCGCCCTCGGGTTTCCCGCCTCTCATCATGACAACTGTTCGCCTGGGGTAAGGACCTCAACTTGATCGTTTGGGTGGCCCCAGGCCACCTTGTCATAGGTAGGGTGAAATTTCTGAAATGTATCCTTGGCCCTTTTTCGGTTTCCATCCAAGCGTTGTAAAGGCTTACTTAAGAAGGAAAGTGCGCAGGGGTTGAGGACTATTTACGCCTTTGATTATCTTTGCACTCAGAGCCTCTCAACCTCTGCTTAACTTTTCATCCTTTGCTCCACTTTGTCGAGATGGAGTTGGGTCTCCGCAAGAGTCGTCTCACGACCAATGACGATTTGAAGAAGGTTCGGACCTACATGGGGTGGTCCAGCGACTCCTTCAACCACCTAGTCCGCGCTGGCGAGTTCCCGTTCGAGAAGAAGCGCGGCGGCGACATGGTGTACTTCTCTGCGTACGCCATGGTGGGGCTGATCCCACCTTTCTCAACTTTCCTCTTGATGCTGCTAGACTTCTATGTTCTGTAGTTGTACCACCTTGGCCCCCACTCCATTCTTCTTGTGTCAACATTTGTCCACTTCTGCGAGATGTGGGTGGGTATTCCCCCCCTGCGTCGAGCTTTTCCGTACCTTCTTCACCATCCACACCACCGGCAAGAGTTCCAAATATCTTGGCTTCTACTATTTTGTGAAGCGCAAGAAATGCCCCTACAAGTACTTGAGGTCGTTTCCTTCCGGCAAGTGGGACGACTGGAAGAAGGACTGGATTATAGTCACGACAGAGGAGCACGAGAAGCTGGAGCTATTTGAAGGTCTTCCCAATGTTGACACTGACGCGTGGAGTGTGGTTCCGGTGCTGTCAGAGGCCTTCAACCCTGCCTTGACCAGGATCCGCGTATGTATGGAAGGAGGGGTGACCCCCCAGGTTGTCTTCTGCAACTTCCTGGTCAACAGGTGGGCTCCGCTGAAGAAGAGGGAGAAGCTCGCCTGGGCCCTCAACAACGTGATGGATGATGACCGGATTGAAACCGATCTGAAGTCCAATTTAGAAGGCTCTGCTTTGGAGCTTCATCTCAAGAAGTTCCAGCATGGCATTGATGTCGAGGGCGACGATTTAACTCCGCCGGCAGCTTTCCTACCACTGAACATGGAGGCGGAGTTCAGCAGGGAGCTCCGGAGGAGGATGCCGGTGCTTGACGACCTCGGTGAGGTAGAGAGGCGTCCGACCACTAGACTGGTGATCCCCGGAGCTTCCGAGGGTGGCCCTGCTTCTGCCCCGAGACCAAGAGCTGAAGTCATAGGCAAGGGCAAAGAGTTGGCGTAGCCCTCCAACCGAAAGAGGAAGTTGAAGGACTCTAACGGGAGGCCCGTCAGACCCGCTCCTTCCACAACAGCTCCTTCTCCCCGGCGGGGGAGATCTTCGATGGCGACGCCAACTCCAGCATCGGCGTCTCCTCGGGACGCCAGCTCCGCCCAGGTGACTCCGGCGCCGGAGCCAGCTAAGGGCTCTAGTGTCCGAGGGTTCTTCTCAGTGGAGGAAGGCCCCAACCAAGATGTCGCTGACGGCGGCAGTAAGCTCCGAAGAGCCTTCCGGAGCTACTACCCCAGTTTCGACTGGGTCGGGCTCTGAGCGTCCGGCGAAGAGGTTCCGCGCTAGTTGGAGCGGAAGCCTCCCAAGGTAAATTTGCTTTTTTACCTCAGTTAATTGTTTTTGTAGTAACCATGTTTTGAGTTTCTTTGTCCTTCATCCACAGGGTCTCCAAAAAAGGGGCTGAAGTTCCGGTTCCTGTGACAGCAGCTGATGTTGTACAGGCGGAGGCTCCGGCTCTAATTCCAGCACCGCTCCAGGTGGTAGTTGAGGTCGCGGCAGCTCCGGCGCCAGCTGTCGTGGTTCTGGACCTCGACTCATCTCCTGAAGCTCCCGTGGTAGCGCCAGACCACGGGAATGAAGACGTACCAGCGGCACCAGCTCCGGAGGCTGAAGCTCCGTTTTTGGATGTTGCGATGATGAATTCTCCGGCCTCAGAGACGGAGGTAGCTGCAGTTCCGGCCTTATGACCGGATGTTATTGAAGCCCCGGCGGTGGAGTCGGTGGTTCATGAAGTTCCGGCGCCTGAGCCGGTTGTCGTGGAGGTGTCGGCACCTGGACCGGTGGAGGTCGAAGCACCGACGCCTGAACCGACAGTGGAGGAGGCACTAGCGCTGGAGCCGGAGGTGGCCTCAGCTCAGGCCGAGTCTTCAATGCCCACCCCGGAGGTGGTAGTTCCGGAGGTACCCGTGCCTGAGCCAGAATGCTAAGACGAAGCGGTCGGTCCTCTGCCTGAGGGACCAGTTGTTGATGACCTGGTGACGGGACCTTCGGAGCTGACTCTAGAGGTAGAAGCTCCCGTTGTCGGACCTTCCTCGGCGATGACTGAGGCACTCCCGGAGGGCGGCCCTAGTGCCGTGAAAGCTCAGGGGACCACTCTTGTAGAGTGGGACCCAATTTTTGTTATAGAGAACTCGCTAGAGTCAGTGGAGAGGACCCCGGCAAGTCCGGAGCCGATCCCCCTGTCGTTATCCATCGACAACGCTTGCTCCAGCCTTCGCCAGCTTGCCTTTTATCACGACAGCAAGACCCTCGAGGAGGAGCGCCAAACCCTTAGGAGGTGGCACAACCGGCTCCAATTCGAGACCAAGCTGGCGCAAACAGGGCTGGACGACGACAAGGAGTGGGTCAAGAGGGAGAAGGCCCGGATGGAGTACTGGAGCCAGCTGCTGGACGAGAGGGAAAGCATGGTGCGATCCCTGGACAATCAGTCTCGGGCTATACACGAACAAGCTGTGGCTGCAAATGAAGCAGTGAATGATCGCCAGAAGAAGCTCACTACCATCCACGAAAGTCTCGTCAAGCGCTGGGAGGCTCTTGACGAGCGAGAGAAAAAGCTCAAAGATGAAGAGCAAAAACTCCTGGAGCTGAGGGATGACCTCGTGAAGAGGGAGGAGGAGCTCGCCCAAAGGCTAGCTCTGGGTGACAAGAGCCTTGCGGAGCACACCCAAAAGCTGGAGGAGTGCTGCAAGAGCGAGGAGGAGAAGGCCTGGCAGCGAGAAGGCCTGGCAGCGGGGACACGACCTTACCAAAAGGGAGGCCGAAGTCGCTGCCAGGGAGAAGAAGGTGCGAGGCCGGGAGAAAGACCTGGTTGACCGCCAGAACCGGATCCACGTTCGAGAGGAGGAGCTTGCCAACCTTGAAAAGCAAGTTGTTGAGAGGATTCAGCAGCACGCCAAGGGGGTCGAGTGCCTTGCCCGGGAGGGTTCGGAGCTTGCGACAGCCAAGAGGTCCTTGGAAGAGATTCGAGGCTCAAGGGTTGCGGAGTCCCAACAAGTATGGGACTTCTTGGGCAAAGCCAATGACACGCTGACGCTACTGGGCTTTAGTCCCGTGCGTCCAGACGATCTGGAGCCGGAGTTGGACCATGCGTTGAAGGCGTTGAGCTCGGCTGTCAACAAACTCAACAAGATGGGCAATGTCATCGCGGATCAGTTGGAAACTGAAGGAAAATCCCTTGCGCAGAACATCGCAGAATACATGCTGATGTGCTACACAAGCCGGGATCCTCATTTCCCACTAGATGCGGTGCTTGAGGGTCCCATCGACGGAGAGGGAGATGCCGCCAAGACCAGCGTGTCAGAGGTTGCCCAGAAGGTTGCCTCGTTCTTCCATAGAATTTAGGACTTTCTCCTTGTAGCTCCCATTTGTATCTTCTCTTCTTTTCCTCAATTTTGTAATCTCTTATCTTCAGATGAATGAAATCCAAGAAATTTATGAATTTCATTTTTTGTCTTCAACCTTTGTCTCACTTGGCCCCCTGGTAGATGTACACAATTTCATTGTGAACATGTACCAAAAGAATGCAACATTTTGTTGAAGACTTGAGTACTTCAAAATTGTAGAGTATAGGTCCGAAGTCATCGACAGCAGGGCCCCCCCGAGGTTGTCGGAGCTTAGTAGCTATGGCAGCGACCATTGTCGACACGTAGAGTGTCGACAGTTGGCCCTCTGGGGTTGTCGAAGCTTAGTAGCTCCGGCAGCAACCACTGTCAACACGTAGAGTGTCGACAGCAGACCCCATTGGGGTGTCCTTCTACCATCTTTTCTTCACGTTGACGGCTGGCTCCCTGGATTTGTCGGAACTTGATAGCTCCGGCGACGCCTACTATCAATGTTTAAAACATCGACAGCGGGCCACCTTAGGGGATGTCGAAGCTTTGATAGCTCCGGCATCATCCACCATCATCATGAGACTTTTATTTTTTCTGCACACTGAAGTCAAGAAAAACAGTAAAATTCATTTCTTATCTATAACTCGTTTGCAGCTTACTATTCCCGAAAGAAATTTTTAGGTCGATCGCAATTCTATATACAATCAAGTGCATTTGCTTATTTTCTCCAGGTCCGATCGTTTTCTGGACTCACCTTACTCACGCCTGTCGAGGTGTAGGTAGAGTAGTGTACTTAGGGTGCAAGACCAGGCTAAGTCGATAGCACAGTCTGGACCTAGATTGGCTTGGCGTTCAGGCAAGTAGGTCATTCAACAATGTTAAGACCCGAAAGAATTAACAATGCAACTTGAATTCTATATGAATTGTTCGAGCTAAAGTTTCTTGAGAATTGCTCAACTTTGTTATAGACAAGAAAGAGAAAAATAAAAAAGAATGAGCTTGTACAAAATAAATGCACGTGGAGTCTGTTTTCACATAATGATGTCTTTCATTATAGGTCCGGGGTATAGGGGAGACAAGTACAATCCTAGGATACGGAACCATGCTAAGTGTGTTGCATTTCTTGTTTGACCCAGGGTAACTAGCTTTACTTTTAGTTCTGAGACTGTGTCAAGTGTTGCTTGAACTTTGCGGACCTTCCGAGAAAGGTCTGGCTGTCCTCTCGGAGGAGCTACCCGACTCTGTACAATGACGTTATAACATACATCATATGTAATTCAGACTCACCTCTGTGATATTAAGCGTAGAACTTACGGAGGTGCTCAATGTTCTAAGGATTAGGGAGCGGTGTCCCATCCTCGGTTGCCAAGCGAACGCATCCGGGACGGGATACTTTGATCACTCGAAAGGGTCCTTCCCAGCTGGGGGAGAGTTTGTTTAACCCTTCTCGAGTTTGTATTCTCCGTAGCACCAGATTGCCTTCCTCGAGCTGTCGGCTGTGAACATGTCGTTGGTGATAGCGCCAAAGAGCTTGGCGGTATCGGGCATTCCGAACAGCTGCTCGGCACCTTCCCTCTTCCAGGAGGTCAAGGTCTTCACGTCGGAGCTGGTCCTACGTTGCATCGTCGAAGGTTCGGACCCGGAGCGACCACAAGGTGATTTCTGGAGGAAGGACTGCTTCAGCTCCGTACACCAGGAAGAAGGGTGTCTCTCCAGTTGACCGGTTTGGAGTCGTCCTGTTGGCCCATGTTGTGGGTGGAAGCTCTTCGGTCCAGTTGGCTCCATGTTTTTTCAGGCGCTCATATGTGCACGTCTTGAGTCCTTTTAGGATTTATGCATTTGCTCTCTCAGCTTGGCCATCCTCGAGCTGCCGGTTATGCACATGCCTTTGGTGATAGCGCCGGTGTGCTTGGCGGTATCGTGCATTTAGAACAGCTGCTCGACACCTTCCCTCTTCAACGAGGTCAAGGTCTTCACGCCGGAGCTGGTCCTGCGTGGCTTTGTCGAAGGTCCGGACCCGGAGCAACCCCAAGGTGATTTCCGAAGGAAGGACTACTTCAGCTCCGTACACCAGGAAGAAGGGTGTCTCTCAAGTTGACCGGTTTGGAGTTGTACTGTTTGCCCACAAGGTGGGCGGAAGCTCTTCAATCCAGTTGGATCCATGTTTTTTCAGATGCTCATATGTGCGCGTCTTGAGTCCTTTTAGGATTTCTGCATTTGCTCTCTGAGCTTGGCCAATGCTTGTCGGGTGAGCTATGGAAGCGTAGCTAACTTGAATGCCGAGGTCTTCGCAATATCCTTAGAATGCAGAGCTTGTGAATTAGGTCCCATTGTCAGTTATGATCTTTTTTGGGACTCCAAATCTGCATACTATGGACTACAAGAAGTTGATAGCTGATTGTTTGTTTATTGTCACAACTGGAGTTGCTTGCGGCCACTTAGTGAACTTGTCGATGGCGACATACAGGTACTTGTAACCTCCGACGACTCTTGGGAAAGGTCTCAAGATATCCATACCTCACACGGCGAATGGCCATGTCGGAGGTATCATTTGTAGAGGTTGAGCTAGTGTGTGAATTTGCTTCGCATGAAACTGGTATGTCTCACATTTCTTCACTACTTCGGTTGCATCCTGGAGTGTTGTAGGCCAGTAAAAACCATGCCAGAAGGCTTTACCGACCAACGTGCGGGAAGACGCGTGGTTCCCACGCTCGCCTCCATGGATTTCCGCGAGAAGCTCGCGACCTTCTTCCCTTGTAATGCACCGCATTAGGACGCCGTTAGCACCACGCCGTTAGAGATCCCCTTCTACCAATGTGTATCTTTTAGCCAATCTGACTATCTGGTCAGCAGATACATTGTCTTCAGGAAGGATGTTGTCTTTCAAGTAGCTCCGGATCTTCGAGATCCATGCATCGGAGCTAACTTGAGCTTCTGAGTCTTGCGTGATGGGTTTCTCGGAGCTTTTTGCAGCACCTACGACCCTTGATGGACGCCATGGTAACAGAGCCATCGAGACCGCTAGCTTCGAGGTGCTGGTCTCGCCCCCTTCGCTCAGTTCGGCAGGCTGAGCTATTGGTCTTGACAATCTCTGGACGAAGGTTCTGTCGGGAACTGGAGCTCCGATTGAAGCTTTCTTCGAGAGTTCATTAGCTTCAGCGTTGTTGAGACGCTGGACATGGCAACGATCCAGGACTTTGAAATCCTTCTGAAGCTTCTGGACTTCAAGTAGATATGCAGCTAGTTGAGGGTTGTTGCAGCAGCATTCACCTTTGACTTGTTTTATAACGAGCTGTGAATCACCCTTTACCAACAGCTGCTTGACACCATATGATAGTGCCACCTTGAGCCCATAGATTAACGCTTCATACTCCGCCATGTTGTTGGTTGCCTTGAAGTCAAGGTGAACCATGTATTTGACCTTCTCCCCGGTCGGAGCGAGGAGAAGGATTCCAGCTTCGGCCCCTTGCTTCTGCGTGGAGCCGTCGAAGTAGAGAGTCCAGTGAGGCTCAGTGAAGACCGGAGCCTTAGGTTTTGGCTTCTGCTCACTGGGGCCCCCAGGATTTGATGGAGAGGGGGTCCATTCCGCCATAAAGTCTACCAATGCTTGACTCTTGACCGCTTGTCTTGGGACGAATTCAAGATCGAACTCGACCAATTCTGCTGCCCACTTTGCAATGTTCCCAGTAGAGTTGGGATTATGCAAGATTGCACGCAGTGGATAAAAGGTTACCACTGAAATCTTGTGAGCCTGGAAGTAGTGACGAAGCTTCCTAGAGGCAATAAGAACTGCATAGAGCAGCTTATGCACCTCTAAGTATCGAGTCTTGGCGTCATGGAGTACCTCGCTGATGAAGTACACTGGGCGCTGGACTGTCCGGACCCTCCCGGAGGGGCCTGAAGCTTCCTCCTCATCAACCCGGACCCTCCCGGAGGGGTCCGAACCTTTTTCGGGGACCTCCAGGTTCTTGCTAGAGGAACCGGGAGCTTCTTCTAGAGTGACCCGAACCCTCCCGGAAGGGTCCGGATCTTCTTGTTCAGCAACAGTAACTCCTCAAGGATCCAGGTCTGGGGGTTGGGACCCAGACTCACCTTCAGGTAGCTCCGGATCTTCCCGAGGGGGGGGGGGTCTGGATTCGTGAACTGGAGATAGTTCTGGTCTTTCCACAACCGGGACCATGCTGACAACTTCGTCAGTTGCTGAAATGTAAAGCAGAAGTGGCTCACCAGGATTCGGAGCTACCAATGTTGGTAGAGTGGTGAGGAGCTGCTTCAGCTCTTGGAATGCCTTTTTTGCTTCTTCAGACCATTGGAATGGTCTGGACTTCCTCAATAATTTAAAGAAGGGTAGCGCCCGTTCCGCCAGTCTTGAGATGAACCGGCTGAGAGCAGCTAGACACCCAATCAGCTTCTGGACATCCTTGATGCGAGCTGGTGGCCGCATGTCTTCAATAGCTTTAATCTTCGCCGGATTTGCTTCTATTCCTCGGTGGTTCACCAAGAATCCAAGAAGCTTTTCGGAGCTAACTCTAAAGACACACTTGTCTGGGTTCAGCTTTGTGCGTATGATTCGCAACTTGTCGAAGACAGCTTGCAAGGACACGACGGGAAGTGATGTCCCACGAACCACCAAAGATGGTGTTCATGGTCTTCTGACGCTCGTTGTCAGAGACGTTGAAGTCGTTGTCAACGGAGGTGTAAACAACCTTCAAGACCTTTTTGGGGTCCTGAAATCCTAACTCCTCTTCAGACGGAGCTTCATCGACTTTTTGTTTTCCTTCCCTTTGATGGAAAGGAGCTTCTTCCCGGCGCGACGCTTGTTGTAGCGCTCGGCGAGGTTCTGGACCTCTCGGCAGTTTTCCAGGTTGTGGCTGTTCGTCTTGTGTATGGGACACCACATCTTGGAGCTGCCACCGTCTTCAGATGACGGTCGCGGTCGTTTCTCGGGGCGTTGACCCCGGCCACTCGGAGCTGCGGCAGCAGCGGCGGTAGGTGTGCCGGCCGATGACTTCTTCTTGCCGTTGAACTTTTTCTTCTTCTTGCCACTCCCGGAGGTGGTGGCTTCACCCTTGGAGGACTTTTTGTTGTCCTCCGCAGATGGTTTGGAGTGCATTTCACGGCCCTCCGCAGCCTTGGCACACTTGTCTGCCAAACTAAAGAGTCCCGTGGCGCTGGTGACTTCCTTGGTCGCCAGCTTCTCCAGCATTTTCTTGTCTCGAACGCCCTGTCTGAATGCTACAATAACAAAAGCGCTTGAGATAGAAGGAATGGTATTTCGTACCTGGGAGAACCTCTGGATGAAAGAGCGCAAGAACTCTCCCCCTTTTTGTTTGACAGCAAAAAGATCCAGTTTCGTGCCTGGTCGGGTGTATGAGCTCCCGAAATTGGTGGTGAACTGTTGGCACAGCTCCGCCCAACTGTTGATGGAGTCAGGTGGAAGGCTCATGAACCAAGACCTGGCGGTCCCAGTCAAAGCCACCGGGAAATAATTGGCCATCACGGCCTCATTTCCCCCAGCTGCAAGGATAGCGGTGGAGTAGATTTGGAGAAATTCTACGGGGTTAACAGTCCCATCAAATTTCTCTGGCAGGTGAGGTCGAAACTTCTACGGCCATCTGACCATGCGTAGGTGCATGACCAAGGCAGAACATCCTCCTCCTACTCCCTCAGGAGTGGGACTGTCCCGAGCCTCTCGCGAGCACGCTCAATGTGGACGCGGCCGTCCTGTTGACGGTAACGATGATCGAGCTCCGCCCGGAGGTCATGAGTCGAAAGCCTTGTTACCGTGTGAGTACGTCGCGCCCCGGAAGGTAGCGACGTCGCCTGTTGAGATGCAGCTCGTCTCCTGTGCTGCGAAGCTTGCGGACCGAGTCTACCCGACAAGGTCCGACGCTGTGATGGGGCCCGCCCTGAGGGGGGAGGACTTTGATTACTAATGCGATCAGCTGCTACTGCAACCAGATGATCCACATCAGCTCTCCACTGTTCCATCGCACCCTGGGGTGCTCCTGGAGGCGGTGGACGTTGGAGAAGAGCATGCGCAGCATTAAGCGCGTGTTCAGGGTTATTGTTCGCTGATGCAGTGATCGATGCAAACGCCGCATCTCGCTGTCCGGGTTGATTCACCGGAGCAGACGGTGGTGGCGGTGGCATGACTCCTGCTGGGGCCACAACACCTGCTGCTACTGCATGTTGGAGGGATTGCCTCCAGCAGGTCGCTCAGCGCGGTTACCGTTGGATGATCTAGCAGCACAATTCACCATCTTTGAATCTCGGGTGCCCCCCTACCTGGCGCGCCAACTGTCAGAGTCTGGTTCCGGCAATTCCCCCGGCACTACTGTTAGTAGCCCGCAGAGTTTCTTAGTTCGGTTGGGGTGCGCGAAGATTCAGAGCAAGATGGCGATTTGACACAAGGATTTAGGGCACATAACTTACGTCGGCATGCTTTGGCTGACGTAAGTACTCCGACCCAGCCCAAGGTCCATCCCGGTACGTGACTTACGTCGGCTGTTGCAGACCGACGTAATTAAGGTAACTTAGGTCGGTGGCCGACGTAAGTTACCTTAATTACGTCCAAAACGCTACGTCGGCCAGTCGCCGACGTAATTAAAGGAAAATCGACGTAATTAACTTACTTACATTGGTTTATGCCTTACT
Organism: Tuctoria greenei; assembly: GCA_036927565.1. Lineage (NCBI taxonomy): Eukaryota > Viridiplantae > Streptophyta > Magnoliopsida > Poales > Poaceae > Tuctoria > Tuctoria greenei. Next base: position 5,334,186 of record JAYESD010000007.1, read on the forward strand.
TACGTCGGCTATGGCCGACGCAAGTGATCGATATTCCTGTAGTGTTTACGTGGTTTGGGCCGCCTGAGCGTAATACCCTACTTCACGGGTGTGTTGTTGTTGTTGTATTGGGTATATGAGAGCGTGAGCCAAAGAGAGGCCCAAAACTGTGTATTGCTCGGCCAGTCCTTTTACAGTACAAGGGCTGACCGTTACATCATTAGCCTGACCCGACATGTGGCCCTAGCGGTTACTGATGCTTAATGCACAGTTAAATGTGTTTAATTCCTCTTAATAGCGTGGTAATGCCCCTTAATGGTGGCGTTACTGGTATTAAGAGTCCTCTGATCATGTGTCATTAGGATAGCATTAATGACACATAATCAGGTCTTGAAGTCTTTAATGTTTCTTGAAGGTCCGAGCCGTTATAGGTCCACCAATCTGCCTGTTGAGGTTGAAGGTCCGGCGATTGGACGTGTGGCAGCTCCGGAGCTTACTGTCTTGGACGAGTAGGTCCGGTGTTGTTGTACACGTGTAAGTATGAAAGCTTCCCTCTGCCGGGGGTTAGGTCCGGGGGTGCCACACGCGTATCTAGTCTAGAGTTTTCCCATGTATGAAATGTAGCTCCGGTTTTATGATACACGTGGCGGCATTGGAACTAACCATACGAGGGAGGCAGGTCCGGTTCCGAGTGACACGTGGAGCCTTCGGGGGTCTTCAACTTAGATAGGTGGAGTTCCTTTGCACTCTTTGCAGTTCCAAGGGGTATCTGGTACGCAGGGTACCGACACGTATCAACTCTTGGAGCAGGTGGCTTCAGTTTATTTATTTCATGTGCATGAGTGATGATCTAGTCTTTGGATTGAATGCACGGTATGTTAGGTGGGACACGTCATACCCTAGGGCCAGCGAAGGTAGACACCCACTTCAGGAAAACGTAATATTTTCGTGGGCTACCTCCTCGCCCAGGCCGCCACTCTCTCCGCTAGGATTTACTTCCTCCAGGAGTGTGTTGCGGCTGCAAGGGTCAAAGGACGGACTCGTACTAGCGGCGTGGCGCACCCCTCGTTGGCTGGGACGAGCGCGTAGCTCCTGCCGCCCCAATCGTCGGCACATCGCTCCCCACGCTTGAGGCGCAGGTCGAGATCCAGGTGCAGAAGGCTCTAGAGGAGCCTGAGGCCGTAGTAGGAAGGCGAGGCGGTGCGACGGGGTGCGGGGCGGGGCAGAGCGACGGGGTGCGGGGCGGGGCGGGGCGTGGGGTGCAACGGGGAGGCGGTAGCGCGAGGCAGGGACACGGCGACGCGACAGAGAATGGGGCGGGGGAAGCGGCACATGTCATGACTTCTCACTTGTGTTTGGCGTGATAGGGCAATCGATCACTTCTCACTTGAGTTTGGTGTGAAAGGCAATCGATAGGGAAAGGAATGGGGAAAATATATGCCGATGAAAATAGTCAGTATTTTTGTGCACCTATAACAAGCCGACAAAAATAATTTTTATTTTCATGAGTTCCTTAAAAGATCGACAAAAATATAAATATGTTCAGGAGTTCATTAAACGGCCGACAAAAATAAATCTATTTCGTGAGCCAAAATCCAAATCCATGAAAATAATACCTATTTTCGTGAGCTATACCCGCAACCCACGAAAATAACCCTATTTTTATCAGACGGTTAAGGCTCATGAAAATAACTTTATTTTTGTGGGGACCGACAAAACTAATTCAGGTCTTCCTGTAGTGAATAACCACTTGCTCATTTTATACGCCCTTGATTTCGTAATATTTAATGCTGGTTAATTCAGAATTGAACCAATGTTAAATGTTTTGAAAGGAAGGGAGTATGGGTTAATTGACAAATAGCGATGTCAAGATCTTTAGAAAAGCGTGAAAATGGTGTCAAGATGTGGACAAAATAGCGATGTCAAGATAGGATAAAATAGGGATGTCTAAATAACTCTGCACTTGTAAAGTAGTTTAGTCTTTCAGTGGCATCTTCTCTCCTTTAAAGGACAAATAAAATCTCGATTGTTTTGGCTTGCATAATGCATCCATATTTCCAAACTATTTTTCACACGCTTGACATGGTAGAATAACCACTTGCTCATCAATCACACGCTTAGAATATACCATCACTTGATGCCCCCATCTCTCTGCTCCTACCAAACGATCATATGAGGAGCTCCAGATCCAAAGCACTAAGCCATGAGCCAATCACTAGCAACACACGTGGAGTGGTTAGCAACAACTATGAATTCTTAAATTTGGTCGTTACTCAATTAATGGGATATATGTATTCCAATATTCAAGTGCTACCGACGACTAAGGGTGGTAGATTCTTTCCCTGGGAATAAGTCGTAGGGAAGTTCATGACATGGCACACAAGAACTTACGGGGAAAGCTTCTGCCCTTTCTTTTCTTCAAAAAAAAAATCTGCTCCTTCAAACCTTATTTCGTAGAGAAACTTGACAACTCCCCCACAACAAGTTTCTTAGAGAACATTAGATGATTTTTTTTACCCCCTCTGTTCTGAAATAAATGGTTATAAGCGATCGGTGTATGCGCCCTATCTCGTGTGTGCGTGTGTCTATCAGACCACGCCTGTGAAGGTGACTGTCGAAATGTTAATGCGACACTTTCTCTGGATCTGCTAAGGAGCAGTCCGCGGAGGTTCTTTAATCGACTACTTAGTCATCTATCGAGTGATCGCGCATATGAGAGTGTGAGACTGTGGTTTTTACATGATTCGGGTCGCAAGAGGGTAACACCCTACTCCACGGTAAGGTCGTATTATTGGTGTGTGTGTGAATGCGTAGATTGGGGATCTTTTGTAATGGTGGCTGTCGGTACCCTAAAAACCATACACCCCCTGAGGTTACAAAGATCTCAAGGGAAGGACGTCTACTCAAATTGAAGACCCTCGGAGGCCCACTTGTCAGACATAACCGGACCTGCTTCTCCAACATGGTTAACCCCTAGGTTGCCACGTGTACTGCCAGACCGGAGCTACTACCCACAAGGGTGAAGCTCCGGGCTAGGTACCGAAACGGCACCTCCGGACTTAACCCCTGACCGAGAGAAGCTCCGGACCTGACACGTGCCAGGCCACCCCGGAGCTTCCCGCTTCCCACAAGCAAGCTCCGGAGCTGCCACGTGTCCAAACGTCGGAGCTGGCCGCCTCAAACCTCCGGAAGACATTGTAACGACTCCGAATCTTCAAAGGATAGCCGCGGACTTCAAGACCCGATTAATTCTCATTAATTCCATGTTAATGACACTTAATCGGACAATCTTAACACCTGTAACGGCACTGTCGGAGCCCGTTACAGGGTTATTAACAACAATTAATCGTATATCAATACTAGTAACCGCCGGGGCCACATGTCGGGCCAGGCTAACTTGTAACGGTTTGTCCTTATACTATAAAAGGACAGACCGACGATACACGAGGGGGCTCTCGAACGCTCTCAGGCACACACGCATTGACGTGAGCTTTCACACATAAACTAATACAACACCACACACCCGTGGAGTAGGGTATTACGCTCAGGCGGCCCGAACCACGTAAACCATTGTGTCTCTCGTGTCCAATCGTGATTCACCTTCTTGAGTCTCCGCGCGCCCATACCGAACTACAAACTCCTTCAACACTTTAGTAGTGTCAGGAGATCTGCCGACTCCAACAGTCGACAGTTGGCGCGCCAGGAAGGGGGTGCCTGAGATTTTCAAGAATGGTGAATTCTGCGGCTGGATCATCCAACGGGCAACCTGCTGCTCAGGCTGTCGGGGGCAATCCCTCCAACATGCAGCCACCAGCAGGAGCCTCAGCACCAGCAGGAGTCACACTCCCACCACCACCATCTTCTCCGGCAAACCGTGTCGGGCAACATGATGGTGCGCCGGCGTCACATACTGCGCCGGCAAGTCATGACAACCCAGAACACGCGCTCCATGCAGCGCGTGCTCTTCTCCAACGACCACCACCTCCGGATGCATCTCGAGATGCCATGGAGCAATGGAGGGCTGATGTCGAGCATTTGGTCGCAGCAGCGGCCGAACGCCTCAACAACCAGGGTCCTCTTCCTTCAGGGCGGGCCCCGTCGCAGCGACGGACGTTGTCTGGAAGACTTGGTCCGCATGTCTCCAACAACCGAAGACGAGCTGCGTCACAGCAAGTGACGTCGTTGCCCTCTGGGGCACGACGCACCCATACGGTATCTCGGCTTTCGACACATGACCTCCGGGCAGAGCTTGATCGCCGATACCGCCAGCAGGATGGTCGTGTCCATATCGAGCGAGCTCGAGAAAGACGGGATGCTCAAGACCTTTCTACTCTGGAAGGAGTAGGAGGAGGCTGTTCCGCCCTAGCCATGCACCTGCGCATGGTTAGATGGCCACAGAAGTTCCGGCCACACTTGCCGGAAAAATTCGACGGGACTGTCAACCCCGTAGAATTTCTGCAGATATACTCCACTGCAATTTTAGCAGCTGGAGGAAACGAGGCCGTAATGGCCAACTACTTTCCAGTGGCCTTAACTGGGACCGCCAGGTCCTGGTTTATGAGCCTTCCACCCAACTCTATCGACAGTTGGGAGGAGCTGTGCCGTCAGTTCACTGCCAACTTTGGGAGTTCATACACCCGACCGGGCACTGAACTAGACCTTTTTGCGGTCGTGCAAAAAGGGGGAGAATCTTTGCGGTCATTCATCCAGAGGTTCTCTCAGGTACGCAACACAATCCCTTCTATCTCAAGCGCTTCTATCATTGTGGCATTCAGACAGGGTGTACGAGACAAGAAGATGTTGGAGAAGCTGGCGATCAAAGAGATCACCAGTGTCACGGAGCTCTTCAGCTTGGCAGACAAATGTGCCAGAGCTGCGGAGGGCCGTGAAATGCACTCCAAACCAGCCTTGGAGGATCACAAAAAATCCTCCAAAGAAGAAGCCGCTACCTCCGGGAGTGGCAAGAAGAAAAAGAAGACCAACGGCAAGAAGAAGCCGTCGGCCGGCACATCCAACGTTGCAGCCACTGCAACTCCTGGTGGCCGGGGGCCACGCCCCGAGAAGCGACCTCGACCATCTTCCGAAGACGGCGGCAAATCCAAAATGTGGTGCCCCATTCACAAAACGGGCAGCCACAGGCTGGAAGACTGCCGGGAGGTCCAAAACCTTGCCGAGCGCTACAACAAGCGCCGGGAAGGGTCTCCTTTCCGACAGAGGGATAGAAAACAGAAGGTTGACGAAGCTCCGGCTGAAGAGGAGTTAGGGTTTCAGGACCCCAAAAAGGTCCTGAAAGCCGTCTACACCTCCGTCGACGATGACTCCGACGTCTCCGACAACGAGCGTCGGAAAACCATGAACACCATCTTTGGTGGATCATGGGACATCACTTCTCGTCGTATCATCAAGACTATGCGACGGGATATGGCTGCTGTAGCTCCTACAGCTAGACCGGAGCCACATCGAAAGTGGATGGACACACCATCACTTTTGATGCTTCGGACTGTCCTCAAAGCATGGTCGGAGCTGGCCAATTACCCTTGATGGTATCTCCCACCATCAACAACATCCAGCTCCATCATGTTATGGTGGATGGAGGTTCGGGGCTGAACCTTATAAGCTTTGAAGCTTTTACCAAACTTCAGCTTCGACCTTCGGATCTTCAGCCCTCTCGACCATTCTCCGGAGTAGGTCCGGGGGCCATTACCCCACTCGGAGCTATAATTCTCCCCGTTACCTTCGGGACACGGGAGAAGTACCGCACCGAGAAGTTGGTCTTCGACGTCGCTCAGATCAACTTACCATTCAACGCCATCTTGGGTAGACCTGCCCTATACAAATTTATGGCAGCTGCTCATTATGGATACTTGGTGTTGAAGATGCCAACACCAGCAGGCGTTCTCCGGATTCGTGGAGATCGCACCGCGGGAGTAACTGCTCTGGAGGAGCTCCATGCACTCACCACTGCGCAAGAGGAGGACTCCAGACAGGGGCAAGCTCCAAAACCTCCGAGCATTCGGCAACGAGGCTCAACCTCTGCTCCCCGTGTGCAGCCAAGCGGCGACACCGACATTCCTGTCAAAGTCGTCCAAATTGGTCCCAATGTCACTCAAACCACCCGCATATCGGGTGGGTTGAATGACAAATAGGAACTCGCGCTCATCACTTTCCTCCGGGCTAACGTTGACGTATTTGCTTGGCAACCGTCACAAATGCCTGGGATCCCCAGGGAAGTGATTGAGCACAATCTGAAGATTTACCCCGATGCTCGGCCTGTGCATCAGAAACCTCGGAAGCAATCTGTAGAGCGACATAACTTCATCCGACAAGAAGTGAAGAAGTTGCTCGAAGCCGGATTTATCCGAGAAGTCTTCCATCCAAAATGGCTGGCGAACCCAGTCATTGTGCCCAAGGCCGGCGGGAAACTTCGGATGTGCATCGACTACACCACACTGAATAAGGCATGTCCAAAAGATCCATTCCCACTACCTAGAATAGATCAGATAGTGGATTCCACCTCCGGGTGCGAGTTACTATGTTTTCTAGACGCATATTCTGGATATCATCAAATCAGGATGTCTAGAGAGGATGAAGAGCATACTTCATTCATCACAGTGGATGGATTGTATTGTTACACAGCCATGCCGTTTGGTCTCAAGAATGCAGCTTCAACTTTTGTACGAGCTATGTACAAAACTTTCGAAGAACTCATCAGAGACATAGTGGAAATGTACGTCGATGACATCGTGGTCAAAGTCAAGAACAAGGAGTCCCTCTTGGACACCTTGCAGGCTGTCTTCGACAAGCTGCGGGCCACCCGCACGAAGCTAAACCCAGACAAGTGCGTCTTCGGGGTTAGTTCCGGAAAGCTTCTTGGTTTCCTGGTAAGTCACCGGGGCATAGAGGCTAATCCGACGAAGATAAAAGCCATTGAAGACATGCGGCCACCAACACGCATCAAAGACGTCCAAAAATTAACTGGATGTCTAGCAGCCCTCAGCCGGTTCATTTCAAGACTGGCGGAAAGAGCACTTCCCTTCTTCAAGTTACTGAGGAAGTCCGGACCATTCCAATGGTCTGAAGAAGCAGAGAAGGCATTCCAGGAGCTGAAACAGTTCCTCACCACCCTACCAGTCCTGGTAGCTCCGAACCTTGGTGAGCCTTTATTGCTTTACATTTCAGCTACTGACGAAGTCGTCAGTATGGTTCTGGTTGCGGAGAGACCGGAACTACCCAATACTCAGGAATCCAGACCCCTTCGGGAGGGTCCGGAGGTTCCTGAAAGCGGGTCTGGGTCCCAGCTCCCAGACTCAAACCCACAAGAAGCCACTTCAGAGGACCCGGACCCCTCTAAGAGGGCCCAGGTCATTTCTGAAGAAGCTCCGGGTTCCTCCACCCAGAACCCGGAGGTCCCCGAAGAGAGTCTGGACCCCTCCGAGAGGGTCCGGATCAATGAAGAGGAAGCTCCGGACCCCTCCGGGAGGGTCCGGACCATTCAACGCCCGGTATACTTCATAAGTGAAGTATTACATGATGCCAAGACTCGATACCTAGAGGTGCATAAATTGCTTTATGCAGTTCTTATTGCCTCAAGGAAGCTTCGACACTATTTCCAAGCTCACAAAGTCTCGGTGGTGACCTCATATCCACTTCGAGCGATCCTGCACAATCCCAATTCAACTGGGAATATTGCAAAGTAGTCAGATTGGCTAAAAGATACACGTTGGTAGAAGAGGATCTCTACCGGCGCGGTGCTAACGGCATCCTAATGCGGTGCATCACAAGGGAAGAAGGTTGCGAGCTCCTCGCAGAAATCCATGGAGGCGAGTGTGGGAACCACGCATCTTCCCGCACGCTGGTCGGAAAAGCCTTTCGGCACGGCTTCTACTGGCCTACAGCGCTCCAGGATGCCACTGAGCTGGTGAAGAAATGCAAAGCATGCCAATTTCATGCAAAGCAAATTCATACACCTGCTCAGTCCTTACAAATGATACCTCCCACATGGCCTTTCGCTGTGTGGGGGATGGACATCTTGGGACCCTTCCCTAGAGCCGTCGGAGGTTACAAGTTCCTGTACGTCGCCATCGACAAGTTCACCAAGTGGCCGGAAGCAACTCCCGTTGTGACGATCAACAAACAATCTGCAATCAATTTTCTACAATCCATCGTGAGCAGATTCGGAGTTCCAAATAAGATCATCACTGATAATGGGACTCAATTCACAAGCTCCGCATTTCAAGGATATTGCGAAGACCTCGGCATACAAGTTTGCTACGCTTCCGTAGCTCATCCTGCCAGCAATGGACAAGCCGAGAGAGCAAATGCAGAGATCCTTAAAGGACTCAAAACACGCACTTATGAGCGCTTGAAAAAGCACGGAGCCAATTGGATCGAAGAGCTTCCGCCCACTCTATGGGCCAACAGGACTTCTCCAAGTCGGGCAACCGGAGAAACAACCTTCTTTCTGGTGTACGGAGCTGAAGCGATCCTTCCTCCGGAAATCACCTTGGGTTCCTTCCGAGTCCGGACCTTCGACGAAGCCGCGCAGGACCAGCTCCGGCGCGAAGACCTAGACCTCCTCGAGGAGAGAAGGTGCCAAGCAGCTGTTCGGAATGCCCGATACCGCCAAGCTCTACGGCGCTATCACCAGTGGCATGTACACAACCAACAGCTCGAGGAAGGCGATCTGGTGCTACGGAGAATACTATCCAGAGAAGGGCAAAACAAACTCTCCCCCGGCTGGGAAGGGCCCTTTCGAGTGATCAAAGTATCCCGTCCCGGAAGCGTTCGCTTGGCTACCGAGGATGGGACACCTCTCCCAAATCCTTGGAACATCGAGCACCTCCGTAAGTTCTACACTTAATACCACGGAGGTGAGTCTTAAGTAACTTGAAATGTATGTTATAGAGTCATTGTACAGAGTCGGGTAGTTCCTTCGGGAGAGCAGCCGGACCTTTCCCGAAAGGTTTGAAAAGCTCATGCAACACTTGACACAGTCTCCGGACTAAAAGTGTGGCTAACTACCCAGGGTCAAACGAGAAACCAAACACACTTAGCCTGGTTCCGTACCCTAAGAGTGTACTTGTTTCCCCTGTACCCCGGACCTATAATGAAAGACATCTTCATGTGAAATAGACTCCACGTGCATTCATTTTTGCATAGGCTCGACATTTTTATTTTTCTCTTTCTTGTTTATAACAGAAACGTGCAATTCTTAAGAAGTTCTAGTTTGACCGGTTTACATACGATTCGAGTTGAATTGTCAGATTTTTTGGATTTAAATATCGTCTGTGGTCAACTCGCCTGAAAGCCGCCAAGCCATTCTAGGGCCGGAGTGCGCTATCGACTTAGCCTGGTCAAGCACCCTAAGTACGCCACTCTACCTACATCTCGGCAGGCCAAAGTAAGGTGGGTCCATGGACAATTGGATCTAAAAGAAAAGACAATTCATCCAGTCGTATTAAAAATCGTGTTCAACTTAAAATTTTCTTGAGAACCGTAAGCCGCGACGAAGTTATAGACAAGGAACGAATTTTATTATTTTTCTTGGCTTAAGTGTGCAGGAAAAATGAACCCTACGTTGATGGAGAAAAACCGGAGCTAACCAAGCTCCGACTCCCACCAGGGCGTCAACCGTCGGCGTTGACTAAAAGATGGTGAGAAGACCCCGTCACTGGAGTCTGTTGCCAACAAACCAAGTGTGGCAAAGGTCATTGCCGGAGCTGCTAAGCTCCGACACCTTGGAGTATTAACTACCGACGCTCAACGTGTTGATAGAAGCTATTGCCGGAGCTACTAAGCTCCAGCGATGGACAGTGCCGGAGCTTCTAAGCTCCGACAACTTCAGGGGACCTTCACTATCAAAAACTTCGGACCTAAATTCCACAAGTTCGAAGCAAATTCGTCTTCAACAAAACTCAACATCCTTTTGGTACATGTCCACAATCAAATTGTGCACATCTACCAGGGGGCCAAGTGAAGATAAAGATGTTGAAGACAAAGAATGAAATTCGCAAAAAATTGGGGATTTCATTTCATCTGAAGACCGGAGATTACATCTGGAGACAAGGGATTACAAAATTGAGGAAGAAGAGAAGATACAAGTAAAGGCTAAAAGAGAAGATCCTAGACCCTATGGAAGGACTCGGCGACCTTCTGGGCGACCTCCGACACGCAGGCTCGGGTAGCTTCGCCTTCTCCTTCGACGGGGCCTTCAAGCACCGGGTCCAGGGGAAATCGAGGGTTCCGGCTGGTGTAGCACGTCAACACATATTCTGTGACGTTTCTAGCCAGGGATTGCCCCTCGACCTCCAGCTGGTCCGCGATGACGTCGCCCACCTTGGAGAGCTTGCTGCCTGCGGCACTCAACGCTTGCAACGCAAGGTCCGGCTCCGGATCATCCGGGTGCACGGGGCTGAAACCCATCGGCGTCAGCGCGTCGTCGGCCTTGCCCAGGAACTCCCAAATCTGCAGGGAGTCCGCATTCCTCAAGTTCTTCATCTCCTCCAGGGATCTCTGGGCCGCCGTCAGCTCCGAATTCTCGCGGGCGAGGCGCTCAACTTCTTTGGCGTTTTGCTGGATCTTCGCAGCAACCCGCTTCTCAAGTCTTCCGAGCTCCTCCTCCCGTAGGTGGATCTTGTTCCGGCGGTCGACCAGGTCTTTCTCCCTGGCCTCCACTTTCTTCTCCCGGGCGACAAGGGCACACTCGTATTCGTAGAGTTCCTGCCCCCGCACCCAGGCCTTCTCCTCTTCCTCGAGGCAGCGCTCTTCCAATTTCTTAGTGCGCTCCTCGAGGCCCTTGTCCGCCAGAGCTGTTTTCTCGGCGAGCTCTTCTTCCCGTCGCAAGACGTCATCCCGTAGCTCTAGGAGTTTTTGCTCCTCATCCTCGAGCCGTCTTTCCCTCCCTTCAAGTGCCTCTCGGCGCTTGATGAGTGCGGTGCTGATGGCCTCGAGCTGATCAAACCGAGCATTGGCCGCGTCGTTAGCAGCCTTAGCTTGGTCGTGGAACTCCCGGGATTGAGCATCGAGGGCGTGAGTCATGCTCTCCCTCTCGTCCAGCAGCTTACCCCAGAGCTCCAGGCGGATCTTCTCCCGCTGGACCCACTCCTTGTCATCCGCAAGCCTCGACTGCGCCAGCTTAGTCTCGAAGTGGAGCCGATTACGCCACCGCCTAAGGGTTTGGCGCTCCTCTTCAAGAGCCTTGCTGTCGTGGAAGAAGGCCAGCTGGACCTGACGTAGACTGGAGCAGGCATTGTCGATGGACATCGACAGCGAGATGGGCTCCGGACCTGCTGGGATCTCTTCCGCTGGTTCCAGCGGGTCTTCACATACAAAAATTGGGTCCCACTCTACGAGAGTGGAACCCCGAGCTTCCAAAGCGCTAGGGCCTTCCTCCGGGACGGCCTCAGTCGCCATCGAAGAAGGTCCCGCCGCCAAGTCTTCATTTGCCCCCTCAGGCTGGGGGCCGGCGACTTCGTTCAGGCACTCTGGCTCTGCCACAGGTACCATCGACGTCATCACCTCCGGAGCAGGAGCCGCTACTGGCTCCGGCCGGGACACCTCTTCTGAGGGAGGCTCAAGCTCCCTCGCCCCTTCAGCCGCCGGCTCTTTGACCGGCGCTCCAACAATCACCGGCTCTGCGGCCGGAGCTTCGGACTTCGACTTCCGGCTCGCATGCCGGGGCTTCAGCCACCTCCGGCTCAATCGCCGGGGCTTCAGCACTTTCCGGCTCCGAAGCCGGGACTGCTACTTCCTCCGACTCAACAGCCGGAGCTTCTACTACTGCAGCACCAGGACCCGGAGCTTCCACTTCCGGGACGGGTGCCGCTGGCGCATCTTCATTCCCGTGGTCCGGCGCTACCACGGGAACTTCTGGAGACGAGTCGAGGTCCATGACCACGACAGCCGGCGCCGGAGCTGTCGCAGCCTCCGCTTGGGGCGGCACCGGGACTGGAGCAGAAGCCCTCGCAGCCTCAGACACTGTGGCTGAGGGTGGAGCTTCACTCCCCTTCTTGGGAACGCTGCAGATGAAGAACGAAGAAATTGAGCAAACAGATGCTACAATTAAAAAGTTAATTGAGGTAAAAAAGAAAAACTACCTTGGGAGGCTCCCGCACCAGCTTGCGCGGAACCTCTTTCCCGGACGATCCGGGCTGACCACGGTCGGCGTAGGAGCTCCGGGAGGACTCCCAGGACTTGCCACAGCCGCGGGCGTTTCCCGGGTCGGAGCTCTCCTTGATCGGGAGGAACTCCTGGACCTAGAGGCCCTCACCGCTCCAGGTGTCGGAGTCGCGTGCCCGGAGCTAGCACCACAGGGGGGATCCACAACGGGGACAGTCGCACTCCGGGAGGATCCCACCGCCGGAACAGTAACGTTCCGGAAGGACCCCACCACGGGGACAGTCGCCACGGCGGCGGAGGATCTTCCTTCCTGAGGAGGGGGAACCGGGGGGGGGGGGGGGGGGGGAAGTGGCAGGCCCGATGGACCTTCCGTCAGCATGTCGCAGCTTCCTCTTCCGGCTCTCCGGCTCCTCCGCCAGCTCCTTGCCCTTGACGATGACCTTAGCCCTTGGCTGTGGGACAGGGGCGGAGCCGTCTTCGGACAACCCGGGGATCGCTAACCGGTGGTTGATCTTCTCTCGACGACACCAAGGTCGTCAAGCGCGGGCATCGTCCTCCGGAGCTCCCTGCTGAACTCAACTTCCACGTTCAGAGGGAGAAAGGCCTGCGGCGGAGTCAAGTTATCTCCGACAACGTCGATGCCGTGCTGGAATTTCTTGAGGTGAGACTCCAAGGTCTTCCCCACCATGCTGGACTTCAACCCGGTCTCAACCCGGTCCTCGTCCATCACGCTGTCGAGGGCCCAGGCGAGCTTCTCCCTCCTCTTCAGCGGCGCCCACCTGTTGGACAGGAAGTTGCAGAACACCGCCTGGGGAGTCAATCCTCCCTCCACACATTGGCGGATCCTGGTCAGGACAGGGTCGAAAGCTGCCACCAGCACCGGAACTTCGCTCCATACCGACGTGTCAATGCCGGGCAGACCGTCTGGCAACTCCAACCGCTCATGCTCCTCCACCCGGACGACTATCCAATCTTTCTTCCAGTCATCCCACTTCCCGGAAGGGAATGACCGGAGGTACTTGAATGGGCACTTCTTGCGCTTCACGAAGTAGTAGAAGCCAAGATACTCATTGCTTCGGCCGGTGGTGTGGACGGTGAAGAAGGTTCGGAAGAGCTCGATGCAGGGAGGGATGCCCACCCACATCTCGCAGAAGTGGACAAAGATGGACACAAGGAGAATGGAGTGAGGGCCAAGGTGGTACAGCTGCAAACCATAGAAGTCTAGCAGCATCAAGAAGAAAGAAGAAAACGGTGGGATCAGACCCACCATGGCGTACGAGGAAAAGTACACCATCCCGCCAGCATGCTCCTTTGAAAAGGGGAGCTCTCCGCCGGCGCGGACCGAGCGGTTGAAGAAGTCCGAAGACCACCCCATGAGGGTCCGGACCTTCTTCAGATCGCTGTCAGTCTTCAAGCGACTCTCACGCAGACCCAACTCCATCGCAGCACAGCTAGGCAAGAGAAGAGGAGCAAAGTACGAGTTGGGAGTTTGAGCGCAAGAACAGATGGGAAGCGTAAAGAACTCCCGACGGTGCGCTTTCCTTCTTAAGTAAGCCCTCGCAACGCTTGGATGGAAACTGCAGGGGAGTCAAGGATACTACTCAAGAATTCAACCCTGCCGATGACAAAAGGGCCCGGGACCACCCTGACGATCAAGTCGAGGCTCTTACCCAGGCGAACAGTTGTCATCACGAGGCGGGAAACCCAAAGGCGGCGACCTGACAAGGCGCGCGGAACCGATACGGTTTTCGTATCGGGAACCGGCGACCTTCAATTGCGAGAGATCCGCACGTCAAAGATCTTGTCTGCCGCCTGAGGTGCGCCACGCGTCGGGATTTAACCGTAAAGCCCCGCCAACGGCACCTCCGAAGACCCTTGAAGACCCAGTTCAAGAGTCGCGAGTATGGACCCACCTCCGACGGAATGACTTCACCCCGGTGACTTTCCCCGGAGGTAGGTCCAGGGGGCCACTGTCGGTACCCTAAAAACCATACACCCCCTGAGGTTACAAAGATCTCAAGGGAAGGACGTCTACTCAAATTGAAGACCCTCGGAGGCCCACTTGTCAGACATAACCGGACCTGCTTCTCCAACATGGTTAACCCCTAGGTTGCCACGTGTACTGCCAGACCGGAGCTACTACCCACAAGGGTGAAGCTCCGGGCTAGGTACCGAAACGGCACCTCCGGACTTAACCCCTGACCGAGAGAAGCTCCGGACCTGACACGTGCCAGGCCACCCCGGAGCTTCCCGCTTCCCACAAGCAAGCTCCAGAGCTGCCACGTGTCCAAACGTCGGAGCTGGCCGCCTCAAACCTCCGGAAGACATTGTAACGACTCCGAATCTTCAAAGGATAGCCGCGGACTTCAAGACCCGATTAATTGTCATTAATTCCATGTTAATGACACTTAATCGGACAATCTTAACACCTGTAACGGCACTGTCGGAGCCCGTTACAGGGTTATTAACAACAATTAATCGTGTATCAATACTAGTAACCGCCGGGGCCACATGTCGGGCCAGGCTAACTTGTAACGGTTTGTCCTTATACTATAAAAGGACAGACCGACGATACACGAGGGGGCTCTCGAACGCTCTCAGGCACACACGCATTGACGTGAGCTTTCACACATAAACTAATACAACACCACACACCCGTGGAGTAGGGTATTACGCTCAGGCGGCCCGAACCACGTAAACCACTGTGTGTCTCGTGTCCAATCGTGATTCACCTTCTTGAGTCTCCGCGCGCCCATACCGAACTACAAACTCCTTCAACACTTTAGTAGTGTCAGGAGATCTGCCGACTCCAACAGTCGACAGTGGTGGTCTGATCCTTTTATAGACAAGGTCGGATGCCTTACAACTGGGCTCTAGGGCCCGACAGGTGGCCCGGGGTGACCTTATTCTAAAGATCTGAAGCTTCTAGCACAAGCCTCCTCTGACCGGGGCTTGAAGGCTCGCCGTCTTGCCGCCTCGGTCGCCAGTAGTCCATGGTAGTCGTTGATGATGGCAATGAATGTCCCATCTGACTGTACCTGTCGCCGCAAGCTACTCATTTGGCAGAGTAGGGTAGGCATGCAGTGTCTTCACTGCGATGCGATTAGGCGCAGCGGTACCTGACAGCAGGCGTGCACCGCGTCACGCGTCTGGGGAAGATGCGAGTCTTCAATTCTTGATCTGGACAAGGCGCACCGCCCTCTTAACTCCCGCAACCCACCACCCAGGACAAGTTGCAGGGTACGTGACAGCTCGAGAGCTAGCCTCTACTGGGGAGGCCGGGTCCCGACCCATGGACCACGTGGCAGCCCCGGAGCCCGCTCCTGAGTAGAGTGGAGGTTCCAGAGTCGAGGGACACGTGGCAGAGCCCGAGCCCGCCTCTTCGGGGAGGTGGCCTGTCTGTTGCCTCAAGCCACGTAGCAGCACAAGAGCCCTCTCCCACGGGGGAAGCGGGATCCCGTCCTGCTGGACACGTGGCCACTTGGGAGCTCGTCCCTGTGGGTAAGTTGGACTCCTCCTTGGGGTCCATGTCGATACTCCGGACCCCGTATCTGAGGTAGAGATGCCTGGACCTTCTAGATACGTGGTGTCCTCGGACCCTACCTTGACTAGAAGGCAGGACACCTAGGAAGCTTTAGCCTGCGCGCGAGAGTACCCAATATGCAGGGTACCGACAGTGACTTTTGTACCCCTTTTATAGTCGAGCACATATATCTACCCGGTTCTCATAAATGAGATGAGTGGTACGGGGTTCATGTCAGCAGGATCCCGGTACCACGCAAGTTGTTGGAGTTGTCACGCTATTCGCTCTCGTCATGTCGCCTGGCCTGCGTCGTCCTTCGACGCGTGCTTGCTGCTGCGTCGAACTGGACATGACAAGAGTGACGTCAGCTAGTATTCTGCTCTGTTGCAGAGTCACGTCATCGCGTGTGGTCGTCTCTTTGAAGGTGTCCGTATGACCCATGCCACATTCAATGTCGTCACATATCCTGCTCCCGAGCTCGGGCGGGTTCGTTGCAGACTTTGATGGTCGAGGTGCAGGCGTCGCGTGTTGTCCGGGCTAGTAATGGAATACGGTGTCGCATCGTATCTCGCCCAAGCATTGTCGTAGATCTATACGTGTTCCTCGGTAGCCAGGGTACAGAACCCTGTCACCCTTCCTCTTGCTGGAGGAGGTTTGCCTCTTGCTGGACAGGACATTGTCGCCCAAGCATTGTCGCACCTGACGAAGAGCAACATGACAGCCCGCGAGGAGGTTTGCCTCTTGCTGGACGGGACATGCAGCAGCACGCATGCTTCGTTTGCTTGTTCGCTTCGCATCGGAAAGGAGAAGAGGGCCATGAGACTGCCTCGCTTGCTTGCTCTCTTCTTCCTACACCTCTGCTCCTGATTCCTTGTCGTTCGCTGCCATGGCGATACCCATTCCACCAGCACCTCCGCTTCATCTGCGTGAGGGATATGGCGAGGAGGTGCGCGATGGTGCCGACGGGTAGTGCAAAGAGAATACGGCGAAAAAAGGTGCGCGAAGGACATGGCCCTCAGTAATCGTTCGAAGATTTCACGGAGGCCCACTTCGCTTCCAAGTTTCAATTTATTTGTCGTCCTAAGTCAATTGAGAAAGTGCCTTTTTATTTGTCGTCTGCTACTGTCGGTACCCTAGAAACCGTACACCCCTTGAGGTTATAGAGATCTCAAAGGAAAATCATCTACTTAGTTTGAAGACCCTCGAAGGCCCACATATCAGACATAATCGGACCCGCTTCTCCAACATGGTTAATCCCTGGGTCGCCACGTGTACTACCAAACCGGAGCTACCGCCCACAAGGTGGAAGCTCCGGGCCATGTACCGAAATGGCACCTCCGGACTTAGCCCCAGACCGAGAGAAGCTCCGGACCTGACACGTGTTGGGTAGCCCCGGAGCTACCTGTTTCCACAGTATGCTCCGGAGCTGCCACGTGTCCAACCGTCGGATCTTCAGCCTCTAACCTCCGAAAGACCCCACAACGGCTCCGGATATTCAAAGGGGAATCAAGGACTTCAAGACCTGATTAAGTGTCATTAATACCATATTAATGACACTTAAACGGATGATCTTAACACCAATAACGGTGCTGTCAAAGCCCGTTACAGGGTCATTAAGAGCAATTAAATTTGTTAAATAAGTGTCAATACTAGTAACCGCCGGGGCCACATGTCGGGCCAGGCTAACTTGTAACGGTCTGCCCTTGTACTATAAAAGGACAGGCCGACGACACGTTCAAGAGGCTAGAGGGAGACACACACGCCATTGACGCAAAACACAAGCTCATACAGCAAATACAACAGCAACACATCTGTGGAGTAGGGTATTACGCTCAGGCGGCCCGAACCACGTAAACTCTTGTGTCTCCTGTGTCAATTCCTACTCACCTTCTTGAATCTCCGTGCGCCCATACCGAACCTCAAACTCCCCTATCACTTTAGCAGTGTAGGAAGATCTGTCGGTTCCAAATCACCGACAGTTGGCGCGCCAGGTAGGGGCGCCTGAGATTTCGAGAATGGTGAACTCAGCTGCTGGATCATCCAACGGTCAACCTGCTATTCAGGCTGTTGGAGGCAATCCCTCCAATAGGCAGCCACCAGCAGGAGCCTCAACACCAGCAGGAGTCACACTCCCACCACCACCGTCTCCTCCAGCAAATCGTGCTGGGCAGCGTGATGGTGCGCCGGCGTCAATCACTGCGTCGGCAAATCATGACAACCTGGAACACGCGCTTCATGCAGCGCGTGCTCTTCTCCAATGCCCACCACCTCCGGATGCATCTCGGGATGCATTGGAGCAGTGGAGGGCCGATGTGGAGCATTTGGTTGCAGCAGCAACCGAACGCCTCAGCAACCAGGGTCCTCCTCCTTCAGGACGAGCCCCGTCGCAGCGGCGGACTTTGTCTGGTAGACTTGGTTCGCACGTCTCCAATAGCAGGAGACGTGCTGCGTCCCAACAAGTGACGTCATTGCCCTCTGGGGCACGACGTACTCACACGGTATCCAGGCTTTCGACTCATGACCTCCGGGCGGAGCTTGATCGTCGATACCGCCAGCAGGATGGCCGAGTCCATATTGAGCGTGCCCATGAAAGACGGGAAGCTCAGGACCTTTCTACTCCTGAAGGAGTAGGAGGAGGTTGTTCACCCTTGGCCATGCACCTGCGCATGGTTAGATGGCCACAGAAGTTTCGGCCTCACCTGCCAGAAAAATTCGACGGGACTGTCAATCCCGCCGAATTTCTTCAGATATACTCCACTACAATCTTGGCAGCTGGAGGAAACGAGGCCGTGATGGCCAATTACTTTCCAGTGGCCTTAACTGGGACTGCCAGGTCCTCGTTTATGAGCCTTCCACCCAACTCTATCAACAGTTGGGAGGAGCTGTGCCATCAGTTCACTGTCAACTTCGGGAGTTCATACACCCGACCAGGCACTGAACTAGACCTTTTTGCGGTTGTGCAAAAAGGGGGAGAATCCTTGCGGTCATTCATCCAGAGGTTCTCCCAGGTACGAAACACTATCCCTTCTATCTCTAGCGCCTCTGTCATTGTGGCATTCAGACAGGGCGTACGGGACAAGAAGATGTTAGAGAAACTGGCGATCAAGGAGATCACCAGTGTCACGGAACTCTTCAGCTTGGCTGACAAATGTGCCCGAGCTGCGGAGGGCCGTGAGATGCACTCCAAACCAACCTCGGAGGGTCACAAGAAATCCTCCAAAGAAGAAGCCGCTACCTCCGGGGGTGGCAAGAAAAAAAAGAAGACCAACGGCAAGAAGAAGTCGTCGGCCGGCACATCCAACGTTGCAGCTGCTGCAACTCCGGGTGGCCGGGGGCCACGCCCCGAGAAGCAACCTCGACCGTCTTCTGAAGACGGTGGCAAACCCAAAGTGTGGTGTCACATTCACAAAACGGGCAGCCATAGTTTGGAAGACTGCCGGGAGGTCCAAAACCTTGCCGAGCGCTACAACAAGCGCCGGGAGGAATCTCCTTTCCGACAGAGGGAAGGAAAGCAAAAAGTCGACGAAGCTCTGGCAGAAGAGGAGTTGAGGTTCCAGGATCCAAAAAAGGTCCTGAAGGCCGTCTACACCTCCGTCGACGATGATTCTGACGTCTCTGACAAAGAGCGTCGGAAGACCATGAACACCATTTTTGGTGGATCATGGGATATCACCTCCCGTCGCGTCATCAAGACTATGCGTCGGGATATGGCCGCTGTAGCTCCTACAGTCAGGCCGGAACCTCACCGAAAGTGGATGGACACAGCCATCACTTTTGATGCTTCGGATTGTCCCCGGAGCATGGTTGGAGCGGGACAGTTACCCTTGATGGTATCTCCTACCATCAATAACATCCAGCTCCACCACGTCATGGTAGACGGAGGTTCGGGGCTTAACCTCATTAGCTTTGAAGCTTTCACTAAGCTTCAGCTCCGACCTTCGGATCTCCACCCCTCTCGACCTTTCTCCGGAGTAGGTCCGGGGGCCATCACCCCACTCGGAGCTATTACTCTACCTGTTACCTTTGGGACACGGGAGAAGTACCGCACCGAGAAGTTGGTCTTCGACGTCGCGCAGATCAACTTACCCTTCAATGCCATCTTGGGTAGACCTGCCCTGTATAAATTCATGGCGGCTGCTCATTATGTCTATCTGGTGTTGAAGATGCCAACGCCAGTAAGCGTTCTCCGGATCCGCGGAGATCGCACTGCCGGAGTAACTGCACTAGAAGAGCTCCATGCGCTCACCACGGCGCAAGAGGAGGACTCCAGGCAGGAGCAAGCTCCAAAACCCCCGAGCATTCGTCAACGAGGCTCGGCTTCTGCACCTCGAATGCAGCCAAGCGGCGACACCGACATTCCCGTCAAAGTCATCCAAATTGGTTCCAATGCCGCTCAGACCACCCGTATATCGGGAGGATTGAACGACAAATAGGAACTCGCGCTCATCACTTTCCTCCGGGCTAACGTCGACGTGTTTGCTTGGCAACCGTCACAAATGCCTGGGGTTCCCAGGGAAGTGATTGAGCACAATCTGAAGATCTACCCCGATGCTCGGCCTGTGCATCAGAAGCCTCGGAAGCAATCCGTAGAGCGACAGAACTTCATCCGACAAGAAGTAAAGAAGTTGCTCGAAGCCGGATTCATCCGAGAAGTCTTCCATCCAAAATGGCTGGCAAACCCAGTCTTTATGCCCAAGGCCGGCGGGAAACTTCGGATGTGCATCGACTACACCACACTAAATAAGGCATGTCCAAAAGATCCATTCCTACTATCTAGAATAGATCAGATAGTGGATTCCACCTCCGGGTGTGAATTACTGTGTTTCCTAGATGCATATTCCGGATATCATCAAATCAGGATGTCTAGAGAAGATGAAGAGCATACTTCATTCATCACAGTAGATGGATTGTATTGTTACACAGCCATGCCCTTTGGTCTCAAGAATGCAGCTTCAACTTTTGTACGAGCTATGTACAAAACTTTTGAAGAACTTATTAGAGACATAGTGGAAGTGTACATCGATGACATCGTGGTCAAGGTCAGGAACAAGGAGTCACTCCTTGACACCTTGCAGGCTGTCTTCGACAAGCTGCGGGCCACCCGCACAAAGCTAAACCCAGACAAGTGTGTCTTCGGGGTTAGCTCCGGAAAACTTCTTGGTTTCCTGGTAAGTCACCGGGGCATAGAAACTAATCCGGCGAAGATTAAGGCCATTGAAGACATGCGGCCACCAACCCGCATCAAGAACATCCAAAAATTAACTGGATGTCTAGCAGCCCTCAGCCGGTTCATCTCAAGACTGGCGGAACGGGCACTCCCCTTCTTCAAGTTATTGAGGAAGTCCGGACCATTCCAGTGGTCCGAAGAAGCAGAAAAGGCATTTCAGGAGCTGAAACAGTTCCTCACCACCCTACCAATTCTGGTAGCTCCGAACCCTGGTGAGCCTTTGTTGCTTTATATTTCAGCTACTGACGAAGTCGTCAGTATGGTTCTGGTTGCGGAGAGACCAGAACTACCCCATACTCAAGAATCCAGACCCCTTCGGGAGGGTCCGGAGGTTCCTGAAAGCGAGTCTGGGTCCCAACTCCCAGATTCGAATCCACAAGAAGTCGCTTCAGGAGACCTAGACCCCTTCGGGAGGGTCCAGGTCATTTCTGAGGAAGCTCCGGGTTCCTCCAGCCAGAACCCGGAGGTCCCTGAAGAAAATTTGGGCTCCTCCGAGAGGATCCGGGTCAGTGAAGGGGAAGCTCCGGACCCCTCCGGGAGGGTCCGGACCATTCAGCGCCCAGTGTACTTCATTAGTGAAGTACTACATGATGCCAAGACTCGATACCTAGAGGTACATAAGCTGCTCTATGCAGTTCTTATTGCCTCCAGAAAGCTTCGCCATTACTTCCAAGCTCACAAAGTCTCAGTGGTGACCTCTTACCCACTTCGAGCAATTTTGCATAATCCCAATTCAACTGGGAATATTGCAAAATGGGCAGTGGAATTGGCTGAATTTGATCTTGAATTTATTTCAAGGCAAGCAGTCAAGAGCCAAGCATTGGCAGATTTTGTGGCAGAATGGATGCCCTCTCCATCAAACCCTGGGGGCCCCAGTGAGCAGAAGACGGAGCATCAAGCTCCAACCTTCACCGAGCCTCATTGGACCCTCTACTTCGATGGCTCCATGCAGAAGCAGGGGGCCGGAGCTGGAATCCTTCTCCTTGCACCGACTAGGGAGAAGGTGAAGTACATGGTACACCTTGACTTCAAGGCAACCAACAACATGGCAGAGTATGAAGCACTCATCTACGGACTAAAGGTGGCACTGTCATATGATGTCAAGCAATTGCTGGTCAAGGGAGATTCACAGCTCATCATTAAGCAGGTGAAGGGTGAATGCTCCTGCAATAATCTCCAGCTAGCTGCTTACCTCCTTGAAGTCCAGAGGCTTCAGAAGGACTTTGAAGTCCTAGATCTCCGCCATGTTCAGCGTGCCCACAACGCTGAAGCCGACGAACTCTCGACAAAAGCGTCAACCGGAGCTCCGGCTCATGATGGAACTTTTGTCCGGAGATTGTCGAAACCCACAGCTCAGCCTGCCAAACTGCGCGAAGGGGGCGAGATCAGCATCCCGAAGCTGACGGTCCCGATGGCCCTGTTACCATGGCAGCCATCAAGGGTCGTAGGTGCTGCCGGAAGCTCCGAGCAACCCAGCACGCAAGACTCAAATGCTCAAGTTAGACCGATGCATGGATCTCGAAGATCCGGAACTACTTGAAAGACAACATCCTTCCTGATGATGATGTATCCGCTGACCGGGTAGTCAGATTGGCTAAAAGATACACGTTGGTAGAAGGGGATCTCTACCGGCGCGGTGCCAACGGCATCCTAATGCGGTGCATCACAAGGGAAGAAGGTTGCGAGCTCCTCGCAGAAATCCATGGAGGCGAGTGTGGGAACCACGCGTCTTCCCGCGCGTTGGTTGGTAAAGCCTTTCGGCATGGCTTCTACTGGCCTACAGCACTCCAGGATGCAACTAAGCTGGTGAAAAAATGCAAAGCGTGTCAATTTCATGCAAAGCAAATTCACACTCCGGCTCAGCCCTTACAAATGATACCTCCTACATGGCCCTTCGCTGTGTGGGGGATGGACATCTTGGGACCTTTCCCAAGAGCCGTCGGAGGTTACAAGTTCCTGTACGTCGCCATTGACAAGTTCACCAAGTGGCCGGAAGCAACTCCAGTTGTGACAATCAACAAGCAATCTGCTATCAACTTTCTGCAGTCCATTGTATGCAGATTTGGAGTTTCAAACAAAATCATCACTGATAATGGGACCTAATTCACAAGCTCCGCATTCCAAGGATATTGTGAAGACCTCGGCATACAAGTTTGCTACACCTCCGTAGCTCATCCAGCCAGCAATGGCCAAGCCGAGAGAGCAAATGCTGAAATCCTTAAAGGACTTAAAACGCGCACTTATGAGCGCTTGAAAAAACATGGAGCCAACTGGATCGAAGAGCTTCCGCCCACTCTATGAGCCAACAGGACATCTCCAAACCGGTCAACCGGAGAGACACCCTTCTTTCTGGTGTACGGAGCTGAAGCAATCCTTCCTCCGGAAATCACCTTGGGTTCACTCCGGGTCCGGACCTTCGACGAAGCCGCGCAGGACCAGCTCCGGCGTGAAGACCTAGACCTCCTTGAGGGGGGAAGGTGCCAAGCAGCTGTTCGGAATGCCCGATATCGCCAAGCTCTACGGCGTTATCACCAGCAGCATGTACACAACCGACAGCTCGAGGAAGGCGATCTGGTGCTACGGAGAATACAATCCAGAGAAGGGTTAAACAAACTCTCCCCCGGCTGGGAGGGACCCCTTCCGAGTGATTAAAGTATCCCGTCCCGGAAGCGTTCGCTTGGCTACCGAGGATGGGACACCTCTCCCAAATCCTTGGAACATCGAGCACCTCCGTAAGTTCTACACTTAATACCACGGAGGTGAGTCTTGAGTAACTTGAGATGTATGTTATAGAGTCATTGTACAGAGTCGGGTAGTTCCTCCGGGAGAGCAGCCGGACCTTTCCCGAAAGGTCCGCAAGGTTCATGCAACACTTGTCACAGTCTCCGGACTAAAAGTGTAGCTAACTACCCTTGGTCAAACGAGAAATGAAACACGCTTAGCATGGTTCCGTACCCTAAGGGTGTACTTGTTTCCCCTGTACCCCGGACCTATAATGAAAGACATTTCCATGTGAAATAGACTCCACGTGCATTTATTTTGTACAGGCTCAACATTTTTATTTTTCTCTTTCTTGTCTATAACAAAGACGTGCAATTCTTAAGAAATTTTAGTTCAACCGGTTTATATACGATTCGAGTTGTATTGTCAATTATTTTGGATTCAAATATTGTTCATGGCCAACTCGCCTGAAAGCCGCCAAGCCAATCTAGGGCTGGAGTGTGCTATCGACTTAGCCTAGTCAAGCACCCTAAGTACGCCACTCTACCTACACCCCGGCAGGCCGAAGTAAGGCGGGTCCGTGTACAGTTGGATCTAGAAGAAAAGACAACGCATTCATTGTATTTAGAATCGTGTTTGACTTAAAATCTTCTTGAGAGTCATAAGCCGCGACGAAGTTATAGACAAGAAACAAATTTTACTATTTTGCTTGGCTTAAGTGTGCAGGAAAAATAAAATCTATGTTGATGGAGAAAAGCCGGAGCTGACTAAGCTCCGACTCCCCTAGGGGGGCCAGCCGTCGACGCTGAATAAAAGATGGTGAGAAGACCCCGTAAATGGAGTCTGCTGCCAACAAACTGAGTGTTGGCAAAGGTCACTGCCGGAGCTACTAAGCTCCGACACCCCAGAGGATTAACTATCGATGCTCTACGCGTTGATAGAGACTATTGTCGGAGCTACTAAGCTCTAGTGATAGACAATGCCGGAGCTTCTAAGCTCCGACAACCTCAGGGGGCCTTCACTATCGAAGACTTCGAACCTAAATTCTACAAGTTCGGAGCAAAAGAGTCTTCAACAATGCACAATATCCTCTTGGTACATGTTCACAATCAAATTGTGTACATCTACCAGGGGGCCAAGTGAAGATAAAAGTGAGTGTTGAAGACAAAAATTGAAATTCACAAAAAATTTGGGGATTTCATTTATCTAGAGACAAGGGATTACATCTGGAGACAAGGGATTACAAAATTGAGGAAGAAGAAGAGAAAATACAAGTGAGAACTACAGAGATGGTCCTAGACCCTATGGAAGAATTGGGCGACCTTCTGGGCAACCTCCAATACGCTGGCTCGGGTAGCTTCGCTTTCTCCTTTGACGGGACCTTCAAGCACCGGGTCCAGAGGAAATTGGGAGTTCCGGCTGGTGTAGCACGTCAGCACGTACTCTGCGATGTTCTTCGCCAGGGATTGCCCCTCAACCTCCAGTTGGTCCGCGATGACATCGCCCACCTTGGAGAGCTTGCTACCTGCTGCGCTCAACGCCTGCAGCGCTAGGTCCGGCTCCGGCTCCGGATCATCCGGGCGCACGGGGCTGAAACCCATCGGTGTCAGTGCATCATTGGCCTTGCTCAAGAACTCCCAAATCTGTAGGGAGTCCTCAGCCCTCAAGCCCTTCATCTCTTCCAAGGATCTTCTGGTTGCCACCAGTTCAGAATTCTCACGGGCAAGGCGCTCAACTTCTTTGGCGTTTTGCTGAATCTTTTCAGCAACCCGCCTTTCGAGTTTTCCGAGCTCCTCCTCCCAGAGGTGGATCTTGTTCCGGCGGTCAACCAGGTCCTTCTCTCTACCCCTCACTTTCTTCTCCCTGGCAGTAAGGGCACACTCTTGTTCGTAGAGTTCCTGCCCTCGAACCCAGGTCTTCTCCTCTTCCTCTTGGCAGCGCTCTTCCAATTTCTTGGCGCGCTCCTCGAGACCCTTGTCAGCCAGAGCCACCTTCTCGGTGAGCTCCTCCTCCCTCCTCAGGACGTCATCCCGCAGCTCTAGGAGTTTCTTCTCTTCATCCTCGAGCCGTTTCTCCCTCTCTTCAAGTGCCTCTCGGCGCTTGATGAGTGCAGTGTTAATGGCCTCAAGCTGTTCGTGGCGTGCATCGGCCGCATTTTTGGCAGCTTTGGCCTGATCGTAGATCTCCCGGGATTGAGCGTCGAGGGCACGAGTCATACTCTCCCTGTCATCCAGTAACTTGCCCCAGTACTCCAGGCGGATCTTCTCCCGCTTAATCCATTCCTTGTCATCCGCTAGCCTCGACTGCGCCAGCTTGGTCTCGAAGTAGAGCCGATTACGCCACCGCCTAAGGGTTTGGCGCTCCTCTTCAAGAGTCTTGCTGTCGTGGAAGAAGGCCAGCTGGACTTGACGCAGAATGGAACATGCGTTGTCAATGGACAGCGACAACGGGATGGGTTCCGAACCTGCTGGGGTCTCCTCCGCTGGTTCCAGCGGGTCTTCGGATACAAAAATTGGGTCCCACTCTACAAGAGTGGTCCCCTGGGTCTCCATGGCACTAGGGCCGTCCTCCGGGATGGCCTCAGTCGCCATCGAGGAAGGCCCCGCCGCCAAATCTTCGTTCACCCCCTCAGGCTGGGGGCCAGCGACTTCGCTGGGGCACTCCAGCTCGGCCGCAGGTACCTCCGACGTCGTCGCTTCCGGAGCAAGAGCCGCTACTGGCTCCGGTCTGGGCACCTCTTCCAATGAGGGCTCAAGCTCCGTCACCTTTTCAACAACCGGCTCAGGAGCCGGAAGATCTTTAACATCGACCGGCCCTGTGGCCGGAGCTCCAACAATGACCGGCTCAGCAGCCGGTGCTTCGGAGGTAGCCGGCCCAACTACCGAAACTACCTCAGTTTTCGACGCGCACGCCGGAGCTTCAATCACCTCCGGCTCCACCGTCGGGGCTTCGACAATTTCCGGCTCAGAGGCCGGGATTACTGCTTCCTCCGGCTCAACAGCCGGAGCTTCCGTCATCGCAGCACCAGAACCCAAAGCTTCAACCTCCGGGACAGGTGCCGCTGGCGCATCTTCACTCCCGCGGTCCGGCGCTACCACGGGAACTTCTGGGGATGAGTCGAGGTCCATGACCACGACAGCCGGCGTCAGAGCTGTCGCAGCTTCGACCACCACTTGGGGCGGCACCGGGACAGGAGCAGAAGCTCCCGCTCTCACGGCTTCAGCCACTGTGGCCGAGGGTGGAGCCTCACTCCCCTTCTTGGAGACGTTGCAGATGATGAACGAAGAAAATTAAAAAATATTTGCTACAATAAAAACAACTATCCAAGGTAGAAATCAAAAATTACCTTGGGAGGCTTCCGCACCAGCTTGCGCGAAACCTTTTTCCCGGGCGTTCTGGGCTAGCCATAGCCGGCGCAGAAGCTCCGGAAGGCCCCCCGGAACTCGTCGCGGCCACGGGTGTTTCCCGGGTCAAGGCTCCCCTCGATCGGGAAGAACCCCCGGACCTGGAGGCCTCCACCGGCCCAGGAGCTGGAGTTGCACGCCCGGAGCTAACACCCTGGGAGGACCCTACTGCGGGGACAGCCGCGCTCTGAGAGGACCCCACCGCGGGAACAGTCACGTTCCGGGATGACCCCACTACGGGAACATTCGCCGCAGCTGCAGAGGACCTTCCCCTCCGGGGAGAAGGAGCCGACGCAGAAGTAGCAGGCCTGATGGACCTTCCGTCGGCGTACTGCAACTTCCTCTTCCGGCTCACTGGTTCACCCGCCAGCTCCTTGCCCTTGCCGACGACTTCTCCCCTCGGCTTAGGAACAGAGTCGGAGCTATCCTTGGGTACTCCGGGGATCGCTACCCCGAAGGTTGGTCTTCTCTCGACGACACCAAGGTCGTCAAGCATGGGCATCTTCCGCCGAAGCTCCCTGCTGAACTCCACTTCCACGTTCAGAGGAAGAAAAGTTGATGGCGGAGTCAAGTCGTCGCCTTCGACATCGATGCCATGCTGGAACTTCTTAAGGTGGAACTCCAAGGTTTTCCCCACCATGTTGGACTTCAACCCGGTCTCAACCCGGTCGTCGTCCATTACGCTGTTGAGGGCCCAAGCAAGTTTCTCCCTCCTCTTCAGCGGCGCCCACCTGTTGACCAAGAAATTGCAAAATACCGCCTGAGGAGTCAATCCTCCTTCCACGCATTGGCGGATCCTGGTCAAAGCAGGGTTGAAAGCTTCTGCCAGCACCAGAGCTTCACTCCAGATCGTCGTGTCGATGCCGGGAAGACCATCGGGCAGCTCCAACCTCTCGTGCTCCTCCACCCTGACGACTATCCAGTCTTTCTTCCAGTCATCCCACTTCCGAGAGGGAAATGACCGGAGGTACTTGAATGGGCACTTCTTGCGCTTCACGAAGTAGTAGAAGCCAAGGTACTCATTGCTCCGGCCAGTGGTGTGGACGGTGAAGAAGGTCCGGAAGAGTTCAATGCAGGGGGGATGCCCACCCACATCTCACAGAAGTGGACGAAGATAGACACGAGGAGAATGGAGTGAGGGCCAAGGTGATACAACTGCAGACCATAGAAGTCTAGCAGCATCAAGAAAAAGGAAGAAAAAGGTGGGATCAACCCCACCATGGCGTATGAGGAGAAGTACACCATTTCGCCGGAGTGCTCCTTCTCGAACGGGAGCTCTCCACCGGCGCGGACCGAGCGGTTGAAGAAGTCCAAGGACCACCCCATGAGGGTCCGGACCTTCTTCAGGTCGCCATTGGTCTTCAAGCGACTCTCGCGAAGACCCAACTCCATCGCGGCACAGCTAGGCAAGAGAAGAAAAGTGAAGCACAAGTTGGGAGTTTGATCGCAAGAACAAATGAGAGGCGTAAAGAACTCCCGATGGTGCGCACTTTCCTTCTTAACTAAGCCCTCGCAACGCTTGGATGGAAACCGCAAGGAAGTCGAAGGTACCTTCCAAAAATTCCACCCAGCCGTTGACAAGCGGGCCCGAGACCACCCCGACGATCAAGTCGAGGTTCTTACCCAGGTGAACGGTTGTCATCAAGAGGCGGGAAGCCCAAAGGCGGCGGCCTGACAAGGCGCGCGGAACCGATATGGTTTTCGTATCGGGAACCGGCGACCTTCAATTGCGTGAGATCCGCACGCCAAAGATCTCATCTGCCGCACGCGAGATACGCCACGCGGCAAGGATTTAATTCCAAGTCCTTGCCAACGGCACCCTCAAAGACCCTTGAAGACTCAGTTCAAAGGTCGCGAGGATGGACCCACCTCCGGCGGAATGACTTCCTCGGAGGTAGGTCCAGGGGGCCACTGTAGGTACCCTAGAAATTGTACACCCCTTGAGGTTATAGAGATCTCAAAGGAAAATCATCTACTTGGTTTGAAGACTCTTGAAGGCCCACATGTCAGACATAACCGGACCCGCTTCTCCAACATGGTTAATCTCTGGGTCGCCACGTGTACTACCAAACCGGAGCTACCGCCCACAAGGGGGAAGCTCCGGGCCATGTACCGAAATGGCACCTCCGGACTTAGCCCCAGACCGAAAGAAGCTCCGGACCTGACACGTGTTGGGTAGCCCCGGAGCTACCTGTTTCCACAGTATGCTCCGAAGCTGCCACGTGTCCAACCGTCGGATCTTCAGCCTCTAACCTCCGGAAGACCCCACAACGGCTCCGGATCTTCAAAGGGGAATCAAGGACTTCAAGACCCGATTAAGTGTCATTAATACCATATTAATGACACTTAAACGGACGATCTTAACACCAATAACGGTGTTGTCAAAGCCCGTTACAGGGTCATTAAGAGCAATTAAATGTGTTAAATAAGTGTCAATACTAGTAACCGTCGGGGCCACATGTCGGGCCAGGCTAACTTGTAATGGCCTGCCCTTGTACTATAAATGGACAGGCCGACGACACGTTCAAGAGGCTAGAGGGAGACACACACGCCATTGACGCAAAACACAAGCTCATACAGCAAATACAACAGCAACACATCCGTGAAGTAGGGTATTACGCTCAGGCGGCCCGAACCACGTAAACTCTTGTGTCTCATGTGTCAATTCCTACTCACCTTCTTGAATCTTCGCGCGCCCATACCGAACCTCAAACTCCCCTATCACTTTAGCAGTGTAGGGAGATCTGCCGGTTCCAAATCACCGACAGCTACTCTCTCCAATTTTTGTTTCTTTCTTTGCCCTGATGGTTGCTCGAGTTGAAGCCGCACCGACGGAGGATGCGCTGCGGCGGGCGCTCGCGGAGCGGCAGGCAGCAGAGGACGTGCAAGACAAGTTCGTGCGCGCGCCCTTAAGTTCGGCGGCGCTGCGTCCGGGGCCGAGCTGGGCTCAGCCGTCGAGGCGCTCATGGCACGGGGGAGGAAGGGACCGCTGCGCGTGCTGCAGCACTCCATCGGTGGCCCCGGACCGACGCACGGGAGGAGGCGCTGCAGCCGGCAGGCTGTGGGGATGTTGACGAGTCTGCAGCCGGTAGGGCGCTGGTGGAGAAGACGGGCGGAGGTGGGAGACGACCAAATCCAGATGTGGTGTTATTCGATAAGGGAAGGTAAAAAGGTAGTTTCACTACTCCCCCCGTCCCATTTTATTTATTGTTTCCGACCAAATCGACGAAATTAAGGAACCAATGAAATTACTATTCTATCCTCCCGCATCTTCGCACACCTCGTCATCTCCTCCCTGACGGCACCGCCGCTGCCATCTCCGACGCTGTCGCCGCTGCAATCCCCGACGCCACACGATGACGCCACCGTCTATGATGCTACACGACGTCGCTGCCGTCCCCGATGACACTACCTCTGTCATCCCCACCGCTGCCCAATGGAAGGAGAAGAACAGAGGATGTCTCGCTGCAGTTGACGACAAAGAAGGTGGGGCTGACGACCGCGATAACGAGAAGACAGGACATGCGCTAGAAGGCATCCACAGAGCCCGCAAGGCCCACAATGAGGACGGCAACGCCGAGATGTGGACGCGCGGCGACTGCATGGATTCGGCGGGTGGAGAGGAAGGAAGGCTGACGGGGTTAAAGGGGGTGGGAGCCTCCCGTGTCGGACGCCAATGGGACAAGAGCGGGGATGGGAGCCTCCCAGGGCAGGGAGCCGATGGAAGGAGAGCGGGAGGCGGGAGGTGGACGAACTTGATTAGGGGCAAAGAAGGAATCAATATTTTACGGTGATCTACGACGACAAATAAAAAGACATTTTATGAGTTGGCTTGTGGCGACAAATAAAACGGGAAGGAGATAGTACTTCCTTAATCCCACCAAACCTGTTGGGAAGGACAAATAAAGATGGTGTCATGCGATCCGTTGCTTGAAAGCGGTGGCGGCGGCGAAATCAGCTCTTGACGGATGGAGCGCAAGACGATGCGCCTGAAGTCGACATCTGTTGGCGACGGAGCGAGATGGTTTACCACGGGGAGCGAAGTGCTAAGCGCGTGCGGAAAGGGACGATGCGAGACAGAGGACTCACGCCGTTCCACTCAACTTTGTAGGGACGAAGTTGTTCTGAATCTGAAGAGAGTATTCCTTTCAGGGGATGACTCAATCCCACCTGTTTACAAAGCAAACACTATGAAAAGTGGGTTGATTCATTTCGTCCCACTCCACCCCACAAACCAATCACATAATTAGTGTCTCTGACCAGACCGCATCAACTCGAAGGCATGCGTATGAGTTGTAAAAGGTCAAAATCAGTGACATGTTAACAGCAAAACCATCAAGAAAACTACTTATGGACAGACTGTGAGTGGTATTAAGAGATGAGACCAAATCTAACCGGTATAAGAGATGGTGGACGAAAGTAAACTAAGGGTCTGTTTGTAACCCCTAAAACTAATAGTTAGCTGCTAAAATTAGCTTTAGAGGTTTCAAACCTCTCAGCTAATAGTAGGACTAAAAATTAGCTAACCCCACAACTAATAAGTATTTTATTAGCTGTCCAACCCAGCTAATCCCAGCTAATAGTTGATTAAAGTCCAAAATACCCCTCCCTCCCTCCCTCCCTCATCTGCCCCTCCTCTCTCTCTCCATCCGCTCCCGAAAAAGTCCACCCGTACGACCCCGCCGTCCCTCGCCGGCCGTCGCCCCGCCGGCCCCCGCCTGCCCAGTCGGGCGATCGCCCCGGCGGCCCCGTCGCCTCGCTGACCCCGCCGGATTCGTCGCCCCGCCGGCCCCGTCGACCCGCCAGCTCCGTCGTCCGTCGCCCCGTCGTCCTGCAGCCATCGTCGCGTCAGCTCTAAGGTAGTTCTCGCCTTCCTCCTACATCGTCAGGGCCAACGCCGTTGATCTCTTCGATACTAGTAGGGGAAAAATAGTCAATTAGTGTTTAGAGACTAAATTAGCTCTAGTGGTTCCAAACAACCTCCGGCTATTAGTTAGCTAGCTAATAATTAGCTGACACAATTCAGCTAATAAATTATTAGCTAGCTAACAATTAACTCTAGAGGTTCCAAACAGACTCTAAGACAATAGTTAAAGGACTAAAAGTGGATTTAATCCTTCTTGTCGTCACAGGTGCAACCAAAGAAACTCCATCGTGTGCTTAGCTGATGTATGCATGTGCCTTCAACCCTACAGGCAATTAATCATTTGAGGGGCCCTGTAAGCAAGAGAAGTACGGAGTGATCTTTTTTAATTGCGACCGTGCTTCCTACCACAAGGGTCGACCCTTGTACCGCCGGAAGTCTTCGGCGACAACTACAAGGGGCACATTTCTTCTCCATGATGAGCCCCTCGACAGCAACTCTTTAGCGACATTTCTTCTCCATGATGAGCCCCTCGACAGCAACTCTTTTTTTTTCAAAAGGCCGTAACCGGCTTTCAATTATAAGTAGAAGGAAATATTTACAAGCTCGACAGCAACTCGTAAGCCAACAGTTGAATCAGCGACCATCATTTAATTATGGACCAGCTCAGTTGCCAAGAAAACACAGTCCTTGTTATCAATATATGCACACATAGACTGTCCATACTTCTGGACGTCTATTGATCATTGGAGGCCACTGCAGGCCTCCAATGGAGGTCACGGAAAAGGTCTTATTGTTTGTTGAGTCAGTCCTCGATGTCTCAATGCAGCCGCCTCCACTTGTCCCCAATGCAATGCAACTCTTCTATTCATGTGTGATTACATGGAGGCGACCCCTCACCCAACGTTACGTTGCGTGTATTTTTTTTTCGAAAAGGAGTTACGTTGCGTGGATGAATGCAGTAGACGAGCCCATGTGCGGAGTCGTACTGTTTGTTGTCAATTGCTGGCCGACCGAGAGCTAGTACGGACAGTACTCAGACATATACAATGACAGCACTGAAACTCCCAAAACAATTCTTCCAAGAGATCGACAAAGTCAGCGAGCCATTCAACTAGGAAGGAAGACAAGAGATTCAGGAAGGTAAGAGCAAGGTTAACTCCGGTCGAGTATGCAGGCCTCTGGAGCGCGGAGGATTGGGGATCATCGACTGGATAGATTCAGTAGAGCGCTATGGGTACGTTGGCTCTGGCATCAACAGAAATCTCCGCATAAGACATGAGTAGGAACAGAGATACCAATGGATCAGTGTTATGGAGGAGACTAATGTACATAGAGAAGACATAAAGTACATAGAAGAGATTTCATCTATTTTCTTACATGCACACTAAAGTATATAATGGTCCTCTTTATATAGAGGAGACAATCTAAAACCTAACCTGCTACAGTAGCCGCCGCTACCGTAGCGGACTGCTACAACACCCGTGGCCCATAAAGCCCACTACTATCCATAACAGTACCCTATTTTTATAATATAGTTTTAAAAATAGCATGCATGCTTCCCAATTCACACAGAATCGATATGTGGGTAAAAAGAATCAGTGCATTGACTAAGGCATGAAGCCTTTCATTCATAAACAGAAAAGTAATGATATCAAAATTAACTATATGCATAGTACCAAAGAGCTATTTGCCCATCTAAAGCAAGTTAACGATACAGATATTTTCTATGAGCTCAAAGTAACATACAGTTAACAGATCGATTCAAAACTAGAAGTTGTACTTACCTGGTCACTATCATCAATTCATCATGGAAGCTGCCTCCAGCAGAAGTCTGAATCGATGATCCGTATTATAAGCTCTGGCATAAGCTCCACTCTCTAGCACATCAGCATGCACATGTTTAGCAATGTACGCTATTTTGTATAATCCAACATACTAACTGCAACTTAGCTATCACCTGTCAGGCATCTGCAGGAATCTCTGTGGTCTGAATGTACCCTCTGCATCGATGTATAGAGCCTTGCCTTCACCAACACTTGGTCCAACGGGGGCTGTAACATAAATAATATATTTAACATTAACAAAAGGATTCGGCATGAAACGGAAAAAAGATGTGAATAGTTTATAATTTCACCTGACATGTAACACAACGGGTTTGACACAACTGAGGCTTTCAAGAGCAAAAATCGCCATATATCTCAGTGATCGATCCTTTTTATACCCCCCCCCCCTGTTGAACACAGGTCAACACAGAACGTTAAAAGTGATCACAATTCACAACTCGATACACTACAATCCCATTACCCTCCAAGATCTTATCAATCTCTGTGGATCCATTTGTACCTTGAATAATCTCAAGCTGTTGTGCATGAAGTTGGCTGGCACATGTAGATCCCAGTGGAACTGTCTTTCATGCTGCAAAATTATTAAAGACAGTTTATGACTCTAATAATGAGCATACAATTCAATACAACAGAGCCTCATTTTAAATTACTTGAATGCTTCAGTTATCTTACTACTAAAATAACAGTTCAGGGTTTCAACTAAATTTCAGAAACATTAATCCTTTCGGAGAGTCTATTTTTGATGCCAGATTGAGATAACACGATTCCAATCCAGATATATATATATATATATATATATATATATATATATATATATATATATATATATATTGAATAAAAAATGTATGTTACTGAGATTACGTGAATGTAAGGAGAAGCCTGCGATGATTTAAGGACGGATCAGGAACCTAGGGTTATGTAACCAAGTAACTGCAGGAACACCTGAAACTCGTAGCCCGATACCCAGGCAACAGGCGAAGTTCTTCCGATTAAACTGCGGAAACAGCAAATTGCACGAAATGCGAAACAGTAACCCAGGTCATCGTCACCGAGAACCTGCAAACTGATGTCGGTTTTCCCCGGCACACACCAGAAAGTCCAGGAAATGCGGGGGGAAACGGTTATGAAGAACCTCCAATTCATCGGCCAGGAACCTAACACCCCGCCCGACCCGAAGAGCCCGAAATCGCGAGGAACCCAACCCCGTCTATTTCCACTCCCACACGCGTACTTACTTGCGAACCCCCGAGTAATACTCAACCTTGCAGGCGCCATTTGGATTTGGGGAAGAAGAACAACAACCGGACCGAGAAACCGACTAGGGTTTGGAGCGTGGCGAGGGTGCGCAGAATGGCTCCGTACCTGGAGCTGCTCGACGCGGAAGGACCCGTGCTTAACCTCCTCCTCCTGCTCATGCTGCCCCGCGCCCGCCGCCGCCGCCATGGGCTCCGCTCGCAGCGACACAGATCACACCGCCTCCCTCTCCGCGCGAATTGAAAAGGGCGCCAAGGGAAGGGGCCAGGCAGCGTGGCCTCTTTTATTTGCGGGTCCCTAAATGGGCTTTTGAACGGGCCGCAGCTTGGTACCTGAGCAGCCCACGATCCGGCCCAGTCAGACGTGGTAACCCGCGCGGCCCACGGCTCGGCCCAGTCGGACTTGTCGGGCCTGCTGAGTCCGATGCGAGGTGGGTCCCACGTGTCAGTATACTCATTCCCGTTCCCATCTCGCTCGCCTCCCAACTTCGTTCGCAAGAAGCTCCGCAGCCGAGAGGCTCTTGCTTCGATCCCGCATCGCGCCGCCGCCGCATCGAGAATGTTCCTCACGAGGTACGCGATCCGTCCTTCCCAGGTTCGCTTCTATCTGTGGTGGTAGGGCTGATTTCTCGGTGGGGGGTTTTTGGTGGGCGCAGGACGGAGTACGACCGCGGGGTGAACACCTTCTCGCCGGAGGGGCGGCTTTTCCAGGTCGAGTACGCCATCGAGGCCATCAAGGTGACGTTTTCTCTTCTCTCTCTCTCTCTCTCTCTCTCTCTCTCTTGTCTGTGTGTCAGTGTGTGAGAGAGAGAGAGAGATTTAGCTGCAGGATCTGGGAATTTTCTGTTGTTGGATCGAATAGGGGAGACCGGGGACATAAGGATTCCGATTTCAGGCGGATTCGTGGGTTGGTTGTCCACTGACGCAGGTGTTTATGATCTGTGCAGCTGGGATCAACCGCTATCGGTTTGAAGACCAAGCATGGCGTTGTCCTGGCTGTTGAGAAACGTGTGACCTCGCCCCTGCTGGTACTTTCTCTTAACTTGCCTTTCTTATCTCAAGCTGCTCAAGTTGTTCCACTGCACCCTCGCAAACATTGTTGATGTTGATTGCGCTTATGTATGAGAAATTATTTTTGCTGTATATGTGAGGTTTACCCTTAGGTAGGTAGGTCCCTTGGGATTATTATGCGAGGTTTGTCCTTAGGTGGATCCATTGATAATATCCAAACACATGGGTTTCGGTGCTGCACTGCTGCCGGCATTATACTGCACTTTTATGGCAATATTTTGTGTTCCAAACGCGAGAGGGTGCATATTGGCAGTGTTACAACTCTAGTCTCTACTGACTCGATTCCTTGTCATGCTTTTAACACAAACGATGTAGGACAACCACTTAGCCTTTTTATTTCAGATACCTAAAGATTTCTTCATTTTTAATGTTATATAGGAACCAAGCAGCGTGGAGAAAATCATGGAAATTGATGAGCACATAGGTTGTGCCATGAGTGGGCTTATCGCTGATGCTAGAACATTAGTGGAACATGCTCGTGTTGAGACTCAGGTACTATGTTGGGTTATGTGCATATGTGTTTGCGTTCCTTTATCTGTTACTCACTTAATCTTACTTGATTTGTTTGCAATCAGAATCATAGATTCTCATATGGGGAGCCAATGACAATAGAATCTACCACACAAGCTATATGTGACTTGGCGCTTCGCTTTGGTGAAGGTGATGAAGAGTCAATGGTGAGCTGACTTATTCATGTTTATTATAACAAGATTAATTTGCAGCCTTATTCTTTTTAGTTTCTGCTATGTCATTTAAATTACCCTGGTTGTAATGGGAATTTATTGGAATCTTATTGGTTTTCTAATTATCCCTACAATACTTTCTCTGGAAGAGATAATAACTGATTTATCTGTGTAATAAGTAGTTTGTGAATCAACCAATCCTACATGAATTCTGGTTCTTTCTTTGATAACCATTACCCGATGGACCCTCCACTAGCTATTTTGCTAGCAAATTTTCACAAGGACAGTTTACTGCATTACCAGACTGTTGTTATGTTTCCTCCCAAATAACTTGCTCCCTCCGGATTTAAATTGTTGATGATAGTTAGTGCAATTCTGAAGAGAGCAGAGTATATCAACATCGCTATCACCCCATTTATAGTGTTTTGATATACATGTCTGTCTGTGCAGTCAAGGCCATTTGGAGTCTCTCTCCTCATTGCTGGTCATGATGAGAATGGACCTAGCTTGTAAGTATTGATCCTTCTAGCTGAGTGAACTGGTCTTCATTAAGGCCCTGTTTGGTACAGTTTCTGCTGCAGCTTTTTCATAAAAATAAGTTGAAGTTGTGTCAAACAGGAAACTTCTGTAACAGCTTAATAGTTCAGCTGCTTCTCAGAATGAACTAAAAGCAAGACATAAGTCGAAGCTGTTTTCCACCAGTTTTTCATACAAGCTGCTTTTGTAACAAGTTCCAGCTGTGCCAAACAGGGCCTAATTGTTGTTCTGAGAATACACAGTATAAAATGGACTGTTTTTTCTGCTGCAGTTGTAATAGCATGCGTTATTATTGTTTTCTTTTGTCCTATTTTCTAGACCGCCATGTTGCCATTCATTCATCCTGATGATATCCATCTACATTGTTGTTATGTTCTCCAAACTTCCTTGAATTATGGTCAACTGAACCTGTCTGTCTGCTACAGGTACTACACGGATCCTTCTGGGACCTTTTGGCAATGCAATGCAAAGGCAATTGGATCTGGCTCCGAAGGAGCTGATAGCTCATTACAGGAACAGTACAACAAGGTAAGATGGCAGATGTGCCAATAAACCCTTGTTACAGAATTGTTCGACAAAAGTTCAGATACTTTTGTTTGTGCTAACACTCAGGCAGAATGGCACAGCAATAGCAGGTGATAATCTCGCTATTTGCCATTTATAAAGGACTGCACTCAAAAGATAAATCCTCCTTTAGTTTTTCGAGAACGCATATGTGCTTTTTGGTTATTGTATGATAGAAATTGAGAAATAACGCTTATGCGACCTTTGGCATTGAAGTTAGCTGTGCAGTTTGCAGGGGGCACTACTTGTGTTTCTGCTAACACTCAGGCAGAATAGCATAGCAAGACATAATCTCGCTATTTGCCATTTATGAAGAACTGCACTCAAATGATAATCCTCCTTTAGTTTTTCAAAAATGCATGTTTGTTTTTTTGTTTTTGTATGATAGAAATTTAGAATAACGCCTTACTCTCTCTGATTCAGGAACTTACCCTCCAGGAGGCGGAAACCATAGCCCTTTCGATATTGAAGCAGGTTATGGAAGAAAAGGTCTGGTGTACCAATCTATCTTTTTTGCAAATCTCTGTTTAACAACTCAAACAGTTATCTGAACTCTTATCCCATTCTAAAACAGGTGACCGCGAACAACGTTGACATTGCGAAGGTCGCGCCCAGCTACCACCTCTACACCCCCTCCGAGGTCGAAGCTGT
Organism: Tuctoria greenei; assembly: GCA_036927565.1. Taxonomy (NCBI): domain Eukaryota; kingdom Viridiplantae; phylum Streptophyta; class Magnoliopsida; order Poales; family Poaceae; genus Tuctoria; species Tuctoria greenei. Next base: position 5,372,627 of record JAYESD010000007.1, read on the forward strand.
CATTGCAAGGCTGTGAAAAACGATGCCGGTCTCTTCGTTTCAATGATCTAAGGTTGATGTGGGGCTGTCGGTGTATTGTTGCCATGGATGTTTCAACAAAAGGATAGACGCTGGCAGGGGCTTCCTCTGATAGCCTCATTGACGGCCCAGTCATTTGTCTGTTTTCAGTAGCGTGAACCTATGGAACCAGAAAAAAAATCAGTTATTTTGATTCAATCTGAGTGCCTTCTTTCGATAGTTGCTGATAGTTCGATGATGTTCCTGAATTTGTGTTGTGAAACTTGGCTTATGTTTGATGCCTGACCGGAATTTGCATCTCCAAGCGAAACAAAAGCAGAGGAGAGAACTAAAACTGTGCGACCAACATACCTTTTTCGCTGCTATGCTTCCAAGTGACGACTGGGCTGCTTGCTTCCTCTCCACTCCATCCATGTTCCATCACTCAACAGTACCAAATAAAATAGTCAATACTCAACAGTACTGTAGCACTCTTTTTTAAGGCGCTGTTTGGCATAGCTTCTTCATAAAAATAAGTTGAGGGTGTGTCAAATCGAAAGATTCTGTAACAGGTTAGGCTCCCTTTGGATTGAAAGAATGGTAAAAGAATTTTAAAAGATAGGATTTGTAAAAGATTTTTTTTCTACATGACTATTTGGCTCACAGGAAAAACAAAGGGGAGTTTCCACAGAAATAGATTTCTTTGCTAAATTTTGTAGGAAACCTAACATGAGCATGAACCTCTTTTTTCTTTACTGACTCATATTACACGTTCCTTTTTTTTCTATGATGCTGCAAAATGGTTTCTCATCTCAATTTCTATATTTTCAATTCCAATAGGATTGCAAAGACATACAATTTAAATTCTTATGTTTTTTCTATTCCTGTGTTTTTCAATTCCTTCAAACCAAATAGAGCCTTATTAGTTCAGCTGCTTCTCAGAATGAACTAAAAGCAGGATATAAGCAGAAACTGCTTTTTACCAGCTTTTTAAACAAGTTGCTTTTATAACAAGTTTCAGGTGTGCTAAACAGAGTATAAAACTTGTCGTTTTGTAGTTTATTTTTATACTACAAAACAACAACTTTTAGGAACGGAATGAGTACTACTTAATCCGTCTTCAAAAGGTTATCGCTTTCAAGTTAAAAAATGAACTATAATTGAACTACAAAGCGATAATCTTTTGGGAACGGATGGTGTACTTTCTAATACTCCCACCATTCTAAAATAATTGTCACATTTTAGTTCAAAAATGGACTAGAAAGTGAGAAGTAATTTAGGATCGAGAGAGTAAAAAAAAGAGACAGTTTTACCCCTCCAAGTTCTCTATGCCCAGCTACTTCCTCGTGTTCCAATTCATGAAAATGTGGCATAAAATGCCTGTAGAAGTTGTGTCCTGACTTGATCATTCAGATGATTTCCAAATAGAAGCACTATAGAAAACAACGGAAATGCACGTCTAATGGTAGGCATCAAACTCGTAATCCATTTGGTCGTCTTCAACTATTCAGTGCTGAATGTTTTTCGCTCTCCCATTAAACCTATGGAATCCTGGGATGGAGCACATTCAGCTAACTTTCCTAAGCTCTGATTTGAGCTTCCGTCAGCATTTCTATAACATAAGATGATAATTCGAGTGAAACTCGGAGGTACACCATGATTTTGAATCTTGACAGCTCACTAAGAGCATCTCTAATAGTCATGTAAAAGAGGACCTCCAACAAAGTGGTTTAGGAAGTTTCTAGAAAACTACTACTCCCTCCGTATCAATTTATTTATTGTTGGGACAACCTTCAGTAGTTTATTTCTAGCTCTTTTGATTGTCTGAAACGACAATTATTTCAGAACAGAGGTAGTATAGGAAATAAAAAACGGAAAGACTATTGTACAGGTGCCTGAAACCGACGCTCAAATCAGGCGATGCGCGCTGTGCCGTGGCCCGTGGGCACGGCACCAGGTTTAGATACATTTTTTTGTTAATTGTAATTCGTAATTTTGTAGGACTATGTTATTTGTAAAATAATCAAATAAAAAATTTGTGGTTGGTTAACATATAGAACTAAAGGTTAATTACAAATTACTATGATTAGTGGTTAATGTAGTAATTAACTGCTAAGTACTCAGTGTCTGATTTTTTTAAAAAAAAATAGGCACCTGAAATTTAGACAGCCCTTAAAAAAAGTCATATTCTTCAACAATCCAAAATACTTGTCACTCTCTAGTTCATTTTTGGACTAAAGAGTGACAAATATTTTGGAATGGAGGTATATAATTTTTTAATATTGTGCAGGAGGTGGAAATGGCAGTTGTACATCTGAATGGGTAGTTTTACAGTGTATTCCTGAAATTTATATTTTTAATGTTGTGAATTAAGAATTGTTGAAGAGAAGATGCTGCAAGGCCCAAGCAATACAATTGTCCACTTCAGCCATGGGCATATATGTAACTTTACTTCTTCCCCTGCCTTTTTCCTCTGTGGGGTACTATGTACTCCCATCCCAGTTTTCTCGAGTCCGCTGCAAAATTTGGTCTCTGCAGAATCGTAGTTACCCAACTCCAAAAACCTCAAACGAAGCAAGGTACACCCACCCGTCCCGACACCGACGATGCAGCAGCCGATGCCCACGCCGCCGGGCGCCGCGGCGGCCGCGGCACCTCCGGCGGCCGGCATCAGCACGGAGCAGATCCAAAAGGTGCGCGCCCGCCCGCCCGCTTCCCGTTAGAGTTTGCGCTCGCGGGGGATCGTTGCTACTGATTAAGATTGGATCTTTCAGTTCGTTTCTGTTCGTTAGGGAAAGATCGGGCCTTTGCTGTTCGGAGTATGGCGGGTACAGTAGCTCGCATGAGTCCTCCGGTGCGCCTGAGGTTCCTCTGTTGTTACGGCTGAAGGCGCCGCCGAGGCTTGCAACGCGTGCTCCATTGCTCCAGGGATTGCGGGCGTTCTTGGCTACCGCGGCTTGCTTATTGCAGACCATTGAGTCGTTGCTCACCAGTTACGCCACCAAAACGCCATTTTTTCTTTTAGGCCGTGGCTATTTGCCATGGAACGTTGCTTGCTTTAACTTATTTGTAGCGTCGTGGCTGTGTGGCCACTCACGGGCCATGTGTTGCGGTGGGTCAGGTTAACTGATACTGGACATGTCAGAAGCCACACTGGTAATCACCATTCCACATGCTGTACCACTATCGGACTCTAGGCCGCTTTTATAATCACACATCCATAAATATTGTGGGCTCTCTAGCCTACAATATGATTACTACTTGGCAACTCGCTCCCACCTGTGGCTGGCTGTTTGCCATGTGATGTGCTCCCATGCTTGTGGCTATTTGCCATGTACCGAAAGATTGTTGTACTTAGCTTGATGCTGCCGTCGCCTGTTTGCCACTTATCCATGATGCTCCATTTTGGTTAGATGCGTGAGTCATGGCTAATGACTCTATGAGCCAACAGCCAACCCAGGTGCACATACTGCAGCAAGAACTGGATTATTTGGATGGCATGCAACTTATATGGTGCTTGCAATAGAAAACAATAAAATCCATTTACTTTGTGGATGCATTTGCTCATAATGTCTTTAGTGACTGAAAAACCAAATGCTCACAAATTCCTGAACCAAACATTTCTCCCTTCCCTAGTAAAATGGATAAACCAATAACCAGAACTTTTCTTTTGTGGAAAAAAGATTCGCAGAAGAGGTAAATGGATTGCTTTGTGAGTCTTGTGACTATATAAGCCTCACAGTAGACTATATGCCATTGTTTTCTTCTTATTACTACTTACTGGGACTAACTTATTTTTTTCCCTTTGCAGTATTTGGATGAAAATAAACAGCTTATTTTAGCCATTCTGGAAAATCAGAACTTAGGAAAGTTAGCTGAATGTGCTCAGTAAGTATATTTCTGAACTATCTAATGAATGAAATGCTTTTTATTTGTATTACTAGCCTAAGTGATGAACTTGTATTGCTTCTGTTGACTTTTTGTTTCATTTGTATGGAGCTGGATTGCAGTTAAGTTGTCATTGATACTTCTAGACTGTAGATTGTATATAGGTGTCAATTATGGTTTCATGGCATTACATTAGACCAAACTGGAAATTGCTTGTTAGGCATTTGGCAAACTGGAAATAGAATTGCATTGGTATGAATCAACATAGGATTGTCAGTGATTAATTACATATTCCTGATCTATGCCATCTTTAGCACTAGAACCTTTGCAGCATGCATACCTCATTTAATCTAAACTTTGTGGATGCACTAAAACTAAATACGGTTCATGATTGACTTGACCTAACTATGTAATTTTTTATCTTCAAAGTTGACATGTAACAATGATAATGCATTTTGACGGCAGTATATTTGGTGCTCTGAACATTTAGGTATCAAGCTCAACTTCAAAAGAATCTCCTGTACCTGGCTGCAATCGCAGATGCCCAACCCCAACCAACACAGACCCCTGCAAGTCGCCCTCCGGTTAGTCGTGTTTGACTTGGTGCCTCCAGCCCATCCTTTTCGCATTGACAGTTTTTTTTCTCTTCTAAACAGATGATGCAGCCTGGTATGGTGCCAGGTGCAGGGCACTATATGTCACAGGTACCAACGTTTCCTCCAAGAACCCCATTAACCCCGCAACAGATGCAAGAGCAGCAGCTGCAGCAGCAGCAAGCACAGGCTCTTTCATTTCCTGGACAAATGGTAATGAGACCGGCTCCTGTCAATGGCATGCAGCCTATGCAAGCTGACACTGCTCGTGCAACTGACCTACAGCAGTCAGCACCTATCCCTGCTGATGGGCGAGGAGGCAAGCATGATGCAGGAGTTGGAGTCGGTGCGGAACCGTCTGGCATTGAGAGCCACATAAATGCAACTGGAGCGGATAATGAAGCGGTTGGTGATCTAGCAGAGAAAACCCAAGTTTAGTAAGCTGTTAGGGTGAATGATGCCTTGTATACTAGCAATGAAAAGAATGACTAGTACTCCAGCCGTTCTAAGTTTGTTGTTTTGTAGTTCAAAAACAAACTGCAAAGCAACAAATTTTTTTAGGACGGAGAGAGTAGTTGCTACCAGTTTAATTTGGTTTGGAGAATCCTGTGCTATTGATATGTAGAACAAAGCTTAGATTGATTGACCATGTAACAAGCACCGAAATTGTTATCCGTTCTACATTGTTGTATCCGTTATGATATAATTTCACCAACTCTTGCCGTAGCAGATTTTGAATTCTGTTTGCCAGCTAACGTGTGGTTTCAGTTACAAAGATTGCTACAACAAATTAAGGTTTCTTGTACTGAGATAACAAGTAAATACAGTCTCATGAGCTTTAAATCATAAGAATCGGCCTTTCAATTAGACAAGCTAATATAGATGGCTAAATGGGCCGGCATGAAGCATGGCCAAATCGGCCCGGCATGAACCCGACCTGGCACGAACTTCACCGGGCTCGGCCCGGCCCGAAGCATGACCCGGGCCATGCTTGGGCTCAGACAGAGGCTTGTTGGGCCGGCACGGCACGACATGTTTAAGGGGCGGTTCGGGTGTCACGATAGATGACCTGATTGGCCCGTGAGCTGGAGGCACGGCCGGCCTCGACACGTTTGGGTATATAACTCGTCGGGTTTCCCCAACCCTAAACCTAATCGCACCGCACAGCCCATCTCCTTTCCCTCTCGGCCGCCACTCCCAATCGCTTGCACTCGCTCACCCTGTCGCCTCGGAGGCTCGGACTTAGACCTCGGTGACTCTGTCGCACCCTCGTCGGTCGCTGGTTGCCCGGCTCGCCGCTCGCCTCCTCTCGTCCTCCAGCTACACCCCACGGTCGGCAGCCCTCCTGCACCACGCCGCCACCTCCCACTCCGCCACTCGCAATGCACGTCGGCCGCATGCCTTGCGGCGAGTGGATCCGGCCACCGACGACCCTAACCCCTTTGTCCCACTTCCCGCTCTCATGGCTGAGTGTTATTCTTCTTCCCCTCCCCCTAAATTTGTTGGTTCGACCGCGACGACCCTAACCCCTTCGTCCATCTCCGTTTGCAGGGGCTTGCCGCTCTCATGACTGGTAACTCGGTGGCGGCGGCGGCTGTAGCAGAGGCAGAGCCAGTGCAGGCTAACCCTAGCCAAAATACATGCGACAGGTTAATCACTGACTCACTGCTAGCACTTGGTGATGATTGATACATGCACATCTATGTTTACTGTAATACTGTCTTGGTTAGTGCAAGAGTTGAATTATGAAGAAGAACTAATAATGTCTTGGTTATTGTTATTGTTATTGGCCTATTGATATTGCAGTTACATGTTAGTACATGACTTAGTGATGATTGATACATCACATGACTTGCTATTACATCTATGTTTACTTGTCTTTGTTAGCACATCTATTGTTAACTGTTAGATGTTAATTGTTAGCCCAAAGCTGTTAACATGTTATCAGTTAACATATTATTTGTTATGTTCTCTCTTAGACTGTTACATGAATACATGTTAACTTTCATTTCTTTTCATTGTATGTGATTATGTCATTTGTCAGGACTGGTCAAGGTACCTGTACATCAGATGTGTGGTAAAACATGGAAGAGCTGACTCAAATTATCAATGGTAGGAAAGTCACGTATGCAACAAGGTGTAATTTTTGCAAGACAGAATTGAGAGCTAGTAGTAGTGGTGGTACAGAACATTTACATCGACATGTTGCTAAACGTAAGAGGAAGGCCATCTGAGTGATTGTCTGTGCTATAACTATAATTGTAATATTATCTGTTTGGACTTTGGACTTTAGATCACAAAGAGTTGGGTTGTACTCTTTTTTCATTTAGGGTTTTCTCCTCATGTAGTTAAAATGAGGTTTTACCTAAAAGTTTTTATTGAGGCAGCCATTTTTGTAACCTTAAACAGCTCTTTAGATGATCAATTTCAAGTTTGTGATCTGATTTGGACTTTGGTTCTCGTAAATATGTACATTGCTAACTGCTTTGGGCTTTGGTTCTATTAAACTGTATGTTTCACGTTGAAATTTGAAATGTATAAAAAAACTCATCATTTTGAATACCATCTGTTGAACCAGGCTTTGGGCCCACCCGGCACAAACGACTCATTTCGGGCCTGACACGGCCAAATGCAGCTCGGGCCGTGCCTGGGCCTATTGTTAACACATCTATTGTTAACTATTAGATGTTAATTGTTAGCCCAAAGCTATTAACATGTTATCTATTAACATATTATCTGTTATGTTCTCTCTTAGACTGTTACATGGATATATGTTAACTTTCATTTCTTTTCATTGTATGTGATTATGTCATTTGTGAGGGCTGGTCAGGGTACCTGTACATCAGATGTGTGGCAAAACATGGAAGAGCTGACTCAAATTGTCAATGGTAGGAAAGTCACGTATGCAACAAGGTGTAATTTTTGCAAGACAGAATTGAGAGCTAGTAGTAGTGGTGGTACATAACATTTACATCGACATGTTGCTAAACGTAAGAGGAAGGTCATTTGAGTGATTGTCTGTGCTGTAACTATAATTGTATTATTATCTGTTTGGACTTTGGACTTTAGATCACAAAGAGTTGGGTTGTACTCTTTTTTCATTTAGGGTTTTCTCCTCATGTAGTTAAAATGGGGTTTTAACTAAAAGTTTATATTGAGGCAGCCATTTTTGTAGCCTTAAACAGCTCTTTAGATGATCAATTTCAAGTTTGTGATCTGATTTGGACTTTGGTTCTCGTAAATATGTACATAACTGCTTTGGGCTTTGGTTCTGTTAAACTGTATGTTTCATGTTGAAATTTGAAATGTATAAAAAAACTCATCATTTTGAATACCATCTGTTGAACCAGGCTTTGGGCCCACCCGACACAAACGGCTGGGCCCGGCACGGCCAAATGCAGCTCGGGCCGTGCCTAGGCCTAGGCGTCAGCCCAACATGCCGGCCCAGCACAACCCGACTGTCCTTTCATGCCGTACCGAGCTAAAAAATTCTAGACACGGGGACGAGCGTGTTCGAGCTGTGCCGACCGGGCAGTCTATTAGCCATCTATACAAGCTAAAGAAGATGCGACTTTTAAATAGCAGTGAAGTAAAATCGTCTGACAAGTTTTTTACTAGTTTCACAAAAACAAGTTTGTCAACCGTACCAGCTTTTAGCAGATGTGAACTTCTCTATCAAGCAGGGAGGCAACCACAAGTACATAGTAATGGATACATTCATGACTGAATTAGTACAATGGAAGTCGCCCAAACCGTGTAACATTTTAACACATAATAAAAGTTCCAGATTCTTAACATCTCCAACCAACAAATGACAAAAAAGACGATTATCTTTATCATTCAGCGCATTGCAGAAACTGACTTGTGCATCACTGCTTGGACATTAAAATGGAAGAGCTGGATGACTAATTGCGTCGCCTTCTCCTAACAACTTCTTTTGGAAACTTGAGAGGGGCAGGAAGTGTCATGCAACTACGTTTGAAAGCACCTGTGGACACAGCTTTGCAACCCAACTGGTCATAATATGGTTTAAGCATCTTACGGGTCATTTTCAAGTCCGCACTTATGTCCTCAGGATCAGATCTAAAGTCATCCGCAAAAAGTGACAGTACCAAGATGTAATTAATCAGAAGCTCTTTTTTCTCCGTAGACAAGGTACTAGACGCTTCTTCTATGAACATGACCAACAGGTTGCGATATACAGCCTGTGGGACTGCTGGTGCCTTGGTAGGCTCTTTATTCTTTCTGTGCTGCTTGGACGTGGAGCTGTTCCTTTCAAACAATGTTAGGAGGTGTGTAATATAGGACAGTATCCAAGCGAGCCTCTCTTTATCTTCACCCTGAAAAAAGCAGGGTAAAACTCATTTCTTTTAGATCACATGGTACAAGCGAATCAAACTCAGAAACACAACTTGGTAGCTGAATTCAACATGGTGTAGACACAAATGATTTCCCGCCATCATTACATAGTGGTGACTGTTATAGTGCTACCAGAATATGGTGGCGGAAAAAACGTGAAACTGCTAGAGATCAGATATAAGGCTCCTTTTGGCAGAGCTCCACGGAGCTGATTCTCAGGCAGAATCGGAAAAGTTGTATCAAACACTGTTTTTCATAAGAAGTGATTATTGGCTGATTCTTTGAAGTGATTCTCTGAAATGAACTAAGAGGCTGGAAGCTGAAAAAAAATAGCTTCTCCTGATTCTGTAAAGTGATTCTCTGTCCTAATTCTAAGAGTTTATTCTAGAGAATCATTTTCAGTCACAGAATCACTTCAACAAAGAATTAGAAGTGAATCCAGAGAATCAGTTTCGTGAAGCTGTGCCAAAGAGGGCCTAAATAGTACTAGCTCTATTGTAACAAAACAATTTTATTCCAAGACATAAGGTGACATGTTACTCCCTCCATCCCCAAATATTTGTCACACATTTGGAGACGGATGGAGTATTTAAGGATCAGTCATTAAAAAAAAAACTAGAGAAATACATACAAAAAGGACAGTAACTATAAATTGTTCTTGAAGTTTTTAGTTACGTGTTACAACTTCATGCAATCAGTTACTTAGTTGTTTTCACAATGCAAGACAACTTTAGTTTCCCTTCATCCATCTGCTTTAGCTTAATGAAAATAAAAAATCTTGTCTCAAACAGGTTGGTACTCATGTGAGCACGTGACAACTGAATGGACAATTGGATGAAATGAAAAAGCATACAGAAAAATATCATTACCTGTAGCTTCTCCAACTTATGCACACGATTTGAAACAAAACTCCCGTAGCCTTTTGATGAAAATTCTCCTGATTCTAAATGACTCAGAATCTCTAGAAGATGTGACCGCAGATTCTTGGGGATAATCTCATCAAACAGATATGCCCTTTCTGACGCATCTGCAGTAGGGTCATAAGGTGGAATGTTCCGAATAATTACTGCTGCATTGTCGCTGTTGTTGGCATTTGTCTCAGGTTTTCCAAGGTCAAGATCCTCATAAGCAGAAGGGTCATTTCTTTGTTCATTCAATGACATCCATTTCTTATCCTGCAAGGAATAGCAGCCTAATTAGACCAAACCATCTCACATCCAAAAGTGCAAGCACCAGACATGCTAGTGATAAACGGGAAGAAAAAAATCAATGTCCTGTAACTCTGTACACACATCTGTAAGTTCACGAAGCAATATTATGGTCCTTGTATAACAGAAACTGATACAGTTCATGCACACTGATATGCATCTAAAATCAGGAAAAAAAAAGGTTTAATTCACTGGTCTAGGCATATAACAAAAAGATCTCATTTTAATATCTGAAGTATGAAAATGAAACTTGATGCACAGAAAATTATGTTAGCACCATGACAGCTCGTGTTATGTTCTTAATTAGCAAATCATTTCTGTATATTGCCGTGACATTTATCATATATAAGCCCCATTCCTCAAGAAAACAATATATGAATAAATAAATACTGGGACACTAAGGAAATGTTTCATTGATGCTCCTTAAATTCATACCCACACCATGGACAATTCTGAAACACATACTTGTAAACAACAAACAGTAGATTGGTATACCTAAACAGAAAACATACCGTGTCCTTGTCTTTCTTGGCACCATACATGCTGGTAAGATCTTGTACCTTCATTTCACCAGTTGGTACAGCTGAACCTGCTTCTGATGTGACACCAGAGTGCTGTGAATGTGCTGGTTTCTGCGCTTCAATATACGGCTCTAGCCTCAGAATCTGTATGCAAATACAAACCATTAGAACAATTTTATAAAACAATGTTATTGAACGCTAACAGTGTTGGTATTAAAGCAGTTCTCATCCATTTGAAACTAAATACTAGGATAGAAATTCACAGCAAGATTTTGCATTCGAAATGATAAATTACGACAAGGGAACAGAGCTACTGCTGGCGCATACTTCAAGAATGTTGTTTCAAACATAAAATGGTGGTACTAAAAATCAGGATTGCTTTTGTAGATGAAAGAAGAAAACTCTGTTTAGATACCTATTTCCGTCCAACTGACAACCACCGATACAAAATTGTAATGGCATGTATCTAATTTGTCCCCTTATTCAGAACCAGAGAAAAATAAAGGTTTTTCAATGCACGGGAGGATGCACATACCTTGTCGCCGGCGATGGGAACGACCTTGAGGGTGCCAGAGGCCTTGTCAAGGACGCCAAGGGCGTAGCTGCAAAGCTGCGGCATGGCTGCCTCACCAGCGTAGCTCCGGCCGACGAAGTCGGGGCCACCGCCGGGGCTCCGGACCACGAGGTCGACCCTGCTGGGGTACTTGGTGTTGCGGAAGAGCCTTGCGCTGGGAGTATCGCTGTTGGCTGCGAGCGGGTCGTAGCCGGAGGGGAAGTACGCGACCGCGGGAGCCGCGGAGCCACCGGTAAGGGAGGCGTCGACAGTAACATTGATGGGCTCGGGCTCGGCGGCGGTGGGCTTGCGGTTCTTGGACTTCTTCTTCTTCTTCTCGGGGGTGGCGGTGGTGTCGGTAAGGGAGGCGTCGACGGTAACGTTGATGGGCTCAGGCTCGGGCTCGGCGGTGGGCTTGCGGTTCTTGGACTTCTTCTTCTTCTTCTTCTCGGGGGTGGCGGTGGCGTCGGTAAGGGAGGCGTCGACGGTAACGTTGATGGGCTCGGACTCGGGCTCGGCGGCGGCGATGGGCTTGCGCTTCTTTGACTCCTTTTTCTTCTTCTTCTCGGGGGTGGGGGTGGGGATGACGGTGTCGTCGATGGTCTTGCGCTTCTTCGACGTCTCCTCCTCAGTGGTGGCGGCGGCGTCGTCGATGGCCTTGCGCTTTTTGGATTTCTTCTTCTTCTTCTTGGCAGAGTCGAATGAAGTGTCCGGCGAGGCTAGGGTTTGGGGATCCGCCATTGGAGAGGACTCCAGGGTTTTAGGCTCCGGCGAGGCTAGGGTTTGGACAGCCGCCGCCATCGGAGAGAACTGACGGAGCTTGGCCTCTGCTGCTTAATACTAAAGGGTGTCCACGTTTTGCGTGTAGCCCCTCAGCATAGTTAACATTTCTGCATTCAGGTGACGGTCCAAAATTTGTAGCAAAATTTTGCCACCACCATATCTAGATCATCATCATTTTCTAATCTTAGTAATCCCTCCATCCTAAATTAATTATCACTCTCTAATTCATTTTTGTTTGAAATAGATAGAGTAGCTCTGAATCTTATCAAGTTAGATATTGTATATCTGACAGAACATGATCGTTTCGTGCTGTACTACAGAATTCTTTTACATTATCGTTTACTGTAAAAGGGAAATCCCATTTCAGGGGAAAAAAAAATTGGAGCCGTTGAGGCCCATATACCAACTCTGGGTCAAGTGAATTCACAAGCATAATACCAGGCATATACAAAGAACCATCTTTTTCTCAAGCATACAAAATAGATATGTGGCAAAGATACCTGGACTTATGCACATGAACAGAGCTCACTTGCTATTTTGCATTATTGACTGAATGACTCTTACAAGTTACAATGGAATGCAATTACATCGAGAAAGAGGAAATGGAATTTCGCTAGTGGAAATGAAGTAGGGAGAGAACATCGGATCAGACTATCGCCCCAATTTAACAAATTATGCACATACCAGTTATCACAAATGGAGGTATTTTCTGGTCCCCATAACATGATTGACGTCTAAAGCAAAGGTCAACATTTTCACTGTACTACAACAGATTGAGTCACAAGAAATAGCTGCATTGCTTCTGCGGTTCTACTGCCTCACGCATAAGTCGTCTATCATGATCTTGTATATACAATATCCTTTGAAGGAGTTTATATTAGATGCCTTGGCTTGTATGCCTGCAGAAACAGGTGGCCTATGTGTCAAACATGCAAGGTTGAAATGGTAAGTACGACAAAAGACACGACAAACATACCTCGGAGCCATGGTCACCCATCACAAGGCAAGTACCATGCAGCATAAAATTGGCACGGTGTGGTAGCCTGTGAGTAGACGCGACTTACACCTCAAATATCAACATCAGGCAATGGCATTTTCCAGTAATTCCAGGTATTGTAGTCCTCCTGAATTAACCAAGAGGTTACCATCACTCCAGAATAAACAGAAACTAAACTTTGATCAATAGCCATAATTAGACGAGCAACACACCTGCTCAGGTGATAATGATATTGGAGGAAACATCCCATTAACAAGAGCGTGCAGAGATGTGTATGATTTTGTATCAACCCGACGATTCACTGCAACTTCACCCTGCATGAAAAAAAAATATATGTAATGCTGTCTCAAATTCAAGTATGCCACGTTGGCAGTACTTCAAATCTTCACTGCAGTTACGCAGATAGAGATTTTAATAGGAGACAAGGACGGAGGGAAAATTGGATGTGTCATTGGCAGTACTTCAAATCTTCACCTTGGGGTTTATTATAAAGATTTTGCCCATAGGGATCCCAACCTTGAGGTAACTTAGCTCATCTGTATCCCTATTTCCAAATCCAGCATAGAATGGATTTGGATTCGAGTCAGGAGGAAATAATGCTCTGATAGCCTGTAAGAACAGAAACCCATTGAATCAAAACATCTGGTTTTGTATAAGAGTAGTGAAGGATTTTTCCTGTCCTTCACTTTGGAACACTAGGGAACACTCACCTCTAGACACGAAATCTTGAATTCATGAGGAGCTCTTCTGATAACTGCAAGACAACAATAACAAGTGAAACATTATATTCTTACATGTCAATATAAATGAATCAAAAGATAATTTAGAACTGTAAATGATCATATTGTGAGCATTTATCACAGCATTGGTACTATGGAGTGAGGCAGTGAGCTTCTGCTTACCAAAAAAATAAGTGTCTTCATTACAAGAGCAGCGTTTATAGGGGACAACTAGAATGCAAACAGGTATTTGGAGCAATCTTGCAAAAAACTCTATTGGACCACAAGATCTCCATAATACGGTTACTGTCTTTTTCACTTAAGTCCCTCCACCTAGCAATGCAAATTAAAAGAAATGAAGTGTGGGCACAGTTGCTAGGTGGAAGGCTTTAAGTGGAAAAAAAACCGTGACCAGAGGATGAGGATCGTGTGGCATAGCAAAGCTTTTTGCAGGATTGCACCAAAAGAGCTGTTTGCATCGTAGTCGCCCTGTGTTTATATCATCCATATGACCGGATATATTTAGTTTGTAGAAAGCATATATTACCAATTCTAAACATTACATTCCAATGGAGTGGTAGCACTACTAATTACTAAATTTGTCAATGTCGACTATGAATGCTTATTACAGGTAATGCACACAGTATTTCCTTGTAGAAAACAGATAATCTTTTTTCCAAAGACAATTAAAAGAACAAGGAAAAATTGGAATACAGTAAGGATGCACTAACCTTCTCTGTAAAGAGAAGGAAAGAGGCCATCTGGAGATATAACAACAGGGCCATCAGGAAGTGCTTTTCCATCCTGAAATCCATATTGGCATGGGGAATGAGATAGATGAACAACTGATGCCAACTTTTAGTAAACTTGCATTTCTGTGTTTCTGGATATGTGGCCTAATCAGACCTGTGCTCCTGCTCCTATTGTTTATGTTAAGTTGATAGCGATTCTGTGTACTAAGGCCCAAACAAATGATAGAATAGCATCAATCAGGATTAAATTATACAATACCTGCTTTAGGTTGAAAAGAAACTGCCTCGTGAGGTGGGCTTGCGAAATAGCACGTGCACTTAGAAATAGCAACTGATATCCATTTTCCTGTGGAATGAAATAAAGTTAGAAGGAAAATCCAAGTCAAAAAGATTCTGGGGGCAACTAGCTGCTTAAGTTTACAGGATGTCAGGAACAAAATACAAAGACAGCATTCTTGAAACCCGGATGATATTATGTCATTCAGAGAGGAAGAAAGAACTAATTAATTGCTATCGTGATATTATCTCGAAGTGAAATTTAACTAGCTATCCTACTGTAAAGGAACTGAGCATAGTTGGTTAAGGGTGCGGGTGCACACGCTGACCACCTAGGTTTGAGTCCTCTTCCATGCGAATTTGGGTGCCTATTTTTTCTTAAATAATGAAAGCAAACCTAGTTGGCTCATTCCTCCTAGGTTGGTTGAGTTTAAAAAAATGCTACAAATGTTGTTGATACCACACATACCTTTATTGCTGAAAATAAATGAGCAACTCCATTTTGGGACCAATCAACACCGACAAGTGGCATGAACTGGCCAAGAACATCAGACCTGCAATTAATATTGGAAAACAGACATCTATAAGAGCTACTTTGGAACGCGGGAAATGGAATCGTACAGAAATTTCACAGGAAAAATGCATGATTCAGGAAAGCAAATCCTGCGATCCAAAGGAGGCCTAAGCTTGGAATAAATAGAGTTTCTATTTGGTGCTGACCAAATGGTGCCTTCCTAAATGAAGCTTATTTTCTTCCATTTTGTGCCTAGCTCAGTTAGTAAAGGGTGTGAATGTACAACTAGATCAACCAAATTTGAGTCCTCCTCAGTGCAAAATTGGGTGCCTATTTCTTCTTATTTACATTACCATCTAGTTCCTCCTACCCTGGTTGAGTTTTTCCCCTCCCTCTTATAAGTTAACAATATTTTTCCAAAAGGAGAAATAAATATTTGTTTACTTGTTCTAATCAGGTTAACCAGACAAATTGTCTGAATCATTATTCATTAACTGATACCCCTGGCTTGAGTATCAGAATTATAATGTTTGAATAAACGAGCACCCTCAACTGCCCCCATATGTTGACTTACTTGGTAATAGTTCCGTCCACATCTGATATGACAATGCGCGTATTCCATTTCCATAAATATATGCGACAATCCACCTGTTAAAAAAGATAAGGAATATCATAACAAAGTGTGTACATTAGGGAGATTTAGAAAACAATTCAAGTGCCACTAACCTGTTGTTTCCCAAGCATCGGGGTTGAGAAGGTAAATGTTATCACGTTCCTGCCTTCTTTGAGATCAAGGGATGCAAGTTCCTCAGTTGATGGAGTGAGTGACCGCACCTTCCTGTCCATCTTCTTAGTCTTGGGGTTATTCTTTTCTCTATCTGCTTCTTTAATAGGAGTGGATAAGGAAGTTTCAACCATGCTTTCACAAACTGGCTCGACGGCACTAAGAGCCCTTGTCCGCCTGAAACTAAATGGCCAGATTCTCCAGCTGCCACCTGGTGCTAAATTTGTCTCAACTCTCTCCACCTTTATCATACCTTGGGGTTCAAAAACCTGCTCTTCACCAAAAGAGACCATGCCCAGTACAATAGGTGCAGCTGCATCCCAAGGAAAGTAACGACCAGCTATCCTAACAACTAGTTTATTGTTTCTTATTAGTGATTGCTTCATGGTACGGAACTTCTCAAGGGTTACCTTCTCAGAATCAAATGCTCTGTGTGCAGCCTCCTCTCCCATTCCTTCAGACAGCAGGTGCCTGCATAGGGATAATTCTGCAAAAAAGACATACACAGAGATTATTGACAATGGCGCCAAGTTACTAAAGTGATACACTATCCGGTATCTGCTGCTGCAGGTGGCCAAATCTGGTCCCTTTAAAAAAATCAGTATTGACATGGAACAATTAAATTATTCGGAACATAATAATCATTTAGTCTGCAAGATCAAACTCTCAAATCCTACTACAGCAATCAAATAAGTCAATGTTATCTCCTGGCCAAAAAAAAATAAAACTGAACTCACCCGCAATAGGGTTGAATGGATCAACCTTCAGGTCACCAGCACGCTTGTCTTCAGGCATTGAGTTGTTGGTAAGGTCATCCAACTTGCTATTTTCTTCAGGGTCACCATTAGCTTGTGGTTCCTGCTCTGTAGAATTCATATTCTTGACTGGTTCAACCCCATTATCTTCATGATCAGGGCGTAGTGAGCGGCTTAGCTGGACACTATCAGACCTTTCAAGATCATGTATGTGAGAACGGAGATTAGGAAGAGATTTAGCCCCTATGCTATTATCTCCAGACTGCAACTCACATCCAGGAATAGGAAGGGGGGTAGTCTCAGGTATTAACGGAACAGAACAATTTTCTTGGTCATTTGCAGAATCATGACAGCCTTCATGCTGTTCTTCAGCATCACAATCAGATTCATCATATTCTCCATCTGATTTTTTGTTAGCTCTCGTTTCAGCAATGACCTTTGTATCAGTACAACTTTCAGTATCACTAAATTGAAACTGAATTTCTTGCTCAGCGAATGATACAACTGCTTCCGTTTCTTTTATTTCATCTTGCAGAAACTGAATTTCATCTCCACTCATAGATATAGGTCTGTTTGCATCATCACCGTTATCAATTTTCGTGTTTTGAGCTTCAATTTCATTAGTAATAACGGGCGAATCTTCCACTTCGACATAATTAGGAAATTTAACAAACTGAGCAAGACATTCTCTGGATCCCTCTCCCACTAGTGAGGCCTGAGTAACAGAAACATTAAGCTCTTCAGTGTATGCTTTCACATCCTCAGGAACATTTTCAGGCATGAACATCTCTACAACATTAGAAGAAGCATCAGGACAAACAACATCATGCTTAATAGCTAAATCATGAGATGAGTTGATACTACGATAATCCATAACAGTGTCCACAGAACATTCCATAGCTGGTCCACTGGCCTGCAAGTCTTCCGAGACAGAATCTGTATGGTCTTGAAGAACCACATTAATCTTGTCTTTATTGCTCGAAAAAGCTCTGTATTCCTCAGAAATTAGATGTTCTATTGTCCCATGAGATGCTACGGAGTGCTCCTCGACAAGTACAACATCAGTTAATTCTGCAGCATCATGAACTTTGTCGGGACAAATACTAGACATAGCATAGCTCTCCACAGTCTCAGTACTGCTGATAATAACCATTTGGTCATCAACTACGTCTTGTGCGGAAGAAACCGATGAAACCTCATGCCTCTCAGCAGATACATCTGTGTTGCTGTATGTAGGTAAATTGGTGCCTGCAAAATTTTGGTTGCCTCCATCTGAATCTACAGTAACTAAACGAGAAACCACATCACTCTTACCATTAGTAATTTCTGCATCGACAGAATGGATTTCAAAAATTTCATCAGAAAGAAACTCCTTTGTATGTATTTCCGCTCCTGCAACATCTTCAAAATTGTGCAGTGACCCATCAAGGGTATCAACAGACTCGTATATTATACTTTTTTCTGTTCCCAGACCATTAGACGAATACCCTGATCCAGCTTGGTCCGTCGTTGAGGTGATCCTAGTGTCCCTAGTATCATGCGTGTACGTCTCACCAACCTCTTCCTTCAGACTGGTGGTTTGTAAACAGCTATCAGTTTCACTTGCCGAAATGTTTCTTCCCCCACGAGGGCTGCTGGAATTGCAATCAGAATCATTGCAGTTAGATTCCATCTCCTTCCCATGATCAAAGCTATGCTCTGGTGATACAGTTTCCGAGGTTTCCATCCGATCACTGTCGCAAGCGGCATCAGCAGCAATGCTCTTGGAAGGTTGATCGTTAGAAGTATGAGATCTCGAACCACGCGAGAGGTTCGTTGACCACTTTGTATCAAGGAGCTCGGCAGCGATCTCGGCCCGCTCTAGCGAGGTCACCCTATCGACGGAACGGACGTCGTGCTTAATCGATTTCCGACCAAACATCCTTTCGAGTATGGTGGTCCGCCTGGTGGCGGTCGTCCGCGCGAGGATCTTGTCGTCCCCGACAACACCGGCCTCCTCCATGGTGGAGCTATCGCAGGAAGTGCTCTTCGACTTCCTTAGAGTCGGCGCCGCGTCCTCCCGCTCGTCCCCGGAGGACGCGGGAGAAGAGACGATGAACTCCCCTTCCTGCTCATCGTCCGTGTCGGCGTTGTCCCTGAGGAAGTAGGCCTCGCCGTTGCTGTCGAGGTACATGTGGAACCCGGCCTGGACGCCGTCGACGGCGACGCTGACCACCTTCTCCGTGGTATTGGTGAGCACCCCCTGGAACTTGCCGAAGCGCACGTACCAGGGCGAGCTCCGGAAGGTGCCGTCCGGCTGCTGCACCACCACGATGTCGACCGCGCCGCCGAAGGGGTGGAACGGGCCGGAGACGGTGTACACGCTGCGCGAGATGAGGCTGCCCACCTTCCCCACGGCGTACATCGTGCCCCACCACCTTCCTGATGGGCTGCGCGGCAGCAGCGGGGCGGGCGGACCATCAAAGTCTCCACCTCTAGCGAGCAGGGCCGGTGTTCAGCTGTAACACCCGAATCTCGTCGTGGTTCGTGAAAGTAAGGCGAGATCCGCCTGTCGGAATGAAAATCGCAGGGAAGAGAAGTTGGGAGTTTCCTTACCGATGGGGCCGTGAATCGGTTGGATCGGACCGCCGATCGGCTGCGGCTCCTCTTCGTCTTCTTCTTCTTCTTCCCCGTCTCCGGCGGTTGGGCAGCGGCCGAATCCCCAATCGGAGCGGAGGAGCTCGTTGCGGTGAGGTGAGCGGTGGTGGTGCCTGGAGGGAGGAGAGTTGGGTGGGCCTCCGCGAACACGAGAAGAATTGGGTGGGCCGGAACGCAAGGCCCATCACGTACCAGAGCAGGCTCTGAAGGTCAAGCGGTCAACCGAAAGGAGCATGCACATGCACTGCACCGCCGCGTCGGCGTCACTGTTTCCACCAGTCGAGTCAGCTCGTCACCTCCCTCCCCTCCTCCGGCGACCGTCTACGTCGCTCCTCCCTCTTCCCCCGGCCAGATGGCGCCCCGCGGCGGCGACGGAAAACAGCGGACCACCTACGGGTTCCCCATCTACTGCGCCGCCTGGCTGCCCCTCGCCCACATCCTCAAACCCGCCTCCTCCTCCTCCTCACCGCCGCCCCCTCGGGCCCAGATGGCCGTGCTAGGAGGCGGCGGCGGCGAGGGCCGGAGCGGCGTGCCCAACAAGCTCGTGGTCGTCGCCACAGCGGCGATCGACCCCGACGCCCTCTCCACCACCGAACCGGTGAGCGGTCCGCCCTCCCTCCCTTCCCGCGCCGGGTTGGGACCACCTGGCGCGTCGTCTTGTCTCCCTCCGTACTGATCCGGTGTCTCTCTTCCTTCGCGGCGCGCGCGCGCGCGCAGGTGCTGGTGGTGGAGACGGGGGAGCAGGTGCCGTACAGGATGGCCGTCCACCCGCGCGGCGACGGCGTCGTCTGCGCGTTCCCCAACGGCTGCAGGTACCGCCTCCTCTCGCTTCGGATCCTGTGCTCTTCCTCACGCGCGTCATGGTCGACATTCGTTAGCATGACTGCTGTGGCGTTTTTCCTATGTTGTGAATGGAATTATGCTTTGCTTTCTGTGCACAGGTCCCAAAATTTAATCTTCATTTTCCATGAGAATACATCGACTACTGTTAATGAAAATGACTGAACTTTAGATCTATGTTACTTATTGCCTACGCTGTTTTACGACGAAGCCGATATTTGGGGCGCGCATGGATTGGTTTCCCTTTCTGTGCAAGTTAATGTCTGATCATTTGGCATGCTTTTGGTCTATTTTATATACTTTGCGCTCACCTTCTATATTCCACCTTTCAGAATTTTCACCGTGAAACGCTCGTGCAGGTTGTACAAGTGGGAGTTAAAGGAAGCAAAGATACCGGATCAGCTCAATTTAAAATGTGACGAGGAAGCACTAGCAGACCTGAAAGATGTTGGTTCACAGTTGGCTGTATCATTCAGTGTCGAGGGCTCAATACTTGCCACTGGTGGCGAGGTAAGTTAAAACGGCTTACTTTTGATTGCGCATTGGTATTCATGCGAGGTATTTCTTTGTTCTTCTATTGAGAATGGAGTATTGGGTGGGTGGAAATCTGGTTGTTGTGTGTTAAGTATCTAGTATGGAAGATTTCCTATCTATCAACTCCAATTCCTAAACCGGGTTTCTTTTTATATTGTTTAATAACAGTTTATTAGGGCATTTTAAATCCATTTTTTCCCTCTGTTGTATGACGTAACATAAATGGCTCTCAACAACTTAGGCAGATCGGCTTTGTGCAGAAATAAAGCGAACAAGGTTTGCTGTTTTATTTATCCATAACCTAATATTTGACCTTGATGTTTTATTTATTATAACGTGAATAAGCTTTGCTGTCGTTTTAGTGTTCTGGATAGTAACTTGACAGTAATAAACATACATTTATGCTGTGATGATTCGTGGAGTATACATGGTTTTGTTGTTCTCTTACTTGTTTCAGCAGTTAAAATGTATGATTATTGACATTTCATAGGACGGGCATTTAAGGGTCTTCAAGTGGCCTGCCATGGAGTCTGTTCTATCAGAAGCTGATTCGAAAACATCAATCAAGGATCTTAGCTTCAGGTGCAAAAGTATTAGTCGAACTGTCTTCACTCGGATATTGATTGCAAGATACTTATGGAACCCTTTGGTTTGGAATGTGCTTTCAGTTCCGATGAGAAGTTTCTTGCTGTGAATAGGAGCAGTGGCCCATGTAAAGTGTGGGACTTGAACTCATCAGAAGCTATAGCAAATCTCGCAAGAGAAGCAGTGAGTGTTTTCCGTACCGCACACACTGATGTTGTCTCTATATTACTATATTAGATATGTTTCTGACTTGCACATTTCCAGGGTGAAATATTTAGCTTCTGCCGATTTTCTAATAAGACAGATGGCAGTCACATCCTCTTCATTACAGCCATGCAAGGTTGATTTGAGCTCACCTTGTTATGAATGAATTGGTTGATTATCCCGAGTCTTGGTAGTAACTGAATGATTCTTCCTTTTAGGTGATTATGGGAAAATAATATCTTGGAATACTACCTCGTGGACAAGAATTGGATCGAAGAAAATAACTCGTGAGGCGATATCAGCATTTGCCGTCTCACCTAATGGCGCTCTTCTTGCGATGTGAGCATAGAGAATAGACTATTTGCTGCTTACTGTGTTTCACATTTAATTTAACGAGATGACATGGCTGCATTTTATGCTGGAGGGGGTTCCCCCCTACAGTTTTCGGTCAAAAAAACATGGCTGGATTTTCTTGGGAGTCTAAGTTGCTCATCTTTGCCCTTTGGTATCCAGTGGAACAGTTGAAGGAAGCATCATCGTTCTAGGATCGAATAATATGCAGACACTGGTAACAGTTAAGAAAGCACATCTTGGCATCATTACTACACTCGCCTTCTCCCAAGATTCGAGGTCAGTGTATTCAGTCTGCTTTAAGTAGATGGATATTAAAAAAAATCAATTTCTTTATGTAGTTATTTTACACCGTTGCAGAACCTTGCTGTCAACTTCCTTCGACTCAACTGCAAGGGTGACATCAGTTGGGTCTATAAAGAGTAATGGTACGTACGTATCTTCCTTTCTTGACCTTTTTCTTTTCCTGACCTTGCAATTCCCGTCATAAAAACAAGTGCTTGTTTCCTGGCAGGTGCAAATGTATGGTCCATGATCCTAGCTATCATTCTTGCGATTTTGGTATACTACTGTATGCAGCACAAAGATCTCTTGGCAATGCTGCCGCGTTGAGACTTTTTGTCCCGGCTTTACTTTTCTCTCATTTGGTTGCCTTGACATAATCTGACCTACTGGAGATATAGGCGGTATTGGTTCAGGGGTGGAACAAAAAAAATTGGTCTTAGGTGAACTGTCATTATTTTCTCTGGGACAGAGGTAAAAGGCTTCTGTTGCTTTACCTTGTCACGTTTGTATAGGGTCATGAGTTTTGTTTATTGGTGTAAAATTCAGCGCATGTGAGTTTATTGGTGTACTTATGAGAATTCTCAGCTGTGAAAGAGTTTCCAGTAGTTTGACCACGAAAAATACTGGTCATAACTGACCTGATCAGTCAGACCATAGCTCAGCCTGATAATGGACTATTCCACTCCAAAAAACAAACTGATGGAACATAGGCAACAATATGTCAGCACTGCCATCCTATAGAATGACAGAGCACAAGCCCAGTGCCCAAGCTCTCACCGAAATGGGATTATGAGCTAGTAAAAGAATCACTACTCCATCCTGCCACAACATTTTCAAATCTCTTGTTTTATGATCCAGTAAAAAAGAATAGCTATTACATCCAGCTAACCATTTCCAAATCTCTTGTTTTGGTAAACAGTACTGATACAGCACATTGTGCGTAAATCACAATGACATTTCGAGCATTACCGTACAAAATGAGCAAACATAAGTTAATTTTACAAAAGCTTGCACCATCCTTCCATATTTAGTCCGAGTCGGAGTCTTGAAGGGTCGACGATCTAATCCTCCTGTTCTTCATATCACCCTCATCGTCATCATCATTGTCTTTCTTCTTTTCGTCAATTATACCTATATGTTTCGGAGGTTAAGGTGTTTGTCATTCCATATTGTGAAATAGTGCTCTATAACGAAAACAGTGGTAGCTACCTTTAATCTTGAGAATATTTTCCAACGCTCTTGTTGAAAAATCGTCTTTGCTCCCAAGGTCTTGAAACCCAACCAACCGGTCAACAGCTATACCCTTCCTGAAGGTATGTCAATTGGGACACCATCTCAGATTAGAGCTTGAAACAGGAATGGCAAGAAGCATACAAAAATGAAACCTGTTACCAAATGGACAGGAGCCATGAACAGTGTGTACTTACTTGAACAATATAATGCAGGGTAGTGTTTTGATTGCCAGTTTGGCCACAAAGAACGGGGTATTCTGCAGTTAGTTAATGACAGGATTAGTAATCTTACATCATGTCACGAAATGGATATCATACAGCGATAGCATTGAATATAGACCTCAGCATCAAGTTTAATGAACTTCGTTCCCACATAGATTGGTGCAAGGGCCTTCAAATGCTTATCCATGATCCTAGCAAAGATTCCCATAGAATTCTCATAAGTATCAAAAGAAACCAATATATGTGACAAAAGGAAAAAGGAAAAAAGAAAAAAAAAGAGAAGTCATAGCATACTTGCAACGGTAAAATTCACGGTGGTAGAAATGACATATGACCTTTTCACTGCCAGTAACCTCCCCTAGAAAATCTCCTTCAGTTATCTCCCTGTATTCACCATGACCTTGCCTTTTTAGCACTTCACGTTTCTCAGCCTCTTTCTGTTGCATTGCCTTTTTAGCATTTTGAGGAGAAAAATAAACGCGGCACTTTCGTATGCATCAAAAGTGAAAGACGGAGTTCGGTACCTTTAGAGCAGCAATTCGATCTGCATGCAACTTCTCAAGTTCTGGGTCCTGGGAAAAAGTTTTATGATGCAATGATAGTGTGGCAATTGACAATGTAACAAGAAAATATGTTCCCTAGTCCCTACGCAGAAGGGAAATATACAGTAGATAAGTAAATAAATGCTTAAGCTTCTACTCACATCCATTAACTCATCAAGATCAACTTCATCATGGTTTGCAGGTGCTGCTCCAGCCTTTTCATTAGCCAAAATTTCCTAAAATAATGTACAACTATGTCAGTATCACAAAATCCATCATGGAATAGAGATTGCAAGCAGAGGAAAAGAATGTGAAAACACAGTATTCACTATACAATATTTAACTGTGCTTTGAGCCCACTTAGCCTCTACATGAGTATCTGGATCACTTCGTCAAAACAAGGATCTGGATTCAGTCATTATTTCCACAACCCACTCTACACTTCACCATAAAATCTAGAACACCCCTACTAAACATGCTTCATCCGAAAAACCCCAGCACGGCATCATTCATAATACAATCACCACCTAATTTGGTTCATTAGACGCAGACGATTCTGTAACGGATGGATAGCACTCCACTCTTCAGCTAGCAATCGAGAGACTGATCGCAAAGCAAAAAACGCAAGCTTTCACCGATCCCGTCCCCGCAGCGCAATCCGGAGCGCTTCGCGACCGAATTCAACCTTACCTCCCGTAGCGATCAAGGGCCGAGGCCGGATCACCATTCCCCAACGCAGCCGCGCGCGCCGGTCCCAAGAGATCCAGACCGCCGGCACCGCTACATACCTCCTCGACCAGCTCAGAGACATAACGGCGGGATCACAGGGGATCCCTGGACGGCCGCGCGAGGCGGCACTGGAACGCTGGGGGAGAGGAGGGCGGGTTAGTTAGTCACCTTCTGGTAGTTGCGGGCGGCGGCGGCGATGACGTTGCCGAAGGCCAGGTTGGAGAGCGTGGACTTCACAGCGTCCGGATCCATCCTTGATGCTGCCTATTCCCGCGCCCTTCTCCCTGCTCGCGCCGGCGGCTCCCTCCTCCCTCCTCTTCCGCCGCTGAGCTGAGGCTCGCCGGATTTGCTTCGGCTTCGTTGCGGGGGCAGAACGCTGCGGGTGGGCTCGGGCTCAGGAGAAGCTGGCTATTGAAGTTGGACCAAATGAGCTGACAAAACTAGGCCCAATTCGTTGGGCCGTAAATTTATTTTACGCCTATTTTGAGCCTGTTGAATAGTTTGTTATTTTCCGCATTTTTATGCATGATGAATTTTTAGGAGAATACTATAATTATGTTTTTTCTTTGTTTTTTTAATTCATACTTCTTGTAAATTGCTCCAACAAAGTACATATTTTTTTTAAAAAGGAAAATAATATGCATGCGATCAGAACTGCATTTAGTAGCTCAACAGAATGACATGACATCCATGCCACGTTCACCGTGGACCACTCATTGTAAAATCTGACCATACGTTGAAGGTGACGCTCCTGTTTCTCGACCAACAAGTGGCATACTCCTTTTATCCTAAATTATTTGTCACTTTTTAATTTAAAAATGAACTAAAAAGTAAAAATTTTCAGTTTAAAAATGAGCTAAAAGGTGAAAAGTAATTTGAAATAGAGAGAATATATGGTTACCGTTTGCGGTTAGTCATAGTTTCGAGGTGTCCTAGATAAGTTTCCAACTTGGTCTTACGTCTATCTTAGCTCTTATGATCAAGAGTTAGCAATCGGTGCTACTATATGATATAATGAAAAAAGAAAACAAATGGGTAATAGTAGAGAGGAATTTTACAAAGAATTGTCTACAATAGATAGTGACATGAATTTCATATCATGTTCAACCGTTAAATTTAATTTTGATCTTACACAAATGACTTAAACATAATATGTGACTCCTCTGAGAAATTTATAAAAGATGTGAGCAATTTTTAGCTACCGCGTAAGTTGTTATATTTGTCACACGATTACTATTGTTACAGCATGTACGCATCAGCAGCAGAAGGATCGATCATACAGGGAACCACCAGTTTCAGTATCCAGCTAAACAATCTACGACACAGGCCAATGCACATATGATCTCATGGAATTATTTTAACAAAGTGGCGCTGTGATTTCAGTAAAGTAAGTCATTTACTTGATATAGAATTTACTTTGTTATTCTTTTCCAAACATATTTTTTCTGGTTACAATGTACAAGACCAATAACATCGCCAAATTGTGCTGCAGGATCCAGGAGCATCTGGACGTCCTGCTTTTGTATCGCCTCCTGTACAGCTGGTAGTGCCAAACGAGTCCTACGGTCATAATCATTGTCTGCCATCAACATAGATGGCATGAGCTATAGAAGTCCCAGAGATTTAAGCTGGTTGACGTGCTCTGCAGGGAGCGGCGGTGGGCACCAGTCCGAGCGCTCACCCTCCACATCCTCCACAACATATTCCTGGGAAGCACAAACCCAAATTATATACAGATACGATAAATAACTGATAGATGAGTGATCGATGATGCTCACCTTAGTTAGCATTCGCTTGGCAAGAATATGGTAGTGCCGCTGCCAGATTCGTTGGCCAACCATTGTTGCTACAAGCACACTGTAGAATATGCCGATAACCGTGAAAAGCCCGAGCATAATCACCCCCATGATGAAGAGCAATGGTAGCCCTGCTTCCCCAGCGCCTCCCAAGCAACCACCACATTCACCAGCAGTAGTTGCGCAACCTTCAAAGCATGTGGTGCAATCAGTCCACATGCAAAGTGTTCCTGGTAGATGGCAATCTGCACACATCCTGACAAAAAGTGTGGGTACATTATTAAGGGCTAGCACATACCATGATCTGTGAAAAGGTATCATGCACATGAAATAAAAAAATATATGTACAGTATGAAACTTGGATCAAATAAAATTATGTAAGTGCTGCAAAAGTCCATTTATAATCTTCTCTCCTGATTATTGAAATCTAACTAATTTGAAATCACCATAATTCATGTGTCTTCGATGGGGCCTCCCCATGCATCAGAGAAATCTTAAGGGCCTTCAAAGATGGGTATCAACGATGGTGCATGGATGATGCTAAGGCACTTAAAGCCCTTAGCCTAGATAGGCATGAGGATAGATTTTGTTAGTCTCAAGACTGGTTAGTGTTATGTTTTATTTATCGGTGATTATTGGTTATAAGAAAACACTCATGTCCATAGTCTGGGTGAGGAGGATATGATGTAACGGGGCCTCTCTCTTTAATAGAATGACAAACAGCTCTTATGCTTATTCGAGAAAAAAAACATCTAAAGCTCTTTAATAGAATGGCACACAGCTCTTATGCCTACCCACATATCAACTCATTTTCACCAACATGTTTCCTAACTAACTTGTAAGGAATTTAATCGCCCGTTCAATCCCCTTAAAATCTTCTTGGGAGAGGATTAACCAAACATGCTCTTCACATTAACAATGCTAGTACTGCATATCATATTGTAAAGTGTCAAGTGATGAAAGCATACCCTGGCTGACAGCAACAAAGACACAATTCTCGACAAGGCTGAGCCAAGTCATTCCGTACTCTCCGGTCATAACAAGTTATAAAGCATCCTGACAACCCCAGCAAAGCAAAAAATAATAATGCACCTGCAACCGGGAGAGGTGCCCATAAGTTCAGGAGTAAAACATTATGTGCAAGAGAAGCAATGAAAATCTTAGCAACACTTTATTCCAGCAAAACTATAGCAGTTTGACTCATATTACTAAAGTTATGGTATTTAATGAAACAACTTTCAAGGTCTGCTTCTTCACATACATGCGCTCTTTTTACGTGCTATTATCATTACATATGCAACTAAGCTGGAATTTTAAATGGAAAAATGCTTGATATGCAAAGCTTGCCATGACATTTTGCATGCTACCTCAAAATAATTGCCATAAAATGTTTATTTGCAAAGATAACAGACTAACCAATCTTTGTACTTTTTATTTAACCCTATGTATCTTTTTTCACATTTTCTTTTACAAATTTGAATCCTATCAGGTTGATGAGTTATAAGGTTGCATGGTGAGCTACTATGCAGAAAATTCTCAGAATATAATTTATCAAACAGACAAGCTAGACAGGTCAAAATAGTAATAAAGAAATGATAAAAGTTGGTTACCACATATATAATAAAAACTAATTTCATTATCAAAACTCCAGGCTGTCCTCAACCAATATTGCTGGTACCCATCGATAAAATGTACCAAATATGCCAACGCAGAGATGACCTGAATCAAGGAATAAGAAAGTACTATCTGTCACTCAATTGAATGTAGATAATGGAAGGCAAGGAAATGAAATTTTCAAGGACTTACAAACTGAACTAGAGCAAATATGAATAGTATATCTCTAGTAACAAAGAAACGGAACTTCAATGTCCGCCATTTCCTGTCAGTGTGGACATGAACCCTCAGGTAATATGGAGCCTTGCAGGTGGTACAATGAGAGAACGCAAATCCTTCCTGCATACAAAGAAGCATCAATGCATGGTAAGTTACAGGAAATGCAAGAAAGGTCAACAGCTCGATTACAAAAGGAAGTCCCAATAAGTGAGGTGATAAATTGCACATATCAAAAATGAAAGCTACTGGATAATGTTATATTAGCAACAAGAAAACAATATTCACTTTCGTTACACAAGATATTAAGAGCGGAGTTGAGAGAAAAGGCAATATCCTTTCAGGTAACATGTTTTCATGTACAATCTGACTATGCAAATCCAACTTGCAACCCCATCAGAATCTCTATCTGCCGTTACCTAACAGCACAACTTCCAACTGGATGAAGACATTCCACCATACAAAAAGAAAGCAGACTTTGCAATACTAACTACCAGATTTGGATCTGGGAACACCTGTCTGACAAACTGTGGCACCCATAATTTACATTTTTCAAAGAAAGAATTAGTGTAAACCAATAAAAAAAAGGGAGGGAGAGGGGGAGCTAACTACTACGAAAATTGTTCATGAAAATGAACCCAAAATTTAATGAACTTCAAAAGAATATCCTTTTTTTGTCAGCTCAAGTAGTTTCATGTCAGTTGATAAGGAAGATCTTTCCTACAAATGTAACATGCTCATGATGACTTTTTAGCCAAAAAAGTAAGAACTTATTTCAATTATATAATCGTTCATTCTGAATTTTTTGTTGATACAGCTGAAACATACATTGGCATAGAATCAAATTGGTGAAATTTGCCATATAAGAAAACAGTTTACCGGTAAATTCATACGAAACACTGACATGACGAATCAAACAATGCCACCCAGCGATGTGTTGAGGAGGTTGTACCAAACTGATTACAGCAAGCACGATTTTGAGTTGTACTATTTCCCAGGTACGGTAACGTTAAGTATGCCAAGATGCAATGTACATTGGGAAACAAAAAACCGCTTTCAATAAGAAATGAACTGGCAAAACAGAAGAGCTAATTCTTCCATTGACTAGTTAAGACAGAACTCACTAGCTACGTATTGATGGCTGGAACCGAACATATGAACGTATGCGGAACATGTAGCTCACCTTGACGGCCCTCCAGTGGTCGAGGCAGTCGCGGTGCACGTACTTGGACGTCCCCTTGCACTTGCACGGCGCGATGAAGTCCCTCCCTGCACACAGAGGCACGACACGAGCATAGCCAGTCAGATCCCCTTTCTGCTCCCCCGGCCGTCACGAAACAACAAAAGGCGGCGGTTGCGGTCGCGGACAGGGACGGGGGGACTCACCGTCGGTCTCGAGGCAGATCCGGCACTGCAGCTGGTCCCCGGCGCCGGTCCCGGCCTCCAGGTCGATCTCCGACGGCGGCGGGATCAACGGCGACGCCGCCAGCTTCTTCTCCTCCTCCATCGTAGTCGCCGCCAGCAACGCGAACGCGTCCCCCTCCCTAGAACCTAGTCCACGCCGTCGTCGCGCCCATCCGAATCGCCCTCCCTCTCGTCTCCCCTTCCGCAGACTCTCCTCCTCCTCCGCGCCGCTTCGATCGAATCGAATGGAATCGGATGGAAGGGAGCCGGCGGCGAGGAGGGTGGAGTTGGAGGAGGAGGGTTTGGTTGGTGCGGTGCGGGACGGCTGGTGGTGGTGGGGTGGACTCGCGGCGAAGCGAGGTATTGATAGGTCTTGGCAACGCGACGGCAGCTTATTAGGTTAGGACGATGACGAGTGGGACCGAGTAAAGGGAGCTCCCGGTGGGACCGGTAGCGGACGTGGGGCTGCTGGTGGAGGCGTGGGGTGGGTGACCGCAGTTGACCAGGGAGGCGGGGAAGCTTCCTCCGGCTCGGCGGCGGCGAACGGAACGGCTGCTGTCTGGCTGTTGCAGCTGCAGGTAGGTAGTTAGATCGGGCTGGCTGGGCCGAGGGCTTGGGCTTGGCGTTGCCGTCCTGATGTTTTATATAGTGGTTCAAAGGAATAAAAAGAATTCAAAACAATAGTGTGGTCGCTTCAAAAACCAGTATGTCTGAGCCCAGGTTCGAACTGGGGACCTTTAGTGTGTGAGACTAACGTGATAACCAACTACACCACCCAGACAACCTGTTCTACACTCGAGTAATAAACTATTTTTTTCCTTTCTCATACTCGACGGAGTTACCAAAACTCGTAATCATGCACTCCGTAATACACACCCTAAATAGCAAATGAGCCTGCATCATAAACAAAATCTTTCAACTAAACCTGATTCGCAACCTTTACAATCGTCCATGCGTACGCAAGCGTACGGCGGGAAACAAACGACTGATTGTCGCATTGTACAATGTGTGGTCCTGCCTACATACAGTATACGAGTGACAAATCTTGAAGAACACACAAAGACATTTCTATTCGTAATAAAATAATAATAATAATAATACGTGCATGCCTCCTTCATAAAACTGACTGACTGTATTATGTACAAGGTCACGTAAGGCAGCCTCTTGTAGTATGACCCAACTGGGGTTATTACTTCGTGACCGTTCCTGATGCATATCGTGCGTTGGTTGCAACGACGGCAGAGGCGGAGAAGGAAACGATGGAGTTTGTTGCCTGGTACTGGTATTGTGCGTGGAGTACGGCACTGCGAATGCCAGTGTGAGCAGTAACGTAACCATCGAAGCTCATCAGTCAGTTCCACCGCTTTGCGTTCTTGAGCCCCTTGGATTTTTGCTTGCTTTGTTGGAAGGCCTGCATCTTCTGCTTCTTTCTGGCGATTTTCTCTGCCTGCACCGTTGCAGTTTAACAGAACAAGACTTTTAGATTCAGAAGCTAAAACGAACGAAATTGGTTCAGGTTTGGATCACTGACGGATAGTGCTAAGTTCTCCTCACCTTTGACATTTTCGACTTGGCCTTTACTTTGGGAGCTTTCTCCTCCAGCTCTTCCTCACGTGCCAGTTCTCTCTCTCTGGCCTCCAGGTTCCTTTCAAGGTAATACTGCAAACATTTGTGAAGAAAATTCCGCAGTATTAGTTTTTCTTTCTTGTATTCATGTGTGCTGGTAGAAAAATTTGTAGGGTGCTGGAGGAGTTATATGATACAACTTTGAAGATCGTAGAATACTTACATTATAATCTCCTTGATAGTCCTGGATAGTCTGATCTTTCACCTCGATAACTCTATTAACAATCTGCTTTATGAAGTAACGGTCGTGAGAAACTGTTATTACAGTACCTGTGTATTCCGATATCGCCTCCTGTCATCCATGCAAACAAATTATTAGGATTGCAGATAAACAATTTCTTCAATCCCAGAAATCAGGAGGTGTTATAAAATTTGACTTGGTAAAGAATGAAAACTGCATCTGACCTCAAGCATTTCTTTTGATGGGATATCAAGGTGGTTTGTTGGTTCATCCAAGATGAGTAAAGTAGATGGCGTCACCATAAACTTGCAAAAGGCAAGCCTCGCCTAAGGAATAACAGACAAAGAATGAGCAATATATAGAAATTACCACTACTACAAGGAAATAATAACCCACTACATATGCAAAGCATCAACTCATAAGGACTACAATGAAGAAAATGCACATTACCTTCTCCCCCCCGCTTAAAAATCGAACTTTTCTATCGAGCATGTCATCCCTGAAATTACAACGACCAAGGAGACCCTTGATCTGATCAAGTTTCCAATCTTCTGCAGCTTCTGCTACAGTGTCTAGCACAGTTTTCTCCAAATCAAGAGCTTCTGCCTGGTAAGACATCAGACCCCGTCAATCTCTTATCGGTGATCAATGACAAGCTTTACTGTAGTTATTCTGGAGTATGGCCAACAACCTAAGTGCCCCAATAGTCGTATCTTATCTGAAACATTCATTGTGAGAAGAGTATTTTGCTGTACCTGATTCTGCTCAAAATAGTTCGGCAACAAATTGTGATCCCCAAGAATCACTTCGCCGCCTTGTGGCTTCACCATCCCCAAAATAAGTTTAAGCAATGTGCTCTTCCCACATCCATTGGGGCCGATAATTGCTAGCTTTTCACCTCTCTCAACTAATAGATTAGCATTGTTGAACAACACCTGGACGCATAGCAAAGCAATAAGGATATGTGCAAATGCTTGATGTAATGCTACAGTTTCTTGAAAGCTATTTTGGGCATTCACACAACGATGATAACCTTATCACCAAATCCGAATTGGAGATTCTTTATTGCTAACACAGTCCTACCACTCCTTCCACGCTCAGGGAATCTAATCTTTAACTGCTTCCTCTGGAAAGGTTTTTCAATTAACCCTTCTTTTTCAAGCTTTTCCAATTTCTAGCATTTGAAATAAGATAGAAGTTAGTAATCACAGGGGGGATGCAAAAAGTGATAAAACAAATAGTGGTTGCAAACAGTCAAACACAATGGCTGATCAGGTCGATTGATGGCAAGCTGCAGTCAGAGTAGCTACCTTCTGCTCGCTCGAAGCACGTCCTGCATTAACTCCAGCTCCAAGTCTGTTTATCAACTCCTTTGTTTGATCAATCTCCTTCTGCTGCTTCTCCCACGCAGCATACTGGGTCTGCACCCATATTTCCTTGGCTAGAATGTATTCCGAGTAGTTGCCCTTGTATGTTTTGGATACACCAAATTCAGTCTCTACAATCTTGGTACACAACAGATCAAGAAAAGCCCTGTCGTGAGATATGATAACCATCGGGACATCCTGTGTCTTTAGATAGCTCTCCAGCCACTCGATGGTGTCCAAATCGACATGATTTGTAGGTTCATCAAGCAAAAGCAAATCAGGATCCTGCGCATAATCAAATTTGCAATATCAGTACACGTAAAAATGGAACACTGCGCTCGAAATTGTAACTTGGAAAGAAGTTGTTGTGAACAATCCAATTGGAACACACTGCTAAAATATGACAATGCAATTTCCGAGTTCCTCATATAGTAAGGTTTTAAACCGAGTTATACTTGATGTCTGATATTCCCTCCGTCCCAAAAAGCTTGTCGCTTTGTAGTTTATTTTTGAACTACAAGCGACAACCTTTTTGGGACGGGAGTACAAAATATATTGTACCTGAAGAAGTATCTTGCCAAGCGACATCCTCATCTGCCACCCGCCACTGAAGGAGGCGACGAGGCGGTCGGCGTCCTCCGGCAAGAACCCGAGCTCCGGCATGAGCTTCTGCACCTTGACATCCACCATGCCGAGGTCCACATCCTGGGACCGGCGCTGCAGCAGGTCGAGCTCGTCGAGGAGGCGGCCCATGAGGTCCATGTCCTCGGTGGCGCCCTCGAGCGCGGCCTGCACCTGGTCGAGGCGGCGCTTGACCTCCATCTCCTCCCCGAACGCGCTGAAGAACTCCTCCCTGACGGTGCGCGAGGCGGAGACCTCGAACTCCTGGCTGAGGAACGCGATCCGCATGTTGTCCTTGGCCTTGACGACGGTGCCGCCGTCGGGCTCCTCGAGGCCCGCGATGATGCGCAGCTGCGTCGTCTTGCCCGCGCCGTTGACGCCCACGAGCCCCACCTTCTCGCCGCGCTGCACCTCCCAGGACACGTCCTCGAGCACCGTCACGCCCTTGTAGGACTTGGAGATGTTCTCCAGCCGCACCCCGGTCGGGATGCTCGACGCGCCGCTGTTCGACCGCTTCTTCTTGCCTGCCGCTGCAGCGGCGGCGGGGGAAGAGGAGGAAGAGGAGAGGAGGGAGGAAAGGTCCTGGCTTTTCGCGCCCTCCTCCTTCTCAGCGGTGGTGGTGGTCGACGGAGAAGAGGAGGCGGTGAGGCGGCAGTGGAGGGGCGCGAGACGGCGTCGGCGGCGGAGGCGGCGGGTGGCGGACGGAGGGGAGGAGGCGAGGAGTGGGGAGTGGAGGAGGCGGACGGAGCGGAGGAGCTTGCCGGATAGGAGGTCCATGGCGCCGCGACTACGGAGGAGGTCGTGGAGCCGGGCCTCCCCCTCTCTCACCGCGGTTCCTCGCTTGGGTATTGGGTGGAGGGACAGAGGCCACGGATGACGGCGGGGGTGTATGGGTGAGGAAGGAAGGAACAGGGGTACAACCGTACAAGAATAGAGTTTTGTTTTACCATATCAATTTATTTTTACCTTTTCAAAATAAAATCGATTCTCGTGGCCCGCGTGCGTGGGAGTGGGACGAGAGGAGGGAGATGATCGACGACAAGCGATCGAAGCCAGCATCACCATCACCCCGAGCGTGTGGCCCTCGACGGAATCGTGGTTGGCTTCCCGGCCGGCGGCGGCCACACACGTGTCACTTCAGACGGGGACAAACCTTCCAGAGACGATTACGAATAGACGTCCATAAACCAGCCGGACGGTCGACAAACTCGGTGTCGAATTGCTCCGCTCTCTTTAGAATACGCTCACGGCATTAATTAGATATTCGACGGCTGCCAACGCCGATGAGCCTGCGCCGGTGACTCAACGCGGCATGGCACGACGAGCCTTGTCGCTGCAGCGGCGGAGGCACACGTACTACGCGGATGGGGCGTGGCCCCCTTGGCGTTAAAACTTTGGCGGTGGCAGCACCAGCGGAACTGTCAAATAATGCCTCTTCTATAAATATTACTTCCTTCATCCCAAATTATCTATAAATATTATTCCATTCATTTTAAATTATTTGTTGCTCTCTAATTCATTTTTAAACTAGAGAGTGACAAAATAAATTGAGACGGAAAGAATAAATTAAGTACTACCGTGCAACGTGGATGGCTATGCTTTGCCAAAGCTTAGAACTGCGATTACGAAGCGATTCGTTGTATCCTTTCGGCTTCAGCTCGTCTTCTTCTCCTGCTGGTGATGGCTTCTTAACAAACAGTCTGGTCTCTGCTGCACATACTACAATAGAGGACCGAGGGTCGACTCGAGTTCGAGCGGTGGCTGATCGAGTTCACTCAAAAGGACCAAATGGTGGAGGTGAGCTCGATCTATATTGCAATGAATCTCCTGTCTCGATGCATGATCTTCGTTCCTCTTTGAAACACTGGAACAACAGCAGCGAAGACAGCGGGCGTCGGTACCGGCGTTCGGCGGATGGGACGACATGGCCGCCGGCGGCGCGCTGCCGGACTACTCGCTCGACTTCTCCAGGATCCGCGCCGCCCGGATGCAGCGCAGGATCAAGGCGCTCTCATGGTCCGGCGCCGAAGAGCGGCAGCTGATGAGCTCAACGGCAGCCGGCGGCGGCGGCAGCGAGGACCGCGGACGACGCCGACGCCACCGGCGTCACCGCCGCCAGCACAGCGACGACGCCGCCGAGGCACGCCAGCCGATCCGTGCGCCCCCCAAGGTTAGCATCATCACCGCACCTCGGCGCAAATGGATTAAAAAAATGTGCTCCATATTATGAAATATTTAAGTGGACTTCGATCGTTAGGCCTGCATGCAGCTTCATCTTATTCCAGTATACTCCCTCTTTATCGTTTTGTTTGACGTTCAGACAACAAATCTCTATTCACTTTTAGTTGAAAACTTTGTCTGAAACGTCAAATAAAAGAATAAGGAGAGAGTACTAATTAATTCGTCTCATGACTCTGAGCATCAATCGTCGAGCCATGCCAAATTAAGTTGTTGTGCTGATGATACCGAGGCGCGGATGCCATGCATGGTAGTTTAATTAATTAATTAATTTGGTGAGTGCATGCGTCGATAGTTCCAGAAATTAAAAACGCAGAGATTATTATGCACTCGATGATGCCTCTCCTCCTTTGTTCCACATCACAAACATTTTCTATTTTTAATTACTTACTAAAAAAACTGATTAATTTCCGTTGTAAGTACTACTAAAATCTTCTTATATATCATTTGATTTGATGTGGCTTAATTGAGCAGCAGACGGGCAGGAGCAAGTTGAAGGGCTACTTGTTCGGTTGCATGAGTCCGTGGTGAGAGAGCTCCGTGTGACCTGTGTGGGTGTTGGTGCAGCAGCTAGTTAGTACTCTTTCCTTCCTAAATTACTTGTTGTTAGTACAAGTTTTTTAGTTCAATTTTGAATTAAAAAGTTTGTTCCAATGACAAGTAATTTGAAAAGAAGGAGTAGTAACACTGCACTAATTAATAAGAGAGACCCTGCTCTGCTGTAATGTGTGTGCAGCTCAAAAAGATTAATTAAGCACCTACTTACATTGTCCTGCTGCAGTGTAATGTGTGCAGTTCCTGCTTAATTGGCATCTTAATGAAGCCATTTGTATGTACAAATGTGCAAGATTAATTAGCGCGCGATGTGTGCGTGTCGTCGTCCCCTGCATGCAGCCGTTTCGATCCGGACCTCAGCTTCTTCTTCCGACGACCTACACTACACGTCGTCGAACTAATTCCCAGAAAAGTGATCAACGATTATACTCCCTCCTTTCCCTGTAATTAATTGATATTTAGGACATGATTTTTAGTTCAAAATTGAATTAATTAAAATCATGTTCTAAACGACAATTATTTAGGGAAGGACAAAACATTTAGAGCAAATGTTTTATTAATTACCACACCATGATCGATGGTGACCAGAGGCAGAGGTCGATCGATCGAGTTCGCTGATGGCGATGATTAATTAAGCTGGCTAGCTGCTTGTGCAGAAGAGCTATTGGATAATCTCATCGCGTGTGCGCGTCTCCTTTCCACACGATGACCGGAACAAGCTTTCACGCCGACGAAGATGGCGATCGCGATGGCATGTACACACTGTGTATATACCAACGTGTTGGGGAAGAGGAGCTAGCTCATGATGGATTTGGACGAGCTCTCCTTTTGACTAGCAGCTGGCCGGCTCTAGAGTCTAGTAGAGAGTCTAGATCAATATATACACGCATGATGCATGCAACTTTCTTGGTGATTTGATTGATGATGGATGGGTGATTGGTTAGAGCTGTTGTTAGGTAGTACTCCCTCCGTCACCGTCGTTCTAGGCTGTTGAAATTGTCCTAAAAGATCGTCGTTCTGAGTAGTAACAGACCTAGCGTCACTCTCCTCCAAATAACTAACGGCATAGCCTACGGAGGACAGCCTCACTGGTGGCACATGCTGCAGCAATTTAATAAAATTGTTTACTAGGGCTACATGCGTCATTTTATATCTTTCTTATTTTTATTTCAAAATGCTAAAACGCCCATCATTGTTGGACGGAGGGAGTACTCCGTAGCTCACATTCATCTTTATTACTGTAGTTTGTAAAAATGGAACGAAGACTGCATCGGCATATCATGTGAAGAGCAAAGGTGCCAACCGATCAACGCGTTTCATATGTGCGTACACGTGGCAACCGGCTTCTATCTCTTTCTATACTGCCAGTACTGGTAGTAGGACTAAGAGTATATTCAGTACCTAGAGCGACTAGAATGTAATCAACAATCTGATACAATCGTATAAAAATTAAATCTGAATTACACGATCTTTATCTAATGGTTATTAAATTTTTACACTTGAACCTCTCTACTTGACAATATATTTATGATATCTGGTGGAAGAGTTTAACTGTAAATGCATGTAAATGCATGCAGTAACCATTGAATAAAAATCATATAGTTCAAGTTTTATTTTTGCACGATTGTATCAAAATGTTGATTGCACTGTAGTCGTTCTCATTTAACAATTCTCAATCCACCATCCTAAAAATCAAATTTGAATACAATTTTCATGTTTTAAAACGTAACAACGACGCTGTATACACCAATATAAATACAGATATGCTATAACGCAGGCGCCTGAAGCGTAGCCTGGTGTCAGGCGACACTCCCAGCGGCCAGCGCGGGAGGGTACGGGCGCCAAGTGCCGGATTAAAAAACATTAATTGTTAATCATTTTTAATTGTGAATTTGTAATTTGTAAGGATTATGTTATATCAAATAAAAAATATAGTTGATTAACCTATATAATTAAAAGATAATGGTTAATGATAAACTTAGTGATTAATAAAAGTAATTAGTTGCTAATCATCAGTGACTGAAATTTTTCTCAAATTTTAAACACCTAAAATATAGACAGCCCCATATAAATAAGGGCCAATGGATGCCTCTCCTCCGTCACTCCCTCTGTCTCCATTCGCAGTTAGAGTTGCCCTTGTGCCCATATTGAATACAAAAACACGGTAGAGAGAGAGAGAAGTGAGAGTCGAGAAGAAAAAGGAGAGCAGAGGAGGGACGAAAGGGAGCTCCTCGACCTCGAGCCCGTGGCCGGCCGGCTCGGCGGCGACCGGGGTGAGGCTCCAGTCCGCTCCTCCCTGCGGCGCAGCGCCGCGGCTGGAGGCGGGCCCCAATGGCGCAGCGGGACTGATCGACGACTCTATCGGTGGGTGATTTTCTCGATGTGATTTCTGTTGAATGGATTTTTTTTTATATACAGCGCCGGGTTGGAAGTTGGAACCCTTGGTGATCCTTGCTCCCCCGATCGGTCTCTGATGGAAAAGACCGGATCTTGGTGTGGCCCGTAGGTGTCTCCGGCGGTTTCGGCTGCGGACGGTAGGACTAACTATGCCGGCGGAATGCACCTGCGGCCAGTCCTGGATGCCGGTTACTCCCCGACCAATTCGTGATCCGTTTCCCTGATCGCGCCGGTTTCTTGGTTGCTTCGAAGGTAAGACTGGTTACCCGTGCTGTTAACATTTATGGATTGCTGCTTGTCTGGGAGCAGATCTAGCAACCGACACAACTGCTGTTTTGTGGCTTACGTTTCCCCATGATCGTCGTGTACTCTCTCCTTGCAGGTTGGATCCTTGATTTGTAGTTTGCAAGAAGCCTGCTTGGGTTTCATTCGGCTGCTGGAAGATTCGTGGAGCCTAGAGGATCGCTGTAGAGTTGGTGTGAAGTTTTTAAATGTTGCTCGGGTCATGTTAGGGGACTAGCGCATGTTAGTCCCTAGAGTCAGCTGGCTCATCAAGCTCGGAACCTGGTTGGATTTTCTCCCAAGAGCTCACTTCTGGAAGCAGGCAGCTTGTCCTTGAGAGCCTGGAGGTGGTGTTGGGGGCAGGAGAGAGGACAGACGGAGAGCCTGGTGAATTGTTTTAGCAAGAAGAATAAGGTTGCCGGTGGTTCAGGGGATCCTGAAACCAGAGGTTGGGACTTTTAAATGGAGGATGCTGATCAGAATGGCAAAGCGAACACAAATGAGCTCATTGAGGGGATTGGCCGGGAGTTGGCCATTTCCTGCCTGCTGCGTCTTCCCCGATCTTACTATTGTGCTGTGGCATGTGTTAACCGGTCTTTCTGCTCCCTTATAAGGTCCGGGGAGCTTTATAGACTGAGACGGGAGGCCCAGATCATCGAGCAAATGATCTACTGCTCATGCAATGTGCTCGAGTGGGATGGTTTTGATCCGAACCGCCAACGGTGGTTCAGCATCCCTTCCATGCCTCCCATAGAATGCTTCACACTTGCTGACAAGGAGTCCTTGGCTGTGGGTACTAATATCCTTGTGTTTGGAAGAAAGGTGGAAGCTCATGTGGTGCTAAGGTATTGCCTTCTAACGAACTCCTGGGCAACAGGAGAGATGATGAGAACACCAAGGTGCTTGTTTGGCTCAGCAAGCTTTGGAGAAAAGGCTATTGTGGCTGGCGGTATTGGTGAGAATGGTACATTGAGTTCAGCTGAGCTTTATGATTCTGAGATGCAGACTTGGACAACTCTTCCAAGCATGAACCGAGCACGGCAGATGTGCTCTGGTTTCTTCATGGACGGTAAGTTCTATATCATTGGTGGAAAAGCTGACAAACAAAATGAGATCCTTAACTGCGCTGAGGAGTTTGATTTGGAGAAGGGCACCTGGAGGTTAATCCCAGATATGGCACGTGGCCTTAATGGTGGAAATGGTGCTCCTCCTCTTGTTGCTGTTGTGAATAATGAACTTTATGCTGCTGATTACGCGTTGAAAGAGGTTAGAAAATATAACAAGAAAAATAATGTTTGGATCACTCTTGGATCATT
The DNA here is from genome assembly GCA_036927565.1 of Tuctoria greenei. NCBI lineage: Eukaryota > Viridiplantae > Streptophyta > Magnoliopsida > Poales > Poaceae > Tuctoria > Tuctoria greenei. The sequence continues at coordinate 5,413,100 of JAYESD010000007.1, forward strand.
ACCTGGGAGGTACACGTCAGTTCATGGCTGGGGCTTGGCTTTTCGTAGCTGTGGAGAAATGCTCATTGTCATTGGTGGAATGAGTGCTGGTGGTAGCGGGGTGATTGAAATTTGTTCTTGGGTACCCAATGATGGACCACCCGATTGGAAGATCATTGGCAGCCGCAATTCCGGAAGCTTCGTGTACAACTGTGCTGTGATGGGTTGTTGACATACCTGGGATGTTACATAATCAACTGTATATTTGACTAAAAGGAAAGATAAAAAAGGAAAGTTTTGCTGAGCCTGTTTAGATGATCCTTAATTGGTGAATTTTTCCCTTCTCCAGGAATTTTAGGCTGAACCGACGGTTGAGTAGAACTTTCTCATGTAGCTTCTTGCTTTCTTATGTCTAATGTCTTCATCATTCCATGTGGAGGGCCTGCATGATCTCCAGAAAGTGGGACATGTGATACAACATTAGATTAATAATTTGGTGTAATCCCAAATAGATCTGCCCGGGGCACCTTTATAAATAAAATACCTCTAGAAAGTAGCCTTACATAGGCAAACCATTTTCACATAGATTGTAATAAATAAAAGAAGAAAGAAATATGTCCTTGTTGACAATTGTTTTCTCTTCTCTTTGTCTATTCTTAGTTAATTATGAATCTTTTCGTTTTATTTTATGCAACTTTGTTTACAAGATCTCTTCTATATCATTTGTCCAATGACATGCTGCTACAAGTGTCTGATTTCTTCATTTTATTTCAGTTTGTCTTCCTAAGTGTGGATGCTCTTTTATTCACTTGTGATGTAACATTGTAAATTTGAAACATGTGAATGTCCTGGGCGATTTAATTGGCTTTTCAACTAGCATTGTACTCATGGATGGCTTCACCATGTTCCATATTATCTTCTATTGCGACTTGTTATTTGAAGTATAGATTCCTTAACCATACTCTATAACATCATGAAACGACCACTCTTTGCTTTTATATTTTGCTGAGTCCTTGTCATGCTTTGGTACTGCACCAGTGTTAACATTAATGATCAATCTTGTGAAGATAATTAAATCAGTTTGAAGATAGGTAAAATATCTGTCATGTCTATGAAACATATCACTTTGGGGAAATTTATCTTTATTATTATTATTTCACTTTCATATGATCAGATCTGAACTAAGTTAATACTCTCTCCGTTCCTAAATACTTGTCGTTTTCTTATTCATTTTTGTACTAGAAGACGACAAGTATTTAGAGACGGACAAATATTTAGAGACGGAGGGAGTAGATGTATTCAGTTCAAGCTATACCATATCGGAGTTTAAGTTCTTTATTAGAACCATTAATATTAAGTATTAGCAGCTGGAATTGCCAATATTCAGCACCCTATTAAAAAATAACGCAGTTTACTATGGCATTTCAGTTTAGCGACATACTTGCTAATCTTATCCTGTTGACACCCATTGATGCCTTGTAACATAATCTGCCATTCTTTATGATATTACGTTATTTGTCTCCCCATGCCTTGAACATGGTACCAACGAAGTGGTTGGCTTTCATCTGGTCAGCTTTACACCCAAAGCAATTTCTAGAATACGAAACTGATGCTTATATTCTTTTGGGACAATGTATCTATATTTCTTCTTCAAGCTTTCATCTTTACTAGGGATAATTGCAGTGGAGAACAAACTAAAACATGGAACAAGCATATCAAATAAAGCTTCACTTGGAGAACCATGAAAAGTAGAAGCAGAAAGGACGAGCAATCAAACAAATAGTGTTACTGACAAGTATGACAATAATCTAGAAAAGAATCAAATTCGTCCCTGTATTTGATGGAGATGTTCTTTGAATTACGCACCGCTGTTTTCTTTCTCCACCGATTGTTTAACCAAAGAATCATCATTTCCTTCAGATGTTCTTCTGGCTTTGAATTTGGTAGAATATTCACCAATAACCGCTATTAGCTGCATCTGTCTTGTTGGCTATATGGTGATGAAGGCTTTGATAGTAAGTATCAAAATTTCAGCACTATGAGTAATTTATGCAGGGGAATCAAAGTATGTAGAGCTTAGTGTTTACACAGTCTAAAGCCGATTTAGTTGGCTTTTGTCTTACCCTCTTGTATTATATTACTTTCTTCTTAATCAAACGACATGCAACTCCCTTGCGTGTTCGAGGAAAAGCCAATGTAGTCGCTGTTGCTATAATGTAAATATGCTGTTGTGGTATTTTATAAATTCCCCTCCAAAACAAGATTGGAAATAAAGTTTTTGCGAAGGAATTTGACCTACTTTGGAGCATAAAGCTGTTAATGTCACTGCTTCATGGTCCGATGTGTCTATATTTTGTTGGCTTGTAGTACAGTGGTGTGTTTCCTCCTATTGATTTGCTCAGGTCACAACCTACAAGTTTAGACTAGATACAACTGATCAGGCTGAAGGACATGTCAATTATTTGTGTGGTGTCTCTGAGAAGACAGAATTACCCAACATGTCAGGCTCCAACTGAGCTAGCAAAACTAATACTGTGGAATCGGCCTGTCACATTGCAATATACCCCCTCTCAAAAAGCTTGTTCATTTTGAACTACAAAGGGATAAGTTTTTTGGAACGGAGAGAGTATAACTTAATTCTTCTCTTGGCACATGTTCATTGAAATGCAGGGAAATGCTTATTAGGGGTTTGAAATTTTGTTGTGAGATTGTTACTTCCCTGATGCTGTCACGTCCAGGAAATGCATGATTGCAAGTTACCGGAATTTATCTGTTAATGGTGCTCTTGCATTGGCAGTAATTACAAGTTGGTAGGCATCTTGTGCTTTTCGCAGTTCCCTTTGTGGACCATAATAGGATGCTCATTGCATAAAAACTTGTAAAGTTTGTGTTATTCAGATGTTCCCTGTCCTTCCCTAGTCGCTCTCATTTTCATAGAAATCCTTGTGTTTTAATAGGATGTAACTATGTAGTTGTACCTGGAGAAGTGAAGGCTATTACCTTCACTTGACTGATTTGAATGTTTATATCTTTTCCAAGAATTGGTTTTAGATGTATTTTTCCTCCGTGTGCCCAAAGATTGCATTTTCGCATTGACAAAAATGTGCATTTTTCTTCCTTCGTTAATTTGTTCTCAGAAAATGCTCCAATCTCTCCAGCCTGCATCACTTATTCAAGAATTATTCCCCAATGTCATCCAGAAGCTGGTTTTCATTGTTTCTATCGATGTACATACAACATTCCTAGGAAATAATTTCCACTGTTTAATATTTGACCTACATAGTTGCCTGAAATGAGGCATTCTTGCCCTCTCTCTTGAGTTTCTTGAGGGGAGCAATCTCACCTGTGGCATCTTACCTTGTCTGAAAAGAGCAGAAGGTAACGGACGATCGTGAGAATCACCCAACTTTGCCTGTTGGAAAACGAAGCGTTCTTCAGGAGCACTGGCAGTGCCTTCCAGCAACTTGGCAGATGTGTTCTTTGCACAGTATGGCATAGCATGCTAATACCAATTATTTGACGGTGAAAAGAGCAGACAGCCTCATAACAGCAGCAGTAATCTGGATCTTTTTAATTCTTTTTTGGTAGGTGTTAAATTAGTGATTGATATAACAGGGCATGCATCATTGGTTTGCTAACAAGGTTCAGCACCTAAAACACAATATCACCCGTTCAATCGAAGTGGATTGGAGTGAATTTAGAAGAAAATTAGTTTATTTTCTACTCCAATCCACTTCAATCCCTTTGTATTGAGTTTACCCAAACAAGCCCTGTTCCTACACTACTCACCTACTGCTACACGTTTGACAATATGTTACATGACGACAAGTCAGCGCTGATGCGGATGGAAGTTTGCACAGCCAGGCAACGTAGCTCCATTTCCTTGGCTGAAGGTGACCTGGCTCCTCCCCACCGCCATCGAACCAAAAGAACGACCGTCTGAGTGCATCTGATCTGAACTCCACAAGAAATATGATGCTCAATACATTGACATCTGATCTGAACTCCTCAAGTTGCTGTTGGAGGCTTGGATCTCCTTTTTCAGGCTCCACTTCAGCGAATGTCACACGCTTGTTGCTCTTTGGTTTGGATCTTCCAGCGACTTCTGTTCTTCTGAATCTTTCAGTGCCTTCTTCAGTTCTATAAAATTCGTCCATCGCCTTCTTCTGTTCTTTTGAATCTTTCAGTTTCAGTGACTTTTTTCAGTTGTTTTGAATCTTTCAGTTCCTTCTTCTGTTCTTTCGAATCCTTTGACACCTTCTGCTCTTTTGAACCTTTCAATGATTTGGGATGTTTTGTATCTTTTGATGGCTTTGATTCTTTCAACTCCCTTGATGATATCGATTCTTTTGCATCTTTAGGTGATTTTCCCAGACTGTTTAAATGGCTTATCTGCCTGCAATCATAATAAGGTCATGTTTAGTACAACTTCTGTTGCAGCTTTTTCATAAAAATAAACTGAGTGTGTGTCAAACATAAAGCTTTTGTAACAGCTTATTAGTTTAACTGCTTTTCATAATGAACAAAAAATAGGATATAAGCAGAAGCTGCTTTCCACCAGCTTTTCAAACAAGCTGCTTTTGTAACAAGTTCCAGTTGTGCACAGATGAAACTTGTTACAAAATCAGCTTGTTTGAAAAACTGGTGGAAAACAGCTTCTGCTTATGTCCTGCTTTTAATTCATTTTAAGAAGCAGCTGAACTAATAAGTTGTTACAAAAGCTTTCTGTTTGACACACCCTCAACTTATTTTTATAAAGAACCCGCATCAGAAGCTGTGTCAAACAGGACCTTAGATTGTTTGGCACAACTAGAATTTGTTACAAAAGCAGCTTGTTTAAAAAGCTAGTGAAAAACAACTTTTGCTTATGTTCTGCCTTTAGTTCATTCTGAAAAGCAGCTGAACTAATAAACTGTTACAGAAGCTTTTAGCACACTCCCAGCTTATTTTACAAAGAAGCTGCAGCAGAAACTGTACCAAACAGGACCTTAACCTTTGCGATGACGGTCAGTTGGATACAGGAAGGATTAGAACATTGAACTGTACAATATTCAAAGGAATCATTTTTGTTTTTGATAAAAAGCATGAACGTGTATATAGAATGTGCATGTACCTTGTTCGCCAGTTTCTTCAGAGCATCAGTCCCATTTTCTTCGACAAACTTGTCAAGTGCTGTGAGGAACTCATCATATTTGCCAAAAGGGGTCTTTTTCTGCAAGGAACCCAGTTGGCCCCCGAATGCCGCGTGTCCCCGCGCTGCCGCCTGGGTCACCCAAGTGTGCGGGTGGGTGGCCGCCACACGCTCGCTGCTGCGTGTGCTCGCCTCCCTCCCCCACCTCCGTCCGCACTAGCGTCGTCGCTCCCCCTCGGCCTCGGCAGCCGTCTCCTTCCTTCCTTCCTTCCTTCCCGAGAGCAGCTGTCAGCCGACAACGCGCCCTTGCTCCGCAGTCGTCAGCCGCCGCCGGGCGCGGCCAGTCAAGGACCGTCGAGATCCACCGGAGCTGAGGTACTGTACAGTACAGGTACCCGCCCGCCCGTCTGCCCGCCCGCGCGCTAAGGATTGTTTCTTGACGTTGATTACATACGGTGGTGCGTTAATTGGCGTGGGGACCAAACTCAAAGCCCATTTCTTGGCGTCTCACGGTTTGATCTGGCTTGGACGGACGTGGGGAGAAAAGTTGGTTAATTGGTTTTTGGTTCGTATGGATTCGGTGGGATGGCTACTGTCCTGATGTGGCTGCTGGGGTGTGATGAGCACTTGGCTTATTTGCTGCGGAAGAGAGAGAGAGAGAGATCTTCGGTTCTTGATGTTAAGGGAGGGTACGTACTTGTTGGAGCCTTCAGTATTCACCATGTCAGCGGTGTTATCTAGCGACGGGGAAGGAAAATATTACTAATCAGTATTGGTGTTATCAACGCTTGAATGTGCTGTAAAGAATGTTCTTTGGGTTCATTGTGTGAATTCGGATAGGGTTACTACTCCCTCTGTATCTTTTTATTTGTCACCGGCTAGTTCATTTTTGAACTAACCGATGACAAATAAAAAGATTCGGAGGGAGTAGAATTGAAACTGCGCGTCTTTGTGATGGATTGCATGTGCCGTTGAAGGATTCTTGTTGCGACTTGTGAGGAAGAACGAAGAGTAGCCTGAATACATAATCTAGATGTGCCTTCCTTTTTTAGTACCGCTCACTAGCAACTGGTGACTGACACTATCGGTACCTGGCGAACCGGGTACCCCTGGATACAGGAAAGAAGGCACACTGGGTCCCACCGCCCACGGGGGCAAGATCCGACGTGGTCCTAGGGTGCCACATGGCATGCGGCGTGGCCACACCTCTCCACTGAGGGAAGGCCCGACGCTGCCACATGCCCTGCAGCTCCAGATGTATCTCCCCCATGGGAGGGAGGTCCGGCACTGCCACGCATCTCGCAGCCCTGGGTCCACCTCCGCGCCGAGGAGAGGTCCAGCGCGTCCGCTAGATCGGTAGCCCCGGACCTGCTTCCCTGCGGGAAGAAGGTACGGCACAGCCACGTGTCCGGCAGCTCTGGACCTGACCTCCCGGCAGAGGGAAGGACCGGACTTGCCACGTGCCAGGCAGCGCCGGGCCTAGTCCATCCAGCGATAGCGGAAATAAAGAAAGACGAGCCCAGTGCGCCTAAATGGGAATGACACACACGTTTCCTAGGTAAGCGGGAGCTCGCACTCATAAGTCAAGGGTCCTGTACCCAATCGTGCGGTAACAGGCTGACGTCGAACTACTATGTACGGCGGACGAATGAGAGGTCGCGACAAGACGAACGAGACACGGCTAACCATGATGAGGGGCTATATGTAGCCCTGCAGCAAGGCATGGCCAGGCAGCACATTGAAGCCATTGTCAGGGGATAACATTTACTCCCAAATCTTAGGATGGATTTTGTACTCCCGGGGTCACTTGTTGGGCCCTGGGCCCCACTTGTAAGCTGCTCGGTCTTGGACTATAAAACGAGAAACGACCGAGCGGCAACCGACTTACTCACGTTCACTCACACCCAGAGACACGCTTGAATAATACAACACATAAACCACCGTAGAGTAGGGTATTATGCCCAGGCGGCCCAAACCACATAAATCCCTTGCGTTTATCATTCACTGATCTTGATCTTGCTAGGACTAGCCCCCGAATACACATCGAACCCCCGCGGGCTGCTCACGAGCCAGTCTGGAGGAGGTGTTAGTTTAGACACCTCGACATACACTAACTGTCCTTATAATTAAGGTGGCCATATTGAGTTCTTAATGCCCATTCTGATAGAATACACTTCGTTGGTTTGGACTTGTTTTTGTAATACGGCAGGTCTCTGGCTGTAGTTATTTTTGTGCAGCTCGTATTATTATTTCTTGCGGAAAAAATATCTATCCTTTATAGTTACACGCTATAGCTTCCCACAGAAGTAACTTTTGAATAAATTGAATTTGGTATTCAGATAGCTTGCAGCCATTCATCTATTGGCCATTTTGATACCCTTGGTTTCGAACAATGTCCCTTTCGGTGCTTTAATAGATGTTTATGATGTAGGATAATAGTTTGGGCATGGTGGCTGAAACGGAGAGTTCTGATTCACTGCCTGGCAGTTCAAATGCTTCTGTTGATAAGCCCGTTAATGGGTAAGTCTTTAATTATCTGTCTTCTTGTATCCAGCAGTGTCATAGCAGTTTCATAGCCCGTTAATGCCAACCTTCATCAGGTTATCACAGTATCTCCATCCTCTTCATTTGTTCCACCATCAGCTATGAAACATGTTCAAAATGAGCAAAGGCCATTGTCCGTAACATAAAATTTGACTGTGATATTCGAATGCATGTTGCAAAAGGTCCCAAGATTGCACTGAGCTAGTAGAATATGGCTGAATATTTCCTTCTTTTCTATCAGCATCCTATTTGAACTCATTTTGTCTTTACGTGTAATGTAATGATTTGGCTAATCATACTGCTTCATGCTTATTTTGATGATAAATTGAGTTTTTTTTTTGAAGAAGACAAATTGAGTTTTTTAATTGGCAAGTAAACAGTTTCTGCTCTTTTATCCTGCTGTATGGCCTTCTTGAGCAGTGAATTTGTACAGATTTGCAGTTGGGCACCTTCTGCATCAAACATGATCTGTAACAGTTGCAACTTAAAAGTTTAGGTCTCTATCCCACAGTTAGTCATCATACCAATCTAGATGGAAACTGAAAGAAAGAAGTTTCATTTTAGTAATTTACGAAATGCTTGAACCCAGAATATATTTTATGAAACTTTGATATGTAATATGTTACATATCTGTGAGCATTGAGAATCACCTGGGCTTGGCATTGGCCCCTCACTCACAGTCTACCCATTTCCATTAGTTCTGAATAACCATTTCCTGCTTATTGCAGGCTTTCTGACCAAAGCTCTCAGGAAAAAACTCCAAAGAAGAACCATAAAGCTGAACGAGAGAAACTGAAGCGGGACCAGTTGAATGACCTTTTTCTTGAACTCAGCAGTATGCTAGGTTAGTACAGTGCTTCATGGACCATTGGTCGTGTCTGTAGAATAATTAATTTACTCTTTTGAGTAGAACATCAATTTCGACCACTGTACCCTCCACTTCATATGATCTGTTAATGGCAACCCACACAATGTGCTTTCCTAATGTGAAGGTATAGGTGAAATTAGCTTATATTTAGTTCACAGGGTCTGATGCATAGTATGTAACTATAATATGCACCACACTGTTCAGGCTATTAATTTATCATCTAAATATATTGATAACTGGATTTAGTTAGTAGTTATCTCCTACTGTGTTGTAAGCATTGGGCAGAAACAGGATGCATAGTATTTGGATTTAATATATATGTCTGTGTGTGTGTGTGAGGGTGGTGGTGGTGGGGGGGGGGGGGGGGGGTCAGAACTCTGCCCTCCATTCTAGGATTCTAGAAGGTCTATGGGCTCCACTCTGTTGAAAGTGCTTAAATATTCCCATGCGAAGTACTTGCTTTCCTGCTTTATTCCCAGCTTCCTTTTTGAGTGGTCCACTACAGATGGATGTTCGTGTTCCTTCCTTTTGACCTGAGAAGTGAGAGCACAATTCCCAAAGGAAAAGCTGTTTTCAACTTGCTACTTAGCCCATTTTATTATGAAAGTTGTTGCTTCTTTTATTTTTATGATCCTTTCTGTGATCATCATAATAATATATGATGAACAAACCATGCATAACGGATATCATTGAGTGTATCGTCAAGCTTTCTAGCATCGTCTGCTACTGCTTTACTGACATATTGCTAGTGGTTTTGTGGATCACAGCTATGCACAATAGTTTTACTGTTTTATCATGCAGTTGTGCAGACTGACTGGTTAACAAGGAAGAAAAGCCATTTGCTTAATGATGTAGTGTACTCCCTCCGTCCCTAAATACTTGTCGCTTTGTAGTTCAAAAATGAACTACAAAGCGACAAGTATTTAGGGACGGAGGGAGTATTTATTATGAATGTTGATGGTTTGTTGTGTGTTGCAGAACCTAGCCTTTTCCTTGCAGTCATGCATGCTTAGGTTTGTTGATCTAATACATGTTTAAGGCACTAATGCAAATAAATTCTTCTATTACAGATCTTGATAGACAGAATAGTGGAAAAGCTTCAGTATTAGGTGGTGCTGTACGTGTACTGCGAGATCTGGTTACTCAAGTAGAATCTCTTAGAAATGAACAATCGGCTCTTCTAGCTGAACGCCAATATGTGAGTTTCCAAATTTGAGTGCTCATATATTCTCGATCAAATTTTAACATGTTAGTTTCTGCATAAGTTTTCGAGTTTCTCAAACAATGGTGACAAAAGATACACCGGAGAGTCAATGGAGTTTATTTCAGGCTTGTGAAAATGAAAGTCTTGAGTTGTTCCTCTAATAATAGGACGTATTACCTGTTGTCAATGCAGTCATTAGTTACCTTCTCTGAGACTAAATAGAGATGTGAATCTGACATACTCCCCCCGATTCATTTTATTTGTCAGCAGCTAGTTCAAAAATGAACTAGCCGGTGACAAATAAAACGAAACGGAGGGAGTATTCAATTGACCACATCTTTTCTACTGGGGGTAGCTAACTCGTTTCATTTGACACTTTGGTAGTTGGTTCAGTTTAATTTATTTACTTGTACTATTGATCTAACACTGCACTTACTAGCAGGTTAGTTCAGAGAAGAATGAACTGCTAGAGGAGAACACTACAATCAAAGCCCGGATATTAGAACTACAAAATGAGCTTCGCGCAAGAATTGGAAATAACAGCATCAGTCTAAGCAGTATCGGTATGTCACACCCGATGGTGGATGCTACTAACCCTGGTTTAGCCACGCAACCAGTGGAACATCAGTTATGGAGCAGCATTCCTAATATAAGCATTGTGGCCACCACACACTCGACAAATACAGTGTCCCCATTCCACTGTCAGCAGCGTCGCCCTGCTGCTGCTGTTGGTGAAGCTCATGCATCACGGCCTCAGGAGCTGCAGCTCTTTCCTGGAGCATCATCACCACCGGAGCGTGAGGGTTCCAGCCTCAGAAGCGCCCCTACTTCGACTCCAAGCCTGACTCCAGGTCCTTTGCCGGGGCAGCTTCAACTGAGCCTTCCACAGTCACCTCAAGAAGGATGCAGCACCAGTGCCTCAAGGAGCAGAAGGGAACCGAAAAACGGGTAGCGATTCAACAGTAATACTAGAAATTAGTAAGTATTTGGCAGTAGCGATTCTCCTGTAAATACCGAGAAGCCATTCAGTCTACTGGTTCTGGTTCTGATATCCTGTGGTAGTTACTGTGTATTGTAATGTTACTCTTGTGTTCTTAAAATGGTATGTTTTCTCCTGGGCTTCTAAACGTAAGACCCAACACCAGGACAATCTGATATTGCATACGAGTTATGATGCACGGTTTGACGGTTATGATGCATTGTTTGATTTAATATTGTTGCATCCAGTAGAACTATGCCCTAAATATAGGTGAATATGTAATCCTGTTTCACATTACCTCGCTAATGTTGCCATTATCTATGAGCATCAAAACACATTTGATCTTCTATGTCTAAAGAGAAATCCTAAACTCTTGAATCAAACATCAAACTGTTCATCCCAGCGAGGAAAAAAAAGAAAGAAACTGAAAAATCTTGCTGAACATTTTCGTGCTTAAATTGTGATTACAGGCCTGTTATGCATCTCAATTGTGATTTTACCCTTCAATTTCAGCTTTTGTGAATTTACCCTTCCTTTTCAAAATTGAATGCACCGTTTGCCCCTGTATTGTAACAGTGTTAGTTTAGGGAGATTAAAAAATTAAAAAAAAACGAAATAAAAGATTAAGAAATAATAATGACTAGAGTGCCCTTGGTTATTCTCACGTACGTAACGCTTCCTGGAGGGTTGGAGGCAGATCGACGCCCTCAACACACGCGTGATCGTGGACACCACAGCCCGCCGCCATCGTCAACTGCATCGGCGCCGCGCTCGGTGGGACATCGCCGCTCGCCCAGGGATAGGCCGCCGCGCTCGCAGGCTGCCGCGCTCGCCGGCCGCCGCGCTCGCCGGCCGCCGCGCTCGCCGACCGCGACGCTTGCTGGCCGCCTCGCCTGTGGAGACCGCGGCGCTCGCTCTGAGGCTCCCGCCGGTTGCCACCCTCGCCTGGACACCATCTCTTTACACCTCACGATCTTGCATTCTTTTCTGGTGCCCGTGAACTGCAGGATCAACGTGCTGATTCTCTGCATCGATCTCCCTGTTGAAGCTCTTCATCGGCAGCTTGTCTGGCTCCCTGCAGGTGATTTGTAACCTGTATTATTTTTTTATTGTTTGCACAATTTTAAATAATATTTTTTGGAATATAAGGTGACTCACTGATTAATTGATTTAGTTCAGAATTGATTGTCCAGTTTATTCAAAAAAAGGTTACAGAAGATGAATTTCAATGGTGAATTTGTGGGGTAATTTTTTTCACCATTTTAGCATGTCACAATTTATTTTCTAGAATATGTTTTGGGTCAGTTTGCTTGTCTGTTACAACCTATATTGTGATATGTAGGTCCATACCCAATGATTTGCAAGTTGTTGTTAAAGTTGGTTCCTATTTTGCTGTGCCGGATGGAGAACCAAAACGTTATTATCAAAGAACTACTTTGCCATCATTTGTTTGTGACAGACATACTTGTGGGTTGCTGAATTTGATAGATTACATAGGTGGCATATGTATATGGGGTTCAAAACAATACATAACCTTGTGGCGTTCTACTTTGGATGATGTTGCAATTGAGATAAAAACTGATGAGCAACTTTTAGAATGGTATGATCTTAGTCTTCATGATGGGGTTATGCGTATTGATGTTGAGATCAAAGATTTTGATGGACCATTGCAATTTTCACCTACTAAACGTCGGTGCCACCCTAAAGTGAGAAAGAGATTGATTGAGATATCAAGATCAACACCATCAAATATGGACTCTCATGTTGATCAATCACAGGCCACTCAACATATGTCTAATTCAATACTTGAGGGATCTACAAATGAGGATGCATATTCTGACACCGAATCACTTAGAGCACCAAGTGATAGCAGCTATGACAGTGATTTGGCCGCATCATCGGACTCTGACTTTGATTCTGATCCTGAATTTGATCCAGACAGTGAAATAGTGGATGAGGATGATGTGGATGATGTCTCTATTTTTGCATATGATGTTGATGACCCATGTATTGATGTTGGTGTGGTATTTCCAGATACTAAACAATGCAAATCAGCAGTGCTACATCATGCCATTCTGAATGATCATGCTTTTGACATTATAAAGATAGATAATACAAGATTTACTGCAAAATGCAAGAGAGCAGATCAAGGTTGCATGTGGCGATTTCATGCATCTACTAGCACTAAAAAGTATATTGGTTGTAAGGTAACTTCATATATTATGTTTCATTACTGTTAAATTTGTTATAGTATGAGACATACTAATATTCTTCATTATTTTTGTTGTAGGTTAAGACTAGTGGTCCAAAGCACATTTGTGGTTCGTTCAATAAGTGTGACGACACGATGGCATCAAACAAATGGGTTGCTGATAGAGCGGTTGATTTGTTAAGGGATGATCCTACAATGGGACCAAAAGAATTGCAAGATGAGTTGAAGAAGAAGTATAAGGTACAAGTTCCATATGACAGGGTATTTAGAGGTAAGCAGAGGGCACTTGACATGATAAATGGGAAGTGGGATGACAGTTATGATTTATTGCCTACTTATCAAGCAGAGCTTCTCAGATCTGTTCCTGGTAGTGTTGTTGAGCTAGATACTGAAACACATTGTGGTGATGTGTGTTTTAAAAGGTTCTTTATATCTCTCAAACCATGCATTGATGGTTTTGTGGAAGGATGTCGACCCTATATTGCTATAGATTCCAGTCATTTGACAGGAAGGTCAAGAGGTCAGTTGGCATCAGCTGTTGCAGTGGATGGTCATAACTGGCTATTTCCAGTGGCTTATGGAGTGATAGAGACAGAGTCTAAGGACAGTTGGATATGGTTTATCCAGAATTTGAAGAAAGCTATTAGTACTCCTACAGGTTCAATATCTAACAAATTTTACTTTCTAAGTTGCTTGGTCTTACTTTCTATAACTCTTGCTAACATAATAGTTTTATGATATACAGGTTTGGTTATTAGTACGGATGCTTGCAAGGGACTTGAGGAAGCTGTACATCATGTATATCCAGGTGTGGAACATCGAGAGTGCATGAGGCATTTGTGGAAGAATATGAAGAAGCACTATTATGGTTCACTTTTCTCTCAAAATATGTGGGCTGCAGCTAAGAGTTTCACAGTAGAAAGATACAATTATCACATGGGGAAGATAGAGGAGAAGGCTCCAGATGCCCTTGCTTGGTTGGATGATCACCATCCATTTGTCTGGACAAGAAGCAAATTCACCGAACAATCCAAGGTAGATTATATCAATAACAACCTCTCTAAATGTTTCAATAGTTGGGTCTCAAAAACAAAAGATCAACATATTGTAGACATGCTTGATAAGATAAGGCAAATGATCATAACAAAGTTTGTTGTGAGAAACAAGCTTATCAAAAACATGCATGGTACAATAATCCCTTCCATTATTCGGAAGTTGAATGCTACAAGCAAGGCTATAAAGGATCATGAGGTCTTAATATGTGGAGGTGTGACTGCTGAAGTAACCGTATCCACAATAAGACATGCAGTCAACATGGATGAAAAGACTTGTAGTTGCAGGGCATGGCAAGTGACTGGCAAACCTTGTAACCATGCTTTGAGTGTTATTGCAAAGCTTAGTAGAGAGGTTCAGATGGAACAATTTGTCCATGAATTCTTTTCTGTTGACATGTTGAGGAAGACATATGCGGGTGTTTTCAACCCGATGACATCAAAGCATCAATGGACACATGTTGATTTAGGCTACAAAATCCGCAAGCCTAAATTGAGGAGAAAACCAGGGAGACCAAGAAAAACAAGAATTAAAGCATCTGATGAGATTGGCTCAAGGAAGAAGAGAAAATGTAGTGAATGTAATGAACTAGGCCATACAGCCAAACATTGTCAAGGAGGTCCCACAACTAAAGAGAAGAGAATGAGACTTTCATCTTCAGAAAATACATCAAAGTAAGAATTTAAAATTACTTATTTCTATTATATACTACATGCTTGTCATTTCAATCATTTTTACTCTGCAATATGCAGTGCACATAACTCAAGTGGAAGAGGAAGGGGGAGAACAAGAGGAGGAAGACGAGGAAGAGGGGAGAGACTATCAACATTGCTTGGACTATGATCTTTATCTTCGTTATGTATTTGGTGTTGTTTTTATATGAACATGTGACAGCTCTTAAGACTTTGTTGGACTTATTTTGGGAGAGACTATTCTATATGTGATATGTCTATGTCTATTATGAATATATTGCTATCAAAATATTTTGTTAATATTGAAAAACTGTTGTCATTATGCTGCTGAAATTTTGTCTAACTGCATAAATATTATGTAAATAATGCTGAAATATTGTGTACATAATTTGAAATATTGTGTACATAATGCTGAAATTTTGCGTAATTATTTCAAAAATATTTTCAAATTGTTGCTGAAATATTTTCAAAACTTCACTAAAGTACCACTGAAATATTGTCCAAATTATTAATATATCCTGAATATGTAAATATGGCTGCATTGAAATAGGGGTAAAATCACAAATACAATTCAAAAGTAGGGGTATAATCACAAGGGCATTTCTGTCTTTCTTCCTCATGGCTAACACCGTTAACAAGCACTAACGGAGTAGGGGTATAATTTGCCTTCATTTTCAAAAAATAGGGGTAAATTCACAAACTCTTAGTTTAGAGGGCAAAATCACAATTGACTTTCAAAGCAAGGGTACAATCACAATAGCCCCTAAATTTATTCTTCTGAACCCTTGGCTTGGGAAGAAGAACTAGTAGCCTTGTTGTCACCCTCGCCGGCGGTCCAGTACCGCTTGACGGCGAAGAGCACCTTCTCGGCGATATGCGGGCCGTCCTCGTGGTTGGCCATCAACGTTCTCCACCGCATCCCCTTGGCCTTCCTCTGCACTTTGAGCAGGACCTCGACGTCGTCCCGGAAGATCACCGTGCCCTCCGGCCGTAGGATCCGGTCCATCTCTAGCAGGATGTCCTCCATCTCGCACCTGCTCCACAGAGTTACCATTAGGCTAGCTCCACAGTTTCTGTTTGAATCACATGAGTAATTAAATTTGGATTATTCACCTGTCCTTGTAGAGGGTGAAGATACCATTGGCGTGTATGAGGTCGTATGTTCTTGGATAAGTGGAGAATGCTTCACACCTGACACAAACGGCCGGAGAATTCTTCAGATCATTGAAAAAAATGAATAAACGATGAAACCACACGAGACGAGACTCACCAGTCGTGGTACATGCCGATGAGGCCCCTCTCGTAGATGACGCCGAGGGTGGAGAGCTCGGCCGCCGTCGGCACGACGTTCATGACCCACGACTTGTTGGGCGAGAAGATCGCCGCCGCGAACCCGCCCACGCCGGCGTTCATGTCCATGACGTTCCGGTACCTGTCGCTGTCCAGCTTGTAGTTCACCTTCTTGTACGCCGCCACGTGCCGCTCCCACCGCCGGTTCTCCTCCTCGTACGACTCCGCCGTGAAGCCGGGCACGGCACCGCCGGAGGATATCCGCGGCGGCACGGCGGTTAACCGTGCCGGGAACGGCTGCAGCTCGCCGGCAGCTCCGGACGCCGGCGTGATGCACGTCTCCATGTTCTTGTACCTGAGCAAGCAAACAATGTTTTTTTTTTTTGCCACGTGGAATGGAAGGTTCGATGGCCTGGCATGCAGTTCATCGCGGAGTGGTAGCTAGACGTGGCGTTTTACCAGACGTCGTCGGGGTTGGCGGCGTCGCACGTCCTGACCGCTGACCTGGCCGGGCACGCCGCGGCGGGGTCCGGCTGCTTCCGCCAGATGCTGATCTCGTGGATCTCCGTGACCTTCTCCCAGCAGAGCATGGCGGCGTACTCCTCGATCCGCTGCTGCTCGGCGGCGAGGTCGGCCTCCGTGCGCTGCCACGCCTTGTGGTTCGCCTTCCAGTTGATCGGCGGGCCGGAGAGCACCCAGTAGCCGCCTGGCCGGAGCACGCGGTCGATCTCCATCATGTACATCCCGCCTGCATTCATTGAACGACAACGCACCGCGCGCGGCGTACGTCAGGGTTCGCGCGCGTCTCGGGGGTGGTCACCGCCGGCGACGAGATGGGGGTGGGAGTGGGACTCACCGTTGCCGCCCCAGGGGATGAGGCAGCGGGAGCAGTGCGCCATGTCGAAGGAGCGGGGCGGGAAGGGGAGCTTCACGGAGCCGAGGACACCGATGAAGGCCGGCACGCCGCGCTCCAGTGCGAACTGCACCTGCGCCTCGTGCGAGTCGCGCGGCGCGAACGACATGGCGATCACGCCGCGGGAGTCCAGGTACGCGCCCAGGCTCGCCACCTGCACGGACGGCGAGACGTATCGGTCGGTCAGTCAGCAGGGATAAAGAAGGCGAAGGCGCGACGGCATCATCGACATGCGTGTCAGTCATCTGGTGCATGCTTACGCCGCAGCCGGTGTCGAGGACGGTGCGGACGTGGCCGCCGGCGAAGGGAATGACGGAGCCGAGCTGATCGATGTACTTGTCGGCGCCCTGGGGGAACTGCGTGCCGCCGCCGGGGAAGCGGAACACGGCGCCCTCGTACTGCACCCAGTTCTGGACGGCCTTCTCGACGGTGAGGCTCTTGTACGGCGCGTTGGCGAAGGGCACGTAGTCCCGGCTCTTGGGCCACGGGAACGGCGTCACGTACCCCGGCGGCGCGGGGACCAGGCACCGCAGCCGCTCGCCGTCCAGCGGGCAGTGCCGCTCCCGGTACACCATGTTCCTGCGCGGGAACTTCATGGCGCGGTCCTGGTCGTGGCACGGCGTGTGGTCCGCCAGCGCCGCCGCGCACGGCGCGAACGCCACGTCGTCGTCCTGCCCGCCGCCGGACGACGACGAGTTCGCGTCGCCGCCGTGGTGCGTCTCGAAGCTGAGCCCCTCGCCGACGCCGCCGCCGCAGGCCGTCTCCCTGGTCACCGCCGCCGCGATGCTGTCGCCCTTGCCGTAGCCGCTGCGCTGCCACGCGCCGAGCAGGTAGAAGAAGCAGCAGAGCGCCACGGCGGCCACCAGACCCAGCGGGCTCCGCGCCCCCGAGCCGGCCTTGTTCGCCATGGCCACTACCTCGCTTCTTCTTGGCCGATCGATTCAATCACCCAATCTGTTGTCAAAACAAATCTGTGCAACAAAACAAACAAAATGCAAATTTTATCTATAAGATTCGATCAACAATGCACGATTAATCCGGATGGCACGTAACGCGAACCTTGATCGCAATGCTCGCAGCTTGAATGGGATCAACGACTCGATGTGGTTGTTGATCAGCTTGAATGGGATCAACGACCTTGATCGCAATCCAGTGGTTGTTGCATCTGATACCGGAGATGTGGAGAAGGAAGAGATATCTGATATGGTTGTTGCTCGTAATGGCAGACACCAACGAAGAATGAGAGATAATAGGATCTTGGAAGAGAGAGAATATCGCCTCAGAGAACTGGAGTTTGCTTCAACAAATTTTGTTTTTGGTTGGGATTTGACTTCAGTTGGTCACAAACATGAGAGCAATTAAAAAAATGTAAAAATGAAACAAAGTGAGACATTGTACATATTTTATTTGTAGGAGTGATGTTTGCAAAATACCGAATCATTCTGAACTAAGCTAATATGCAAAAGAATGTACCAACGTTGTTACTAAATGTGTCTTCAACATACGCCAAACTTGGAGAAGCAGAGTGTCTGTTACAACGGGGGGGAGAAAAGTGCAGTGCAGTCTGCAAATGTAGCGTGCAACTCAGACCGCCAAGGAGGCAAGTACGGTACCATATCAAACGCATCATAAGAGACACACATTTTCCCAAACAATAGCTTTAAAGGATTTACCAATTTATTACCTTTTTTTTTTGGAACTGAAGTTCAAATACTACAATAAGTGTGGTTCACTGCATCACAAAGAAATTGAGTACTAATAGGTATGACTATGGATGCTAGAAACAGACTTTCTGCAATTGCTGTCGAAATGCAGCAACTGCAAAACTAAATGCAAGAGCACCATGAAGACAGATTCATGGCGGAGAGCCGGAGAGTGGACTGAATCAATCAAGCAGTCCATGCACGGAGAGTCATGATCTCAATTGTGCTTTGAAAGATGCTCGGACGTTGTTTATGGTAAAAGTCAAAAAATACTCCGATGACCATCAGACCCCCCTCCACATCAGAGTGTGGTGTTTTGTAAATCAATTCTTCATGAATTTGCTGTCAAAGTTGAACACTCCCACTTGTTGTTGGACACAACAGTCATTTCAGCTTCCACCAACATCTCACCAAGCAAACTTGCAATTGGAAACTCACATACCATTTTAATGTCCTACTTGCTCTCGCTGAGTATACACTACACACACATATATATACTACAGCCTTTCCTTCTTCACAAGTTCAACAACATGTGTATTTCTTGTATGTAGCAGCAGCTGCGAAATCATGAGTATAGCATGTGACTTGCCCTTTCAATTCACCTGCAATGCATGCAGCTGTATATGTACAAATTATCCCTAAAACATCAACGACAATTTATACCTGTCTTTTTTTCCCTCTAACTAATAAGGACATGAACTACAAGTGCATGTCTATGCATTGAGAATTTGAGATGCAGACTTCATATTAGTAATATATTAGGCTGATTGTACATCATCGATATGTTTATTGCATAGAATTGATTAGCATTTTTTAGTCTTTATTTCTGTTTATATCTTGTCGTAGTTACCGACCTATAATCTATACAGCAATCGACCTTTGACTGCTGCATGGCTGTTGCTGACCCGTTCACTTGCTGCACTTCAGTTTTCATTCCAGTTTTCGGTTCAGGTTCAACAAGTTCACAAGTTCAACAACATGTGCATTTCTTGCATGTAGCAGCAGCTGCTGCGAAATCATGAGTATAGCATGCGACGTGCCCTTTCCATTCACCTGTAATGCATGCATTTGTTCATGCATTTAGCTTCTCAGGAATCAGGATGCAGCTATATATGAACAAACTTTCTTAAAACATCAGCGACGATTTGTATCTGTGCTATTCGCCTTTTTCTTCATATTAGGAAAATATATTAGTCCGTAACAGCATACGTTGATTGTAATACAGTTACAAGAGATTTCGGTCCTGCTGTTCTCCTTTCAAAAAAAAAAACAGTTACAAGCACTGAACCCCTTAGTTTCTGTGAACGACGATCACACTATGTCGAATTGGAAAACCTGCTACGGATAACTAAGAATAAAAGTCATTTCATTAAATTGGATATTATAAATATGTTGAAGACTAGTAATAGTAAAAAGATAGTATGCCATAGATTTGTGATCAACGGGAGGTGGGTCATGCATGGTTTATGGGAATAAAAGTCAGAAAAACACAGTTGTTACTGTTTTTTTGAACAATATGGCAGGAGAGCTGCCCATTCATTAAGATAGATAATAATACATTACAACCTAGTTGACAGTGTCTAACCGGGCACGAAACATTACCAGGTCCAGAGAGAAAGAACAGATATAGCAAAAGCACTACTCCCCTGTAAAGAAAAGATCCAATTTCTCCAAAATGAGTTCAGCTACTCAAATAGGCGTCGCCGACTTGTTCTCAAAATTCTTTGGTTCCTCTCTTTCCACACTGACCACCAGAAGAACAATAGCACTCCTGCTCTTTGCCGTTTTGCCCGTTTCGTGCCCGATGACACCATTATCCTTAGGGCCAGCTGTATATCTCTAGGTAAGGTTCCTGAGATATGAACTGGTCTCCGAAGTCTGTTTTTTACGAGCAACCAGGTAGTCCTTGTGAACTGGCATTCCGTCAGAAGGTGATTGGCTGTCTCTGGGTGCTGTACGCATAGTTGGCAGTTAGGGTCTGCCGGCCAATTTTTCTTGATAAGGTTATCTGCTGTCGGTGCTCTGTTGTGCATGGCGAGCCAGGCAAAGAATTTGCATTTAGGTTCCGTATTTGCCCTCCATAAGTGTGTACTTTCAAAGCTCGGCACTGCACCATTGAATTGAGCCTCATATGCTGATTTGGCTGAGTATTGTCCTGAAGGTGTCCATAGCCATCTTATACTGTCCATGTTCTCATTAAGTTGCACATCCGATAGGGCAGCAAAAAGCAGCACAAATTCATCCAATTGTGTTTCCGATTCACATGACCCAATGTTCTTAATCCATGCGTTATTTGTAAGCTCCTCTCGTACTGTTCTAGATTCCCATCTTGCGTTTTGATATAGATGCAGTGCAATTAGCTTGGGCGATGTTCCATTTAGCCACCGAGCCTCCCATAAAGGAGTCCTCACCCCATTCTGTCACACCCGATTTTATTAAAAATAAAATCAGCTGCAAAATACATGTATGTCAGGATCAGTTTTACCATACATGTATGACAAAAGGTGATAAACAGTTTTATATCGTATGCAAACAACATTTATACCTTCAAAAGGGTTTTGAAGTAGCAGCAGAAGAGGAAAAATTTTAGGGCAACCACAGGCAAATTGACTGGCAGCAACGCGACCTATGCACCGTCTTCACTTGTCACTGTCCTTATTAGATCTTCTCTTCACTGAGCAGCATATAAAAAAATACAACAAAGCAAGTGTGAGTACCATCCCATGGTACTCAGCAAGTGTGAGAAATAAATGACATGAATGTCAAGTCAACGGAGAAGGCTGATAGTGGTTTAAGCACTAGCATTAAACCTAACCTTAGCTTTCATTAGCAACCTACATCTAAGTGAGTAATCTCAACCGTAATAATAGTAATAGTAATTATAATAATATCAACATCAATTCCAAGCAATATTCCCAACCACCATTCCAACCATTAACTAATTATGAATTCGACACCAAGCCGCTCTTGTCCGTGAGCACGGCTGTCATGACAGTTTTTCCAATCTCTGCAGAGAACGTATCTTTTACCCACAAGCCGTGATTTCATCCTCTGTTGCCAAGTGGACTAAGTAAACCTCTCTGATGCCAGTGGTGATGTCACGCCCGGTCATCGTAAAGATGAACAGACGCTAATCACATGTACGCCAGGATCAGTTGAATCGTACATGCGTCGACAAAAGTGAAATACCATTACATTGCCATGTTCGATTACATAAATAGTCTTACAGTATGACCCGAAGGTCTACAAATACAAACCACATCTATTACAACACTAAACAGTTCATTACTACAGAAAGCAAGATAGGAAAGCGGGGCTTCATCTCCACAGGCAGCCGTTGCGCGTATGGTCGCCAGCCTAGGCCAAGTCCTCCGGATTGACGAAGAAATCCTCCGGTGCAGCTTCTTCTTCTTCATATTCTAATGAAAAATTAAACGATTGAGTACATAGAGTACTCAGCAACTGCGGGAAGAGAATGACATGATTGGCTAGAGCAAGGAAAGGCCAAATATGGCTTAGCACTATGCTTAGAACCTATCCTTAGCTTCCAATTATCAATATCATAATTCAATAAATAATCAACACATGATTAATGATAATGAAAGTACTTGAATCATAATGAACCATCATTTCCCAACCATAGACTAATTATGAACTGGCCCCAAGCCGCTCTTGTCCGTGAGCACGGCTGTCATGACAGTTTTACCAAATCTCTGCAGAGAGTGTACCCTTTCCTCACAAGCAGTGATTTCATCCCCTGTTGCTAGGTGGACTAGCGAACCTCCCCGAATGCCCGTGGTAGCTAACCACATTTCACACTTCCTTTGGTGTGAGGCTAGGAGATCACTACATGGTCTTTACAAAGGTACTCCCGACTAGTGCTAGCCCTCTAAGGTTTCCACCACTGAGGATACTCGGAGTAACCCTCCGCCCCAGAGCCCCCTCTTGAGCCTTGCGGTTCCAAGAGCAGATCACCCGCCTCATTCCCCGCACCATCCAACCACTAGCAGTTCATCGGGAGAAACCTAATTAATTGACCAAGCTGCCCCATCTCAGTCTCGTGGTGGTACTATAAAGCTCAGTGGCTTCCTCCATAAACCGGTCCTTAGAATCCGGTGGTAACAAACCCCAATCCCGGGTCTCGTGCAAAATGCACCATACCAAAACTAACCAACCACCAGATTCCTATCCACTAACATTATGTATATTCATCACCAAATTAAAGTAACCATAAAGTTGAGCATAGAACATTTGTATGAAATCCCAATCCCAACATCTAAGCATGGCTAAGCATAAATAAAGCCTATCTACTTCCCACCCCATTTCAGGTATCAAGAAATTATATGGAACAGGGCATGTAAACATGAAGTAGGACATCAATTTAATTAGCATGCATCTATCTAAATCCCTAAAACTGGAGCAAAATGGTCAAGGGCACTTGCCTTCGTTGAAGACTTGAGTATTGTCGAAGTCCTGGTCTTGGAGGTTAAGATTAGGGTCGTAATACGACTCTAGACATAAGCCCAAGCATGGCAAGAATAGAATTAAGCTAAATAAGTAAAGGGCACGCAAAACAACACATCACACATACACATAAGCACAAAATCCTACACTAATGCGTCCCTACGAGGTAGTTATCACTTAACATGGCCAAAGTATGCATTTTATATTTTTCCTACAATTTTGGGATTTTATTATAGCCTAAAACCATTTTTATTGAATTTTCTATAGCAAAAATGTATTTTAAAACATTTATAATAAATATTCCATGGACCAAATATATTTTATCTGAACACTACAATTTAACCACAGCATAAAATAGATTATAACAATTTTTCATAACATTCCTACACTTAATTACCATTTTTATCTAATTTCTACATCTCAAATACAATTAAAAACCCTATTCAGCAAATAAATAAAAGTCCAGGGGCTAAATAAATAGTTTTCTACACTGTACAGGGTCTAAATACATTATTCTACAAAATTACAGGGATTAGAATGCTTAATTAAATGATTAAAACCAATTTTTAGGGATCCAGGGGCTAGTCTGTGATTTCTGGGGGCTAGATTCGAATTACAGAGAAGCACAGGGGGTAGCAACTAAGTTTGCAGGGGCCTGGGTGTGAATCTGGCGGCGGGAAAAGAGATTCAAATGTGGGCCGTTGGATCTTAAATGGATGGTTGGGATTTTATTAACCGAAACGTTATGATCTTCTAATCGTGGCCATTGGCCGGAAATGGACGGCAGAGAAGCGGCCACGTCGACCCACGGCCGGCGCCAGCGCCCTGCGCGGCGTCGCACGGCGGCGAGGTCGCCGGAGCTAACCCGATAACACGAAATAGTGCACCATTCAAGGATTTAAGCGCATGGAAATGAAGGGGGAGATCGAGGGAGCTCACCGGAGGGCTTGATTGGACTTGGGCAAGAGTGGAGAGCGTCGACGACGGTCGGAGGCGGGTGAGCTCGCCGGAGTTCGACGAAGATGCCGATGCAGTGGTGATCTACCCAAGCCAACACGTCCAACGTGTCCCTGGTGAAGCGACGATCACGTCAGGCCAAGAAAATGGGGAGGGGGGCTACGGCGACGGGAACGCGAGCGCCGAGGTGACTCACCGACGATGAAGGTCTAGGGTTCCGGGGAGGCTCGGGTGAGGGAAAAAATGGGACGTCGGCTCCTCTTAAGCGTGTAGGGGGGGGGGGGGGTGTGCGGTTGTGGCGCTCGGCCGAAAGTGGAGCGGGAGAGTGGTTCCGAGGGAGGGGGAGAAGTGGGCGCGGGGGTGGCGGTTGCACGCGCGACGCGGGAAGAGGGAAGGCGATGGTTGCGCCCTGGAGGTGATGACAGGCGGGCCCCGCCCGGCAGAGGGAGGGAGAGAGGGGAGAGGCTGGCTGGGCCGCGGGAGAGAGAAGGGGAAATGGGCCAGGGGAGGGAAATTCGGCCCAGGGAGGGGTTTAATTCTTTTTCTTTTTCTTTTTCCATTTCTTTTCTTTTGATTTGAATTCAAATTCAAATTTGAACGTTTGCTACTCGTTTAAACTTCAAAATTCACCCAAAAATGCAGGCTACAATGATCAAGGGTTTGAGCAATTTTTGTACAAAAAATATGGGTGTTACAACTCTACCCCCCTTAAAAGGAATCTCGCCCTCGAGATTCGGACCTTCTAAGAGAATAGATGAGGGAAATCCGCCTTGAGAGTTTCTTCTCTTTCCCATGTTGCTTCTTCCTCTGAATGATGCTTCCACTGCACTTTACACATGCGAATGACTTTGTTTCTGGTGACCTTTTCCAGTGTTTCAAGTATCTTGACAGGCTGCTCCACATAAGACAAGTCTTCCTGTACATCCACGGCTTCCATAGGCAATTGCTCTTCAGGCACTCTTAGGCACTTCTTAAGCTGTGATACATGGAACACATTATGCACATCTGACAGGTGTGGCGGAAGCTCAAGTTGATATGCCACTTCACCTCGTCTTTCGAGTATCTTGAACGGATCAATGTAGCGTGGTGACAACTTGCCTCTTACTTTAAATCTTCTTAACCCTCTCATAGGTGACACCTTCAAGTACACATAATCACCAACTTCAAATGTGATATCACGTCTTCGAGTATCTGCGTAACTCTTCTGTCTTGTTTGAGCTGCCTTTAGATTCTTCCGAATTTCTTGTACCTGTCTTTCAGCCTCTTGTAACACGTCAGGCCTAAAGACTTGACTTTCCCCAGTTTGATTCCAAAACAACGGTGTCCTACATTTTCGCCCATACAATGCTTCAAAAGGAGACATCTTCAAACTGGCTTGATAACTGTTGTTGTAAGAAAATTCGGCATATGGCAGATTCTTGTCCCAACTCTTGCTATTCTTCAAAGCACATGCTCTCAACATGTCTTCTAATATCTGGTTGGTGCGTTCTGTCTGACCATCAGTTTGAGGATGATACGCCAAACTAAAATTTAGACGGGTATCCATTGATTCATGCAACTTCTGCCAGAATCTTGAGGTGAATTGAGTGCCTCTGTCTGAGATGATCTTCTTAGGAACTCCATGTAAGCATACAATCCTTGAGATGTACAGTTCCGCCAACTTGGGACCATTGTAGGTCTCTTTCACAGGAATAAAGTGAGCCACTTTAGTTAGGCGGTCCACAATAACCCATATAGAATCATATCCAGACTGTGTTCTTGGTAGTCCCACAACGAAATCCATACTAATTTCTTCCCATTTCCATTCTGGCACTTTGATTGGTTGCAATAACCCTGCTGGTATTTGATGTTCCGCCTTAATCAATTGATATGTATCACATATGGCCACATATTCGGCTACATCCCGTTTCATTCCATGCCACCAATATCGATCTTTAAGGTCTTGATACATCTTTGTGCTTCCGGGATGAATGGAGTATGATGAGTCATGAGCTTCTCTTAATATCAACTCTTTAATCTCCTTGACATCTGGAACACAAATCCTCTTTCCAAGCCATAAGGTTCCTTGTTCATCCTCTCTAAAGTTCGGAGCTTTCCCTTTCTTCATCAATTGCTTGACCTCCTTGACCTTCTCATCATTCTTTTGCCCTTCTCGTATATCACGTTCAAGGGTTGTGTCCACTTCCATAGCAACTGCTTCAGTGCTCGACACTAGACATAGGTTTAACCTTGCAAACTCTTCATATAGCTGGGGTTGAAGAGCTTGTACTGACAAGTTATTGCTTTGTCCCTTCCTGCTTAGCGCATCAGCGACCACATTAGCCTTGCCTGGATGATAGTTGATTCCCACATCAAAATCATTTATTAACTCCAACCAACAACGTTGTCTGAGATTGAGATCCGGCTGTGTGAATATGTATTTCAAGCTCTTGTGATCTGTGCATATCTCAGTTCTTTTTCCCATCAAGTATTGTCCCCATATCTTCAAAGCATGGACAACAGCTGCCAATTCCAAATCATGTGTTGGATAGTTCCTCTCATGTTTCCGAAGCTGTCTTGAAGCATAGGCCACAACATGTCCTCCTTGCATTAAGACACATCCTAAACCATGACCAGATGCATCACAATAGACCACAAACTCCTTCTGCATATCAGGCATCACCAATACTGGTGCACTGGTCAACCTCTTCTTCAATTCGGCGAAGCTTACTTCACATTCGGGGGTCCATTTGAAAGCAACTCCTTTCTCAAGCAACTTGGTTAGTGGTCGAGAGATCTTTGAAAATCCCTCGATGAATCGACGGTAATAACCAGCCATACCTAAGAATCTTCTTATATCATGTACACTCTCAGGTGTTTCCCACTTAAGAACATCGGCCACTTTGCCTGGATCCACTGCTATACCTCCTTCGGATATGACATGTCCCAAAAATGATACCTCCTTTAGCCAAAACTCACACTTACTAAGTTTGGCATACAGTTGATGTTGGCGAAGCTTCTGCAGGGCCATCCTGAGGTGCTCCTCATGCTCTTCTTCAGTCTTGGAGTAGATAAGTATGTCATCGATGAATACCACTACAAACTTGTCCAAGTACTCCATGAATACCTTGTTCATAAGATACATAAAATATGCCGGAGCATTGGTCAATCCAAACGACATAACTGTATACTCATATAATCCATACCGAGAGACAAATGCCGTCTTGGGAATATCCGACGGTCTAATCTTCAGTTGATGGTAGCCCGAACGAAGATCAATTTTGGAGAACACACATGCTCCTCTCAACTGATCAAACAAATCTTCAATCCTTGATAGTGGATATTTATTCTTGATTGTTACCTCATTTAAAGCACGGTAGTCCACACACAACCTTTGAGTTCCATCCTTCTTAGGTACAAATATAACTGGTGCTCCCCAAGGCGATGAGCTAGGACGAATATATCCTTTTGCCAATAGTTCCTCAATATGATCCTTTAGTTCAGCTAATTTTTTAGCATCCATTCTATATGGCCTCTTATATATTGGGGCCGTTCCAGGTACTAGTTCAATGATAAATTCAATCTCTCGATCAGGGGGCATACCTGGTAAGTAATCTGGGAATACATCCGGAAATTCCTTCACAACCCTGATATCTTTGGTACTCTCAAGATGATTTAGTTGTACTACTGCCTCTTGTGTCTGATCTGGCTTGAATTCCACTGTAGTGCCATCCGGGTGTGTTAAGCAGACTGTTCTAGTTGCACAATGAATTACTCCTTGATTATTCGTCAACCAGTCCATTCCCAGAATGATATCTAATCCTTGTGAGTCCAACACTATTAGGTTGGCCCAAAAGACTACCCCCCTTATGTTTATACTCACTTTTCGGCATAGATGCCTTGCCACCATCTCTCCTCCAGGAGAGTTTATCAATAATGGCCCATTCAAGAATGTAACTACCATGTCATGCTTCTTTATGAAATCCTTGGATATAAATGAATGTGTAGCACCCGAATCAAACAATATGGTGGCGGGGTGGGAGTTAACAGAAAACATACCGATCACCACATCAGGCGCTTCCTGTGCTTGTTCCAGAGTCACATGGTTGACACGACCAGATGGGTTCTGTTGCTTCTTTGGACAACTGCTGGCATAGTGTCCCCATTCTCCGCACTTGTAACATTTTACTCCTGAAGCATTATTTGGGCCCTTGTTGCCTCCTGATTGGTTTCTTGGGGGTTGGCCGTTTGGACGGTTAGCTGGAGCTGAAGGGCGGGGTGGCTGCATCTGCTGACGTGGGGGTTGCATTGGCTGGCATGGTGGCTGCTGCTGCTGCTGGCGCATTTGCTGGTTGTAGGGAGTGGGTGGCCTGTAGTTGGAGTTGGGAAACCTCTGTCCCGAGTAGTTCATGGGACGTGTCATTTGGTTTGCAGGCGGAGGGTTAAGACGGGGGCGCACATTGCTGCTAGAGGCGTGTGCCATAGTCAACTTCCTTTTTCTTTCTTCATCATCTAGTTCCTTCTTAGTCCTCTCCACTTCAAAAGCTTTGTCAACCAGCTTCTGAAAGTCGCCGTAGTCGCTGGAAGACATGGCGAACTTTAACTCCTTGTCCAACCCATTCTTGAAGCGGAATTGTTTCTTGGAGTCAGTGTCCACATTAGTTGGAGCATAGCGGGACAACTGGGTGAATGCATTCAAATAAGCCCTCACAGTCATACGGCCTTGCTTTAACATCAGAGACTCTTCACGTCTTGCTTGTATTTCTCCTTCTGGCACAAAGTGATTGCGGAAGTTAGTCCTGAATTCTTCCCAAGTAATGCTTTCTGGATCCCGATGGGCTTCAGTAAAGGCAGTCCACCAGTCGGCTGCCGGTCCTTGGAGTTGATGGGAGGCTAGTAGCACTTTCTCCCTTCCCTCACAGTGGATGAGCCTCAGCTTGATTTCAACGGTACGGAGCCAATCATCGGCATCCATGGGTTCGGTAACAGTGGCGAAAGTGGGTGGATGAGTGTTCAGGAAGTCCCTAAGGAAGAACCTAGGTGGAAAAGGTGGTGGTGGCAGAAGGTTGTAGTTTAGTGGTGGTGGGGGTTGCTGCAGGTTGGTGACAATTTGGGTGAGGTTGTTAAGTAACTGAGTCTGAAGAGCCATCATCTGTTGCATTTGTTGAGAGGCTGGGGCTCCTCGAGCACCCCTTGCATTCCATCCGGGGACACCTCCAAGTTCTTCATCCAGGGGTGGGTTGCCACGACCATGACCTCTACCTCTACCTCTTCCAGACATCTGTGTAGGGAGAATTGAAATTTTAGAACAATAGATGAGATATAGAAGGATATGCTATGGCAACGGTCCCAACTACATGCATCAAGGGAGACACATATATATAAAGCAAGCAAATTCATTAACCAACTAGTGCGGATGTGGACAAGATGCTAATGCATTCCACAACTCGCTCTACACACTAACAAGCCTATATACAAATGACATGGATGTGGACAGGATGCCGAAGCATTCCACAACTCATGTCGCACACACACACAACATAAAGCAAACTACTAGCATAACATCATAAATGACACAACTCAAGACTAGGGAGGGCTGAAAGTTGCCTAGAGGGGGGGTGAATAGGCTAATCGACCTGCAAATGACTTAATAAAACGAAATTAAATCACAGGGGGCGGACTAGTCCGGTCAGGGGGCGGACTAGTCCGGTCAGCTTGCGTGAATAACCCTAAAAAGATGTTTCTAGCAAGTTTTAGGGAATTTTCTCTTTGCTACAAGTGAGTAAATGTTTAAGTCAAGTTGAGCAACAACCTACACAAGAGCAAGTCAAGTTTCCACAAGTTTGTAGTAATGCGGAGTATGAAACGAGACTACCAACCCTAGAACAAAGTAATCAATAGAATGAATGCGAAGAACACAAGGGGGCAAGGATTTTATCCCGAGGTTCGATTCCACACAAGGAATCTACGTCCCCGTTGAGGAGTCCACAAAAGGACCGGGTCCAACAACCCTTCCCTCACCAAGTTTACCGCACGGGCCTAACTTGGTTCTCCACTAATCACAACGGTGATTACAAAGTTCGTTGGGGCTTCTCACAAACTGAGGCTCCCACACCACAAAGATGATCAACACAATAAAGCAAACTCAATACACAGCCCACAAAGACTCAACGAGTGCAAGAGATCAAACCGGGAGCACAAGCGCGATGTTCTTCCTCTTCTCCACCTCACTAAACCCTAATCCACTCAAGAATTAGTTTTAGAGGGAAAGTAGGCAAGAATGAGGCTTAGGAGTGCTCCAAGTTGGCTGTGGCGGCGCTAGGGTTTGAGTTTTTCCAAAGGTATTCGAAATGAGGCCGGGGGTCCCCTTTTTATAGGGGTCCCAAGCCCAATCTGCTGACTTCAGCAAAAGGGCGGACTAGTCCGACCACTGGCCCGGACTAGTCCGGCCTAGGGGACCACTGACCCCTTTGTCAGGTCCCGACAGCTGACACACTATCGTCACGCTACCCGCCAAACTTCAAATTCAAACGGTCACTTCCAGAACGGACTAGTCCGGTCAACACCGGACTAGTCCGATCTCACACAGAGCCTTTTGCTCCGTGTGAAAACGGACTAGTCTGAGGACCACGGACTAGTCCGGCCCCTAGGGCGGACTAGTCCGGTCCTCCCAGACTTAGCCACAGAAGCACCTTTTCTAGCCAACCCGGACTAGTCCGGCCCCACGGGCGGACTAGTCCGTTCTCACTCAGGACCTCTTGGTCCGGTCCAAAACGGACAAGTCCGTGGTTTTGGGACTTCATCCCCAAAACCCACTCACAGCTACCCGGACTAGTCCGGCCACAAACGGACTAGTCCGATCTCAGTGAGACCCTTCTGGTCCGGCCAGAAACGGACTTGGCCGGCCAGGAACGGACTAGTCCGGCCACCTGCACGGACTAGTCCGGCCCTACGGCCAGACCTCTCATTCACTCATCTCTTTCATAGGTTTGACCTCTAAACCACTTTGAGCTCCCAAACTTGATCTCAATGCACTTTACACACGCACCCTCCTATTTCTACGGCTAGTCTAACTCAACACGCTAGAAACCCTAGTTTCCACGCTTCGAGTTGACTCCGTTTCCTTCCTTTTCCTTTTTGAGGGTTTGCGTCTCCGATCGAGTCCACACCTGTGCTAAGATCACTTGAGCTCATTAGCGACTTAATTGTCATCATCAATCATCCAAAACCCACGGGGAACCTAGATGCACTTTCAATCTCCCCCTTTTTGGTGATTGATGACAACACATTAAGTCCTTCAACAATTAAGAGTATTAAAATTGGTTTTCATAACTTGTGTGCGTATGAATGACTCCCCCTCAATGTATGCAACATGTAAAAGAGGTGGAGGAGTTCTTTCATACCCACACACGTTATGGTGGGGTGCCTACGTGATGTGCTCAACAATTGTGACAAGACATAAAGAGCATCAATATAATCAAAAGATTGACAATTAGAGCATTATATTGAGATTAGACGACATTAACAAGTCTTGCACAAATGTAAACATCCAAGAGCACGAATATATTACAAAACAAGTCCACAAATCACAAACACGCCCACAAACGATTAACTCCCCCTTAACTCTCCCCCTTTGGCATCAAGGCACCAAAAAGGAAAAGAAGGGAGGAAACTAAGGCCTAAGAACTAGTCCTCGTCTTCGCCACTTCCACTCTCTGTGGCCTCGGAATCTTCGACGTCGTCCTCATGATCATCGGCATCATCGTCGTCGTCGTCGGAGTTCCTTGCCGAGGGAGCAGCCCGAGAGGAGCTTCCATCCTCTTGGAGCTGGGCGAGCTCATCGGCGGTGAAGGTGGGGAATGGAGTGATCTCCCCATCACTCACCTCCGGAGAGGACATCGGGACCTCCAGCTTGTCGCACACCGCCTTAAGGTACTTCTCTTGGCGCTTGTGTGCCCTCTGAGCGCGAATCTCTTGCTTCCGGCACGAGGTGAAGATGGCCTTGAAGCACTTGAAGAACGCACTCATGGACTGAGGCGGAGGCGGAGAAGGAGGCGCCACTGGGCGAGACGGAGGATTTGCATTCTTGCGACGAGGGGGAACAGGGACATTCGGGGGCTTCTGAGGACGTAGCGGGCGATGCGACACATCCTTGACAAAGGTTACGCCCGACACCTTCTCAATGAGGCACATGATGTAGGGGGCATACCCGCAAGCACGGTTGGGAGTGTGCGAGATGTTGAAGATGTCATCGAAGATGTAGTCGACGAGGTTGAACTTCTCTTCCCCATCGATCAGAAGTAGTAGGTGCCTCAGATTCCCTTGAATCACCCCAGCATCACCATCCTTCGGTGCTATCGTCCGTCTGAGGATTCTGTTCATGATGCTGTAGAAGGGCTTGATGTTACGGGTGAGGCCGGCATCAAATGGAACGTGACTTGGATACATATATGATAGCTCTTCACGATCCACGGCCTTAAGGTTAGAGATTATAATCTCATGATCCATGTGTGTCTCAAGCCCTAAAATCCTGGCAAACTCTGCGAAGGTGACTGAGTACTGCTCACCATGAGTCATCCAAATAATTTTCCTGTCACCAGAGGTGGTGAAGTAGATTGTGGAGTAGAATTGGAGAATAACTTCCACATTCCAATCATATTTGAAGCCCATGATCTTCTTGAGATCATGGCGCTCGGCAGCTTCAATCACGGCATCAAAGGCCGAGTGCTCCTTCTTCGCCATATAGTCCCAGTCCACCCACTGAGCCTCTATCACTGGCTTCTTCATTCGTTGGTAGACTAACCTGTAATAGTCACAGTGGAAGTCACACCAAAATCTGGGATCTGCCGTGCTCCTCTCAAACTTGTAGACCTTTTCTTCCCTTAGCCTCCTGGCCTTTTCAGACCCTTTGCCATGAAATACATTAGCAGACAATTCCTTCTGTCTGTTGGGATTCCTCTCTGGTGTGTGAACTTCAAGGGGGCCAATGGAGGTGGCTTTCCCTTTCTCTTTGATCACAACACCTCCAGCTGCCTTCTTTGATGACATCTTGACAGCTGGCTTTTTCTTCTTTGGCTCGACAGGAGCTGGAGCCTTTCCCTTCTTCGGGTCACGCTCAACCCGAGGCTCAGCTTCCATTTGAGCTGGCTCCTTGCCCTTCGCCTTCTCGCCAACGGTGACGAGCTTCTTTCTCTTGGGGGCACTGGCCTCAGCAGCCCTGGAGTTGTGTGCCTCCCTGTCCTCCCTTTTCTTCTTCCTCAGCTCATTCAGTGATTCTGCCGTGGCACGGGCAATGGCTTCATCCTCATTGTAGATGCTCGCAGCCACCTTGGATGCTTCGAGTGCCTTGAGCTTTCTTTCCTCCTTGGCCTTCTGCGCCTCCATTAGCGCAGCCTTAGTCCGAGCCTCGGCAATTTGGGCCTTGGTACGCCCCTCGTGGTTGACACGCGGAGGAGAGCGCTCGGAGTTCGACATTCTGTGCAAAGGATGTAGAGAGGAAGATATGAGCCTAGGAAGAAGAAGTATTGCTGAAAAGATCTCGAGAACCAACTAGAGGTAGGGTTTGCCCTGTGCAAACCGTACTTGTCCGCCCCAGGGGCGGACTAGTCCGCCGGCCGGACTTGTCCGCCTGGTGGCCGGACTAGTCCGGGTTACACAGGAAGAACCCTAACCCTAATCGATTCATCGAAAAATTTGTTAACCAATGCGCAATACTCCTAGGCTATGATCGCAAGGGTGTATAGAACAACATTAATGAAGGTGTTCCTATCAAAAACTTGAAGAATCAAGAATGGGGCTAGTTTTTGAGGAACGGTGAAATACCTTCAAAAATCCGCTTGAGTCGTCGAAATCGGCGTGGATCTCGAAGGTGGAGCGCGAGGAAGTGATCCCTCACTCCCAAGGACTTCGATGCGCGGATTGGAGTTGAGTTTTGGTGGTTGGAGCGCAAAATCGCCGATTTGGGGGCGGTTGTGCGCGCGTGGAAGCTTGAGAGTCAAGTGAGAGAGAGAGAGAGAGGGGTCCGGGCCGCCTGGGGGGTTTAAGTCCCCAAGGGCCGGACTAGTCCGGTTGAGGGGCCGGACTAGTCCGGTCTGCGGACCAGACCCAGACTAGTCCGGGCCCGGACTTGTCCGGCCATAGGGGCGGACTAGTCCGGTCCAGCAGGGCTGAAAAACGATATATTTGGGTTTTGTTTACAAAGATAAGTCCTTTTGGACAAATATAGCAAGGAAAACATGACAAACATGATTATGAGTCAATAAAGAACAACTTATGGACATTTTCATGAAGAAAATAGATTTCTCAAACAAATTTGAGGAGAAATCGACATAGAGAGGAGTTTTTCGAAATGTGGCTCAAAATGTATGAGGAATGTGGTTTAAGCCACGTTCCGAGAATCCAACACGTTGAGCTCACTTCTTAGCTCACAGAAACGCTTCTCGTCAAGAGGCTTGGTGAAGATGTCCGCAAGTTGATGTTCCGTCCTCACATGCGAAATCTCAATGTCTCCCTTCATTGAGTGATCTCGCAAGAAATGGTGTCGAATGTCTATATGTTTGGTCCTAGAGTGTTCCACCGGATTATGGGCTATCTTGATTGCACTCTCGTTGTCACACAAGAGTGGAATTTTACGCAGGTTAATCCCATAATCCCTAAGAGTTTGTCGCATCCAAAGAAGTTGTGCACAACAACTTCCGGCTGCAACATATTCCGCTTCGGCGGTGGATAGAGCAATAGAGTTTTGTTTCTTAGAGGACCAAGACACAAGAGATCGACCTAAGAATTGACACGTACCCGATGTGCTCTTCCTATCAACTTTGCACCCCGCATAGTCCGCATCGGAATATCCGATGAGGTTAAACTTGGATCCTTTGGGGTACCAAAGTCCTAGGGTAGATGTGTGTACAAGATATCTCAAGATCCTTTTAACGGCGGTCAAATGACAAGCCTTGGGTGCTGCTTGAAAGCGTGCACACATACACACACTTAGCATGATATCGGGCCTAGATGCACAAAGATAGAGAAGTGATCCGATCATAGACCTATATAGCTTTTGATCCACACTTGGACCGTCCTCATTTAGGTCTAGGTGTCCATTTGTCCCCATAGGGGTTTTGATGGGTTTTGCTTTGTCCATGTCAAACTTTTTTAGAATATCTTGAGTATACTTAGTTTGACTTATGAACGTCCCTTCTTTGAGTTGTTTCACTTGAAATCCTAGAAAGAACTTCAACTCACCCATCATGGACATTTCAAACCTCTCCGTCATTATCTTGGAGAACTCGTCACAAAACACCTTATTTGTGGAACCAAATATGATGTCATCCACATATATTTGGCACACAAAAAGATCCTCGTTGAAGTGCTTTGTGAAAAGGGTATAATCCGCTTTTCCTATCCTAAAACCATTTTCAACTAGAAAGTCTCTTAAGCACTCATACCAAGCTCTAGGAGCTTGCTTGAGACCATAAAGAGCCTTTCGCAATTTGTAAACATGGTTAGGATAGTTTTGATCTTCAAACCCTGGAGGTTGCTCTACATAAACTTCTTCCTTGATTGGGCCATTAAGGAATGCACTCTTAACATCCATTTGGTAGAGTTTGAAGTCATGATGAGTAGCAAAGGCTAGTAATATCCGAATTGACTCAAGCCTAGCTACGGGGGCAAATGTCTCATCAAAGTCCAATCCCTCAACTTGTGAGTATCCTTTTGCCACAAGTCGTGCCTTGTTCCTAGTTACCACGCCATGCTCATCTTGTTTGTTGCGAAACACCCACTTGGTTCCAACAACATTAGCTTGAGGGCGCTTGACAAGCTCCCAAACCTTGTTCCTTTCAAAGTTGTTGAGCTCCTCTTGCATGGCAACTACCCAATCCGGATCCCTTAAGGCATCTTCAACCTTATGTGGTTCCAAGGATGAGACAAAAGAGAAATGCTCACAAAAGTTTGCAACACGTGAGCGTGTTGTTACTCCTTTTGTGATATCTCCTAGAATGTTGTCAACGGGATGGTCCCGTTGAACACTTTGATGAACACGAGGATGCGGGGGTTGACCTCTTGAATTACTTGGTTCATCTTCTTCACT
The DNA here is from genome assembly GCA_036927565.1 of Tuctoria greenei. NCBI lineage: Eukaryota > Viridiplantae > Streptophyta > Magnoliopsida > Poales > Poaceae > Tuctoria > Tuctoria greenei. The sequence goes on from JAYESD010000007.1 coordinate 5,449,153, forward strand.
TTGGTCTCCCCCTTGATTCATGCCTCCCCCTTGATCTTCATTCTCATTATCACTTTGGGGAGCATCTAGAGGGTCTTCAACTTGTCCAATGGGGGTTTGACCTACTTCATAAAGAGGATGGTCACTTGAGCTTTGAGATGGTTCTTGTGGGCGAACCTCTCCAAGTGCCATTTTCCTTAGAGCTTCTAGTGGAGGTTCCTCTTGATCAAGGGCATGTTGATCAACCTGCTCCACTTGAGAGCCATTGGTCTCGTCAAACACTACGTCACGTGCTACTTCAACAATTTCGGAGGATTTGTTGAACACACGGTACGCATGAGTGTTTGAGTCATATCCAAGCAAGAAACCCTCATCGGACTTTGAAGCAAACTTCGAAGTCCTAGGCTTCTTGTTGAGGATATAGCACTTGCTACCAAAGACCCGAAAGTAAGAAACATTAGGTTTCTTACCAATGAGAAGCTCATAAGGAGTCTTCTTGAGGAGGCGATGAAGGTACAATCGGTTCACGGCATGGCAAGCGGTGTTAACCGCTTCCGCCCAAAACCGGTCCGATGTTTTGTACTCATCTAGCATTGTCCTTGACATCTCAATAAGCGTCCTATTCTTCCTTTCGGCTATGCCATTTTGTTGTGGAGAATAGGGAGCGGAAAACTCATGCTTGATGCCCTCCTCATCTAGGAACTCTTCTACTTGCATGTTTTTGAATTCGGTGCCATTGTCACTTCTTATAGCCTTTATCCTCAAGGTGAACTCATTTTGAGCTCTCCTTAGGAATTTCTTGAGGACACCGGGGGTTTCACTCTTATCATGCAAGAAGAACACCCAAGTATATCTAGAGAAGTCATCAACGATGACTAGACCATACTTGTTGCCACCGATGCTAATGTAAGCAATGGGGCCAAAAAGATCCATATGAAGTAACTCCAAGGGTCTAGTTGTCGTCATGACATTCTTAGAGGGGTGTTGAGTTCCTACTTGCTTTCCCGCTTGGCACGCACCACATGGCCTATCCTTTTCAAATACCACATCCTTTAGGCCACGAACGTGCTCTCCTTTAAGGAGTTTTTGAAGGTTCCTCATCCCAACATGGGCTAGCCTTCTATGCCAAAGCCATTCCATGTTGGCTTTTGCCATTAAGCATGTGTCAAGTTGAGCTTTATCCGTGGTGAAATCCACAAGATAGAGCTTTCCCTTGAGCACTCCCTTAAAGGCTATTGAGTCATTACCCTCTCTCAGAACATTCACACCCTCACTAGAAAAGACACACTTATATCCTTTATCACAAAGCTGTGATATGGATAGGAGATTATAGTCTAGGGAATCAACATGCAAAACATTTGATAAAGTATGCGAAGATGAGATAGCAATTTTACCGGAGCCAAGGATTTTCCCTTGGCTATTATCCCCAAAGAAGATTCCTTCACTTGGGTCCTCGTTCTCCTCATACTCTATGAACATGCTCCTCTCTCCGGTCATGTGGTTGGTACATCCGCTATCCAACACCCATTTCGATCCACCGGAGGAGTATGCCTACAAAACAAGTTTATGCCTTCCTTTTAGGTACCCAAGCTGAGTTGGGTCCTTTCACGTTAGTAGTTAGGCATTTGGGCACCCACACGCAAGGCTTGGGGCTCTTGCGGAGTGGCCCAACATATCTAGCAAACACTTTGCCGTGTTTGTTCCTCTTTAGCACATAGGATGCATCAAAATCATGAAATAGAGGATGCAATTCAGATTTAGGCAATTTGTTGCTAGAGGGTGAGTTCTTTTCAATTTTAGTTGGTGATGAACTCCCCTTAACAAAGACAATCATGTCTTTGCCATACTTGGAGGTTTTGGCGTTATGCCTTCCACCTCTAGTATAGCCAAGACCATCCTTGACATGGGGAGGTCTTGTGTTGGTGTATGCACTTCGTGCATACGCCACCTTCTCCTTGTCAAAGATGGCACCCTTAGGTGCTTGTTTGCCTTGCACTAAGTTGAGTTCATCCTTAAGTTTAAGGATTAAGTTAGAGCACTTGCAAGACGGAGTTGCATTGGATGAGGCCTTTGAGAAGGTTGGGCTCTTAGAGGAAGAGGCTACATTTTTCTTGAGAGACTCAACTTGAGTCTCAAGGATTTTGTTAACTTTTGACAAGTTCCCAAGTTCCTCCTTGAGCTCAGTTGTCTTCTCCTCAAGAATTGAACACGTTTTCTTACTTAGAGCAAGTTTATGTTCCAATGCCTTGCTCTTCTCTCTTTCGAGCTCAAGGAGCTCATCAAGCTCTCGACATCTCTCCTTCTCAAGGATGAGCATGTCCTCTTGTCTATTGATGAGATCCTCCTTCTCAAAGATCTCATCCATAAGCAATTTCATCCTACGCAAGGTGCTTTTGCTTATGTCCTTAAACATGTGTTCATTTTCACTAGCACTATCAAATTCATCTTGCGAGGAAGTTGTGGAGGAGGGATGAGATGTTACCTTTCTCCTTCCCTCCTTTGCCATGAGGCAAGTAGGTTTGTAGTCGTCATTGAGGTTGGGGAAGAGCTTGCTTCCTTTGGAGCTCCTCCCGATGGCTATGGTAGCCATCTTCTCCTCTTCTTCTTCTTCGGAGGACTCATCGTTAGAGTCCCACTCCTTCCCCAAGTGGGCTTGTCCGGAGGGCCTCTTCTTCTTGAAAAATTTCTTGTCTTGAGGCTTGCCCTCCTTCTTCTTCTTTGCTTCTTCATGTGGGCAGTCAGCGATGAAGTGCCCATACTCGCCACAATTGTAGCAAGACCTTTTTGATTTGGGCCTTGCTCTTTCCTTCCCTTTGCCCTCATGGTTGTATCCACCTTTCTTCCTTCTCATCATTCTCCTGAACTTGTTGATGAAGAAGGCCTCTTCCTCATCGGTGTCGAGGCTCTCCTCATCACTTTCCTCTTGCTCCTTTGAAGAGGGTGTTGCCTTGAGTGCAACGTTCTTCATCTTGGAGGCGGTGAACTTTTGGAGGTCATTGTAGAAGAGCGCCTCCTTCTCCATGATTTCATGGTTGATGATCCTCCCAAGGACCTCCTCCGGGGTCATTTGAGTGAACCCCGGGCTTTCCCGAATCATGGAGCACAGAGAGACGTTCCTAGGCATGAATGCCCGAATCATCCTCTTCACCACCTCGTGGTCGGTCCACTTGGTGCAGCCATATGATCGGCTCTTGTTAATCAGCACCTTCAGCCGGTTGTACATGTCTTGGGGGGATCCACCATCCAAGATGGCGAATCTCCCAAGCTCTCCTTCGATGAGCTCGATCTTGGCCTCCTTGACCACTCGGTTTCCCTCATGCGCCGTCTTGAGGGTGTTCCATATGTCTTTGGCCACTTCAAGACCATCGACACGGTTGAACTCATCTCTAGAGAGAGATGAGATGATCACACCCGCAGCTTGAGCGTTGCGGTGGATGAGGATGGCTTGTTCTTGAGTTATGTTGTCCTCATCCTTTGGAATCTCCACCCCGGTCATGACAATTTGCCACAACGCTGGGTTGAGTGACATGAGGTGGATCTTCATGTTGTGTTTCCACATACCGTAGTCCGTTCCATCGAATTGGGGAGGTTTCCCCAATGGGATGGACAGGTAGTGGTTGTTGGCGGCAAGGCGTTCATAGTTGAACCCTTGCCGGTTGTAGTTGACTCCGCCACCACCACTTGATTGGTTTGACGGATCAATCTTGGAGATGTTCAACTTTTCCCGGAGCTTCGCCTTGAGTTGGCGAGTCTCCTCATCGTCCGTTGGCTTATCTTGATAAGCCAACGTCTCCTCACGGGTCGCCTCGTAGTTGCTGCTCGATGCATCGTCATTCACCACTCCGGCCATCTCTCCGAGTTGTTAGACTCTTTGTGGAGAGTCCTGCTCTGATACCAATTGAAAGTTGCCTAGAGGGGGGGTGAATAGTCTAATCGACCTGCAAATGACTTAATAAAACGAAATTAAATCACAGGGGGCGGACTAGTCCGGTCAGGGGGCGGACTAGTCCGGTCAGCTTGCGTGAATAACCCTAAAAAGATGTTTCTAGCAAGTTTTAGGGAATTTTCTCTTTGCTACAAGTGAGTAAATGTTTAAGTCAAGTTGAGCAACAACCTACACAAGAGCAAGTCAAGTTTCCACAAGTTTGTAGTAATGCGGAGTATGAAACGAGACTACCAACCCTAGAACAAAGTAATCAATAGAATGAATGCGAAGAACACAAGGGGGCAAGGATTTTATCCCGAGGTTCGATTCCACACAAGGAATCTACGTCCCCGTTGAGGAGTCCACAAAAGGACCGGGTCCAACAACCCTTCCCTCACCAAGTTTACCGCACGGGCCTAACTTGGTTCTCCACTAATCACAACGGTGATTACAAAGTTCGTTGGGGCTTCTCACAAACTGAGGCTCCCACACCACAAAGATGATCAACACAATAAAGCAAACTCAATACACAGCCCACAAAGACTCAACGAGTGCAAGAGATCAAACCGGGAGCACAAGCGCAATGTTCTTCCTCTTCTCCACCTCACTAAACCCTAATCCACTCAAGAATTAGTTTTAGAGGGAAAGTAGGCAAGAAGGAGGCTTAGGAGTGCTCCAAGTTGGCTGTGGCGGCGCTAGGGTTTGAGTTTTTCCAAAGGTATTCGAAATGAGGCCGGGGGTCCCCTTTTTATAGGGGTCCCAAGCCCAATCTGCTGACTTCAGCAAAAGGGCGGACTAGTCCGGCCACTGGCCCGGACTAGTCCGGCCTAGGGGACCACTGACCCCTTTGTCAGGTCCCGACAGCTGACACACTATCGTCACGCTACCCGCCAAACTTCAAATTCAAACGGTCACTTCCAGAACGGACTAGTCCGGTCAACACCGGACTAGTCCGATCTCACACAGAGCCTTTTGCTCCGTGTGAAAACGGACTAGTCTGAGGACCACGGACTAGTCCGGCCCCTAGGGCGGACTAGTCCGGTCCTCCCAGACTTAGCCACAGAAGCACCTTTTCTAGCCAACCCGGACTAGTCCGGCCCCACGGGCGGACTAGTCCGTTCTCACTCAGGACCTCTTGGTCCGGTCCAAAACGGACAAGTCCGTGGTTTTGGGACTTCATCCCCAAAACCCACTCACAGCTACTCGGACTAGTCCGGCCACAAACGGACTAGTCCGATCTCAGTCAGACCCTTCTGGTCCGGCCAGAAACGGACTTGGCCGGCCAGGAACGGACTAGTCCGGCCACCTGCACGGACTAGTCCGGCCCTACGGCCAGACCTCTCATTCACTCATCTCTTTCATAGGTTTGACCTCTAAACCACTTTGAGCTCCCAAACTTGATCTCAATGCACTTTACACACGCACCCTCCTATTTCTACGGCTAGTCTAACTCAACACGCTAGAAACCCTAGTTTCCACGCTTCGAGTTGACTCCGTTTCCTTCCTTTTCCTTTTTGAGGGTTTGCGTCTCCGATCAAGTCCACACCTGTGCTAAGATCACTTGAGCTCATTAGCGACTTAATTGTTGTCATCAATCATCCAAAACCCACGGGGAACCTAGATGCACTTTCAAGGGCGTAGATACACGCTCCTACAAACTAGGGATAACTGTCCTGAGTCGTCCAGTGGGGAAAACGAGTCCACTCCTACTCGTCCGAGTCCTCCTCAACCTCCATCTCCGGGTCTTCTTCTTCTGAGTCTTCTCTTGAGTTCTCGGGGGAGTTCATGCGACGATCTGGAGAGTTTGGGTCCCAAGGCTCCACGTCCGAAGCGTACTGAGGAGAGTTAGGATCAGCTGCAGTGATCCTCGCGTAGCGTCGGCGAAGTCGCTCGTAGCGGTCAACCAGGTCCCTGCTGTCCTGTAGCTCCTGCTGACAACGCTGGAGTCGCGAAGACAACTCCACAACGTCGTCCACCAGCCTCTCGCACTGGGGGTGAGTCAAGTGCCCCTCGACATCACGTCCAGTGAAGGCAGCCGTGCCACTAGGGCACTGAGGGGTGTACGCGTGCTCCGTGCACCCAAGAAGGAACCTGTGGGCATGACTCCAGTAGGTGGTCGCCTCCCACGTGGCGTCCTCCTCAGCTGCACACTGGGAGCTCCTCCAGGCCGGAGAGAAGTGAGAGTGCAGCAGCTCCGAGTCGTAGTAGACGGCCAGGTGAGAACTCCACTCTAGTCCACCAGTATAGGGTGCAAAGACCCTAGTGGTGTGGTAGACTAGGCGAACACGGTACTCACGGTACCCCGCAGCTCGAAGAAGAGAGTGAAGACGGACACGCATCCTCGAAGCAGCACTCCCAGTGGACTACAGCGTCGTCTCCCTCCTGGGGGTGTAGGATGCGGAGCGACTGGCTAGGGCGTGGCGTGGAACACGACCCCCACTTACGAGCCGTCTGCTTGGTTCACGCCATCTACAAACATTTGAAAAGAAGAGAGTGAGATTAATAATCCATAAATTAAATTAGAATAAAGCAAATAGCACAGCAAGATAAGAAGCACAAGGCTTGAGATAGAGAGCACAAAATTTTGGAAATACTATTTCATAAGAAAATAGTATAGTCCTTAATTATCGGCCATTTCTAACTAGGCTTGCGTCCTACAGGCAACACGGCTCTGATACCACTTTGTCACGCTCGGTCATCGTAAAGATGAACAGACGCTAATCACATGTACGCCAGGATCAGTTGAATCGTACATGCGTCGACGAAAGTGAAATACCATTACATTGCCATGTTCGATTACATAAATAGTCTTACAGTATGACCCGAAGGTCTACAAATACAAACCACATCTATTACAACACTAAACAGTTCATTACTACAGAAAGCAAGATAGGAAAGCGGGGCTTCATCTCCACAGGCAGCCGTTGCGCGTATGGTCGCCAGCCTAGGCCAAGTCCTCCGGATTGACGAAGAAATCCTCCGGTGCAGCTTCTTCTTCTTCATATTCTAATGAAAAATTAAACGATTGAGTACATAGAGTACTCAACAAGTGCGGGAAGAGAATGACATGATTGGCTAGAGCAAGGAAAGGCCAAATATGGCTTAGCACTATGCTTAGAACCTATCCTTAGCTTCCAATTATCAATATCATAATTCAATAAATAATCAACACATGATTAATGATAATGAAAGTACTTGAATCATAATGAACCATCATTTCCCAACCATAGACTAATTATGAACTGGCCCCAAGCCGCTCTTGTCCGTGAGCACGGCTGTCATGACAGTTTTACCAAATCTCTGCAGAGAGTGTACCCTTTCCCCACAAGCAGTGATTTCATCCCCTGTTGCTAGGTGGACTAGCGAACCTCCCCGAATGCCCGTGGTAGCTAACCACATTTCACACTTCCTTTGGTGTGAGGCTAGGAGATCACTACATGGTCTTTACAAAGGTACTCCCGACTAGTGCTAGCCCTCTAAGGTTTCCACCACTGAGGATACTCGGAGTAACCCTCCGCCCCAGAGCCCCCTCTTGAGCCTTGCGGTTCCAAGAGCAGATCACCCGCCTCATTCCCCGCACCATCCAACCACTAGCAGTTCATCGGGAGAAACCTAATTAATTGACCAAGCTGCCCCATCTCAGTCTCGTGGTGGTACTATAAAGCTCAGTGGCTTCCTCCATAAACCGGTCCTTAGAATCCGGTGGTAACAAACCCCAATCCCGGGTCTCGTGCAAAATGCACCATACCAAAACTAACCAACCACCAGATTCCTATCCACTAACATTATGTATATTCATCACCAAATTAAAGTAACCATAAAGTTGAGCATAGAACATTTGTATGAAATCCCAATCCCAACATCTAAGCATGGCTAAGCATAAATAAAGCCTATCTACTTCCCACCCCATTTCAGGTATCAAGGAATTATATGGAACAGGGCATGTAAACATGAAGTAGGACATCAATTTAATTAGCATGCATCTATCTAAATCCCTAGAACTGGAGCAAAATGGTCAAGGGCACTTGCCTTCGTTGAAGACTTGAGTATTGTCGAAGTCCTGCTCTTGGAGGTTAAGATTAGGGTCGTAATACGACTCTAGACATAAGCCCAAGCATGGCAAGAATAGAATAAAGCTAAATAAGTAAAGGGCACGCAAAACAACACATCACACATACACATAAGCACAAAATCCTACACTAATGCGTCCCTACGAGGTAGTTATCACTTAACATGGCCAAAGTATGCATTTTATATTTTTCCTACAATTTTGGGATTTTATTATAGCCTAAAACCATTTTATTGAATTTTCTATAGCAAAAATGTATTTTAAAACATTTATAATAAATATTCCATGGACCAAATATATTTTATCTGAACACTACAATTTAACCACAGCATAAAATAGATTATAACAATTTTTCATAACATTCCTACACTTAATTACCATTTTTATCTAATTTCTACATCTCAAATACAATTAAAAACCCTATTCAGCAAATAAATAAAAGTCCAGGGGCTAAATAAATAGTTTTCTACACTGTACAGGGTCTAAATACATTATTCTACAAAATTACAGGGATTAGAATGCTTAATTAAATGATTAAAACCAATTTTTAGGGATCCAGGGGCTAGTCTGTGATTTCTGGGGGCTAGATTCGAATTACAGAGAAGCACAGGGGGTAGCAACTAAGTTTGCAGGGGCCTGGGTGTGAATCTGGCGGCGGGAAAAGAGATTCAAATGTGGGCCGTTGGATCTTAAATGGATGGCTGGGATTTTATTAACCGAAACGTTATGATCTTCTAATCGTGGCCGTTGGCCGGAAATGGACGGCAGGGAAGCGGCCACGTCGACCCTCGGCCGGCGCCAGCGCCCTGCGCGGCGTCGCACGGCGGCGCACGGCGGCGAGGTCGCCGGAGCTAACCCGATAACACAAAATAGTGCACCATTCATGGATTTAAGCGCATGGAAATGAAGGGGGAGATCGAGGGAGCTCACCGGAGGGCTTGATTGGACTTGGGCAAGAGTGGAGAGCGTCGGCGATGGTCGGAGGCGGGTGAGCTCGCCGGAGTTCGACGAAGATGCCGATGCAGTGGTGATCTACCCAAGCCAACACGTCCAACGTGTCCCTGGTGAAGCGGCGATCACGTCAGGCCAAGAAAATGGGGAGGAGGGGGGCTACGGCGACGGGAACGCGAGCGCCGAGGTGACTCACCGACGATGAAGGTCTAGGGTTCCGGGGAGGCTCGGGTGAGGGAAAAAATGGGACGTCGGCTCCTCTTAAGCGTGTAGGGAGGGGGGGTGTGTGGTTGTGGCGCTCGGCCGAAAGTGGAGCGGGAGAGTGGTTCCGAGGGAGGGGGAGAAGTGGGCGCGGGGGTGGCGGTTGCACGCGCGACGCGGGAAGAGGGAAGGCGACGGTTGCACCCTGGAGGTGATGACAGGCGGGCCCCGCCCGGCAGAGAGAGGGAGAGAGGGGAGAGGCTGGCTGGGCCGCGGGAGAGAGAAGGGGAAATGGGCCAGGGGAGGGAAATTCGGCCCAGGGAGGGGTTTAATTCTTTTTCTTTTTCTTTTTCCATTTCTTTACTTTTGATTTGAATTCAAATTCAAATTTGAACGTTTGCTACTCGTTTAAACTTCAAAATTCACCCAAAAATGCAGGCTACAATGATCAAGGGTTTGAGCAATTTTTGTACAAAAAATATGGGTGTTACAGGTGATCAACCACATTTCACACTTCCGTAGGTGTGCGGCCGAGATATCACTACGAGGTCTTTACAAAGGTCCTCCCGACTAGTAACCAGCCCTCTGAGGTTTCACCGCTCCGACTTCTAGAGTCCATTTTTCCTCCGCCAGGAGAAGCCCCCCCTTGAGCCATGCGGATCACAAGACAGATATGCTGAACCAATTCCCCGCACTATCCAATTACCAACACTAAACCGGGAGAGGCCTAATTAATTGACCAAGCTGCCCCATACTCAGTCTTGTGGCGATACTGTATAGCTTAGTGGCTACTCCATAAACCGGTCCTTAGAATCTGGCAAGGTTCAATCCCCAAATCCCGGGTCTCGTGCGTACTGCACCATACCAATCAAACCAACCCGCCAGATTCCTATTTACTACAATCCATTTCCAACATCATAATCATAATTGTAATAATAAGCCATAAATAATAAGTATGGTCAATGTTTTCCCACCCAACTAGTATGCATGGCTAAGCGTAAAGTAAATCCCATAATCACCCTTCCACAACCCAAGCGACAAGGTAAAAGGTAATACAACAGGGCATAGCATAGGATTCATATTAATTAACATGCAACTAACTAAACCCTTAAAAAGGTGCAAGATGGTCAAGGGCACTTGCCTTTGTATAAATAGCTGCTCAGTTCTCTTGATTGAACTCTTTGTCTTCACCTCTTCATGTTGCTTCTTTGTCGAAATACGAATGCGTATAAACTACCGTCAAAAGAGAAATAAAAAACAATCAAGAACTGTCGGTACCCTAAAAACCGTACACCCCTTGAGGTTACAAAGATCTCAAAGGGAAGTCATCTACTTGGTTTGAAGACCCACGGAGGCCCACATGTCAGACATGACCGGACCCGCTTCTCTAACATGGTTAATCCCTGGATCGCCACGTGTACAACCAAACCGGAGCTACCTCCCACAAGGGGGAAGCTCCGGGCCACGTACCGAAACGGCACCTCTGGACTTAACCCCAGACCGAGAGAAGCTCCGGACCTGACACGTGTCTGGTAGCCCCGGAGCTACCTGCTTCCCACAGCAAGCTCCGGAGCTGCCACGTGTCCAATCGTCGGATCTTCAGCTTCTAACCTCCGGAAGACATTGTAACGGCTCCGGATCTTCAAAGGAGAGCCAAGGACTTCAAGACCCGATTAAGTGTCATTAATGCCATATTAATGACACTTAAACGGACAATATTAACACTAGTAACAGTGCTGTCAAAGCCCGTTACAGGATCATTAAGAGCAATTAAGTGTGTATCAATACTAGTAACCGCTGGGGCCACATGTTGGGCCAGGCTAACTTGTAACGGCCTGCCCTTGTACTATAAAAGGACAGGCCGACGATGCATACGAGGATGTTCTCGGGCGATCATATGCGCCTCATACGCACGTGACAAAGCTCATACTGCGAATACAACACCAACACACCCGTGGAGTAGGGTATTACGCTCAGGCGGCCCGAACCACGTAAATTCTTGTGTCTCCTGTGTCAAACTCCTATTCACCTTCTTGAATCTCCGCGCGCCCACACCGAACTTCAAACTCCCCTATCACTTTAGTAGTGTAGGGAGATCTGCCAGTTCTAACCGCCGACAGTTGGCGCACCAGGTAGGGGCGCCTGAGATTTCGAGAATGGTGAACTCAGCTGCTGGGTCATCCAATGGTCAACCTGCTGCTCAGGCTGTTGGGGGCAATCCCTCCAATAGGCAGCCACCAGCAGGAGCCTCAGCACCAGCAGGAGTCACACTCCCACCACCACCGTCTCCTCCAGCAAATCGTGCTGGACAACATGATGGTGCGCCGGCGTCGCTTACTGCGTCGGCAAATCATGACAACCCGGAACACGCGCTCCATGCAGCACGTGCTCTTCTCCAACGTCCACCACCTCCGAATGCATCTCGGGATGCACTGGAGCAGTGGAGGGCCGATGTGGAGCATTTGGTTGCAGCAGCAGCCGAGCGTCTCAACAATCAGGGGCCTCCTCCTTCGGGACGGGCCTCGTCGCAGCGACGGACTTTGTCCGGAAGACTTGGTCCACACGTCTCCAATAGTAGGAGACGTGCTGCATCCCAACAAGTGATGTCATTGCCCTCCGAGGCTCGACGCACTCACACGGTATCCAGGCTTTCGACTCATGACCTCCGGGCGGAGCTTGATCGCCGATACCGCCAGCAGGATGTCCGTGTCCATATTGAGCGTGCCCGTGAAAGACGGGAAGCTCAGGACCTTTCTACTCTTGAAGGAGTAGGAGGAGGCTGTTCAGCCCTGCCCATGCACCTGCGCATGGTTAGATGGCCTCAGAAGTTCCGGCCTCATATGCCGGAAAAATTCGACGGGGCTGTCAATCCCGCCGAATTTCTTCAGATATACTCCACTGCAATCTTGGCAGCTGGAGGAAACGAGGCCGTGATGGCCAATTATTTTCCAGTGGCCTTAACTGGGACCGCCAGGTCCTGGTTTATGAGCCTTCCACCCAACTCTATCAACAGTTGGGAGGAGCTGTGCCGTCAGTTCACTGCCAACTTCGGGAGTTCATACACCCGACTAGGCACTGAACTAGACCTTTTTGTGGTCGTGCAAAAAGGGGGAAAATCTTTGCGGTCCTTCGTCTAGAGGTTATCTCAGGTACGAAACACTATCCCTTCTATCTCTAGCGCCTCTGTCATTGTGGCATTCAGACAGGGCGTACGGGACAAGAATATGTTGGAGAAGCTGGCGATCAAGGAGATCACCAGCGTCACGGAACTCTTCAGCCTGGCAGACAAATGTGCCAAAGCTGCGGAGGGCCGTGAAATGCACTCCAAACCAGCCTCGGAGGATCACAAGAAATCCTCCAAAGAAGAATCCGCTACCTCCGGGGGTGGCAAGAAGAAAAAGAAGACCAACGGCAAGAAAAAGCCGTCAGCCGGCACATCCAACGTTGCAGCTGCTGCAACTCCGGGTGGCCGGGGGCCACGCCCCGAGAAGCGACCTCGACCGTCTTCTGAAGACGGTGGCAAACCCAAAGTGTGGTGTCCCATTCACAAAACAGGCAGCCACAGTTTGGAAGACTGCCGGGAGGTCCAAAATCTTGCCGAGCGCTACAACAAGCGCCGGGAAGGATCTCCTTTCCGACAGAGGGAAGGAAAACAAAAGGTCGACGAAGCTCTGGCTGAAGAGGAGTTAGGGTTTCAGGATCCCAAAAAGGTCCTGAAGGCCGTTTACACCTCCGTCGATGATGATTCCGACGTCTCTGACAACGAGCGTCGGAAGACCATGAATACCATTTTCGGTGGGTCATGGGATATCACCTCTCGTCGCGTCATCAAGACTATGCGACGGGATATGGCCGCTGTAGCCCCTACAGTCAGGCCGAAACCTCATCGAAAGTGGATGGACACCTCCATCACTTTTGATGCTTCTGATTGCCCGCGAAGCATGGTTGGAGCAGGACATTTACCTTTGATGGTATCTCCTACCATCAATAACATCCAGCTCCACCATGTCATGGTAGACGGAGGTTCGAGGCTCAACCTCATCAGCTTCGAAGCTTTTACTAAGCTTCAGCTCCGACCTTCGGATCTCCATCCCTCTCGACCTTTCTCCGGAGTAGGTCCGGGAGCCGTCACCCCACTCGGAGCTATTACTCTCCCCGTTACCTTCGGGACACGGGAGAAGTACCGCACCAAGAAGTTGGTCTTCGACGTCGCTCAGATCAACTTACCATTCAATGCCATTTTGGGTAGACCTGCCCTGTACAAATTCATGGCAGCTGCTCATTATGGATATCTGGTGTTGAAGATGCCAACACCAGTAGGCGTTCTCTGGATCCGCGGAGATCGTACCACCGGAGTAACTGCTCTGGAAGAACTCCATGCACTCACCACGGCGCAAGAGGAGGACTCCAGGCAGGAGCAAGCTCCAAAACCCCCGAGCATTCGTCAACGAGGCTCGACCTCTGCACCCCGTGTGCAGCCAAGCGGCGACACCGACATACTCGTCAAAGTCGTCCAAATTGGTTCCGATGCCGCTCAGACCACCCGTATATCGGGAGGATTGAACGACAAATAGGAACTCGCGCTCATCACTTTCCTCCGGGCCAACGTTGACGTGTTTGCTTGGCAACCGTCACAAATGCCTGGGATCCCCAGGGAAGTGATTGAGCACAATCTGAAGATCTACCCTGATGCCCGGCCTGTGCATCAGAAGCCTCGGAAGCAATCCGTAGAGCGACAGAACTTCATCCGACAAGAAGTGAAGAAGCTACTCGAAGCCGGATTCATCCGAGAAGTCTTCCATCCAAAATGGCTGGCGAACCCAGTCGTTGTGCCCAAGGCCGGCGGGAAGCTTCGGATGTGCATCGACTACACCACACTGAATAATGCATGTCCAAAAGATCCATTCCCACTACCTAGAATAGATTAGATAGTGGATTCCACCTCCGGGTGTGAATTACTGTGTTTCCTAGACGCATATTCTGGGTATCATCAAATCAGGATGTCTAGGGAGGATGAAGAGCATACTTCATTCATCACAGTAGATGGATTGTATTGTTACACATCCATGCCCTTTGGTCTCAAGAATGCAGCCTCAACTTTTGTACGAGCTATGTACAAAACTTTTGAAGAGCTCATTAGAGACGTAGTGGAAGTGTACTTTGATGACATCGTGGTCAAGGTCAGGAACAAGGAGTCACTCCTAGACACCTTGTAGGCTGTCTTCGACAAGCTGCGGGCCACTTGCACCAAGCTAAACCCGGACAAGTGTGTATTCGGGGTTAGCTCCGGAAAACTTCTTGGTTTCCTGGTAAGTCACCGGGGCATAGAAGCTAATCCGGTGAAGATAAAAGCCATTGAAGACATGCGGCCACCAACCCGTATCAAAGACGTCCAAAAATTAACTGGATGTCTAGCAGCCCTCAGCCGGTTCATATCAAGACTGGCGGAACGGGCACTCCCCTTCTTCAAGTTATTGAGGAAGTCCGAACCATTCCAGTGGTCCGAAGAAGCAGAGAAGGCATTCCAGGAGCTGAAACAGTTCCTCACCACCCTACCAATTCTGGTAGCTCCGTACCCTGGTGAGCCTTTGTTGCTTTATATTTCAGCTACTGATGAAGTCGTCAGTATGGTTCTGCTTGCGGAGAGACCAGAACTACCCCACACTCAGGAATCCAGACCCCTTCGGGAAGGTCCGGAGGTTCCTGAAAGCGAGTCTGGGTCCCAGCTCCCTGATTCGAACCCACAAGAAGTCGCTTCAGGAGACCTAGACCCCTCCGGGAGGGTCCAGGTCATTTCTGAAGAAGCTCCGGGTTCCTCCAGCCAGAACCCGGAGGTCCCCGAAGAAAATCCGGACCCCTCCGACGGGATCCAGATCAATGAAGAGGAAGCTCCGGACCCCTCCGGGAGGGTCCAGACCGTTCAACGCCCGGTGTACTTCATTAGTGAAGTACTACATGATGCCAAGACTCGATACCTAGAGGTGCATAAGCTGCTCTATGCAGTTCTTATTGCCTCCAGGAAGCTTCAACATTACTTCCAAGCTCACAAAGTCTCGGTGGTGACCTCCTACCCACTTCGAGCAATTCTGCATAATCCCAATTCAACTGGGAATATTGCAAAGTGGGCAGCAGAATTGGCTGAATTTGATCTTGAATTTATTTCAAGACAAGCAGTCAAAAGTCAAGCGTTGGCAGATTTTGTGGCAGAATGGACTCCCTCTCCATCAAATCCTGGGGGCCCCAGTGAGCAGAAGACGGAGCATCAAGCTCCAACCTTCACCGAGCCTCACTGGACCCTCTACTTCGACGGCTCCATGCAGAAGCAAGGGGCCGGAGCTGGAATCCTTCTCCTTGCACCAACTGGGGAGAAGGTAAAATACATGGTACACCTTGACTTCAAGGCAACCAACAACATGGCAGAGTATGAAACACTCATCTACGGACTAAAGGCGACACTATCATATGGTGTCAAGCAACTGCTAGTCAAAGGAGATTCACAGCTCATCATCAAGCAGGTGAAAGGTGAATGCTCCTGCAATAATCTCCAGCTAGCTGCTTACCTCCTTGAAGTCTAGAGGCTTCAGAAGGACTTTGAAGTCCTAGATCTCCACCATGTTCAGCGTGCCCATAACGCTGAAGCTGACGAACTCTCGACCAAAGCGTCAACCGGAGCTCCGGCTCCTGATGGAATCTTTGTCCGGAGGTTGTCAAAGCCAACAGCTCAGCCTGCCGAACTGAGTGAAGGGGGCGAGATCAGTATCCCGAAGCTGACGGTCCCGATGGCCCTGTTACCATGGCAACCATCAAGGGTCGTAGGTGCTGCCGGGAGCTCCGAGCAACCCAGCATGCAAGACTCAAAAGCTCAAGCCAGCTCCGATGCATGGATCTCGGAGATCCGGAGCTACTTGAAAGACAACATCCTTCGTGACGATGATGTATTCGCTGACCGGGTAGTCAGATTGGCTAAAAGATACACGCTGGTAGAAGGGGATCTCTACCGGCACGGTGCCAACTGAAAGTGCATCTAGGACTCCCTTGTGGGTTTTGGATGATTTATGACAAGCAATTGGGATCCTAATCCTTTTGTTGAGATGAATGCAGGAAAATGATGAAAAATGAGCAAAGTGCCAAAAAGAGGGAAATTGAGAAGGAAAATGAATTTGAGCTCAAGGAGAAGAAATTAGTAGTTTAGTATGTATGGAGTGTGTTAAGGAAACACACCCAAGAGCTCAATCTCATTTAATCACACACACACAATGCACAAAGCTATACAGGACCGGACTAGTCCGATATCAGCCGGACTAGTCCGATATCTTTCTGTTCCACTTCGGACTAGTCCTCCCCAGTGTGGACTAGTCTTCAACACAATGCACAAGTCACTAGATCGGACAAGTCCGGTCACCACCGGACTAGTCCGATATTCTTTCTGATCCACTTCGGACAAGTCCGGTGATTACACGGACTAGTCCGATATACACTCTGATCTAAATCGGACAAGTCCTCCAAGTGCGGACTTGTCATCCTAAACACTTAGGGTTTAACAGGTCCGGACAAGTCCGATGACAATCGGACTAGTCCGAAGATTTCCAGCAGCGAAATCGGACAAGTCCGTTTTCAACCGGACTAGTCCGATATTCCTGGACACTTAGGGTTTGCTTCGCACAGCACACTGGACTAGTCCGGTCACCACCACGGACTAGTCCGATCTTTCTGAACCCTAACGGTAACTTCTAGAAACCCCATATAAATAGAGGTGCACGGCCCACTTTCACCAACTCTCGAACCCTAGCACCGTCACACCTCCCAAGAGACTCAAAAACCATCTCTCTCCACGAAATTAAGTGCAAAATCAATCAATCCATTGAAGATCACTTCTAGATCATTGGAGAGGCACTTGGCACACGATTGAGCTCTTGGTTTGAATCTCTAACACACTCTTGTATCTCAATTTGTATATTTCGAAGTGTGTTATTGGTGGTCTTGAAACTTGTAATCAAGGGAGCTCTCAACTTGTGAGATCGCCCCTTCAACTTGGTGATTTACCCCTGTGTGATTAGTGGAAGAGGATTGGCCTTCGTGGCTATCCGACGAGGGAAGGGTTGGTGAAGACCCGGTCCTTTTGTGGGCTCCTCAACGTGGACGTAGGTTGCCTTCGTGGTAACCGAACCACGAGATAAATCTTGTGTCTTGTTCGTTTGTGTTCATCATTCTAGTTGATCAACATTATCTAGGGTTTGATTCATTTTGTTGAATTCAAGTTAAATAGTTGAACAAGAATCATACTTGCAATAGAACTTGACATACAACTATTGAACTGTTATTAAAGTTTATATTTCCGCTGCAAACGTCAACGAAACAATCAAATTGACCTAACTTGATCAACCTAGCCCGTGAAATCCGGACTAGTCCGCACTTTACCGGACTAGTCCGATATATCTGGTTTTGACCTTGTTGTTGAAGTGTTACAGGAACCGAGAAATTTCAAAAAGGCCTATTCACCCCCCCCTCTAGGCCTACATTCAATTGGTATCAGAGCAGGTTCTTCAAGAAAGAGTGCAACCACTCGAAGAGATCATGTCGGACATAAAGGAAGTCCAGAAAATCAACAACCAGGAAGAAATGAACAATGACAAGCACCAAAAACTTGAAAAGTATCTCGAAGCCATTCAAGACTTCGATGATGATGATGAGGAGACATTGGAGCTGAAAGCACTCCTTAGAAAGAAAGCGCTTTCCAAAGGGAAATCTAAAGTCGAAGAAAAGAAGAAGGGGAGTAGTCACACCGACTACTCCCGATATCCTTTTAATTATGACCGTTTAAATTCTAACAGCAGTCATTATCTATCTATTCCTCTCGAAAAAGCCCCACACTTCGATGGGAGTGATTACTCCATGTGGAGGCAAAATATGAAGATGCACTTGATTTCCCTTAACCCAAGTTTATGGCATATTGTGTGCACAGGAATAAACATCCCTGATGACGATGAAGAGCTCACGCCAAGTCAAGAGCAAGCCATCCACAGGAATGCCCAAGCCGCAGCCGTTATCACCTCATCTCTAAGTCGAGATGAATTCACAAAAGTGGACGGATTGGAAATTGCCAAAGAAATCTGGGACACACTACAGACAGCAGATGAAGGTGACCGACATGTGCGGGAGGCAAAGATTGAAATGATTGAAGGCGAACTAGGAAGGTTCGCGATTGAGGAAGATGAGTCTCCCCAGGACATGTACAACAGACTGAAGACTCTTGTGAACAAGGTTCGATCATATGGGAGCAAAAAGTGGAATGACCACGAGGTTGTAAAGCTCATCCTTAGAGCCTTTATGCCTCGCAACGTCACACTTTGCTCTATGATCCGAGAAAGTCCCGGGTACAAGAAAATGACTCCGGATGAACTGCTTGGCAAAATCATCAACTTTGAGATGATGGAGAAGCAAGCCAAGCACGTAAAAGAAATAGCCGACCTCACATCAGCCAAGAAGAAGGGAGTTGCCCTAAAGTCCTCACTCAAGCCTCTATCCAAAGAAGCAAGAGAAGCACAACTTGAGGAGGACAGCGATGATGAAAGCAGCGAGCTAGACGAAGAAGATATGATTTTGTTCATGAAGAAGTTCAAAAGAATTATGAAGAAAAGACAAGGAACAAAATCGAGTGAAGGAAAATACAAGGAGAAGACAAAGCCGAAGATGAGGTGGGCATGCTATAATTGTGGTGAGTACAATCACTTTATAGTCGATTGCCCGTATGAGGACAACAAGAAGAAGAGTAAAGAGTCCAAGCGTCAACCGAAGAAATTCTTCAAGAAGAAGAAACAAGCTGAACAAGCACACATCGGAAAGGAGTGGGACTCAAACGATGAGTCCTCATCGTCCGATGAAGAAGAAATGGCTAGCATAGCCATTGAAAGCATGTCCAAGAAACCCACACTCTTCCCCACGCTCGGTGCAAAGAAGGCAAATGGAACTTGCCTCATGGCTAAGGAAGGTAAACGCAAGGTAAACATCAAAACTCCTTCCTTGCATTCTTACTCAAGTGATGATGATCTAGATAGTGATGATGAAGATATGCTAATTGGTTTAGATAGAAAAACTGCTACTAAAATGAAATTCTTGCTTAACCAACTTGTTGAGAAGGAAGAGCTAATTGATCGTCAAGAAAACATGATTATCTCCCAAAAGGAGAAGCATGTCGAACTTGACAATCTTCTAGTTCTTGAAAAGGAGAGAAACCACTCACTAGAGCTTGAGCTAGCTTCAAGCAAGAAAACTTGCTTGGAGTTAACCAACTCAAACGTTGCAATCAAGGATCAACTTGATGACCTAATCAAGGTCAACAAGATCCTTGAAGTGCAGGTTGAGTCACTCAAGCTTAGTGAACCTTCCTCCTCTTCAAGCCTACCTTCTCAACCCACTTCAACTAATATCGCTCATATTTGCAAATGTGATAAAATTAACACCAGGTTGAAGGAAAATTCTACCTCCACAAAGGACAAAAATCCTACCCAATGTGTAATATTTGACAAGGAGAGGATCAACTATGCACGTAGTGCATATTTGGTCCAAAGACCTCCAAATGTCAAGTATGGCATTGGTTACTCTTATGATGGAAAGCAAAGAGCTGGAAATCATAAGAGTAACAAGGGAAGGATTACCTTTGTGAAGGGAGGACCCTCACAACCTGGTAACTCGAAAACTAAAAACCTGAACTCTCATGAAAACCGGACTAGTCCGGTTGTGGTCCGGACAAGTCCGGTCATCCGGACAAGTCCGGTCACACTGACTAGTCCGACCCATAATCAACAGCAACTCTTGTTTAAAACCTTTGCTGCTTCTTATGTATTAATGAAAAATAATGTTGGTAAAGTGTATGCTTATTATGCTGGGCCACGCCATGGGAACACAAAATCCCATGTGTGGGTGCCCAAATGTATTGTTACTAACCTCCAAGGACCCAAGCAAGCTTGGGTACCTAAAACCAAGGCGTAATTTGTTTTTGCAGGCCTACTCCTCCGGTGGATCCAAATGGGTGCTAGACAGTGGATGCACCAACCACATGACCGGAGAAAGGAGGATGTTTGTGGAGTATGAAGTGAACAAGGACCCAAACGAAGGCATCTACTTTGGGGATAACAGTCAAGGAAGGATCCTCGGTACCGGTAAAATAGCAATATCCTCTGAACATACTCTTTCGCATGTTTTACACGTTGAATCTTTAGATTATAACCTGCTGTCCATATCTCAATTATGTGACAAAGGTTATAATTGCCTGTTCACTAACAAGGGTGTGACCGTCTCAAGGAGAAGTGATGGTTCTGTTGCATTCAAGGGTATGTTGAAGGGAAAGCTTTACCTTGTTGACTTCAACAAGGATAAAGCCGAACTCGACACATGCTTGATTGCAAAAACCAACATGGGTTGGCTGTGGCATAGACGGCTAGCACATGTCGGTATGAGGAATCTTCAAAAACTCCTCAAGGGCGATCACATCCGAGGTTTGAAAGATGTTGTTTTTGAGAAAGACAGGCCTTGTAGCGCGTGCCAAGCCGGGAAGCAAGTAGGAGCACATCATCCTGCAAAGAACATTATGACTACGACAAGACCGCTCGAACTACTTCATATGGACTTGTTTGGTCCAATTGCTTACATAATCATCGGCGGTAATAAATACGGTTTAGTTATTATTGATGATTTTTCCCGCTTCACTTGGGTGTTCTTTTTGCATGACAAGTCAGAAACACAAGGAACACTCAAGAAATTCTTCAAGCGAGCGCAAAACGAGTTCTCACTATCAATCAAGAGTATTCGGAGCGACAACGGCACGGAGTTCAAGAACATACAAGTGGAGGAGTACCTTGATGAGGAAGGAATCAAGCACGAATTTTCAGCACCATACTCTCCACAACAAAATGGAGTCGCCGAGAGGAAGAACCGAACGCTCATAGAGATGGCAAGAACAATGCTCGATGAATACAAGACTTCGGATCGATTTTGGGCGGAAGCAATCAACACCGCTTGCCATGCCACAAATCGACTCTACCTTCATCGACTACTAAAGAAGACCCCCTATGATCTACTCACCGGTAACAAACCGAACATTTCATATTTTCGAGTTTTCGGTTCTCCTTGCTATATTTTGAACAAGAATCCCAGGACTTCAAAGTTCGCTTCGAAGTCCGATGAAGGTTTCTTGCTTGGTTATGATTCGAACACTTACGCCTATCGTGTTTTCAACAAGGCCTCCGGACTTGTTGAAGTGGCACGTGACGTAGTGTTCGATGAAACTAATGGCTCCCAAAAGGAGCAAGTTGATCAATGTGAATTAGGTAAAGAGGAAGCCCCCTATCAAGCATTGAAGAGGATGGCTCTAGGCGAAGTACGACCACAAGAGTCATCGTCACAAATACAAGAGGAAAGTGAACCACAAGAGGAGATCAACAATCAAGGGGGAGTCTTGATACAAGATCAATCACAAGAATATGAAGATGATCAACAAATCAACGAGGGCAACCACTCAGGGGGAGAAGAAAATGATCACCAACACTCAACTCCCCAAGTGCCACACCCAAGAGTACACCAACGCACTCAAAAGGATCACCCAATCGACAACATCATCGGTGATATCCAAAAGGGAGTAACCACTAGATCTCGTATAGCTAATTTTTGCGA
Source organism: Tuctoria greenei (assembly GCA_036927565.1). Lineage (NCBI taxonomy): Eukaryota > Viridiplantae > Streptophyta > Magnoliopsida > Poales > Poaceae > Tuctoria > Tuctoria greenei. Next base: position 5,470,947 of record JAYESD010000007.1, read on the forward strand.
GCATTACTCGTTTGTCTCCTTTTTGGAACCACGCAGGACTGAGGATGCATTGAAGGATCCGGACTGGGTGGTGGCAATGCAAGAAGAGTTGAACAACTTCAAGAGAAACGAGGTTTGGGAACTTGTGGAAAGACCCAATGCAAACATAGTGGGCACCAAGTGGGTCTTCCGCAACAAACAAGACGAACACGGGGTGGTGACAAGAAACAAGGCACGACTTGTGGCCAAAGGTTACTCACAAGTCGAAGGTTTGGATTTCGATGAGACTTTCGCTCCAGTAGCTAGGCTTGAATCAATTAGAATATTACTTGCATATGCTACTCACCATGATTTCAAGCTGTATCAAATGGACGTGAAAAGCGCCTTCCTCAACGGACCGATCAAGGAGGAGGTGTACGTGGAGCAACCACCTGGATTTGAAGACGAAGAGTTCCCCGACCACGTGTATAAACTGCGTAAGGCTCTCTATGGCCTCAAACAAGCTCCTAGAGCTTGGTATGAGTGTCTTAGAGATTTTTTAATTGATAATGGTTTTCAAATTGGCAAAGTAGACTATACATTATTCACAAAAAATCAGGATAATGATCTTTTTATTTGCCAAATCTATGTTGATGATATAATTTTTGGATCAACTAACCAATCTTTCTGTGAAGAGTTTAGTAAAATTATGACAGACAGATTTGAAATGTCAATGATGGGAGAATTGAAGTACTTCTTGGGATTCCAAGTGCGGCAACAAAGGGAAGGAACATTCATAAGCCAAACCAAGTACACACAGGACATCCTCAAGAAGTTTGGCATGGACAAGGCAAAGCCCATATAGACTCCCATGGCAACGAATGGCCACTTGGATCTCAATGAAGATGGACCGAGCGTTGACCAAAAGGTATATCGCTCAATGATTGGATCCTTACTATACTTATGTGCATCTAGGCCAGATATTATGTTGAGTGTATGTTTGTGTGCAAGATTTCAAGCCAACCCTAAGGAATGTCATTTGACAGCCGTAAAGAGAATCCTAAGATATTTAGTTCATACACCCAACCTTGGTCTTTGGTACCCAAAAGGCTCAAAATTCAATCTCATTGGGTATTCCGATGCAGATTATGCCGGGTGCAAAGTTGATAGAAAAAGCACTTCCGGCACTTGCCAATTCCTAGGAAGATCCTTAGTTTCTTGGTCATCCAAGAAACAGAATTCCATTGCATTATCCACAGCCGAAGCGGAGTATGTTGCAGCCGGGAGTTGTTGTGCACAACTCCTTTGGATGCAACAAACTCTAAGGGATTACGGTTACAATATGAACCGCATTCCTCTCCTTTGTGATAATGAGAGTGCCATTAAAATAGCCCACAATCCAGTTGAGCACTCTAGGACTAAACACATTGACATAAGACACCACTTCTTGAGAGACCATTCCATGAAATGAGACATATCCATCTCTCATGTCAACACCCAAAAACAATTGGCCGACATATTCACCAAGCCACTTGATGAAAAACGTTTTTGCGAACTCCGAAATGAGCTAAACATTCTTGATTCTCGGAGTGTGGCCTGAAAAGTTGCATACCTGTATGATTGCTTCAAAATATTGATTGAATTGTGAAAATTACCCCTCCCCATTTTTCTCTCGAAAAACTATGTCAATTATTAGATCTTGATGAATTTTGATCATTGTATGATTGTTGTATGCTTACTGGTCAAATTTATCAAGATTGCTCGAATTGTTTTGCCTCTCTATTCTCTATTATTGAACCTTCAAATATATATGAATGGGCTATGCAATTCTTTCCTGGTAACCACGGACTAGTCCGTGGTTATCCGGACTAGTTCGCCCATGCAGAATAGTCCGCAGAGTGCCGGTTAGGCCGGACTAGTCTGACAGACCACGAACTAGTCCGATATAGGTCTCTGGATGACTTCGGACTAGTTCGGTCATGTCCGGACTTGTCCGATTTTTCTTGTCCATAACCCTAGCCGCCACCAAACCCTAATCCATTCACCCCACACTCGCCCCCAAGCTTTCTCTCTCTTGCGCTCGAGCTCCCAAGGCGAATCCTTGATTCCTCCGTCGAAAAGCCTCAATCTTGGGCGGAGATCAAGCTTGAAGACTCGGGGATTGAATTTAGCGGACAAGTCCGGCCTCCAACCCCCAAAATCTCAAGCTTCCTTTGATTTCTTGGTAAATTTTCTTCAAAACCCTAAGAAATCACAAATTTCTCTATTGCTTATCGTTTGGCCTAGCATTCTTCACTAGTTACATGTCTAGTTGATGTACTATGTGTATGCTAGACTAGTTTTACCTTAGGGATCAATTTTTGTCCAGTCTGTTAGGTTTTTGCAGATGAACACCGGACTAGTCCGGTCCAAGTACGGACAAGTCCGGTCCCCCGGACTAGTCCGTGCCTGTGCACCGGACAAGTCCGTTGTTTCTGAACCAAAACCTAATTCTTTAATTCCCTAGTGCCTTCCATTGCCATATTACCTCACCAATACCTTGTATAACTTGTCCTTTCTCTTGATCACTCATTCTCAGATCATGTCGAGCTCTGACAACGAAATCTCCGATTTCGAGGCCGAGTTGGACCACGAGGTGGCACCTCGGTCCTCGGCGGGTCTTGGCAAGAAACGCCAAGAAAGACCTTCCGAGCCTGCTACTTCCCCTCCCCAGGTTCGGAGGAAGGTCTGTGCCAAGAAGCCTGCCTCGAAGGCTGCTCCGTCTACAAGCGGCCTTCGCCAAGCAAAAGGAAAAGGCAAGGGAGTAGCAACGGGGCCAATTGGGCCCTTGAAGCTACACGCTCCCAGGGAAGGGGTCCGAGACCCCAATGAAGAGAGATTCAATGGGAAAGGCAGTGATGTGGCAGTGAAGCTCAGGAGCATTGACTGCTATGGGAGGCCAAAGCAGGCAGCTGATGGAAGGTTTTGGACAAACATCCATGCAGATTTCTACAGGCTGGTCTACCTTCCAATGAAGACTCCGGTGGTGCGCAGTCAGTGGATTGACTGGGCCTACCTAGAGAAGAAGAAATGTGCAGCTTTTGATGAAGTGATAGCAGCTGCAGAGAGACATGGTCTGAAGGATCTCTTTGCCTTCAGACACAACTGGAATGATGAAGTGATAGCACAATTCTATGCAACGTGCCACTTCTCGAGTGAAGATGAAGAAAGTGTGACTTGGATGACCCATGGATCCAAGTACTCCATCACTCAGGAGGATTTTGCAAACCTGCTCCACTTAGACTCTGCTGGAAATGACCACTTAATCACCCATAACATAGGGGTCATTGAGAGGTACGGAATGAAGTTCATGTATGAGCCCAACTCTAAGTATGTTCCTCCCTCCACAAAGAACATGAAGCCCTTCTTTGTGGTCCTTAACAGAGTTCTCCGGAAGACCATTACCCCCAAGGATGGGGATGCAGGGAGTGTATAGGGTTACCTCCGGACTCTAATGAGGGTCATAAGCAAGAAGAGACGGTTTGATGTTGCAGACTATATTTGGAATGATATGGTCAATATCTCAAGTACCCCCAACCGATCCTGTGGCTATGCCCCTTACTTGATGTTTATGATTGAGAAGGTCACAGGGATCGAGTTTGTGAAGGATGTGGAGCACACTCCACTGAGGCCTCAGAAGCCTCAGCCGGTGAGTGTCCAGGCTGCTCCATCGCCGGCCTCAAGCCCCGAGGCACCAACAAGGCAAGAAGAAGCTGCTAGGGCTCCTCCTCCCTCCAGGGAAGCCCCTCAGAAAGGATCCGCCAGTGGGATCCTCAAGTACTTGGCTGCAATTTTCTCCTCATGCAAGAAAACTGAAGTGAAGCTTCACAAGCTAAATCAGAAGAGGAAGGAGAACATGAGGTACATAAAAGCCAATGTGAAGCAGCTGAGTGAGAAGCTGGAGATCAACCCAATTGGATCTCCAGTACTTTCTGAAGATTTTGATACGGACATCACCGAGCTCAGCCCCTTGACTCCCTCTGAGCTTGCCTATTTTGGCATTGGGGGCTCGAGCAGCTCCGCTCCTCCTCCTCCCTCTCAACCTCGTCAAGCGGAAAGCGATGAAGACGATGAAGACGACGAGAGGACTGACAGCGAAGAGTGAAGCCCTAGGACCTTCCTCTCTCTCTTTTTGGTGTCTTGATGCCAAAGGGGGAGAGATTGAGGGGGAGTCTCTAGTCTTAGCTTTAGCTGAATAGGATGCGAGGAGAGAGCTCTCTATGTATTTTTAATTGTGATTGTATTTGTTTAACACTATTTTCATATCATGTTTGGTCCTGTGATGAATTGCTCAATTAATTTGCAAGTGTGTGATGAAATCTGAATTTTTGCTCCTGAAATGCCATATTCACTTGATATTAGTTGATCAATGCAAATTCTGTCATTCTTAACGCATTCATGCTCTTAGTATGCATCCCACCATAAAGAATGCACACATGAATAATTATCTTGTTGCTTGATGTATTTTTGAGTCATATGTGCATACTTTATGAAAATCTCATTTTATACCTCATTTTGTGAAATCTCAATTGGTTGTCATCAATCACCAAAAAGGGGGAGATTGAAAGTGCATCTAGGACTCCCTTGTGGGTTTTGGATGATTTATGACAAGCAATTGGGATCCTAATCCTTTTGTTGAGATGAATGCAGGAAAATGATGAAAAATGAGCAAAGTGCCAAAAAGAGGGAAATTGAGAAGGAAAATGAATTTGAGCTCAAGGAGAAGAAATTAGTAGTTTAGTATGTATGGAGTGTGTTAAGGAAACACACCCAAGAGCTCAATCTCATTTAATCACACACACACAATGCACAAAGCTATACAGGACCGGACTAGTCCGATATCTTTCTGTTCCACTTCGGACTAGTCCTCCCCAGTGTGGACTAGTCCTCAACACAATGTACAAGTCACTAGATCGGACAAGTCCGGTCACCACCGGACTAGTCCGATATTCTTTCTGATCCACTTCGGACAAGTCCGGTGATTACACGGACTAGTCCGATATACACTCTGATCTAAATCGGACAAGTCCTCCAAGTGCGGACTTGTCATCCTAAACACTTAGGGTTTCACAGGTCCGGACAAGTCCGATGACAATCGGACTAGTCCGAAGATTTCCAGCAGCGAAATCGGACAAGTCCGTTTTCAACCGGACTAGTCCGATATTCCTGGACACTTAGGGTTTGCTTCGCACAGCACACCGGACTAGTCCGGTCACCACCACGGACTAGTCCGATCTTTCTGAACCCTAACGGTAACTCCTAGAAACCCCATATAAATAGAGGTGCACGACCCACTTTCACCAACTCTCGAACCCTAGCGCCGTCACACCTCCCAAGAGACTCAAAAACCATCTCTCTCCACGAAATTAAGTGCAAAATCAATCAATCCATTGAAGATCACTTCTAGATCATTGGAGAGGCACTTGGCACACGATTGAGCTCTTGGTTTGAATCTCTAACACACTCTTGTATCTCAATTTGTATATTTCGAAGTGTGTTATTGGTGGTCTTGAAACTTGTAATCAAGGGAGCTCTCAACTTGTGAGATCGCCCCTTCAACTTGGTGATTTACCCCTGTGTGATTAGTGGAAGAGGATTGGCCTTCGTGGCTATCCGACGAGGGAAGGGTTGGTGAAGACCCGGTCCTTTTGTGGGCTCCTCAACGTGGACGTAGGTTGCCTTCGTGGTAACCGAACCATGGGATAAATCTTGTGTCTTGTTCGTTTGTGTTCATCATTCTAGTTGATCAACATTATCTAGGGTTTGATTCATTTTGTTGAATTCAAGTTAAATAGTTGAACAAGAATCATACTTGCAATAGAACTTGACATACAACTATTGAACTGTTATTAAAGTTTATATTTCCGCTGCAAACGTCAACGAAACAATCAAATTGACCTAACTTGATCAACCTAGCCCGTGAAATCCGGACTAGTCCGCACTTTACCAGACTAGTCCGATATATCTGGTTTTGACCTTATTGTTGAAGTGTTACAGGAACCGAGAAATTTCAAAAAGGCCTATTCACCCCCCCTCTAGGCCTACATTCAATTGGTATCAGAGCAGGTTCTTCAAGAAAGAGTGCAACCACTCGAAGAGATCATGTCGGACATGAAGGAAGTCCAGAAAATCAACAACCAGGAAGAAATGAACAATGACAAGCACCAAAAGCTTGAAAAGTATCTCGAAGCCATTCAAGACTTCGATGATGATGATGAGGAGACATTGGAGCTGAAAGCACTCCTTAGAAAGAAAGCGCTTTCCAAAGGGAAATCTAAAGTCGAAGAAAAGAAGAAGGGGAGTAGTCACACCGACTACTCCCGATATCCTTTTAATTATGACCGTTTAAATTCTAACAGCAGTCATTATCTATCTATTCCTCTCGGAAAAGCCCCACACTTCTATGGGAGTGATTACTCCACGTGGAGGCAAAATATGAAGATGCACTTGATTTCCCTTAACCCAAGTTTATGGCATATTGTGTGCACAGGAATAAACATCCCTGATGACGATGAAGAGCTCACGCCAAGTCAAGAGCAAGCCATCCACAGGAATGCCCAAGCCGCAGCCGTTATCATCTCATCTCTAAGTCGAGATGAATTCACAAAAGTGGACGGATTGGAAATTGCCAAAGAAATCTGGGACACACTACAGACAGCACATGAAGGTGACCGGCATGTGCGGGAGGCAAAGATTGAAATGATTGAAGGCGAACTAGGAAGGTTCGCGATTGAGGAAGATGAGTCTCCCCAGGACATGTACAACAGACTGAAGACTCTTGTGAATAAGGTTCGATCATATGGGAGCAAAAAGTGGAATGACCACGAGGTTGTAAAGCTCATCCTTAGAGCCTTTATGCCTCGCAACGTCACACTTTGCTCTATGATCCGAGAAAGTCCCGGGTACAAGAAAATGACTCCGGATGAACTGCTTGGCAAAATCATCAACTTTGAGATGATGGAGAAGCAAGCCAAGCACGTAAAAGAAATAGCCGACCTCACATCAGCCAAGAAGAAGGGAGTTGCCCTAAAGTCCTCACTCAAGCCTCTATCCAAAGAAGCAAGAGAAGCACAACTTGAGGAGGACAGCGATGATGAAAGCAGCGAGCTGGACGAAGAAGATATGATTTTGTTCATGAAGAAGTTCAAAAGAATTATGAAGAAAAGACAAGGAACAAAATCGAGTGAAGGAAAATACAAGGAGAAGACAAAGCCGAAGATGAGGCGGGCATGCTATAATTGTGGTGAGTACAATCACTTTATAGTCGATTGCCCGTATGAGGACAACAAGAAGAAGAGTAAAGAGTCCAAGCCTCAACCGAAGAAATTCTTCAAGAAGAAGAAACAAGCTGAACAAGCACACATCGGAAACGAGTGGGACTCAAACGATGAGTCCTCATCGTCCGATGAAGAAGAAATGGCTAGCATAGCCATTGAAAGCATGTCCAAGAAACCCACACTCTTCCCCACGCTCGGTGCAAAGAAGGCAAATGGAACTTGCCTCATGGCTAAGGAAGGTAAACGCAAGGTAAACATCAAAACTCCTTCCTTGCATTCTTACTCAAGTGATGATGATCTAGATAGTGATGATGAAGATATGCTAATTGGTTTAGATAGAAAAACTGCTGCTAAAATGAAATTCTTGCTTAACCAACTTGTTGAGAAGGAAGAGCTAATTGATCGTCAAGAAAACATGATTATCTCCCAAAAGGAGAAGCACGAACTTGACAATCTTCTAGTTCTTGAAAAGGAGAGAAACCACTCACTAGAGCTTGAGCTAGCTTCAAGCAAGAAAACTTGCTTGGAGTTAACCAACTCAAACGTTGCAATCAAGGATCAACTTGATGACCTAATCAAGGTCAACAAGATCCTTGAAGTGCAGGTTGAGTCACTCAAGTTTAGTGAACCTTCCTCCTCTTCAAGCCTACCTTCTCAACCCACTTCAACTAATATCGCTCATATTTGCAAATGTGATAAAATTAACACCAGGTTGAAGGAAAATTCTACCTCCACAAAGGACAAAAATCCTACCCAATGTGTAATATATGACAAGGAGAGGATCAACTATGCACGTAGTGCATATTTGGTCCAAAGACCTCCAAATGTCAAGTATGGCATTGGTTACTCTTATGATGGAAAGCAAAGAGCTGGAAATCATAAGAATAACAAGGGAAGGATTACCTTTGTGAAGGGAGGACCCTCACAACCTGGTAACTCGAAAACTAAAAACCTGAACTCTCATGAAAACAGGACTAGTCCGGTTGTGGTCCGGACAAGTCCGGTCATCCGGACAAGTCCGGTCACACTGACTAGTCTGACCCATAATCAACAGCAACTCTTGTTTAAAACCTTTGCTGCTTCCTATGTATTAATGAAAAATAATGTTGGTAAAGTGTATGCTTATTATGCTGGGCCACGCCATGGGAACACAAAATCCCATGTGTGGGTGCCCAAATGTATTGTTACTAACCTCCAAGGACCCAAGCAAGCTTGGGTACCTAAAACCAAGGCGTAATTTGTTTTTGCAGGGCTACTCCTCCGGTGGATCCAAATGGGTGCTAGACAGTGGATGCACCAACCACATGACCGGAGAAAGGAGGATGTTTGTGGAGTATGAAGTGAACAAGGACCCAAACGAAGGCATCTACTTTGGGGATAACAGTCAAGGAAGGGTCCTCGGTACCGGTAAAATAGCAATATCCTCTGAACATACTCTTTCGCATGTTTTACACGTTGAATCTTTAGATTATAACCTGCTGTCCATATCTCAATTATGTGACAAAGGTTATAATTGCCTGTTCACTAACAAGGGTGTGACCGTCTCAAGGAGAAGTGATGGTTCTGTTGCATTCAAGGGTATGTTGAAGGGAAAGCTTTACCTTGTTGACTTCAACAAGGATAAAGCCGAACTCGACACATGCTTGATTGCAAAAACCAACATGGGTTGGCTGTGGCATAGACGGCTAGCACATGTCGGTATGAGGAATCTTCAAAAACTCCTCAAGGGCGATCACATCCGAGGTTTGAAAGATGTTGTTTTTGAGAAAGACAGGCCTTGTAGCGCGTGCCAAGCCGGGAAGCAAGTAGGAGCACATCATCCTGCAAAGAACATTATGACTACGACAAGACCGCTCGAACTACTTCATATGGACTTGTTTGGTCCAATTGCTTACATAATCATCGGCGGTAATAAATACGGTTTAGTTATTATTGATGATTTTTCCCGCTTCACTTGGGTGTTCTTTTTGCATGACAAGTCAGAAACACAAGGAACACTCAAGAAATTCTTCAAGCGAGCGCAAAACGAGTTCTCACTATCAATCAAAAGTATTCGGAGCGACAACGGCACGGAGTTCAAGAACATACAAGTGGAGGAGTACCTTGATGAGGAAGGAATCAAGCACGAATTTTATAGAGTCATTGTACAGAGTCGGGTAGTTCCTCCGGGAGAGCAGTCGGACCTTTCCCGAAAGGTCCCCAAAGCTCATGCAACACTTGACACAGTCTCAGGACTAAAAGTGCGGCTAACTACCCTGGGTCAAACGAGAAATGAAACACACTTAGCCTGGTTCCGAACCCTAAGAGTGTACTTGTTTCCTCTGTACCCCGGACCTATAATGAAAGACATCTTCATGTGAAATAGACTCCACGTGCATTTATTTTGTACAGGCTCAACATTTTTATTTTTCTCTTTCTTGTCTATAACAAAGACGTGCAATTCTTAAGAAATTTTAGTTCGACCGGTTTATATACGATTCGAGTTGTATTGTCAGTTGTTTTGGATTCAAATATTGTTCATGGCCAACTCGTCTGAAAGCCGCCAAGCCAATCTAGGGCTGGAGTGTGCTATCGACTTAGCCTGGTCAAGCACCCTAAGTACGCCACTCTACCTACACCCCGGCAGGCCGAAGTAAGGCGGGTCCATGGACAGTTGAACCTAGAAGAAAAGACAACGCATTCGTTCGTATTTAAAATCGCGTTTGACTTAAAGTCTTCTTGAGAATCGTAAGCCACGACGAAATTATAGACAAGGAACGAATTTTACTATTTTTCTTGGCTTAAGTGTGCAGGAAAAATAAAGCCTACGTTGATGGAGAAAAGTCGGAGCTAACTAAGCTCTGACTCCCCTAAGGGGGCCGACCGTCGACGCTTAATAAAAGATGGTGCGAAGACCCCATAAATGGAGTCTGCTGCCAACAAACTAAGTGTTGGCAAAGGTCACTGCCGGAGCTACTCAGCTCTGACACCCCGGAGGAATAACTATCGATACTATACATGTTGATAGAAGCTATTGCCGGAGCTATTAAGCTCCAGCGATGGACAATGCCGGAGCTTCTAAGCTCCGACAACCTCAGGGGACCTTCACTATCGAAGACTTTGAACCTAAATTCTACAAGTTCGGAGCAAATGAGTCTTCAACAAAACACAATATCCTTTTGGTACATGTTCACAATTAAATTGTGTACATCTACCAGGGGGCCAAGTGAAGATAAAAGTGTTGAAGACAAAAAGTGAAATTCGCAAAAATTTGGGGATTTCATTTATCTGGAGACAAGAAATTACATCTGGAGACAAGGGATTACAAAATTGAGGAAGAAGAAGAGAAAATACAAGTGAGAACTACAGAGATGGTCCTAGACCCTATGGAAGAACTGGGCGACCTCCGATACGCTGGCTCGGGTAGCTTCGCCTTCTCCTTCGACGGGGCCTTCAAGCACCGGGTCCAGAGGAAATTGGGAGTTCCGGCTGGTGTAGCACGTCAGCACATACTCTGCGACGTTCCTCGCCAGGGATTGCCCCTCAACCTCCAGTTGGTCCGCGATGACATCGCCCACCTTGGAGAGCTTGCTACCCGCTGCGCTCAACGTCTGCAGCGCAAGGTCCGGCTCCGGCTCCGGATCATCCGGGCGCACAGGGCTGGAACCCAGCGGCATCAGCGCGTCGTTGGACTTGCCCAGGAACTCCCAAATCTGTAGGGAGTCCGCAGTCCTCAAAGCCTTCATCTCTTCCAGGGATCTCCTGGCCGCCGTCAGTTCGGAATTCTCACGGGCGAGGCACTCAACTTCTTTGGCGTTTTGCTGAATATTTTCAGCAACCCGCCTCTCGAGTCTTCCGAGCTCCTCCCGGAGGTGGATCTTGTTCGGCGGTCAACCAGGTCCTTCTCCCTAGCCTGCACTTTTTTCTCCCGGGCAACAAGGACACACTCGTATTCGTAGAGTTCCTGCCCTCGCACCCAGGTCTTCTCCTCTTCCTCTTGGCAGCGCTCTTCCAATTTCTTGGTGCGCTCCTCGAGGCCCTTGTCAGCCAGAGCTACTTTCTCGGTAAGCTCATCTTCCCTCCTCAGGACATCATCCCACAGCTCAAGGAGTTTCTGCTCTTCATTCTCGAGCCGTTTCTCCCTCTCTTCAAGTGTCTCTCGGCGCTTGATGAGTGCAGTGTTAATGACCTCCAGCCTTTCATGGCGTTCCTCGGCCGCACTGTTGGCTGCTTTGGCCTGATTGTAAATCTCCTGAGACTGAGCGTCGAGGGCCCGAGCATGCTCTCCCTCTCATCCAACAACTTGCCCCAGTACTCCAGGCGAACCTTCTCCCGCTTGATCCACTCCTTGTCATCCGCTAGCCTCGACTGCGCCAGCTTGGTCTCGAAGTAGAGCCGGTTACGCCACCGCCTAAGGGTTTGGCGCTCCTCTTCAAGAGCCTTGCTGTCGTGGAAGAAGGCCAATTGGACTTGACGCAGACTGGAGCAGGCGTTGTCGATAGACATCGACAGCGGGATGGGCTCCGGACCTGCTGGGGTCTCCTCTGCTGGTTCCAGCGGGTCTTCACATACAAAAATTGGGTCCCACTCTATGAGAGTGGACCCCTGAGCTTCCAAGGCACTAGGGCCGTCCTCCGGGATGGCCTCAATCGCCATCGAAGAAGGCCCCGCCGCCAAGTCTTCATTCACCCCCTCGGGCAGGGGGCCAGCGACTTCACTTGGGCAATCCGGCTCGGCCGCAGGTACCTCCGACATCGTCGCTTCCAGAGCAGTAGCTGCTACTGGCTCCGGTCTGGGCACCTCTTCCGAGGGAGGCTCGAGCTCCATCTCCTCCATCTCCTCTTCAACCACCGGCTCAGGAGCTGGAGGATCTTCAACTTCGACCGGCCCTGAGGCCAGAGCTCCAACAATAACCGGCTCAACGGCCAATGCTTCGGAGGTAGCCAGCTCAACTGCCAGAACTACCTCGACCTCCGTCTCGCATGCCGGTGCTTCAGTCATCTCCGGCTCAACCGCCGGGGCTTCGACAATTTCCGGCTCCGAGGCCGGGACTACTACTTCCTCCGGCTCAACAGCCGGAGCTTCCATCATCGCAGCACCAAGACCCGAAGCTTCAACCTCCAGGATAGGTGCCGCTGGCGTGTCTTCACTCTCGTGGTCCGGCGCTACCACGAGAGCTTCTCGGGACGAGTCGAGGTCCATGACCACGACAGCCGGCGCCGGAGCTGTCGCAGCCTCAACCATCACTTGAGGCGGCACCGGGACAGGAGCAGAAGCTCCCACCCTCACGGCCTCAGACACTGTGGCTGAGGGTGGAGCCTCACTCCCCTTCTTGGGGACGCTGCAGATGATGAACGAAGAAAGTTAACAAACAATTGCTACAATTAAAATAGTTAACCAAGGTAAAGATCAAAAATTACCTTGGAAGGCTTCCGCACCAGCTTGCGCGGAACCTTTTTCCTGGACGTTCCGGGCTGGCCACGGTCGGCGTAGAAGCTCCAGAAGGCCCCCCGGAACTTGTCGCGGCCACGGGCGTTTCCCGGGTCGAGGCTATCCTCGATCGGGAAGAACCCCCGGACCCAGGTGGCTATCCTCAAAAATTACCTTGTCGAGGCATGTTGCAACTTCCTCTTCCGGCTCTCCGGCTCATTCGTCAGCTCCTTGCCCTTACCGACGACCTCGACCCTCGGCTGTGGGGCAGGGACGGAGCCATCTTCGGGCATTCCGGGGATCACCACCTGGGTGGTTGATCTTCTCTCGACGACACCAAGGTCGTCAAGTGCGGGCATCTTCCCCCGGAGCTCCCTGCTGAACTCCACTTACACGTTCAGAGGGAGAAAGGTCGACGGTGGAGTCAAGTCGTCACTGTCGACGTCGATGTCGTGCTTGAATTTCTTGAGGTGGAACTCCAAGGTTTTCCCCACCATGTTGGACTTCAACCCGGTCTCAACCCGGTCCTCGTCCATCACGCTGTTGAGGGCCTAAGCGAGCTTCTCCCTCCTCTTCAGCGGCGCCCACCTGTTGGCCAGGAAATTGCAAAATACCACCTGAGGAGTCAATCCTCCCTCCACGCATTGGCGGATCCTGGTCAAGGCGGGGTTGAAAGCTTCCGCCAGCACCGGAGCTTCACTCCAGATCATCGTGTCGATGCTGGGCAGACTGTCGGGCAGCTCCAACCTCTCGTGCTCCTCCACCCTGATGATTATCCAATCTTTCTTCCAGTCATCCCACTTCCCGGAAGGAAACGACCGGAGGTACTTGAATGGGCACTTCTTGCGCTTCACGAAGTAGTAGAAGCCAAGGTACTCTTTGCTCCGGCCGGTGGTGTGGACGGTGAAGAAGGTCCGGAAGAGTTCGATGCAGGGGGGGATGCCCACCCACATCTCACAGAAGTGGACGAAGATAGACACGAGGAGAATGGAGTGAGGGCCAGGGTGGTATAACTGGAGACCATAGAAGTCTAGCAGCATCAAGAAGAAGGAAGAAAAAGGTGGGATCAACCCCACCATGGCGTACGAGGAAAAGTACACCATTCGCCGGCGTGCTCCTTCTCGAAGGGGAGCTCTCCGCCGACACAGACTGAACGGTTGAAGAAGTCCGAGGACCACCCCATGAGGGCCCGAACCTTCTTCAAATCGTCGTCGGTCTTCAAACAACTCTCGCGCAGACCCAACTCCATCGCGGCACGGCTAGGCAAGAGAGGAAGAGCGAAGCACGAGTTGGGAGTTTGAGCGCAAGATCAAATGAGAGGCGTAAAGAACTCCCGACGGTGCGCGTTTTCCTTCTTAAGTAAGCCCTCGCAACGCTTGGATGGAAACCGCAAGGAAGTCGATGATACCATTCAAAAATTCCACCCAGCTGATGACAAAAGGGCCCGGGACCACCCCGACGATCAAGTCGAGGCTATTACCCAGGCGAACGGTTGTCATCACGAGGCAGGAAACCCAAAGGCGGCGACCTGACAAGGCGCGCGGAACCGATACGGTTTTCATATCGGGAACCGACGACCTTCAATTGCGTGAGATTCGCACGTCAAAGATCTCATCTGCCGCACGAGGTGCGCCACGCGGCGGGGATCTAACTATAAATCCCTGCCAACGGCACCTTCAAAGACCCTTGAAGACTCAGTTCAAGAGTCGCGAGGATGGACCCACCTCCGACGGAATGACTTCACCCCAGTGATCTTCCTCGGAGGTAGGTCCAGGGGGCCACTGTCGGTACCCTAAAAACCGTACACCCCTTGAGGTTACAAAGATCTCAAAGGGAAGTCATCTACTTGGTTTGAAGACCCACGGAGGCCCACATGTCAAACATGACCGGACCCACTTCTCCAACATGGTTAATCCCTGGATCACCACGTGTACAACCAAACCGGAGCTACCGCCCACAAGGGGGAAGCTCCGGGCCACGTACTGAAACGGCACCTCCGGACTTAACCCCAGACTGAGAGAAGCTCCGGACCTGACACGTGTCTGGTAGCCCCGGAGCTACCTGCTTCCCACAGCAAGCTCCGGAGCTGCCACGTGTCCAATCGTCGGATCTTCAGCTTCTAACCTTCGGAAGACATTGTAACGGCTCCGGATCTTCAAAGGAGAGCTAAGGACTTCAAGACCCAATTAAGTGTCATTAATGCCATATTAATGACACTTAAACGGACAATCTTAACACCAGTAACGGTGTTGTCAAAGCCCATTACAGGATCATTAAAAGCAATTAAGTGTGTATCAATACTAGTAACCGCTGGGGCCACATGTCGGGCCAGGCTAACTTGTAACGGCCTGCCCTTGTACTATAAAAGGACAGGCCGGCGATGCACACGGGGATGTTCTCGGGCGATCATACGCGCCTCATACGCACGTGACAAAGCTCATACTGCGAATACAACACCAACACACCCGTGGAGTAGGGTATTACGCTCAGGTGGCCCGAACCACGTAAATTCTTGTGTCTCCTGTGTCAAACTCCTATTCACCTTCTTGAATCTCCGCACGCCCACACCGAACTTCAAACTCCCCTGTCACTTTAGTAGTGTAGGGAGATCTGCCGGTTCTAACCGCCGACAAGAACAATACACCATACAAGTAATAGAACTACTATTATGCTTGAATATGCTATGATTATGATTTAAATTGGAGTTATGAGTGATTTATTATTTTTCATAGCTAAAGAAATGCATTTACTATTTATTTTCCATTTTTAGTATTTATTTACAAGCTAAAAACATTTTTAATGAGTTTTCTATAGCCAAAATATATTTTATATGCATTTTATAAATTTTATTTCAGCATAAAACATTTTATAAATAATTTTCCTACTATTTCCATATTTATTCTCTATTTTGAATATTTATTTATAGCTAAAAGCATTTTTATCAAATTTTCTATTGTCAAAATATATTTTATATGAATTCTACAATTTTATTTCAGTATAAAAAGATTTATAACCATTTTTACTATATTTTCTATATTTATTTTATCACTTAAAACATTTTTCCATGCATTAAATATATTTTTCTACAATTTAATTCTATTTTCTGGGATTTTCATATAAAAACAGTAACAATTTACAAAGTATAAACTAATTTCCCTAAAGTTGAGGTGTTGTTTTGTAATTTTTCCATATAGATAGAGGTTAAATGTAGTATTTTATAAAATTCCAGGGGCATAAAACAATATTTACTAAATTTAACCTAATTCTAGAGAAGTCCAGGGGCATCTTCATAAAAGTGAGGACCTATTCTTGATTTAGTTTAAAAGTACAGGGACCTCTCTGCAAGTTTGCCTTTTCTATTTCTTTGCATTTGTTTTTCTAAAGTAAAAGGTGTGGAATAGTTCTATACAGCCGTGGACCAAGGGAAGGGGCGTTGGTTCATGGGTCCACGGTGGACCAAGGGCGTACCCCTTCGAGGGGGGGGGGGGGTAATCTTGGCCGTCTGAAAGGATCCGAGGGCCGTGGCTCGGCCACGTCACCTCCAGTGAGGTGGGCAGCGTCGGCAGCCAGGAAACCGGCGGCCCATGGCCGGCCACCACCGGAGAATCGCCGGAACGGCGCCCGGTGCTCCAAATTTGACGGGAAATGGGTTGGAAGAAAGAGGAGAAGACGAGGGACTCACCTAGGGCGGCGCACGCGTGGGAAACAGGCCGACGATGGGCTTCCGACGGCTGGTGCGGCAGTCGGACCCTGATGCCGTCGATGAGGCGCCTCGGGCGTCTATACACGGCCATCAGAGGCTCTATGAGAGCGGTGTTGCGTCTCAGTGCTTGGGAGAGGGTCGGGGCGACCGAGGTGCCTCAAATCCGCAGCATAGCGAGCTCTAAGTGGCGGTCATGGAAGCATGGCTCAGCTAGGGTTTGAGGATGGGGAAAATGGAGTGTGGGGTCGGTATTTGTAGGGGAAACGCCTGTGAGGGGGGCGGCGGTTGCCAAGACGACGTGGGAGCGGGTTCGGGGCAGGGGGCGCGGGCGTGCCGTGGAACGGCCGCGGGCAGAGCGCAGGAGGCGGCAGTTGCTGCTGTGGAGGGGAAGAAGATGACACGCGGGGCTCGCATGACAGTGAGGGAGAGAGAGGAGGCGGTGGGCTGGATTTGCTGGGCCGGTGGGGAAGAGAGGGGGGAGGAAGAGGGATTGGGCCGCGGGGGTGGATGACCCAGGTAAGGTTTTACTTTTTTTTTTCATTTCTTTTGATTTTTTTGTTTTCTTTTCTCAATTTTTAAATTTAACATAAATTCATATTCTTATTCAAAGGTTGGTGTTTTACTTCAATACAATTATACACACTTTTTCCATTTATTTTATTTTTTCTATTATTTAATTATATGAAATTTTGGTTTTCTTTTATTCAAAAATTACGGGTGTGACACATTCCCAACCTGGACTCTTGTGGAGCTAAAGAATAGGTCTCTGTCAGTGCTATCCTTGATTTTATACAGATCTTTCCACGGTCGTTGCGGTTCAGTCCAACCCAGCCAAAGCCATATGAGGCGTAGTGCTCTTCCAAATCTTTCTAGGTCCTTGATTCCTAGTCCTCCTATCTTTTTTGGCCTTGTGCAGGTTGACCATTTGACCAGACAATGTCCATTAGATACCTGATTTGGGTTCTTTCCCTTCCATAGAAAACTTCTACGATATCCGTCAATCTTTTTCATGGTCCATTTTGGGAGTTTAAAGATACTTAGGAAATATGTTGACATTGCAGACAACACTGACTCGATCAGTACCTCTCTCCCTGCATATGAAAGTAGTGTTCTTTTCCAACCCGGTAGCTTATTCCCTATTTTCTGGATGAGTGGTTGAAAAGTAGCTCTTTGGAGTCGTCGGAAGTGCAAAGGCAGACCAAGGTACGTAGTCGGGAAGGCCTCCAGTTTGTACTCCATCTCCTGCAGACCTGTTAGTTGTGGTTCAGTGCATTGAATCGGGAACACTTGTGTCTTTGCCATGTTCATTCTGAGTCCTGATGCATCACCAAAAATATTCCAGCAGCCCCCGCGTCACTTCAATTTCCCTCATCGTCGGTTTGATGAAAACCGCTGCATCGTCGGCATAAAGAGACACTCTGAATTGACCGCAGTTTTTGTGAATAGGCTCCAGAAAACAATTATCTTGTGCAAACGTAAAGAGGTGGTGTAGCGGCTCCATTGCCAGGAGAAAAATCATCGGTGATAATGAGTCACCCTGTCGTACTCCACGAGCATGCTGGATCGTCGGACCTGGTTCCCCATTCAATAAAAAGGCTGATGACGCAGTGCCCCATAGATTATATATCCAATTCCTCCACCGGACTCTAAATCCCAGAAACGTCATCACTTCAAGTAAGTAGGCCCAACTGACTGAATCAAAAACTTTTGAAATATCTAGTTTGATGAACAGTGCTGACGATTTTGCTCGGTGCAGCTCTTTAATCAGTTGTTGTACAAAGAGGAAATTCTCATGGATACATCTCTTCTTACTGAAAGCATTTTGATTCAGAGCTACCAGCTTATGCATCTCCGGGGCTAATCTGTTGGCCAGGATCTTAGAAATGAGCTTGGCGAAGCTATGGACCAAGCTGATAGGCGAAAATACCCCACTCGCAGTGCATTCTCCTTTTTTGGGATAAGGACAACAAAGGCACGGTTGAGCCATTGTAGATCTTGCTGATTCATCCCATAAAATTGGTTAAGTTCCGCCATTATGTCCTCCTTTATCACATTCCAACACGCCCTAAAGAAAGCACCTATAAAACCATCGGGCCCCGACGATTTTTCTTTTGGCCAACTCATGACAACATGTGAGATTTCATGCATCGTAAATGGTAGCTCCAAATGAGACAAAGGTTGCGGTAGCCAGCCGAGTGCCGCTAAGTCTAGGGACAATGTCCTGATCGCTGGTGTTCCCAGTTGCTGTTCAAAGTGATGGAGAACCGCTTGCTCCTTTGCTTTATGGTCCACTCACAAACCCTCATCTGTTTGTATGGCATGAATGTAATTTTTCTTACTTCGCGTATTAGCCACTATGTGAAAGTATTTTGAGTTAATGTCTCCCTTGCTGAGCCAGGTGAGTCGGGATTTTTGTCTTGCCCGAGATTTTTCAATGGCTGCTAGCCCGAAAAGACGTTTTTTTAGCAGTCTTCTTAGGTTTGCCTCCCCCGGAGTCAAAGTTCTTAACTCCAGCGCCCGATCCATTTGTAAGATCACCTCTCGACATATACTAGCCGCCAGTTTTCCTTGCGAGATCAATGTGCGTGCCCATTGGCGCAGCGCTTTAGTGGTCCTCTGTAGTTTTATATGTAGGCGAAACATAGGGTTCTGATGGTTAGTGTTTGAGTTGATGATTTGTGGATCTTCCCATGCTTTTTTGACACAGTCGATGAAACCCTTCATTTTCGGCCAATATGCTTCAAATCGGAAAGGGAGTCTAGAGAACAGTCGAATAAGTGGCTGAATGATCAGTGGGCAGTGATCTGATATGGAGGTTTATAGCGGATGGAGGATCGGGTTAGCGTAGATTTCCTCCCATTGAATAGTTGAGAATACACGGTCAATCCGAGTTAGAGTTGGTTGTTCCCTCTCATTGGACCATGTATAGCTACGATCCACTAGTGGTACCTCTTTGACTTATATATGGTTTATGGCCCGTCTGAATCTATCCATCATACGTCTATTCACCCTGCTGTTGTTCTTGTCCACTTCTTGGTAAATGAGATTAAAGTCCCCCATAATCAGCCACACTGGCCTGGCCTGTAGCTTAAGCTCTCTTAATTCCCCTAGGAACAGTCTCTTTTCCATGTCAGATTGTGGACCGTATACACCCGTCAAGGTCCATTTGACACCTGTTCTGATGTCTGTTACCGTTGCAGATACCGTGTATTCCTTAATCAGGATCTCGTCCAAGGTCATGCGTTGCTCATTAACCGCAATAAGAATTCCACTTCTTGTGCTCTGCGCTGGTAGAAAAGAGAAGTGCTCCTCAAATTCTCTGCCTAGAAAGTTTGCTATTTGTTGCCGTGAGATTACGTCCAGCTTTGTTTCCTGGAAACAGATAAGGTCTGGTTTATTTTGGCGCACAATTTGGCGTACTTCCTCTTGTCTCGTCGTATTGTTTAAACCCCTCACATTCCATGACAAGAAGACAATTCTTAATCAATGCACTCATTATATAACCAGGCATACCACACAACACCAAAATACATTGTTATCCTCCCGACCCACCTCAGGAGGCACCACAAAATAAACATAGTTCTCCCCACAGCCAGCTCCATCATCGCCCTCGTACCACAACCCAAAATAGCACACCTCCATAGCATAATAGAGGCCCAAAAGCAAGACACCTGGCGTACACTAATCATAGATAAGAGGGTATCCACCAGCCCAAGGGCTAGTTATCAGGCCACCACCGCTGGGGCCTCCTCCTCTACAATCTTGCTCTTCTTGGACATCCTTCAAGCCACCACTTCCTTCTTGCCCTTGTCACCTTTGCTCTTCTTGTTCTTCTTTTTCGTTGCAGCCTCCGTAAGCTTAGTGATGGCTCAAGTGCTGGTTCTGACAGGGGTTTGTTGTATACTTCCATGTACTTCTGCATGGTCTGATCATCTAACTCCTTGTCTTCTTCCAAGATTCCCCACTTCTTGCCAGAACTTCCTGTGCCTTTTTGACACAGGATTTAGCTTTCATATTCCTCTTCTTCTCTTGAAGTCTTGGGCTATTTCTAGTTGTCTTCTCCCCCTCTTGCATATTTTTTGGGTTAGCTGTCTGATTCTTAGTCGGCCAGGCCAAAATAGGCTGAGCTATCATTGAGGCCACTGCTTCAGTAATAGTTTTGGTCAAGCTTTCAACTGTCACTACCTCTTTGCCCTTGTCTCCTCTCAGCGCCCCGACCACAGTGGTGCCAGGACTAGCATCCCCAGTTATCATTAGCCCCTGGCTGCTCCTTGTGGTCGACTCCTTCAGAAGAGCCTTCTCCTTGGGTTGCACTATTTCCAGTGCATTATCAGGGATTGTTCCCAGCTGGTTCTGACTGGTCTCCTCAAGTTCTGGCTGGTGGAGGGTGATAGATTGTATGGCACTGAATGACCACTATAGGTCATGGGCTCTTATATTTATAGAGAAATATATACATGGTATGTTACATGAGTTCCAAGAATAGATGATGTCCTTCTATCTATAAATATAGACTACTATACATAACATATTCTCTACCAAATATACTACTGATGTATATGGTAGTCTATCTAACATACCAAATATACTCCCGACATATATGTTAGCCAATATATCATACCAAGTATACTTTCCACATATATGGTAGTCAATATAACATATCAAATATTGATATATGCTTCCATGTTTAACACCCCCCCTCAATCTGGACGGTGTGATACTAAATTCAGATTGCGTCGAAAACTATTGAAGGAGGAGACTGGTAATGGCTTGGTAATAATGTCGGCGAGCTGATCTTTAGATGATACAAATCTCACATCGAGTTGACGAGATGATACTCGTTCACGAACGAAGTGATAATCAACCTCAACATGTTTCGTCCGTCGATGAAAAATTGGATTGGCAGATAAATAGGTGGCACCAATATTATCACACCATAGACTGGGTGCTCGTGATTGCGAAATCCCAAGCTCAAGCAAAAGCAACTGAATCCAAATCAATTCTGCAGTAGCATCAGCAACTGCCTTATATTCAGCCTCTGTACTTGAACGAGACACTGTTGGCTGTTTGCGTGAACTCCAAGAAATAAGGTTACCACCAAAGAATATGGCATATCCGCCAGTGCTTCGACGATCATCAGGATTCCCAGCCCAATCAGCATCTGAGAACGCACTAAGTAGTGAAGAGCCAGACTTGATGAAGCATAATCCCATATCAATAGTTTCATTAAGATATCTTAGAATCCTTTTGACCGCCGCCCAATGTACAATAGTTGGAGTTGATAGAAATTGGCAGACTCTGTTGACACATAAAGAAATATCATGTCTTGTCAATGATAGGTATTGGAGGGCACCAACAACACTTCGATATCTTGTAGTATCTTCAGACGAGAGCTTTTCACCCATATCTATTCCCAACTTCTCAGTAAGAACCATAGGAGTGGACACACCTTTGGAGGTGAGCATATTAGTTCGGGATAATAAATCTTGTATGTATTTGTGTTGTGTCAGAATGAGCCCCTGAGAGGAATGACATACTTCAATCCCAAGAAAATAACTGAGTCTACCAAGATCTTTTACTGCAAAATCAGCCTTAAGTTGTGTAAGGAGTCTCTCAGTAGCCACAGAAGATGAGATGATTATAATAATATCATCAACATAGATAAGAATATATATGTGGATATCAGCCTTGTTAAAAATAAAAAGAGAGACATCTGCCTTTGAGGCTGTAAATCCCAACTCCAAGAGTTTGGAGCTAAGGCGAGAAAACCAGGCACGTGGTGCTTGTTTGAGACCATAAAGAGATTTATCCAACTTGCAAAGAAAATTGGGATGTTGAGAATCCACAAATCCAGGAGGTTGTTTCATATAAACATCTTCATGAAGAAGACCATGTAGAAAAACATTCTGGATATCTATTTGTCGAATAGCCCAACCTCGAGAAACAGCAAGGGACCATAAAAGTCGAATAGTAGTTGGTTTAACAACTGGACTGAAAGTATCATCATAATCAATTCCATATTGTTGTTTGAAACCTTTAGCAACCAGACGTGCTTTGTAGCGTTCAATGGACCCATCTGGCTTTTGCTTTAGCTTGAAGACCCATTTGCAGTCAATGACATTAATACCAGTACGAGGAGGTACTAAATGCCATGTTTTATTTTTAATGAGTGCCTGAAATTCATCATTCATGGCCTGACGCCACATAGGATGCTCCATAGCAGCAACATGAGAAGTAGGCTCAGAAGTACAGGACCGTACCACAGAATATGTAACTGTACCGTCTGTACGTACCTTTGGACGCCTAATATTATTTTGTAGGCGCGTCCGGTACGAATGGACAGAGGGTGCGTCAGCCTCGACACCTGATTGGGCCTCAATATTAGGAAGCGCATCCTGTTTTACACCATTAACTGGCAGGCAATCAACAGGTATGGTAGGTGCTCCCAAATCTGATTCATGTTGCATGGATGGCAGCATATCTGGAGCAGATCTTTGAGATAAGGATTCCTGATTATCTGCATCCAAAGAGTTAGCAGGCAGAGATGCATGTATATGATCATTTTCCAAATTAGTACTGCTGTTTCCCAAATGCAACATGCGCAAATCAATATTACTATGTGTCGATTCCAAATTTTGGGAAGGATGGGGTGGAGTTCTTGTGAAAGGAAAAATATTCTCGTCAAAAATAACGTCTCTGGAAATATAGACACGACCAAAATCAGTATCAAGACATTTATACCCTTTATGTAAAGAGTTGTAGCCTAGAAAAACACATTCCTTGGATCGAAAAGAGAGCTTATGTTTGTTATAAGGACGAAGATGAGGCCAACAAGCACACCCAAAAACTTTTAATAGTGAGTAATCAGGTGGTGTATTAAATAGATGCTCTAAAGGGCATTTGTTATCAATAACTCGAGTAGGAAGACGATTGATGAGGTATGTGGCTGTAAGAAAAGCTTCATCCCAAAATTTAAGGGGCATGCCTGCATGAGCTAAGAGAGCAAGACCGGTTTCAACAATATGACGATGTTTGCGTTCAGCAGAACCATTTTGTTGATGTGTATGAGGACATGAAACACGATAAGATATGCCAAGAGAACGAAAAAATGTGTTGTGAATTTTCTGGTATTCCCCACCCCAATCATATTGAACACACTTAATTTTACCATCAAGGAGACGCTCAACATGCACTTGAAACTGTAAAAATATACGAGGAGCGTCAGAACGATCATGCATTAAATAGATCCAAGAAAATTTACTAAAATCATCAATAAAGCTGATGTAATACTTAAAACCACCAACAGATTGGGGTGCAGGTCCCCATACATCAGAGAAAATGAGTTCCAAGGGTGATGTAGACCGATGAATAGAACTTGTGTATGGTAATTGATGACTCTTGGCTAGTAGACATGCATTACAAACCGACAAAGATGACTCTCTAGGACATGAAATATTATTGAGATGCAAAATTGACCGAACTACTTGGGATGAAGGATGACTGAGTCGGGCATGCCATTGGGCTTGACTAGTAGAATTGCTCGCTAAAGCATGCTTCAGGGCAGCGACATCGGATGACTTGATAGGATAGAGGCCAGACTCACATCACCCTTCCAAAAGACTTTTCCTCGAAGTTCGATCCTTAATAGAAAAATGCCATGGATGGAATTCAAAAAAGACATTATTATCACAAGAAAATTTATGAACGGAAAGAAGATGTTTGGAAATATCAGGCACATGCAAAATATTGCGCAATGCAAGAGGGCGAGCAGCAGTATTAATTGAAGAATGACCAACATGCATAATCTGCAAACCTGCTCCATTGCCGACTTGCACTTGTTCGCCTCCATGATAGCGTTCACGGACAGCAAGGCGATCGAGATCACATGTAATATGATCGGTTGCGCCCATGTCACTGTACCAGTTGGGATCGATCTTGTACGAGTTTGTGGACGCCAAGGCTGCTGAGGGGGCTTCATCCTGGTACGTGTTGTCCATCCTATACCAGCACTTGATGGCGGTGTGGCCGAGCTTGCCGCAGATCTGACATTGAGGACGAGGGCCGTTATCGCGACGATCACCGCGCGACTGGGTGCCGCCACGAGACCGACCGCCACGGCCATGGTCACCACGACCGCGACCACGGGATGTACCGCCACGCCCCACGTAATTCGCGGAGGCACCATAGTTTAGTTGTAGTTCCGTCAGGTGCTGGAGTTGTCGGGCTTCGAATGCGACCAAGTGAGCGAAAATGTCATCGAGGGATAGAGCCTCCGTCTTTGTCGTCATCGAGGTGACGAATGGGTCGTATTCAGCCGGGAGACCTGCAAGAAGATAAGCGAGAACCTCCTCATCACGGAGGGGAGCATCAGCGGCAGCGAGCTCGGTGGCGAGCCCCGTGATTTTGCGGAAGAAGTCAGTGGCGGACAGATCACGTTTCTTCGATGTAGCGAGTTCCACACGGATTTGCACCGTGCGCGCCTTCGTAGACGAGGCGAACTTCTTCTGTAGGGAGTCCCATACCTCTTTTGAAGACGCGGCATTGACGACATCCCGAAGAACTTCTTTGGTCATCGACGATAGAAGACCACTCAATAGTTGTTGATCTTGATCATACCCGTGTTCGTACGCTGGGTTGGAGACTTGTTCAGCACCCGGGGCCGTCGATGCGGCAACCTTCTTCTCAGGTGCAGCGTGGGTGCCATCTAGGTACCCAATCAGCTTTGAGCTTTGGAGATACGGCAGGAGCTGAGCGCGCCATAGGAGGAAGTTGGATTTTGTCAAACGAATAGTGACAACTTGGTGAATAGGGATCGAGGCCATGGTGGTGTTGTGGGCAACAGACATGATAGAGGAGGAGGAAGTGGTGGAGGAGGAAGAAAAATTTGTGGTATGATTCAGAACCTTGGCTCTGATACCATGATAGATTGTATGGCGCTGAATGACCACTATGGGTCATGGGCTCTTATATTTATAGAGAAATATATACATGGTATGTTACATGAGTTCCAAGAATAGATGATGTCCTTCTATCTATAAATATAGACTACTATACATAACATATTCTCTACCAAATATACTACTGATGTATATGGTAGTCTATCTAACATACCAAATATACTCCCGACATATATGTTAGCCAATATATCATACCAAGTATACTTTCCACATATATGGTAGTCAATATAACATATCAAATATTGATATATGCTTCCATGTTTAACAGAGGGCACCATTGAGTTCAGTCACTGATAGAGGTATAGGGTTCTCCATTTGTGTCTCCTGATGCTTAGGAACTACCTCCTCCGTGGAAAGGCTGTGATCAAGTGAATAGCCTGGATCAAGGCCACTCACAATTGGGGTCACTGGATGCTTGTATGGCTCACTTCCTGCACTAAGATGAGTCAAAGTTTGTGTTTCTGTGATCTTCTTCGCTATTGCGGATGCCGTCCAGTGGGGTTGCTCTGCTGAAATGAGAATAATGGCATCAGACTTAGAAGATTCCTGGGGAGATGCTTGCGGTACAGCTCTAGCAGTCCCTGTAGGAATTATCTCAATAGCGTCCGAGTGACTCTGGCCTGCTCCCCAGTTCTCAGAAAGACACCAGTCTCTAGGTGGGGAATGGCCTCTATTGTTCTCCTCTCTAGGATTCCTTTCTCCTATAGCCATCATCTAGTGTTTTTTGGGATCACTCCGCGCTTCCGGTGTGACATAGGTTCTTGCAGGAGGAGGAGAGGGAGCAATGCCTCTCCTGCGGTGCCTAACTGGACCACCAGTAGGCGCCCTGCCCCCCTGAACCCATTGATTTGCCCGCCAGTGCGGCCCCTGGCCTTGTTGTCTATCCATCTGGCCATACGTCCCATGAAATTTTGGGGACGATGCTCCCTATTTTTGTCTCTGTCCTCATCATCGTCACACGGACGATGGCGAGGAACAGTCACCGGCCGACAGTACCTCTCTGGCCTCCGATTGTCTGCTTCATCTGTGTCCCCATCCGGTCTACCAGCTTGCCAGTTGAACGATCTCAGATGTACACTGCCCTGGGCTTCCAGCTCTGATGCCGGAAAGTGATAGAACCGAAGGTCCTCAACCGTGTCTAGGTGCACAATCACCCTGTAGGTATAGCCCCGTTGGAAGCCCCTCGGCCTGGTGAAGTGCAGCACCCCATCTCATTGCGGCTCATCTGGGCGCTCTGTCAATGTAAGGTATACCATCTGTGGCAGTCTATTTGGATCCTGGCAGAAGGCCCAACAAACAAAGAATCGGTGGTCCTCGCCGCGCCTCGATGCAGCGTCAACATGGTGGACCATACATTGATCACAGAGAAGCCTATCAACCACCTCTTGATTCCATGCAAACTAGGGAAGTCCCTCAATACTGAGTTTGATGTGGTAAGGGAAGCACATTTTCTCACCGAATCTACCACAGTGCCAAGAGAGGAAATGAAGCTCAAAGGGACCATCATAAATCTTGCCCTTGGCATAGACCCTATCTCTATTGGTACTCTCAGTGAGGATGATAGTGAAGGGCTGAAGACTAGAACGGTAGATATGGAACTCATATCGTCGAAGTCCGAACTGTTGGCAGATAGCTGCTGCAATTTCTTCCTTCGAGGTGACTCCCACCGCTCCCTCTTCTGTGACTAGGAGTGCATGTCGCTCGAGCATCTCCCTTCTGTGGACCATCTCTGACAACGACCAGGCCAACAACTCTGCAAGTCTCGGCCGGAGTTGTGGATTGCCTGGAAAAAGCACAACATTATTTCGCGCCATAGGCTGCTCCGGAGGGAGCCGTCCCGCCCGGGCGCGAGCTGGATCCGCCGAGGAGCTACCGAACGAGAGTCTCCTCTCCATGCTGGTGGAAGGAGGTTGTGCCGTGCTTTTCTTAGGGAATGGTTTGTGGGGGCAGCGAGCCGCACGGTGGTCGCTCTTTTTACAGCGGATGCAGGTGGGTGGGTTGCGGCATTGAAACTTGAGGTGATATTTGGCCAGGCAGTTGTAGCAACAATTCTTCAGCTTTTCCTTAAATTCTTGCTGCTTATCAGATACGCGAGGTCGGCGAGGACAGCTGTGCTGTGTTTTCAGCTCACTCCACCAATATTTTCTTTTTACTTCTTGCCAGCCATCATTACCATGGGTCTTTTCGTCCCGTCGCTTACGATCATGACCACTTGCACTCGCTGCCCTGGCCATGTCACGTGTTACCGATGCAGCATAGTTCCCCTTTTGAAATGTGACTGGGTCGAGCTTGGTTGCCTTGGAGGCATCAATGGCTAGGCCCATCAGCATTTCTCGGCCCAACAGGATGGCCGGTAGGTCGGAGATCCTGAAGGTGGACACCTCAACGCTCTGATTGAACCGAACACGCCGACGGCGAGTCGTCAGGAACTGAATCCTCGCCCTTGTTTGCATCCGCGTCTGGGTTGGTGGTTCCTGCAGGTTGGAGAGAAGAATTTGGGCGTAATATTTTGAGGACGTACCTTGCTTAGTCCAGGTCTCCCTATCCAATGAGCTTCTATGACGCAACACTAAGGAGATCTGGATCTCCTCAGAGGAGCACTCTTCATCCTTGTTGAAAGGGGATCTTGCATCCCAGCCCCTGTTCCAGTATGCTTCCAGATCCTGGTTGCTTCGGTTGGACTTTGGAGGTCCTCTGGCATGCCTGGCACCACCGGTTCCTCTGGGCAGAGCCTGAGGCAGCCGGGATCGCACCTTGTTTTTTGCTGAGAGAGGCCTGAGGGGCATGAGCGAAGACGATTATGGCATTTTGTGGTGGAAGAAGGAGGACCTCTGGGGTGGATTTGGCCTAGGGTTTGGAATTGGGGGCATCGCCTTCGAGTCGCCAGAGCCTCGAGAGAAACGACTGTTGGGAGCCATTCACAGTTTGGCATGACTGAAACTAAGGTGGGTACCTTTTGTTGATGACCAAAGAACTTAAGCTAAGTGCCTAAGTGGATGAAAGTGTTAAAGATTAGAACATCAGGGGTAACATATGAAATCAAGAACAATTTCTCTGCAGAAAAATCATGAAGTGCTGTTTAATATGTAGGGGCTTTATATATCTCAAACATAACCAATTTATCTATACACCACAGGGCAAGATAAAATATACCCCCCCCCCTCATCATGTATTGCCAGAAATCATGATATACAATATTTAGACTCGCCTGCATCACGATTGTCATGAACATTAAGTCCCTGCTATGGCATGGAGTAATTTTGGTATGGGCGGCAGATCAGGCTCGAACATGCCCTCAAGAAACTGAACCACTTCAGTCATCGTCGGCCACTGGAACTCGTTATCCTAGATGCACCAGATAGCAACTTTGCAAAACCTCTCAAAATCATGTAGGTTCCGTCGTCATTTAATCTTGGATCAACAAGACTCCTGATGTCTCCCTGGAGAAGCTTATGCACAACTTGCACAGGAAAATATCTTGCAGAGCTATCATGATCATTTTGCGTACCATGCACAGAAGAATTGCCTTCATGATCATCATCATTATGTGAAGCAGTCTGCGTAGGGAACTTCCTCCATGGTCACCATCACCGGACATGTTTATGTTCCAATTCCTTCTTTCTGATATGATTTCCAGTAACACCACCCCGTAGCTATAAACATCGACTTTCGATGTTATAGCTGTCCCACCAATCCATTCAGGAGCAAGATATCTGATAGTTCCTCGCGTGGTGGTCATGACACGACTGAAATCCCTCCATAGGAACTTTGCCAATCCGAAATTTGCAATTTTAGGAGCAAACGAAGCATGGAGAAGTATATTTTGCGGTTTGATATCACAATGTATGATGCAATCTCGGCAGCCATGGTGCAAGTATGCTAGCCCTTCAGCAACTCCAAGAGCTATTTGGCATCTCACTTCCCAACCCAAATAAGTACTGTTACTCTGGAATAGGTGTGTTTCTAGGGAATTGTTTGGCATGTACTTGTATACTAGTAGCCTTCTATCACCGTCGCAGCAAAATCCAATGAGTTTAACCAAATTGATGTGCTGGATGATTTCAATCTAACTCACTTCAACCCTGATTTCCTTATCTCCTTGGCGTGTACCGTCTAACCGTTTCACTGCAGTGTTACTAGAGTCAGTTAAGGAACCCTTAAACACAACACCAAAACTGCCCGCGCCTAACTTCTCTGAAAAGTTTTTATTTGCTCGCTGCAGATCAACATATTTGTATGAAATGATCCCAACACCACCCGCAGAGAATTGTCCACCTTTTGACTAGATAACTTCTTCCTTCTGCTCAATAAAGTCAGTATCAGAGTTATAAAACCAAGAGCGACAACACTTGCACTGATGGCAACACCGATGACCTTCCCAACACTCTTTTTGTTGGTTTTCATGGTCTGCACCACCTCTTGTGCAGCAAGGCGAAGATGAAGAGTCTGTCCACTGTAATCTGTGGCTACATTGAGCAACTGCTCATGCCAGATGGAGCAACTGCTCATGCCAGATGGAGCAACCACCAGTTGTGCCATAAGAATATGCAGTGCAAGAGCAGTTGTTCAAACAAATCTGCCCACATTCCACGCTTAATGATGCATTTATACCTTCCCCATTTGCTGGCAACCTAATCTCTAGCATAGGATAGAATTTTTCGTCCGCAACTCCTGTGTTATTTCTGTTGTCAACACCACCACCACAATTCAGTGATGTGTCTCTACTGCACCCACTTGAAGTGTCCTCCAGCTCCCAATCTTCAGGTGACTTGGTAGAGATCCCCTTCATGCACTTGCATAATGTGTCACCATTATCAGCATAGACCGTGAAAGGCCCACATGTGGCATAAATCTGGCACTTACTTTTCGGCAGGGTGTTAAGTGGAAACCAGTTCTGCCCGTTCCATATGTGCATCATTCTTTGACCAGACCAACCCAAGACATTGTACATGATGATTTTGTCATCCAATATAGTGTAGATGAAGTACGCCTCTTGGTCACTTTTGAAATAGGTTAGTTGACCATAGAAGAACCTGCTGCCATCTCTGGTTCTGAGGCGAAGAACCTGTCATTCCATGACCCGGAAGACCAATACACTACAGATGAATTCCACATCTGGTTGCCAGTCCCATTAGAGTTCATTCCTGATGAGTATAGCCCTGTAGCTTGATCAGTAGTCCAAGTAGCATTAGAATATGCTTTGAGCTGTAAAAGCTAGAGCGTGGAAAAAAACAGGCGTCTAGATATAGTCTCACGAAGATAATGCAAGATACAAAACAAGTGACTATAGTGAACCTGAGTGGAAGCCGAAACAAACTGACTCAGAATGCAAACAGAGTACGAGATATTAGGACGAGTGACACCAAGATACACTAGACCCCCTACAATATGCCTATAACGAGTAGGATCATCAAGAGACTCCCCATCAGTGGCTCGAAGATGGACATTGAGTTCCATGGGAGTCTCAACAGTCCGGTGATCAGTAAGAGAAGAGGGCGGATAAAGTGGAGCCTACCCCACGAAGGGAGCGGAAGAAGTCGACCAAGGGGATGATGCCTTGATTCAAGGTGATAAAAGATAAAATAATTAAACCAAAGGTAACATCCAAGGAGTCCACACCACATAAGGTTAAGAAGAAGAAGAAAGTGCAGGAGGATGATAGTGAACATGTTGGAACAAGCACTTCGCATAGCGTGAGTCGAAAGTTGGACATGGATTCTTCTGAAAGTAAAGTGTGTTACAACAGAGCCACACTGATGGGAAATTTGAGATGGAATGCCAAAATTCGTGGTCTGCAGGATAATCCATGTGTGCGCATGAGGAGCAAGAGAGGGAAGAAGAGGAAATTCCAGAAAAGTGGTCAATCAGAAATTGTGCCTTATCAGACTACCCAAACTAATGCATCATCTTCCACACTCGTTCCACTTGCGGGTTTTACCCAACTTGATGTCATGCGCCAAGGAAGGCAAGTGCGAAAATCGGTGACCAAGGTGTTGGGCCTTGATGAGGTGTTTCTGAGCTGAGAGTCATGATCTCAATTGTTCTTTGAGACATGCTCAGGACGTTGTTGATGGTAAGTCACAAAATACTCCGGTGATCATCAACAGCTTGAAGGTTGAACACTCCCATTTGTATCTGTTAGACATATCAGTCATTTCAGCTTCCACCAACATCTCACTAAGCAATCTTGCAATTGGAAACTCACATATCATGCTAATGTCCTACTTGCTCTTGCTCAATGTACACACATATATATATACTACTGCCTTTCCTTCTTCACAAGTTCAACAACATGTGCATTTCTTGCATGTAGCAGCTGCAGAATCATGAGTATAGCATGTGACTTGCCCTTTCAATTCACCTGTAATGCATGCATTTGTTTATGCGTCTAATTTAGCTTCTCAGGATGCAGCTATATATGAACATACTTTCTTAAAACACCAACGACAATTTATACCTGTCCTTTTTCCCCTTTAACTAATAAGGACATGAACGACAAGTGCATGTCTATGCATTGAGAATTTGAGATGCAGACTTCACATTAGGAAATATATTAGGCTGATTGTATATCATGGATAAGCTTATTTCATTGAATTGATTAGCATCTTTTAGTCTTTATTTCTGTTTATATCTTGTAGTAATTACCGGCCTATAATCTATACAGCAATCGGCCTTTGGCTGCTGCTTGGCTACTGCTGACCGTTCACTTGCTACACTTCAGTTTTCAGTCCAGTTTTCGGTTCAGGTGGCGCATTCTAGTCTCAAAATGCTGTCAGACTTGGTAATAAAAATGCTGTCTGATTTTGTAATTTCTTCACTCTTCTAATCTCATGTACTAGCTCTGACCACGCATCAGTACGCATCAGATGTTTCAGTGACTTCTGTTATTAGAAAATTGCGTATTATTCTAAATTCAGATTCTAAATTGAGGCAAGTTTCACAGATATTCAAAACTGCAACGTGTACTCTACAGAGCAGTAGGTAGATCAACACAACAAAAACTAGCGAACACATATGAACTCACTTTGGGTTTGTTGATGTAGTAACGCAGATCGATGTTAAAAACAGCTTCGAGCGGTCGCACAGATGCGCTACTCAGAAACATTATTGCCGTCCCTCGTGCAGGCTTCACGACGACAAAGGTTCGGAGATACCGCTCACCCTTCTCCTTAGTGCATGCCAAGGAAGAGGGTCGGTGAAGTTTTGACAGCTCAAACACCACAACACAACTTTCCAAAAAGGAAGACGAATAGATAGAAGAGAATTTTTGTGTGTTGGAAACCTGAATGTCTTCAGTGTCTGATATAGGCATGGCTGCCCTCTAGGAGTCGTTTCCTTGTTAATGATGTCCACTAATTGCTGATCAATTAATGACGTTTATGACAATAAATCACGCACTAGTTCTCTATTAGTGCAGAACGGTTCAAATTTTATAAAGGATACAAGTGGCAAAAATACTCAATGCAGCCACGCTACCGTTGCGTGTCGCAAGTCACAAGTCACGTGGAATAACACGCGAAAAATCGCGAAAACGCGCGCGCACGTGCATGTGTGTGAGTACATAGCCAGACTCCTCATTATTGCTTTCTCTATTCAGGCATGAGTGAGGACTACTATATATGTTGGTTTGCACCATCATGCACTAGCAGTATGGGACTAAAACCAACATTCACATTGCTTTGAAATTTCAGCTGAATATGCCACATTAAATGGACCAAATTCCAACAACTTCAGCGTTTTCTATTGAGCCGTATCCAGTGTCCTCACTGTCCTGTGCTATCTTATAGCTAGCTAGCTAATTTCATTACGTTACTTTTGGTCCCAACCAAACGATATATTGGAATTGGAAACCATTACAGAATTGTCACGCCCGGTCATCGTAAAGATGAACAGACGCTATCACATGTACGCCAGGATCAGTTGCATCGTACATGCGTTGACGAAAGTGAAATATCATTACATTGCCATGTTCGATTACATAAATAGTCTTACAGAACGACCCGAAGGTCTACAAATACACACCACAAATATTTACAACACTAAACAGTTCAATACTACAGAGAGCTAGATAGATAAGCGGGCTTCGTCTCCACAGGCAGCCGTTGCGCGTGAGGTCGCCAGCCTAGACCAAATCCTCCGGGTTGACGTAGAAGTCCTCCGGTGCAGCTTCTTCATCTTCATACTCTAAAGGAGAATTAAACGCTTGAGTACATAAAGTACTCAGCAAGTGCGGGAAGAGAATGACATGATTGGCTAGAGCAAGGAAATGCCAAATATGGCTTAGCACTATGCTTAGAACCTACCCTTAGCTTTCAATTATCAATGTCATAATTCAATAAATAATCAACACATGATTAATGATAATGAAAGTACTTGAATCATAATGAACCATCATTTCCCAACCATAGACTAATTATGAACTGGCCCCAAGCCGCTCTTGTCCGTGAGCACGGCTGTCATGACAGTTTTACCAAATCTCTGCAGAGAGTGTACCCTTTACCCACAAGTAGTGATTTCATCCCCTGTTGCCAGGTGGACTAAGTGAACCTCCCTGATTGCCCGTGGTAGCTAACCACATTACACACTTCCTTTGGTGTGAGGCCAGGAGATCACAACATGGTCTTTACAAAGGTACTCCCGATTAGTGCTAGCCCTCTAAGGTTTCCACCACTGGGGATTCTCGGAGTAACCCTCCGCCCCAGAGCCCCCTCTTGAGCCTTGCGGTTCCAAGAGCAGATCACCCGCCTCATTCCCCGCACCATCCAGCCACTAGCAGTTCATCGGGAGAAACCTAATTAATTGACCAAGCTGCCCCATCTCAGTCTCGTGGTGGTACTATAAAGCTTAGTGGCTTCCTCCATAAACCGGTCCTTAGAATCCGGTGGTAACAAACCCCAGTCCCGGGTCTCGTGCACAATGCACCATACCAAAACTAACCAACCACCAGATTCCTATCCACTAACATTATGTAAATTCATCCCCAAATTAAAGTAGTCATAAGATTTAGCATAGAACATTGGTATGTAATCCCAATCCCAACATCTAAGCATGGCTAAGCATAAATAAAGCCTATCTACTTCCCAACCCATTTCAGGTAACAATGAATGGTAAGGAACAGGGCATGTAAACATGTAGTAGGACATCAATTTAATTAGCATGCAACTAGCTAAGTCCCTAAAATAGGTACAAGATGGTCAAGGGCACTTGCCTTCGTTGGAGACTTGAGAATTGACGAAGTCTTGGTCTTGGAAGTTGAGGTTAGGGTCGTAGAACGACTCTAGATATATGCCCAAGCAATGGCAAGAATAGAATAAAGCTAAATAAGTAAAGGCACGCAAAACAATGCATTCACACATACACAAAAGCACAAAATCCGAAACTAATGCGTCCCTACGAGGTATTCATCACTTAACATGGCCAAAGTATGCATTTTAGATTTATCCTACAATTTTGGGATTTTATTATAGCCTAAAACCATTTTTATTGAATTTTCTATAGCAAAAATGTATTTTAAAACCTTTATAATAATTATTCCAGGGACCAAATATATTTTATCTGAAAACTACAATTAATTCACAGCATAAAATAGATTATAACCATTTTTCATAGCATTCCTACACTTAATCACCATTTTTATCTAATTTCTACACCTCAAAATACCATTAAAACCCTATTCCGCAAATAAATAAAAGTCCAGGGGTTAATTAAATAGTTTTCTACACTATACAGGGCCTAAATACACTATTCTACCAAATTACAGGGGTTAGAATGCTTAATTAAATGATTAAAACCAATTTTTAGGGATCCAGGGGCTAGTCTGAGATTTCTGGGGGCTAGATTTCAATTCTGGAGAAGTCCAGGGGGTAGCAGCTAAGTTTGCAGGGGCCTGGGTGTAAACGCGGAGGCGGGAAAAGGGGATTTGAATGTGGGCCGTTGGATCCGAAGCGAACGGCTCGAATTTTATTATGCCGAACCGTTACGGCCTTCTAATCGTGGCCGTAGGGGTGAAACCGACGGCCGGAGATGTGGCCACGTCGCTCCGGCGACGACGATCCACGCGCGCGCGGCGGCGCAAAGCACCCGCGGCGGCGGACCTCGCCGGCGCCGGCCGAAATGGCCAAAGCTACGCCTATCTCATGCGCCAAATACACAGAACGAAAGAGGGGAGGCTAGGGAACTCACCACGGGGAGTAGCTAGGCTTGAATTCGGCCGGAGAGGGGTCGGTGACGAGAAATGGCGGCGGTGCTCGTCGGAGTTAGGCGGTCCGGCGTTGCAGTGGTGATTCACCCGAGCAAACACGTCCGGCGTGTCCCTGGTGAGGCGGTGATCACGTTAGGCAAGGAAAAATGGGGAGGAGGGGGCTACGGCGACGGGAACGCGAGTGCCGAGGGGTCTCACCGGCGATGAAGGCTAGGGTTGGAGAAAGCTCGGGGTAGGGGAAAAAATGAAGGCGCCGGTTCCTCTTAAGCGCAGAGGGGGGGTGCGGTAGTGATGCGCGTGCGAAAACCGCTGGGGGAGAGTGGATTCGGGGGGGGGGACGTGGGCGCGGGGAGGGCGCGGCGCGACGGTTGCGCGGGCGCGGGAGAGAGAGAGGTGGCGGTTACTGGGGTCGGGGATGACATGCGGGGCCCGCTCGGCAGTGAGGGGAGAGAGGGGAAAAGAGGGGCGCCGACAGGCGGGGTCCACGGCGCAGAGAGAGAGAGAGAGAGAGAGAGGTTCGGCTGGGCCGGCGGGAGAGGGAAAGGAAGATGGGCCAGGGGGAAGAATCGGCCCAACAGGAGGGGTTTTATTCTTTTCTTTTTCTTTTTCCATTTCCTTTCTTTTGATTTGAATTCAAATTCAATTTGAACCGTTTGCTACTCGTTTGAACACCAAAAATTCACATAAAAATGCATGCTACAATGATCAAGGTTTGAGCAAATTTTGAACAAAAAAAATATGGGTGTTACAACTCTACCCCCCTTAAAAGGAATCTCGCCCTCGAGATTCGGACGTTCTAAGAGAATAGATAAGGGAAATCCGCCTTGAGAGCTTCTTCTCTTTCCCATGTTGCTTCTGCCTCTGAATGATGTTTCCATTGTACTTTACACATGCGAATGACTTTGTTTCTTGTGATCTTTTCCAGTGTCTCAAGTATCTTGACAGGCTGCTCCACATAAGACAAATCTTCTTGTACATCCACTGCTTCCATTGGCAATTGCTCTTCAGGCACCCTTAGGCACTTCTTAAGTTGCGACACATGGAACACATTGTGCACATCTGCCAGGTGTGGCGGAAGCTCAAGTTGATAAGCCACTTCACCACGTCGTTCCAATATCTTGAACGGACCAATGTATCGGGGTGACAACTTGCCTCTTACTTTGAACCTTCTCAATCCTCTCATAGGTGACACCTTCAAGTATACATAGTCACCAACTTCAAATGTGAGATCGCGTCT
This sequence comes from Tuctoria greenei, assembly GCA_036927565.1. Taxonomy (NCBI): domain Eukaryota; kingdom Viridiplantae; phylum Streptophyta; class Magnoliopsida; order Poales; family Poaceae; genus Tuctoria; species Tuctoria greenei. The sequence goes on from JAYESD010000007.1 coordinate 5,507,728, forward strand.
TCATGTATCCGCATAACTCTTCTGTCTTGTTTGAGCTGCCTTTAGATTCTTCCGAATTTCTTGTACTTGTCTTTCAGCCTCTTGTAATACGTCAGGCCCAAAGACTTGACTTTCCCCAGTTTGATTCCAAAACAACGGTGTCCTACATTTTCGCCCATACAATGCTTCAAAAGGAGACATCTTCAAACTGGCTTGATAACTGTTGTTGTAAGAGAATTCGGCATATGGCAGATTCTTGTCCCAACTCTTGCTATTCTTTAAAGCACACGCTCTCAACATGTCTTCTAATATCTGGTTGGTGCGTTCTGTCTGACCATCAGTTTGAGGATGATACGCCGAACTGAAATTTAGACGGGTATCCATTGATTCATGCAACTTCTGCCAGAATCTTGAGGTGAATTGAGTGCCTCTGTCTGAGATGATCTTCTTAGGAACTCCATGTAAGCATACAATCCTGGAGATGTATAGTTCCGCCAACTTTGGGCCGTTGTAGGTCTCTTTCACAGGAATAAAGTGAGCCACTTTAGTTAGACGGTCCACAATAACCCATATAGAATCATACCCAAACTGTGTTCTTGGTAGTCCCACAATGAAGTCCATACTAATTTCTTCCCACTTCCATTCTGGCACTTTGATTGGTTGCAATAATCCTGCTGGTCTTTGATGTTCCGCCTTAATCAATTGACATGTATCACATATGGCCACATATTCGGCTACATCCCGTTTCATTCCATGCCACCAATATCGATCTTTAAGGTCTTGATACATCTTTGTGCTTCCGGGATGAATGGAGTATGATGAGTCATGAGCTTCTCTTAATATCAACTCTTTAATCTCCTTGACATCCGGAACACAAATCCTCTTTCCAAGCCATAAGGTTCCTTGTTCATCCTCTCTAAAGTTTGGAGCTTTCCCTTTCTTCATCAACTGCTTGATCTCTTTGACTTTCTCATCATTCTTTTGTCCTTCTCGTATGTCATGTTCAAGGGTTGAGTCCACTTCCATAGCAACTGCTTCAGTGCTAGACACTAGACATAGATTTAACCTTGCAAACTCTTCACATAGCTGGGGTTGAAGAGCTTGTACTGACAAGTTATTGCTTTGTCCCTTCCTGCTTAGAGCATCAGCGACCACATTAGCCTTGCCTGGATGATAGTTGATTCCCACATCAAAATCATTGATTAACTCCAACCAGCGATGTTGCCTGAGATTAAGATCCGGCTGTGTAAATATGTACTTCAAGCTCTTGTGATCTGTATATATCTCCGTCCTTTTTCCCATTAAGTAATGTCTCCATATCTTCAAAGCATGAACAACAGCTGCCAATTCTAAGTCATGTGTTGGATAGTTCCTCTCATGTTTCCGAAGCTGTCTTGAAGCATAAGCCACAACATGTCCTCCTTGCATTAAGACACATCCTAAACCATGACCGGAAGCATCACAATAGACCACAAACTCCTTCTGCATATCAGGCATCACCAATACCGGTGCACTGGTCAACCTCTTCTTCAATTCGGCGAAGCTTACTTCACATTCGGGGGTCCATTTGAAAGCAACTCCTTTCTCAAGCAACTTGGTTAGTGGTCGAGAGATCTTTGAAAATCCCTCGATGAATCGACGGTAATAACCAGCCATACCTAAGAATCTTCTTATATCATGTACACTCTCAGGTGTTTCCCACTTAAGGACATCGGCCACTTTGCCTGGATCCACTGCTATACCTCCTTCGGATATGACATGTCCCAGAAATGATACCCCCTTTAGCCAAAACTCACACTTACTAAGTTTGGCATACAGTTGGTGTTGACGAAGCTTCTGTAGGGCCATCCTGAGGTGCTCCTCATGCTCTTCTTCCGTCTTGGAGTAGATAAGTATGTCATCGATGAATACCACTACGAACTTGTCTAAGTACTCCATGAAAACCTTGTTCATAAGATACATAAAATACGCCGGAGCATTGGTCAATCCAAATGACATGACTGTATACTCATACAATCCATACCGAGAGACAAATGCCGTCTTGGGAATATCCGACGGTCTAATCTTCAGTTGATGGTAGCCCGAACGAAGATCAATCTTGGAAAACACACATGCTCCTCTTAACTGATCAAATAAATCTTCAATCCTTGATAGTGGGTATTTATTCTTGATTGTTACCTCATTTAAAGCACGGTAATCCACACACAACCTTTGAGTTCCATCCTTCTTAGGTACAAATATGACTGGTGCTCCCCAAGGCGATGAGCTAGGACGAATGTATCCTTTTGCTAATAACTCCTCAATATGATCCTTTAATTCAGCCAATTGTTTAGCATCCATTCTATATGGCCTCTTATATATTGGGGCCGTTCCAGGTACTAGTTCAATGATAAATTCAATCTCTCGATCAGGGGGCATACCTGGTAAGTCATCTGGGAATACATCCGGAAATTCTTTCACAATCCTGATGTCTTTGGTGCTCTCAAGATGGTTGAGTTGCACTACTGCTTCTTGTGTCTGATCTGGCTTGAATTCTACTGTGGTGCCATACGGGTGTGTTAAGCAGACTGTTCTAGTTGCACAATGAATTACTCCTTGATTCTTTGTCAACCAGTCCATTCCCAGAATGATATCTAATCCTTTTGAGTCCAACACTATTAGGTTGGCCCAAAAGACTACCCCCCTTATGTTTATACTCACTTTTCGGCATAGATGCCTTGCCACCATCTCTCCTCCAGGAGAGTTTATCAATAACGGCCCATTCAAGAATGTAACTACCATGTCATGCTTCTTTATGAAATCCTTGGATATGAATGAATGTGTAGCACCCGAATCAAACAATATGGTGGCGGGGTGGGAGTTGACAGAGAACGTACCGATCACCACATCAGGTGCTTCCTGTGCTTGCTCCAGAGTCACATGGTTGACACGGCCAGTTGGGTTTTGCTGCTTCTTTGGACAACTGCTGGCATAGTGTCCCCATTCTCCGCACTTGTAGCATTGTACTCCCGCAGCATTATTTGGGCCCTTGTTGCCTCCTGATTGGTTTCTTGGGGGTTGGCCACTTGGACGGTTAGCTGGAGCTGAAGGGCGGGGCGACTGCATCTGCTGGCGCGGGGGTTGCATTGGCTGGCGCGGTGGCTGCTGCTGTTGCTGCTGCTGCTGGCGCATTTGGTGGTTGTAGGGAGTGGGGGGCCTGTAGTTGGAGTTTGGGAACCTCTGTCCCGAGTAGTTCATAGGACGAGTCATATGGGTGGTAGGCTGAGGGTGAAGACGGGGGCGTACATTGCTGCTGGAGGCATGTGCTGCTAAAGTCAACTTCCTTTTTCTTTCATCATCCTCCAGTTCCTTCTTAGTCCTCTCCACTTCAAAAGCTTTGTCAACTAACTTCTGGAAGTCGCCGTAGTCGCTGGAAGACATGGCGAACTTTAACTCTTTGTCCAGCCCATTCTTGAAGCGGAATTGCTTCTTGGCGTCAGTATCCACGTCTGTTGGGGCATAGCGGGATAGCTGGGTGAAGGCATTCAGGTAGGCTCTCACAGTCATACGGCCTTGCTTTAGCATCAGGAATTCTTCACGCCTGGCTTGTATCTCTCCTTCAGGTACGAAGTGATTGCGGAAGTTGGTTCGGAATTCTTCCCATGTAATATTTTCCGGGTCCCAGTGGGCTTCAGTGAAGGCGGCCCACCAGTCAGCTGCTGGTCCTTGGAGTTGATGGGAGGCTAGTAGCACTTTCTCCCTTCCTTCACAGTGGATGAGCCTCAGCTTGCTATCAATGGTACGGAGCCAATCATCGGCGTCCATGGGTTCGGTAACGGTGGCAAAAGTGGGTGGATGGGTATTCAGGAAGTCCCTAAGGAAGGACCTAGGCGGGAAAGGTGGTGGTGGCGGAAGGTTGTAGTTTGGTGGTGGTGGGGGTGGGGCTTGTTGCAGGTTGGTGACAATTTGGGTGAGGTTGTTAAGCAACTGGGTCTGAAGAGCCATCATCTGTTGCATTTGTTGAGAGGCTGGAGCTCCTCGAGCACCCCTTGCATTCCATCCAGGGACACCTCCAAGTTCTTCATCCAGAGGTGGGTTACCACGACCACGACCTCTACCTCTACCTCGTCCAGCCATCTGTGATAGAGAAGTTCATTGAGGTCTTAGAATAATAGATGAGATAAGAAAGGATACACTAGGGTAACAAGGTCCCAACTATATGCATCAAGGGTAATAGACATAAAACAAGTTCATTAATCAACTAGTGTGGAGGTGGACAAGATGCCTAAGCATTCCACCACTCACACGACACATAAACACGACTAAAGACATGGATGTGGACAGGATGCCGAAGCATTCCACAACTCATGTTGCAACCAACACACACAACATAAAGCAAACTACTAGCATGACAACATAAAAGGCACAACTCAAGACTAGGGAGGGCGTAGCTACACGCTCCTACAAACTAAGGATAACTGTCCTGAGTCGTCCAGCGGGGAAACGAGTCCACTCCTACTCGTCAGAGTCCTCCTCAACCTCCATCTCCGGGTCTTCTTCTTCTGAGTCTTCTCTTGAGTTCTCGGGGGAGTTCATGCGGCGATCCGGGGAGTTCGGGTCCCAAGGCTCCACGTCTGAAGCGTACTGCGGAGAGTTAGGATCAACTCCAGTGATCCTCGTGTAGCGTCGGCGAAGTCGCTCGTAGCGGTCGACCAGGTCCCTGCTGTCCTGCAGCTCCTGCTGACAACGCTGGAGTCGCGAAGACAACTCCACAACGTCGTCCACCAGCCTCTCGCACTGGGGGTGAGTCAAGCGTCCCTCGACGTCACGTCCAGTGAAGGCGGCTGTGCCACTAGGGCGCTGAGGGGTGTACGCGTGCTCCGTGCACCCAAGAAGGAACCTGTGGGCGTGGCTCCAGTAGGTGGTCGCCTCCCACGTGGCGTCCTCCTCAACTGCACGCTGGGAGCTCCTCCAGGCCGGAGAGAAGTGCGAGTGCAGCAACTCCGAGTCGTAGTAGACGGCCAGCTGAGAAGTCCACTCCAGCTCACCAGTATAGGGTGCAAAGACCCTAGTGGTGTGGTAGACTAAGCGGACACGGTACTCACGATACCCCGCAGCTCGAAGAAGAGAGCGAAGACGGACGCGCATCCTCGAAGCAGCACTCCCGTTGGAGAGCAGTGTCGTCTCCCTCCGGGGTGTGTGAGGTGCGGAGCGACTGGCTAGGGCGTGCTGAGGAACACGACCCCCAGTCGACTTACGGGCCGTCTGCTTGGTCCGCGCCATCTACAAACATTTGAAAAGAAGAGAGTGAGATTAATAACTAATAAATCAAGTTAGAATAAAATCAAATAAGCAAAGTAAGGTAAGAAGCACAAGGGTTGAGATGGAGAGCACAAAGTTTTGGAAATACTATTTCATATGAAAATAGTATAGTCCTTAATTTTCGGCCATTTCTAACTAGGCTTGCGTCCTACGGGCAACACGGCTCTGATACCACTTTGTCACGCCCGGTCATCGTAAAGATGAACAGACGCTATCACATGTACGCCAGGATCAGTTGCATCGTACATGCGTTGACGAAAGTGAAATACCATTACATTGCCATGTTCGATTACATAAATAGTCTTACAGAACGACCCGAAGGTCTACAAATACACACCACAAATATTTACAACACTAAACAGTTCAATACTACAGAGAGCTAGATAGATAAGCGGGCTTCATCTCCACAGGCAGCCGTTGCGCGTGAGGTCGCCAGCCTAGACCAAATCCTCCGGGTTGACATAGAAGTCCTCCGGTGCAGCTTCTTCATCTTCATACTCTAAAGGAGAATTAAACGCTTGAGTACATAAAGTACTCAGCAAGTGCGGGAAGAGAATGACATGATTGGCTAGAGCAAGGAAAGGCCAAATATGGCTTAGCACTATGCTTAGAACCTACCCTTAGCTTTCAATTATCAATGTCATAATTCAATAAATAATCAACACATGATTAATGATAATGAAAGTACTTGAATCATAATGAACCATCATTTCCCAACCATAGACTAATTATGAACTGGCCCCAAGCCGCTCTTGTCCGTGAGCACGGCTGTCATGACAGTTTTACCAAATCTCTGCAGAGAGTGTACCCTTTACCCACAAGTAGTGATTTCATCCCCTGTTGCCAGGTGGACTAAGTGAACCTCCCTGATTGCCCGTGGTAGCTAACCACATTACACACTTCCTTTGGTGTGAGGCCAGGAGATCACAACATGGTCTTTACAAAGGTACTCCCGATTAGTGCTAGCCCTCTAAGGTTTCCACCACTGGGGATTCTCGGAGTAACCCTCCGCCCCAGAGCCCCCTCTTGAGCCTTGCGGTTCCAAGAGCAGATCACCCGCCTCATTCCCCGCACCATCCAGCCACTAGCAGTTCATCGGGAGAAACCTAATTAATTGACCAAGCTGCCCCATCTCAGTCTCGTGGTGGTACTATAAAGCTTAGTGGCTTCCTCCATAAACCGGTCCTTAGAATCCGGTGGTAACAAACCCCAGTCCCGGGTCTCGTGCACAATGCACCATACCAAAACTAACCAACCACCAGATTCCTATCCACTAACATTATGTAAATTCATCCCCAAATTAAAGTAGTCATAAGATTTAGCATAGAACATTGGTATGTAATCCCAATCCCAACATCTAAGCATGGCTAAGCATAAATAAAGCCTATCTACTTCCCAACCCATTTCAGGTAACAAGGAATGGTAAGGAACAGGGCATGTAAACATGTAGTAGGACATCAATTTAATTAGCATGCAACTAGCTAAGTCCCTAAAATAGGTACAAGATGGTCAAGGGCACTTGCCTTCGTTGGAGACTTGAGAATTGACGAAGTCTTGGTCTTGGAAGTTGAGGTTAGGGTCGTAGAACGACTCTAGATATATGCCCAAGCAATGGCAAGAATAGAATAAAGCTAAATAAGTAAAGGCACGCAAAACAATGCATTCACACATACACAAAAGCACAAAATCCGAAACTAATGCGTCCCTACGAGGTATTCATCACTTAACATGGCCAAAGTATGCATTTTAGATTTATCCTACAATTTTGGGATTTTATTATAGCCTAAAACCATTTTTATTGAATTTTCTATAGCAAAAATGTATTTTAAAACCTTTATAATAATTATTCCAGGGACCAAATATATTTTATCTGAAAACTACAATTAATTCACAGCATAAAATAGATTATAACCATTTTTCATAGCATTCCTACACTTAATCACCATTTTTATCTAATTTCTACACCTCAAAATACCATTAAAACCCTATTCCGCAAATAAATAAAAGTCCAGGGGTTAATTAAATAGTTTTCTACACTATACAGGGCCTAAATACACTATTCTACCAAATTACAGGGGTTAGAATGCTTAATTAAATGATTAAAACCAATTTTTAGGGATCCAGGGGCTAGTCTGAGATTTCTGGGGGCTAGATTTCAATTCTGGAGAAGTCCAGGGGGTAGCAGCTAAGTTTGCAGGGGCCTGGGTGTAAACGCGGAGGCGGGAAAAGGGGATTTGAATGTGGGCCGTTGGATCCGAAGCGAACGGCTCGAATTTTATTATGCCGAACCGTTACGGCCTTCTAATCGTGGCCGTAGGGGTGAAACCGACGGCCGGAGATGTGGCCACGTCGCTCCGGCGACGACGATCCACGCGCGCGCGGCGGCGCAAAGCACCCGCGGCGGCGGACCTCGCCGGCGCCGGCCGAAATGGCCAAAGCTACGCCTATCTCATGCGCCAAATACACAGAACGAAAGAGGGGAGGCTAGGGAACTCACCACGGGGAGTAGCTAGGCTTGAATTCGGCCGGAGAGGGGTCGGTGACGAGAAATGGCGGCGGTGCTCGTCGGAGTTAGGCGGTCCGGCGTTGCAGTGGTGATTCACCCGAGCAAACACGTCCGGCGTGTCCCTGGTGAGGCGGTGATCACGTTAGGCAAGGAAAAATGGGGAGGAGGGGGCTACGGCGACGGGAACGCGAGTGCCGAGGGGTCTCACCGGCGATGAAGGCTAGGGTTGGAGAAAGCTCGGGGTAGGGGAAAAAATGAAGGCGCCGGTTCCTCTTAAGCGCAGAGGGGGGGTGCGGTAGTGATGCGCGTGCGAAAACCGCTGGGGGAGAGTGGATTCGGGGGGGGGGGGGGGGACGTGGGCGCGGGGAGGGCGCGGCGCGACGGTTGCGCGGGCGCGGGAGAGAGAGAGGTGGCGGTTACTGGGGTCGGGGATGACATGCGGGGCCCGCTCGGCAGTGAGGGGAGAGAGGGGAAAAGAGGGGCGCCGACAGGCGGGGTCCACGGCGCAGAGAGAGAGAGAGAGAGAGAGAGGTTCGGCTGGGCCGGCGGGAGAGGGAAAGGAAGATGGGCCAGGGGGAAGAATCGGCCCAACAGGAGGGGTTTTATTCTTTTCTTTTTCTTTTTCCATTTCCTTTCTTTTGATTTGAATTCAAATTCAATTTGAACCGTTTGCTACTCGTTTGAACACCAAAAATTCACATAAAAATGCATGCTACAATGATCAAGGTTTGAGCAAATTTTGAACAAAAAAAATATGGGTGTTACAAGAATCCAACCAAGCAAAAGCTGTAATGGCATACATTTGATCACGTTTGCACCAGCAAATCATTGCGATTTCGACACTGTTACCACAGTGCTGAACCGTGATTGTTGCATCTGATACCGGAGATGTGGAAGAGGATGAGAAGGGTATCAGACACCAACGAAGAATGAGAGATAATCGGATCTTGGAAGAGAGAATATCGCCTCAGAGAACTGGAGTTTGCTTGAGCAAATTTTGTTTTTGGTTGAGATTTGACGGTCAGTTGGTCACAAACAGGATAGCCTCTCCACTGCCAAACAATAGAGCCACTCGCAATTCCAGAAAAAAAAAAGTAAAAATGGAAAAGCAGTGAGGACATTGTACATATTTCTAAGAAATTTGTAAGAGAGATGTTTGCAAAATCCAAGTTTTTGGGCCCAACAAACCATACATTGCCAGTGAATATGAAATATAGTGAATACCGAATCGTTCTGAGCTAAGCTAATATGCACAGAGAATCTAGGTACTAAGGTCATTAGTAAATATATCTTCAGCATACACCCAACTCGAAGAAGCAGAGCGTGGTCCAGTAGCTTTGTTGTCCGGGAGAGAAGAGGAGTGCAATCTGGATATGCAGCGTGCAACTCGAGCACATGTAATTTTTTCGAAAAACTTCTTAGACCAATCTAAAAGGAACTAAATGAGCACTTAAATTCTCATCTAAGAGGATTTGAATCTGAGTGGTCAGGATGTACACCCACATCTTGAACCAACTGAGCTAGGCTCAGTTCCTAACTCGAGCACGGGTAACTACCCGATCAAACGCATCATAAGAGACATTTTAAAAAACAATAGTACCAATTCATTACCTTTTCTTAGAACTAGAGGTCAAATACTACAAGAAGTGTGGTTCACTGCATTACAAAGAAATTGAGTACTAGCACATATGGCTATTGATGCTAGAAACAGGCTTTTTGCAATTGCTGTCGAAATGCAGCAACTGCAGAACTAAATGCAAGAGCACCATGAAGACATATTCAATTCGTGACGGAAAGTGGTGCTTTGAAAGATGTTCAAGATGTTGTTGATGATAAAAGTCACTCGATATTCCGGTGACCATCAATGGCCTGAAGGTTGAACACTCCCATTTGTATATGTTGGACGCATCAGTCATTTCAGCTTCCACCAACATCTCACTATGCAAACTTGCAATTGGAAACTCACATATCATTTTAATGTTCTACTTGCTCTTGCTCAATGTACACATATATATACTACTACCTTTCCTTCTTCAAAAGTTTCAACAACATGTGCATTTCTTGCATGTAGCAGCAGCTGCGAAATCATGATCATGTCATGTGACTTGCCCTTTCAATTCACCTGTAATGCATGCATTTGTTCATGCATTTAATTTTGCTTCTCAGGATGCAGCTATATATGAACAAATTTTCTTAAAGCATCAGCGACAACTTATATCTATTCTATTAAATGAGGACTCAACAGTCACATTGTTATCTCTAGTCAGAGCACGAACTGAAACTAGATTTTTGACCAAAGCCGGTGAAATGAGGACTTTGTTTAAATGTAGCAATGATGTTGAAGTTGGAAATATAGCAGTGCCAGAACATTGAACGGGCATAGAGGCTCCATTGCCAACAACAATGCTCGAAAGAGAATTTTCAGAGGACTGTGTAGTGAGAATACCAGAGTTATTTGCCATATGTGAAGAGGCCCCAGTATCAGGAAACCAATCACCGCTAGTGTACGCAGCATTGGTGGGCATGCCGTTGAGAGCTGAGTAGAGACTTGATGCAGGTGCAGACTGTGATGTCGTTGTTGTTGGCGGTGCAGGTGCGAACAGGTTGTTGTAGACGGCCGGTGGGGTCATTGTTGCAGCGAGGGCCTGGTGACTTGGAACAGCCGGTGGTGGACCATGGCTAGGTGTCGCCAATTCGGGACGTGCTATGCCTGAACCATGCCTGTGTCCAGGGAGCCTGTCGTGGTGGCCAAGCTGGCACTGTTGTAGAAGATTGGTTCGACGAGGAACCATGTCCAGCGTTGTTGCGCCCACCACCTCTGCCGCGCTTGTGCCCACGAGATCCACCAAAACTGGTGGTCTTTGTAGATGGTGCAAACGTCGTGGTGGTTGATGCAGAGGTGTTCGACGTCGAACCGGAAGAGGACGACACCATGAGACCAGTAGTAGCCCCATCTTGGCCGTCTCGACCAAGCATACTTCCTCGCGCACGAGGTAATTGCGCGTATAGAGAAAGTCCGGAGGAGGCACGCGAGACGTAAGATTAGCGATTGCATGGCTGAACTTCGAGTTCAAGCCGCACAATGTGTTGATGATGAGGGCAGAGTCGGAGATGGGAGAGCCAATGTCACACAGGGTGTCAGCGAGCTTCTTGAGGCGACTGCAATATTCATGAACAGTCATCTCACCTTGGTAGATGCTCTGAAAGTCTTGTAAGGCGTAGACAGCCCGCTGCATGCCGTAGTCCAGGAACAAGCCAAGGATCCGTGTCCAGGCAGAGAACGCGGTCGAGTTTGGTTGTCGTATCATATCGTAGATGGCCAGAGAGACAGAGGTGTAGAGCAAAGAGACAATACACTTTTCTATTTGGATCCATTCAACATCATCCTGGTGAAGAATGACGTCAGTAGTGCCGTCGATATGGTCTTGAAGCCCGAATTTGCTGAACGTGAGCTAAAAAAGTTCACGCCACGCCGAGAAGTTAGCCTCATCGATGTCGAGGACATGTGGAACATGAGATTGAATATTGATGAGGTTGACTGTTGTGGCTAGAAGCGCATCTGGTGGAGCAGAAGAAGATTGGAGTGCTCAGAGGCACCGGACGGTGAAGAACTCGCCGATGCCATGGAACGGAGATGGAGCAGAAGAGTAGGACCTTAAGATCTATCTGATATCATGTAAACAAGTGGAATGAAGTGCTCGTCGTGTTTATTCATCGGAGGGGTATTTATACACGAAGATTACAACAGAACGAGGCCGAGCCTTGTGCCGATCGTGGCCGGGAGTACGGCAGTAATATAGCTAACATGGCCGACGAATCAGGATGACTCTAGTAGACCTATGACTCAATCCAACATGCTAACACCAATTTATTAACTTTTTTTGGAACTGAAAGTCAAATGCTGTCACACCTGGTTTTAAAGAAGACGACCAAATGCTTTCCACACATGTATACCAGGATCAGTTGAACTCATACATGCGTAGACGAAAGTGAAATACCATAAAATAGCCATGTTCAAGTACATCCATTTATTACATAAATGACCTTCCAGGTCTAAATGAAAAGTACACAAGCATCGGAAAACAAATGAAGAGGATTCAACCACAGGCGTTGCACGGAGGATACGCCAACCTAGAACATCTCATTGGGGTCTCCATAGAAATCCTGGTTCTCCACCTCTTCATCTTCATAGACTGTGGGGGGTATGCGACTAACAAGTTTGAGTACCAACGGTACTCGCAAGTGGGGAATCTATGACATGTGGTTCATAATAAGGAAGACAAACAATGGCAAAAGCACTATAGCAGTTACAACCTACTCTTAATGTTGTTAAGCACCTACATCTAGGTGAATCCCAACCATAAGTCCCAAAGAGTACAGACAATGTCCAAACCAAACCATCAACCAATTAACCATGTGTGCTAATTATGAACTTGGTCCCAAGCCACTCTTGTCCGTGAGCACGACTGTCTAGACAGTTTGGCAAAACTCTGCAGAGTGTGTATCCTTTACCCACAGTTCGTGATTTCATCCCCTGTTGCCAGATGGACTAAGATAAACCTCCCTGTAGCCCGTGCTAGCTAACCGCATTACACACTTCCATAGGTGTGTGGCTAGGAGATCACTACGAGGTCTTTCTGATGGTTCCCCCGACTTGCAATTGGTACTCTAAGGTTTCACCGCTCCACCTGGAGTCTATTTTCTCTTCGCCAGAAGAAGCCCCCTCTTGAGCCATGCGGATCCCAAGGCAGTAATCTAAACCAATTCTCTGCTTGTTCGATTACCAACGCTACATCGGGAGAGACCAAATTACTAAACCAAGTTGTTCCATATACAACCCCGTGGTGACACTGTATGTCTTAACAACTTCCACCATAAATCGGTCCTTAGAATCCGATAGGTGACAAGCCCCCAAACCAAGGTCCTGTGCACGCATGCACCAATCCATTCAACACCGCCTATCAGATTCCTATCCACTACTTTCATTATTGCCAACAATTCATGAATCATAGTAAATCAAATATAACATGTAGATAAGTTGTTCATACTCAATTAAGCATGGCTAAGCGTGAAACTAATTAATAGTAAACCACCCGAACCATGTCAATAAGGATGTAAGGATCGAAACGCCCAAGAGGGGGGGTGAATTGGGCTTTCTTTCAAATTTTAAGACAAATAAAAACTAACAACTTAAAGCCCAATTCCCTATGCAATTAAACTATGCAATCAATGTAGATTAAAGTTGCGGAATGAAGATTGCATAAGAGTAAAAGGGAGAGGGATGCAAACGCTCAAGGGACATGGAGTTTATCCCGTGGTTCGGTAAGATCACAAGGATCTTCCTACATCCACGTTGTGGCACCCACCGAAGGGTTTTGCCACTCCCAAGTCACCGAGACAAGGGGGTTCTTCACTATTCTTCTCCGTTCGCCAACCTCGGCAAGGTGGAGCTCAAGCCTTGTACACTTTGGGATCCTCCGGGCTTCCACAATCTTCTTGGCAAGCTCCGGGAGTTACACACACCAAGGGACACTCTCTTAGGGCTCTCACTACACTAGAGACTCCAATCACCAAGAATGGAGGCACCCAAGCACTATCTCTAGCTAGTTCTAGCCTATCTCTTGGTGTACAAATGATGAGCAAATGATGTGAAAGTGGTAGCTCTATTGCTTGAATGCTCTAGGATGTGTAGAGTATGTCTAGGCTTCAAGTCTTGTCGATTTGACAGGTTGAAGGGGTATAAATAGCCAGCCTCGACGAGATAGCCGTTGGAAAAGTAGGCTGACATCACTTCTCTGCGAACACCGGATGATCCGATGTCTCCCCTTCAGTTAACATCGGTCAAAGCCAAATTAGCTGATGTCACGGTGTTAGATATGACCGTTGTTAGACCGATGTTGATTTGTCTTCTCATCGGATGATCCGGTGGCTCTTCCTCCAGAATTTTGCTTGATCTTGAGGCTCACTGGAGTGATCGACTGATGTATGTAAGTCTGTACATCGGATGATCCGGTGCTTCACTTGGTCCAATGGTGTTGCAATCTGTGATGATGGACCGATGTCACTGAGCCACTCACATCGGATGATCCGGTGAGTGCATTTGTCTGAGGTCTTCTTCTTCAGTTGAACTAACTCGACCGATGCAGTCAACTCCAAGACCATCGGATGATCCGGTGTGTTCAACTAGTTGACTTCGAGTTGTTTTGAGTTGTTCTTTTGGAATTTTGAACTTGTGACCTCTTTGACATTTGTTTGAAGTGTTGTTTTGATTGTCTTCAAGCATTGAGTGATATCAAGTTAGAGCTTTCACTTCTTGTCTTCATATGATTTGATTTGATCTCACTCGTTGATTTTATATGGGTCTCCAATGTAATTTTGATTTCATTTGATTGAGTGTCATTGAGACCTTGCATTCACAAATTCATTAGTAATATCGAATGGTTGTCATTAATCACCGAAACCGTACCTCATGGGGCCTAGATGCTTTCAATCTCCCCCTTTTTGGTGATTGATGACAACACAATAATTTAAAGCGCAATAATAATGAATTTGATGATAATACTCAAGAATATATGCAATGAATGCAGCATAGGATACATTAAGTTTGTAAAACGCAAAAGAAATTTGTGGTGCGAAAAGCTCAACTGATTAAAATCATAAGCAAATGAGACAAGTGAAAGAGTGCTTAATTAAAATTACAAAAGAGTACTCAAGCATGAATACAAAGGATAAGCACACACACACACTCCCCCGCACACACACACACTCCCCCTGAGACTACCACTCCCCCTGACTCTTCTACATCTTCTCCCCCTTTGGCATCAAGACACCAAAAAGGGATCAGAACGCCTATAGACCCTGAGAGCTGGGCGCGAGGACGAACTGAGAACCGTCGCAGTCGTCGGAGCTGGAGTCGCCGGTCGTAGGAGCTGCCGGGGCGGCGGGAGCTGGAGGATCCGCTGCCGGTGCTGGAGGAGAGGAAGCCGGTACTGGAGGTGCCGGTGGAGCTGGAGGAAGTGGAGCGCTCACCACGGACGCCGGTGTCTGCTGGAACAAGATCGTCGCCGGCAGTGGTGAGTGAATCGGTGCGCTGGATGCCAGAAGTGGTGACATACTGATTGAAAGTATAGGAGAAGTAGGCACCTGAGCAACACCTGGAGCCAGTCCCAGTCCAGGCTGCTGTGGAGGAAGGGTGATCCCAGTCTGAGTGTAAAGGTTGGTGATCAACCCTAGGATCCCCATCATGGCCTGCTGGGTCTGCTGCTGCTGGTCGAGGGTACGGCGGTGCATCTGATCTACCAGGTTGGTGAACCGGTCCGTATCCTCTCGCCTCTGACGGGCGATCTCCAGCTGGAGCTCCTGCTGCTGCCGCTGCAGCTGTGCCAGGTGAGCAGCCTGCTCTGCCCTGGCCTGCTCAGCAGCGAGCCTGTCCTGGCGCTGCTGCTCGATCATCTGCTGGAGGAGCGACGTCAGCTCAGACGGCTGCGTCACCTGCGCCTCGGACACAGGAGGTGGTGTCGGTGGCGGAGCAGCTGATCCTCCTGCCTCGGCGTCGTGCTGCCTCGGTGAAGGTGGAGGGGGAGGGAAGTACTCCTCGACACTGTCGTCGGTGTCGCTCTCAGACCAGATGTGCTGCAGGTCCTCCCCCTGAGCCTCGGCCTCAGCAAGCCTCTCGTCCTCCCGCTCTAGGTCGGACCAGTCTTCCTCTGACAGACGGGCCCGGACCTGGCGCTCAACTGGACGACCAAGGCGACGGTCGCCAGGAGCAGAGGCACGATAGTGACTAAAGCGAGTCACACTCTCGTCAGCTAGCCGGGCTTGTGCTGTATGTCCCTCAGGCACCACCATAGAGCAAATGTAACTAATCCAGTGCCCGTAGACCATCTGCCTCATCATGCCGATTCCATCCGTGATTACGTCTTCCATCTCACAGAGGAGTATGTCCACTATATCAAAATCCATCCCGTTCATTATGTAGAACAGGAGGGTCTGCTGCAGGCTCGTGAACCCCTCCAAGTAACCTGACCTCGGCAGGAGCGTGCGGCGCAAGGCGAGGTGCACAATACGCGCAGCTGGGGTCAGGAGAGCTGGAACTCTCGGCTGGTCTGGAGAGAACGAGGGGCCAAACAAAGAGCGGATCTCGTCCAGCTGTGGTGCTACCCCTCCAGTAAGTGGCCTCCTTGGTGGATCTGCCTGCGCATAGACTTTCTCGTGTATGCTGGTGTCGTGCAGGTCCAAGCCAAGAATATGCCCCAAAGTCTGCCTCGAGAGGTGGTAGTGCTGACCATTGAACATGAAGGCAATCGACCTCCTGCCCTCTGAGATGTACAGGGTCGCGTAGAAGACACGGACCCACTCTTCCACATACGCACTTCTCTCATAATCCAGTAGCTCCACCAAGCCTCTGTATCTCTCAAAGAAGGGACGGACCTCAGTCTCCGCTGCCACTGCAAGCTGCCTCCAGTCCAAGTGGTTGTGCTGAAAGAGCTTGTGCCCCCGGCGCTTGTAGGTCTCATAGAGAGACGCCTGGGTGACAGTCCAGAAGCGACTGTCCACAAGAAGCTCTCGGGGCTGTGGGAACCACTCCTCAAGCAGTACACTCCATCTGAGCTTCCGGAGTTGCTTAGCCTTCATCTTCCGGTAGTCCACAAGACGGACTCCTTCACCGACCCGGACGGCCGTGTCCATCTCATGGATGTCCCTCTCAGCCTCCCTGTCCTCACGACGGTCGGCAGCCGTCGGTCTTGGACGAGGAGCAGCCTCGGCGTGACCCCCACGCGTCCGGGCTGAGCGCCGGCGGACGAGGGGCTCAACTGGCTCCTCCTCGGCGTCGGAGTCGTCGATCACGGGAGGCTGCCTAGCCTCGCGGATCCTCAGGGATCCCCCACGGCCGCGCTCACGCTCCTCGGCGGCGCGAGCGGCCATGAGAGCTTGCTTCTCATCCTTCGATAGTTTGCGCTTCTTCGTGGCGGGCTCCGCGATTGCCTTGCCCTTTCCTTTGCGATCACGACCCATCTTAGCGACGATGGAGCTCGGGAAAAACTAGCGACGGGGCCCGGAGAAGACGGCGTTTCTCGGGTGGAGGTGCTTCGACGGAGGGAGGAGCGGTGGCGATGCTTGGATGCGGTGGAGAGGTGCGTGGAGGCAGCGGTGGCGCTTGGGCGCGGGTGGAGCACGGCGGCGGCGGCGCCTAGGGCGGCGGCGGCGGCGGCTGCCGGCGGAGGTGGCGCGGTGCGCGGGCACGGGCAGTGGTGGCGCGGGGGTCGCCGGCGGCAGCGGCGCGAGCAGAGGGACGGCGGCGGCGGCCGGCGGCGGCGCTGCAGGCGAGGGAGAGGCGGCGGCGCGAGGGAGACGGTGGTCGGCGGCGGCGGGAGATAGGGGTGTCGGGGAGAGAGAAAGTCGGGCCGGCGCGCGGGTTTAAATAGTGGACCCCAAACCCTAGCCGAAAATTCAACACCGGATGGACCGATGATATGTGAAGTGAGCATCGGTCAATTGCCACATAAAGGATATTCAAGGAATTCTGTTGACACCGGATGGACCGACGTCTAGGGTTTTGATCATCGGTCGAATAGCACAGTAAGGGTGTTCAAAAGAGTGATGTAGACACCGGATGATCCGACGTAGGAGGAAGTAGACATCAGTTGAATTAACCACAGCTCCAGAAGAGTGAACATCGGATGGACCGATGTTTTTAGGAATGAACGCGTCGGATCATTTGGAATTCAGACAGAATTGGGCTTTGAGGATTGAACACCTGTTTGACCGATGAGGGACTGACATAGGCATCGGATAATCCGATGACAACAGAACGAAAACATCCCATATATGTCCTTTGACCGAACAAACAATCGAGGAGAAACACATGTCTTAGGACTTTTTGGGCAACCCTTTACCCCTCAAGAAGCTAATATGCCAATAGCTTGGCTAGACCTTAACGCAAATGGAACACCGAGAAAAATGGAGGAAAATATCCAAATAAAATGTAAGGCCCATGCTTTGTGAGGTAGAGTATGAAGACTTCTATCTCTTTGAAGCATGATCCTCTAGGCATTAACGTACCTAGCATTTTATTCTTTCCACCTTATATGAGTTGAGATATTGCATTTCAAACAAGTCTCCTTCTCATGAGGTGGGTTTCCCTTTGTGACAATCTACCGTATGCAATGCCAAACAAATTATAGTGCAAGATATTAAATGAGTGCAAGTTTATATGGCAGGGATCATGCAAGGCATAAAATAAATCTATCTTGCCAAGTTTGAACCTTCCAAAGGCTTCCTCAGGGAAAACTACTTCTAGCTTGCCCCTATCCTTTGGGAGTTAGACAAGACCTATATGATATGCATCCTTACATGAACATGGCAACTTACATGACGTTAGATGCATCTAGCACATTTAATTCACTTCTAAGTCTAGAAAAGGTTTTCTCATCAAGTGGTTTTGTGAGGATATCCGCCAATTGTTCTTCGGATCTAACACCTTGCAAAGAGATGTCTCCTTTAGCCTCATGATCACGCAAGAAGTGATGGCGAATATCAATGTGCTTAGTGCGGGAGTGTTGAACGGGGTTTCTAGCTATCTTAACCGCACTTTCATTGTCACAAAGGAGAGGCACACAACCAATTTTAATTCCAAAGTCCAAAAGGGTTTGCTTCATATATAGAATTTGGGCACAACATGCACCGGCCGCTATATATTCCGCCTCCGCGGTGGACAACGCCACAAAATTTTGCTTTTTGCTCGACCAAGATACTAGGGAACGCCCAAGTAAGTGGCACCCACCGGAGGTACTCTTGCGATCCACACGACATCCGGCAAAGTCCGAATCCGAGTATCCCAAGAGATGGAAACTAGCGTTCTTGGGGTACCACAAACCTACACTTGAGGTATGCTTGAGATACCGAAGTATCCTAAAGACCGCCTTCTTGTGCGATTCTTTAGGTGCCGCTTGAAAGCGAGCACACAAGCACACACTAAACATAATATCGGGCCTAGATGCGGTAAGATATAACAATGAGCCAATCATAGAACGATAATAAGATTGATCAATAGGTTTACCGTCCATGTCCGCGTCGAGATGACAATTTGTCGCCATTGGAGTGCTTCTTGAGCTACAATCTCCCATCTCAAATTTCTTCAAGAGGTCCTTTGTGTACTTCTCTTGATAGATGAAGGTCCCCTCTTGAAGTTGCTTGATTTGGAATCCAAGGAAGAAGTTGAGCTCTCCAATCATTGACATCTCGAATTCCCTAGACATCATGGTGCCAAACTCATGGCTAAGAGATTTGTTAGTTGAGCCAAAAATGATATCATCGACATAAATTTGACAAATGAATAAATTCCCGTCGATGTGCTTGGTGAAGAGTGTAGTGTCCACCCTCCCGATCTTGAAACCTTGCATGACCAAGAAATCCCTTAGACGTTCATACCACGCCCTAGGTGCTTGCTTGAGCCCGTAGAGCGCCTTGTGTAACCTATACACGTGGTTAGGATTCCTCGGATCTTCAAACCCGGGAGGTTGCTCAACATAAACAAGTTCGTTAATATAGCCATTGAGAAAATCACTTTTAACATCCATTTGATAAAGCATTATATTGTGATGTGAAGCAAAGGCAAGGAGTATGCGAATAGCCTCTAACCGAGCGACCGGGGCAAATGTTTCTCCAAAGTCTAGTCCTTCAACTTGTGAAAAACCCTTGGCCACAAGTCTTGCCTTGTTGCGGACCACAACGCCATTCTCATCTTGCTTGTTGCGGTATACCCACTTCGTACCGATGACGTTCTTGTCCTTGGGTCGCTCCTCCAACACCCAAACTTCATTGCGGGTGAAGTTGTTGAGTTCTTCTTGCATGGCCATCACCCAATTTGGGTCTTGGAGTGCTTCCTCTATATGAGTGGGTTCTACACACGAAACAAAAGAGTAGTGCTCACAAAATGAGGCGACATGGCGGGAACGAGTACTTACGCCCCTTGAAAGACTTCCAATGATTTGGTCCATTGGATGCGCCTTGGAGATGCGTCCATGCCTCATAAGTGGTTGTGAGGCACTTGGCGGTGGTGAAGCTTGTTGTTCCTCTTGTGGTTGGACTTGATCATGGACTTCTTCTTGTTGTTGGTGTTGTGTGGCTTGTGAATCTTGCATTGGCAATGGATCATCTTTCTCTTCTTCTTCTTCATCAACTTGAGGCATCATGGAGGTGTTGATGTTGGAACTTGATGCTCCCCCTTGATCATGGCCCTCTTCAACTTCCGGCTTGATGTCTCCAATGGTCATGTTTTTCATGGCTTCTCGTAGAGGCTCATCATCTATTTCATCATGACCAAAACTCTCCTCTTGGGAGCCATTAGTCTCATCAAACTCAACATCACAACTTTCTTCAACTAGACCGGAGGTTTGGTTGAATACTCGATATGCTTTTGAGTTTGATGCATAACCAAGAAAAATACCAACATCACATCTTCTTTCAAACTTACCGAGCCTTTTCTTGCGGTAGATGTAGCATTTGCACCCAAAGACTCTAAAGTAGGAGATGTTGGGCTTTCTCCCAATGAGGAGCTCATATGGGGTCTTTTGGAGTAGTCGGTGAAGATAGACCCTATTTGCGGCATGGCACGCCGTGTTGATTGCTTCGGCCCAAAACTTCTCCGACGTGCCATAGTCATCAAGCATTGCTCTTGCAAGGGTGATAAGGGTCTTGTTCTTCCTTTCAACGACACCGTTTTGTTGGGGGGTGTATGTGGCCGAAAACTCATGCTTCACGCCTTCATGATCACACCACTCCCCAATGTTGTAGTTCTTGAACTCGGTGCCGTTGTCACTCCGGACTTTGATGATGGGAAGTTGAAATTCCCTTTGAGCACGTTTGGCAAAGGTCTTGAAAACTTCTGGAGTTTCACCCTTGTCACCTAAAAACAAAGTCCAAGCATATCGAGAATAATCGTCAACGATAACAAGACAATAGAAGTTACCACCAAGACTTTGATATGTGGATGGTCCGAAGAGGTCCATGTGGAGTAGTTCAAGCGGCTTGGAGGTTGACACCATTGTCTTCATTGGGTGGTGTGAAGCAACTTGCTTCCCGGCTTGACAAGCACTACAAAGCTTGTTCTTCTCAAACGTGACATCCTTCACGCCGGTCACCATCCCAAGCTTGAATGACTTCTTAAGCTTGCTCATCCCAATGTGAGCAATGCGTCGATGCCATAGCCAACCCAAGCTTGTCTTAGTGAAAAGACAAGTGGCCAAGCTAGCATCCTTGTTGGAGAAGTCCACCAAGTAAAGATGTCCATGCCGAAATCCTTTGAAGATTAGTTCTTTGCTTGATTCACTAGTTACTACAACACCATTCTTATCAAAGGTGCACGTTAGTCCAAGATCGCATAGTTGTGCAATAGAAAGTAGATTGAAACTAAGTGACTTAACATATAGTACATTAGAAATGGACAAATCATGCGAAATAGCGATTTTACCTAAACCAATTACCTTCCCCTTTGAGTTGTCACCAAAGGTGACTTGTTCATGATTATCGGGGTTCTCTATGGTGGTGAACATACCATCATTGCCGGTCATATGTTGAGTGCACCCGCTATCGAGTACCCAATGTTTTCCTCCGGCTTTGTAGTTCACCTACACACATGAAGTTAGTTTTTGAGTTTAGGCACCCAAGCTAACTTAGGTCCTTGTATGTGTGATACAAGTGATTTTGGGACCCAAAGTTGCTTGGGGAGCTTCCCCTTCATGCCCTTAATATCTTTGCCGATGAACCTTGCCTTCACCTTGCCACCTACTTTGCTTAAGAGATAGTGATAATCATGGAAAGTAGATTTGTAGTTAGGAGGCAATTTGGGAGAAGGACGGTTGGGAAGAGGACACTCCCTCGTGTGGTGTCCGGTGACCTCACAATGTTGGCAATAGGATCCAACTTCTTTGATGAAGCTTGCCCTAAGCTCCGGTGAGGGCACCTTTCCTTTGTTGAGCACCGGGAAGGATCCAAGTCCTCTCTTGTTGAAGCCTTTGGCTTGTTGGTAGAGGATTTCCTTGTGCTTGTCCTCCCCCTTGGAAAGTCTCACCACACTAGTGCGGAGACTTTCAATTTCGTCCATCAATTCCTTCTCCCTAAGGCTTGCTTTCAAAGGCAAAGACTTATCCAAAGTATTAGTGGCATGTGAAATAGTTGATACTTTGCCATCAAGGGTTTCCTTTTTCATGTTTTTCATTTTTAGTTCAATTGCCTCATAAGCAAGGTTAAGCATTTCATGTTTTTGAACCAAGTCATTGTGCTTTCCCAAGAGTGCTTGGTTTGCTAAGTCAAGCTCATGATGATCAAGCTTGATTTGAGCATTTTCCTCCTCGATTTGCTTGACATGTGTTTTGAGCGTGTCATGCTCTTTAAGTATGGTTACATACTTGTCATGCAAATCGAGCTTCGCACTCTCAAGTTTAGCACAAGCTTGTTCAAGTGCTTTAACCTTGCTCTTTTCCCTTTTTATGATGACATGGTATTCATTAATCATAGATGCTAGTTCATCGGAGGAGAGCTCATCATCATCGCTAGAATCGTCACATACCTTAGAGTTACCTTTAGCCATGAGGCACATAGGAGGTGGACGAAGAGGTGAGTTGTCTTTGTCGACGACGGCAAGGCCCGCCAAGTTTTCTTCATCTTCACTCTCTTCACCGCTTGACTCTTCATCCGTGATCCACTCATTTGCCTCGCACATGAAGACTTTTTGAGGCCCTCTTCTCTTCTTTGGAAAGAGCTTGGTTTTCTTGCCCTTGTCAAATTTCTTCTTTCCAAAGGCGCGCTTGGGTTTGACCTCTTCTTCATCTTCATCACTTTCTTCTAGCTTTCTATACTTTCCTTTGTGGTTGTCCTTCCTCTTGTCGGGTCTTGGACAACCATATGATATGTGGCCTTGATCACCACAATTGTAGCATGTTTTGTTTTCATCTTTTCTTGGGAGGAAGGCTTTCTTCTTTGGATCAAAGGAGTATCCCTTCTTTGCGATTTTGGAGTTTAGACGTGAGAATTTTCTCATCATCAACGCAAGCTCATCATCGTCATCTTCGCTTGTTGCTTGCTCTTCTTCGCTTGAGCTAGGCTCAACCACTTTCTTTTTCTTGGGAGTTGTCTTCTTGGTTGAAGCCTTGAGAGCAATAGTTTTTGACGATGACTCCTCCATCATTCCAAGTACGCTTATCTCATGAGCATGAATTTCTCCAATGAGCTCCGAGACTTCAATGTTGTCAAGTGATTCCTTTTGGAGCATTGAGTTGATAATGTTGTACTTGGGCTTAGGTAGAAGCATGAGGATCTTGCGGTTGATAAGTCCCTTACCAAGAGAAGCAATGTCAAGTGCGTTAATCTCCTCAATGAGCACATTTAAGCGAGAAAACATTTGGTTAACATTCTCGTGAGGAAGCATTTTGAATTCATCATACTTGGATTTTAGCAAGTGATATTTGAGTTCTTTAACACGAGATGAGCCCTCATGAATTTCAATTAGACATGCCCAAATTTCACAAGCTTTCTCCTTACTAGCAATTCTAGCAAAAACATCTTGACTTATGCATTCATAGATGGCATTTCTAGCCTTAGCATCCCATTTTAGTTGATCACCAACATAATTAAGATCTCCAAATCCCGCATGGGTCGCTTCCCAAACTTCGGGAGCAATGGCCTCTAGGTAGGCACGCATGCGTGCTTTCCAATAGGCAAAGTTCTTGCCCTCGAAGATAGGAACCGAACCCCCATTCTTGGCCATTTAAGCTCTCTAGCGGTGAAGCTAGAATGATCCAATGAGCAACAAGGCTCTGATACCAATTGTAAGGATCGAAACGCCCAAGAGGGGGGGTGAATTGGGCTTTCTTTCAAATTTTAAGACAAATAAAAACTAACAACTTAAAGCCCAATTCCCTATGCAATTAAACTATGCAATCAATGTAGATTAAAGTTGCGGAATGAAGATTGCATATGAGTAAAAGGGAGAGGGATGCAAACGCTCAAGGGACACGGAGTTTATCCCGTGGTTCGGTAAGATCACAAGGATCTTCCTACATCCACGTTGTGGCACCCACCGAAGGGTTTTGCCACTCCCAAGTCACCGAGACAAGGGGGTTCTTCACTATTCTTCTCCGTTCGCCAACCTCGGCAAGGTGGAGCTCAAGCCTTGTACACTTTGGGATCCTCCGGGCTTCCACAATCTTCTTGGCAAGCTCCGGGAGTTACACACACCAAGGGACACTCCCTTAGGGCTCTCACTACACTAGAGACTCCAATCACCAAGAATGGAGGCACCCAAGCACTATCTCTAGCTAGTTCTAGCCTATCTCTTGGTGTACAAATGATGAGCAAATGATGTGAAAGTGGTAGCTCTATTGCTTGAATGCTCTAGGATGTGTAGAGTATGTCTAGGCTTCAAGTCTTGTCGATTTGACAGGTTGAAGGGGTATAAATAGCCAGCCTCCACGAGATAGCCGTTGGAAAAGTAGGCTGACATCACTTCTCTGCGAACACCGGATGATCCGATGTCTCCCCTTCAGTTAACATCGGTCAAAGCCAAATTAGCTGATGTCACTGTGTCAGATATGACCGTTGTTAGACCGATGTTGATTTGTCTTCTCATCGGATGATCCGGTGGCTCTTCCTCCAGAATTTTGCTTGATCTTGAAGCTCACTGGAGTGATCGACCGATGTATGTAAGTCTGTACATCGGATGATCTGGTGCTTCACTTGGTCCAATGGTGTTGCAATCTGTGATGATGGACCGATGTCACTGAGCCACTCACATCGGATGATCCGGTGAGTGCATTTGTCTGAGGTCTTCTTCTTCAGTTGAACTAACTCGACCGATGCAGTCAACTCCAAGACCATCGGATGATTCGGTGTGTTCAACTAGTTGACTTCGAGTTGTTTTGAGTTGTTCTTTTGGAATTTTGAACTTGTGACCTCTTTGACATTTGTTTGAAGTGTTGTTTTGATTGTCTTCAAGCATTGAGTGATATCAAGTTAGAGCTTTCACTTCTTGTCTTCATATGATTTGATTTGATCTCACTCGTTGATTTTATATGGGTCTCCAATGTAATTTTGATTTCATTTGATTGAGTGTCATTGAGACCTTGCATTCACAAATTCATTAGTAATATCAAATGGTTGTCATTAATCACCGAAACCGTACCTCATGGGGCCTAGATGCTTTCAAAGGAATACTGTGGAAAATCTAGGGAAAGCATAACATAGGATCCATCTTTTAATTTAGCATGCATCTAACTAAAATTTAACAAAAAGGGTGCAAGATGGTCATTGAACTTGCCTCCAGAGTAAGCTTGGTTGTCGACGAGAAACTGATGCTCTTGGAGATTAAGTGTTGGTTCTGGCCCCAACTCTAGATACGACGATGCACATAAAATGATAACATACAATAAAAACAACACAAAATGCAAACATTACAACTAAATAAACACAAAATACTACGCATTAGTGAATTTATGGTTAATTTAGTTCATAGGCATAAACCATTTATTGAGAATTTGAAGTTAAATGAAATAATTTGAGTAAAACATGTTTTTAGCAATTTTTATATTTATTTGAAACCTATTACTATTTTATAGAAAGTTTGCTCCTTCAAAATATGCTTAAAATTGATTTATAACATAAAATGTGCATTTTACAATTTTTACACCATTTTTTGATAATTATTTCTATGTGCAAATTAATTTTTATGAATTAAATACACTTATAAAGAATTTTATGCATAAATAAGCAATTTAAATTAATTAATAAAAATATTACAGAACTGAATATAAATTAAAAATATTTATAAATCTGTTTTTATAATATTGTTATAGAACTAGGGATTTTTATTTAATTTCTGGTATTTTCAGGGGCTTTTCTGTAAAAAAAATTAATACAGAGGCTAAAAATAATTTTTATAAAGTCTAGGGGTTATTCTAAAATTTTCCAGTATTTATTTGCTATTTTCTAATATTCCAGGGGCTTTAGCATAATTTTTACTTCATTTTACAATTTTTTCCTGATTTCCAGAAAGCTCACAGTTAAATCTATAATTTTTGGATTAATATGTAATTAATCTAAAATGTCTAGGGGGTTCTCTGTAAAAATTACCAACGGTTAAGGGTGTTTGAATTTGGGTCATAGGATTTAAAATGGAGGGCCCAGATTTAATGTACCGAAGGGGTATCTTGGGATCTAATCTCGGCCGCACAACCGACATGGACGACGGCCGAGCGGCCACATCACCCCGGCGACCCGAGGTAGCGGCGCGCGACGGCTATCTCGCCGACAGCGACCAAAACTCGCGCTAGGAAACCAAAATGACACCACTCTAGGGCATAAAAGCAAGAGGAGGGCGAGGGGATCTCACCAGAGGGTGTTGCGAGGCCGGAAATGGGACGGAGACCGTTCGGCGACGATGAGCGGCGGCGGGTCTCGGCGGCGCCCGATGAAGTCGACGACACAACAGCTTCTCCTCCCAACGACGATGTCTGGCGAGCTCCTGGGAACACGGCGAACGCGTTAGGCAAGGTTTCGAGGTGAGACATTGGGGGAAACGACGGGAACGAGGCCGGCATTACCGAGCTCGTCGGTGCTAGGGTTTGAGGTGTCAGGGGCGGCGAAATCCGAGGGGAATCGGTCGGGTAGAGGATCGAAGGAGTAACATGCGACACCATCATAGGGCATTATCCCACGCTTGATTGAGGTGAAACGGTCGGAAATGAAGAGGGGGTGAGTGAGCGACGGACGCGGCGCGACGGTTCGGTGGGAGAAGACGAAGCTGACAGGTGGGGCCCGGCGGCAGAGAGAGGGAGAGGGGGAAGGCGCGGGCGTGATAGCGGGCTGGGAGAGAGGGGAATTGGGCCGGGGAGGGGTTTGGGTGGCCCAGGAGCATTTTTTCCTTTTCTTTTTCTTTCCTTTTCTTTTCTTTTTTGTTTTTCTTTTCTTTTATGACTTGAGTTTTAAAACCAAAATTCTAACGAATTTAAATTTGAAAAAATTCACACATTCAAGTAAACATGATGCACTTTGCCTTATATGAATTTTATTACAAAGAAATTATTTTATATCTCTTGAAAAAATTATTTTACATTTTTTCTTTCCACAAATTGGGTGTTAAAAATGCTACAATAGTTGTCTTCACTGCAACACAAAGAAACTGAGTACTAGTACATATGGCTATGGATGTTAGAGACAGGCTTTCTGCAATTGCTGCCGAAATGTAGCAACTGCAAAACTAAATGCAAGAGCACCATGGAGACATATTCAGTTCATGACGGAGAGTGGACTGAATCAATCAAGCAGTTCCTGCAGGAGAGTCATGATCTCAATTGTGCTTTGAAAGATGCTCGGGACGTTGTTGATGGTAGAAGTCACAAAATACTCTTGTGATCATCACACCCCCTCTCCACATCAGGGTGTGGTGTTTTGTAAATCTATTCTTCATGAATTTGCTGTCAAGGTTGAACACTCTCATTTGTTGTTGGACACATCAGTCATTTCAGCTTCCACCAACATCTCACTAAGCAAACTTGCAATTGGAAACTCACATACCATTTTAATGTCCTACTTGCTCTTGCGCAATCTACACTACACACATATATATACTACTGCCTTTCCTTCTTCACAAGTTCAACAACATGTGCATTTCTTGCATGTAGCAGCAGCTGTGAAATCATGAGTATAGCATGTGACTTGCCCTTTCAATTCACCTGCAATGCATGCATTTGTTCATGCGTTTAGCTTCTCAGGATGTAGCTATATATGTACAAACTTTCCCTAAAACATCAACGACAATTTATACCTGTCCTTTTTCCCTTTAACTAATAAGGACATGAACGACAAGTGCATGTCCATGCATTGAGAATTTGAGATGCAGACTTCATATTAGGAAACATATTTGGCTGATTGTATATCGCCGATAAGCTTATTGCGTAGAATTGATTAGCATCTTTTAGTCTTTATTTTTGTTTATATCTTGTCGTAATTACCGGCCTATAATCTAGTCACTTCATCCTAAAAAGTTTTTCGCTTCGTAGTTTATTTTTGAACTACAAAGTGACAAGTTTTTTGGGACGGATGGAGTAAGAGAATACAGCAATCGGCCTTTGGCTATTGCATGGAGTTTGCTGACCCGTTCACTAGCTGCACTTCAGTTTTCAGTTCAGGTGCCGCATTCTAGTCTCAAAATGCTGTCAGACTTGGTAATGAAACCGCTGCCTGATTTTGTAATTTCTTCACTCTTCTAATCTCATGTACTAGCTCTGATCATGCATCGTACGCATCAGATATTCCAGTTGACTTCTTCAGAGTTTTCTGTTGAGCCGTATCCTCACTGTCCTGTACTATACTCCATCCATCCCAAAAAGATTGTCATTTTAGCATTTTTCAGATATGATAGGGGAGATGATAAATGACGCATGTGCCCTCATAACGCTGGCAAGTTTATGGTCCTCATTAAGATGCAGTTGCATTTGTTTTGGAGACCGCACATCTTTCATTGAGTTTTTAGAAGGCGCAATGAAGAAAGGAAGTATGCATTGGTAGGAGGTTGGATTGCCATCTTAACTACAATTGATGAGCTCAAAACAACAATCTTTGAGGGACAAGTCTAAAAGTCCAGAAAGGCAATCGCTCTGAGACGGAGGGAGTAATAGCTAGCTAATTACATTACGTTACTTTTGGTCCCAACCAAACGCTTTATCGGAAACGGAAACCATTACAGAATCCAACCAAGCAAAAGCTGTAATGTCATATACTGATCACGTTTGCACCTGCAAATCATTGCGATTTCGACACTGTTACCAGCGCTGAACTAGAGGTGGCCATCAGGTCGTACCAGACTGGCCCGGTATGGCCCATTCGTGCTTCAGGCTATAACTGTCCAAATGGGTCGGACTAATTGGGCCGGTTCGAAGCCCGGTGTTTTTGGCTCGGCCCGACACGGAGAAGGCCGGACACGGGCCGAGCTTGAGCTTAGGTGCAGGCCCGCCGGGCCAGCCCGACATGACCCGTTTAACAGTTGGTCCAGCTGGCCCGGTGCTTGGCCTGTGTAGCTCGCGGGGAGCCCGACCCGGCATGGCTCGTTTAAGCTCGTATAACATTATTTTTTAATTTTTTGCAAGTATTTTTTTATTATTGAGTCTCGGGCTAGCACGACCCGACACGGCCCGTTTAAGGCTCGACCCGGCCCGACACTAGTAAATTTTCCCGGACTGTGCTTGGGCCGAGGTGCAGGCCCGATGGACCGGCCCGTCACAACCCGTTCCATTCCCTTATGAGTTTTGGACGATTGATGACAAACAAATGAGATCCTAATGAAATTTGTTGAGATAAAAGCATGTATATGAAATTTGTTGAGATCCTAATGAAATTTATATGATGGAAAGATCCGACCTTCCCCTCCAAGAAGGTTATGGCCAATTTATTACAAGCGAGTACAAATGCAGACATTCATAACCTATTGTCTAGAACAAGGCGATATGACTGGGTGACTAAGCACACGACTGTGGACCTGACTTGGTAGGCCAATATTGTGGTACGTTCATCCCATTCACATTTTTCATAAGTGCACCCCAGATCCAACGCCCAAGACTTTCTCTGTAGAATATCTGCATTTAGTACTGTGAAAATCAGCCTCAAATTCGCTGCCACCATGAATCAAACTCAAGACCTAAGTAGTGCTACTCAAAGTACTTAACCACTAGGCTAAACACCCTTTCACCTGAAATTCAACATGAAAAGCGGGTATATGAAGAATAGAACTTATGGTGCACAAAAAGGTGAAAAATGAGGAATGAGAAGGAAAAGGCCCAAGTGAAGAATGAAAATGCAAAAGTAGATGCTAATGTATAGGATGTGTGTGAGAGACACATCCCAAGGGCTTATAACTTTACGTTGAGGCTAAGGGCTAAAATCAAACAGTTAAGCAACTCATTGAATCACGGGACAAGTCCGTTCAAAGGCGGACTAGTCCGGTTCACCTCACAACAATTAGTATTTCAGGTGTGCTGCACTTTTCACTCAAATTTTACACAGCACACCAGAGTAGTTCGGTCTCCTGAGTAGACTAGTACGGCCGTCAGGATCCGTAACGGTGACTTTTTCAGAAAGTCTATAAATAGGTGATACATGACCCCACAATTAACAACTAAGAATCCTAGCACTGTCATACGTCTCAATAGCACAGAAACACTTATCCTCACACATCTAAAGCCCAAAAAGTTAAATATTTGGGAATTAAGATTTAGGAAAGAGAGATCGTCTTATACGCATTGTCAGAGTGTTTTTCCGGCAATTCTCCCGATACTACCATCGGTAGCTCGTGGAGTTTGTAGTTCGGTATTGGGTGCGCAGAGATTTCAAAGAGTATGGCAAATGGACACAAGGATTTACGTGGTTTGGGCCGCCTGAGCGTAATACCCTACTCCACAGGGTGTGTAGCTGTTATATTGAGCGTCTAGAGAGTTTTCAGCCCTGAGAGTTGTGTGTTGTATATCGTCGACCAGTCCTTTTATAGTACAAGGATTGGCCGTTACACCGCTAGCCTAGCCCAACATGTGGCCCCGGTGGTTACTAATGTTTAATACATAATTAATGAGATTAATTACCCTTAATAGCGTGGTAACGGGACCTGACATGACGTTACTCGTATTAAGGGCCTTTTGATCGTGTGTCATTAATATGGTATTAATGATACTTAATCAGGTCTTGAAGTCTTTGATTGCCCCTTGGAGGTACGAGTCGTTGGGGGTTCACCGACTTGATTGTTGAGGTTGAAGGTCCGGCGGTTTGGACACGTGGCAGCTTCGGAGCTATTCGTCTGGGACGGGTAGGTTCGGTGTAGAAATACACGTGTCGATACTGGAGCTACCATATGTTGGAGGTTAGGTCCGGGGGTGCCGCACAAGTGTTTAGCCCGGAGCTATCCCATGTGTGGGATATAGGTCCGGTTGCAGCGTACACGTGGCAGTACCAGAGCTAACCATAGATGGGAGGCATGTCCAGTTCCATATGACATGTGGGGCCTTCGCATGTCTTCAACTCAGACAGGTGAAGTCCCTTTGGTCTTTTTGTAGTCCCAATGGGTATACAGTACGTAGGGTACGACAGTGGCCCCCTGGGCCCACCTCTGGGAGAGACCTTTTGGATGAAGTCGTTTTGCGAGAGGTGGGTCCATCCTTCAGTTTTTGTATCGTGTCTTCAAGGATATTCAGATGTGTTGTTGGCAGTAGTTCGTAGTTAAACCACCGCCGCGTGGCATATCCAGGATGCGGCAGGTGAGATCTGGGCGTGCGGATCTCACGCAATTGAAGGTCGCCAGTTCTCGATACAAAAATCATATCGGTTCCGCGCGCCCTATCAGGCCGCCACCTTCGGGCTTCCCGCCTTTCATGATGACAACCGTTCGCGTGGGGTAAGAACTTCAACTTGATCGTTGGGGTGGCCCCGAGCCCCCTTGTCATTGGCAGGGTGAAGTTTTTGAATTGTATCGTCGGGTCCTCCGCAGTTTCCATCCAAGCGTTGTGGGGGCTTACTTAAGAAGGAAAGCGTGCATCGTTTGGGGATTCTTTACGCCTTCATTCGAACTTGCGCTCAAATCCTCCAAACTTTTGCTTGCTTTTCCTCCCTCGCCACACTGTGCCGCGATGAAGTTGGGACTCCCCACGAGCCGCATTGGGAGCAAGAAGGAGTTGTCCAGGGTCCAAACCTACATGGGATGGTCCAGTGACTCCTTCGGCAATGACATTCGCTGCGGCGAGCTTCTCTTCGAGAAGAAGCGAGCCGGAGATATGGTGTACTTCCTTGGGTACGCCATGGCAGGTTTGATCCCGCCTTTCTCCACCTTCTTTCTGATGCTACTAGATTTCTATGGTCTGCGGCTCCACCATCTAGGCCCCCACTCAATCTTGCTGGTGGTGACTTGTGTCCACTTTTGCGAGATGTGGGTGGGCGTACCCCCTTGCGTGGAGTTGTTCCGGACCTTCTTCACTGTCCACCCGACCGGGAAGAGTGATGAGTTCATCGGCTTCTACTACTTTGTGAAGCGGAAAAACTCTCCTCTCAAGTATTTGAGGTCCTTCCCTTCTAGCAAGTGGGACGACCGGAAGAAAGACTAGGTGGTCATCACCGTCAAAGGACACGAGAGGCTGGAGCTGCCTGAAGTCCTTCCTCGCATGGACACCGACACTTTGAGTGACGTGTCGGCGCTGTCGAGGGAGTACAGGCCCATCCTGGACAGAATCCAGGAATGTTTCGAAGGTGGGGTGACCCTGCAGATGGTCTTCGACAACTTTTTGACGAATAGGTGGGCCCCGCTGAGGGCTAGGAGCCGGCCTGCCTGGGCTTTCAACAGTGAGATGGATACCAACCGCATTGAAGTCCGCTTGGATACCAACTTGGCCGGTGAAGCCTTGAAGACCCATCTCAAGAAGTTCCAGCCCGGGAACATCAGTCCTGGCGATGTGTCTCCATCGGCGGCCTTCCTGCCTCTGAATATGATTCCAGAGGAGTGCAGAGAGCACCGGAGGAAGATGCCGCTGTTGGACGACTTGGGCCTAGTGGAGAGGCGATCAACCTCCGGGGTGGCAATCCCCGGAGCTTCTGAAGGCGGCTCCTCTCCCACCCCAAAGCTAAGAATTGAAGTCGTAGGCAAGGGCAAGGAGTTGGACGAGCCCTCGAGCCGAAAGAGGAAGTTGAAACATGTTGACGGTAGGTCCGTCAGACCTGCTCCTTCCAAGACAGCTCCTTCTCCCTGGAGGGGAAGATCTTCAACGGCGGCAACCACTCCAGCATCAGCATCTCCCCGGGTTGTTAGCTCCGGCCATACGGCTCCAGTACCAGTTGGGGGCTCTGGGTCCGTAGGTCCTTCCCGGTCGAGGGGGGCCTCCACCAAAGTGACGCCGGTAGCAACGAGCTCCGGGGAACCTTCCGGAGCTGGCACGCCAGGGGCGACAGGGTCCAGCGCAGAGCGTCCGGAGAAGAGGTTCCGCGCTAGCTGGAGTAGAAGCCTTTCGAGGTAAATTTTGTTTTTACCTCAGTTGGTTGTTTTTTGGTCGTAACTGCGTCTTGAGTTTCTTCGTCCTTCATCTGCAGTGTCCCCAAGAGAAGGACTGAAGCTCTAGCTCCCGCGACAACAACTGATGCTGTGGAGATAGAAGCTCCGGCTCCAATTCCCGCGCCACCACAAGAGGTGGCTGAGGTCGCGGTAGCTCCGGCGCCGGCTGTCATGGTCCTAGACCTTGACTCATCCCCAGAAGCTCTCGTGGTAGTGCCATACCACGGGAATGAAGATGTACCAGTGGCACCAGCCCCGGAGGTTGAAGCTCCGGGTTTGGATGTTGTAATCATGGATGCTCCAGCCTCAGAGCCTGAGGTAGCTGCGATTCCAGTCCTAGAGCCAGATGTTGTTGAAGCCCCAACAGTTGAGTCGGTGGTTGATGAGGCCCCAGCGGTAGAGCCGGTGGCTGATGAAGTTCCGACGCCCGAGCCGATCGTCGAAGAAGTTCTTGCGCCTGAGCCGATTGCTGCAGAGGTGCCGACGCCCGAGCCCCTGATGGTCGAAGCACCAGCGCCTGAGCCGGCGACAGAGGAGGCGCCAGCGTCAAATCCGGAAGTGGCTTCAGCTCCGGCAAGATCTTCAATGCCTGCCCTGGAGGCAGTGGTCCCAAAGGTGCCCACGCCTGAGCCAGGGTGCCAAGATGAAGCTGTCGGCCCCCCACTTGTGGGGCCAGTTGTTGATGACCTGGCGGCGGGACCTTCGAAACCAACTCCGGATTTCGAAACTTCTATTGCAGGACCTTCCTTGGTGGCGGCCGAGGCTATCCCGGAGGATGGCCCTAGTGTCGTGGAAGCTCAGGGGACCACTCTTGTAGAGTGGCACCCAATTTTTGTCACAAAGAACCCGCTGGAACCGGCGGAGATGACCCCGGCGGGCCCGGACCCGATCCCTCTGTCGTTGTCTATTGATAATGCCTGCTCCAGTCTTTGCCAGGTTCAGCTGGCTTTTACCACAACAGCAAGGCTCTCGAGGAGGAGTGTCAAACTCTTAGGAGGTGGCACAACTGGTTCCAATTCGAGACCAAGCTGGCGCAGTCGAGGCTGGCTGACGACAAAGAGTGGGTGAGGAAGGAGAAGATCCGCCTGGAGTACTGGGGTAAGCTGCTTGATGAGAGGGAAAGCATGACGTGGTCCCTTGACAACCAGTCCCGGGCCATCTACGAACATGCCAAAGCTGCTAATAGCGCAGCGGATGATCGCCAAGAGAGGCTCGACGCCATCCATGCCAGTCTCGTCAAGCGCCGGGAGGCTCTTGAGGAGCGGGAGAGAAAGCTAGAGGATGAAGAGCAAAAACTCCTGGAGCTGCGGGACGACATCGTGAAGAGGGAAGAAGAGCTTACTCAGAGGCTAACTCTGGGTGACAAGAGTCTCGAGGAGCGCACCAAGAAATTGGACGAGCACTGCGAGAAAGAGGAGAAGAAGGCCTGACAGCGAGGACAGGAACTCCATAGGAGGGAAACTGACGTTGCTGCTAGGGAGAAGAAGGTGCGGGGCTGAGAGAAGGACCTGGTTAACCGCCGGAACAAGATCCACCTCCGGGAGGAAGAGCTCAGTAAACTCGAAAGGTAGGTTGCTGAAAAGATTCAGCAGAACACCAAAGAGGTGGAGCGTCTTGCTCGGGAGAACTCGGAGCTTGCGGCGGCCAGAAGATCCTTGGAGGAGATACGAAGTGGCAGAGTTGTGGAGTCCCAACAAGTTTGGGACTTCCTGGGCAAAGCCAACGACGCACTGACGCCAATGGGTTTTAGTCCCATGCGTCCGGATGATCCAGAACTGGAGCTGGACCAGGCGTTGCAGGTGCAGAGTTCAGCAGGCAACAAGCTCACCAAGATGGGCGATGTCATCGCGGACCAGCTGGAAACCAAGGGACAATCCCTGGCCAAGAGCGTCACAGAATTTGTTCAGTCGTGCTACACAAGATGGGACCCCCAATTCCCCCTGGACCCGGTGCTCCAAGGCCCCATCAACGGAGAGGGAGAAGTTGCCCAGGCCAGTGTTTCTGAAGTTGCCCACAAGGTCGCCTCGTTCTTCCATAGGGTCTAGGACCATCTCTTTGTAGCTCCCACTTGTATCCTCTCTTCTTTTTCTCCAATTTTGTAATCTCTTGTCTCCAGATGAATGAAATCCAAGTTTTTTATGAATTTCATTTTTTGTCTTCAACACCTTTGTCCCACTTGGCCCCCTAGTAAATGTACGCAAGTTGATTGTGAACATGTACCAAGAGGATGTAACAGTTGTTGAAGACTCGCGTGCTTCAGACTTGTAGAGCGTAGGTCCGAAGTCTTCGGTAGTGAAGGCCCCCTGAGGTTATCGGAGCTTAAGAGCTCCGGCCTTGACCATCATCGGAGCTTGGTAGCTCCAGCAGTGGTCTCCATCAACGCGTAGAGCGTCAACAGTTAGTCCTCTAGATTCTTCGTACCATTTTTTGTTCACTTTGACGGCTAGCCCTATGGCTTTACCGAAGCTGAGCAGTTCCAGCGATGCTTGCTATCAATGTTTAAAACATCGACTACAAGCCATCTAGGGGATGTCAGAGCTTTAATAGCTCTAGCTTAATTCACCATCATAATGAGATCTTTATTTTTCCTGCACACTGAAGTCAAGAAAAATAGTAAAATTCGTTTCCTATCTATAACTCAGTTGCGACTTACTACTCTTGTAAGAAATTTTTGGGTCGAGCACAATTCTTCATACAATCAAGTGCACTGAGTTGTTTTCTCCAAGTTCGAATGTTTTCAGGACCCACCTTACTTCGGCCTGCCGGGGTGTAGGTAGAGTGGCGTACTTAGGATGCAGGACCAAGCTAAGTCGATAGCTCACTTCGAACCTAGATTGGCTGGCAGCATTCAGGCGAGTGGGCCGTTCAACAACATGAGAACCCGAAGGAATTAACAATGTGACTCAAGTTGTACATGAATTAGTCGATCTAAAAAATTCTTGAGAAACGCACAACTTTGTTATAGACAAGAAAGAGAAAAATAAAAAATAATGAGCTTGTACAAAGTAAATACACGTGGAGTATGTTTTCACACAAAGATGTCTTTCATTATAGGTCCGGGGTACAGGGGAAACAAGTACACCCTTAGGGTACGGAACCAGGCTAAGTGTGTTTTGTTTCTTGTTTGACCCAAGGTAGCCAGCTACACTTTTAGTTCTGAGACTGTGACAAGTGTTGCCTGAACTTTGCGGACCTTCCAGAGAAGGTCCGGCTATTCTCCCGGAGGAGCTACCCGACTCTGTACAATGACTCTATAACATACATCACGTGCAACTACAGACTCACCTCCGTGATATTAAGCGTAGAACTTACGGAGGTGCTCAATGTTCCAAGGATTAGGGAGAGGTGTCCCATCCTCAGTTGCCAAGCGAACGCATCCGGGACGGGTTACTTTAATCACTCGGAAGGGTCCTTCCCAGCTGGGGGAGAGTTTGTTTAACCCTTCTCTGGACTGTATTCTCCGTAGCACCAGATCACCTTCTTCAAGCTGTCAGCTGTGAATATGCCTTTGGTGATAGCGCTAGAGAGCTTGGCGGTATCGGGCATTTCGAACAGCTGCTCGGCACCTTCCCTCTTTAAGGAGGTCAATGTCTTCGCGTCGGAGCTGGTCCTGCGCAGCATCGTCGAAGGTCTGGACCCGGAGCGACCCCAAGGTGATTTCTGGAGGAAGGACTGCTTCAGCTCCATACACCAGGAAAAAGGGTGTCTCTCGAGTCGACCGGTTTGGAGTTGTCCTGTTGGCCCATAGAGTGGGCGGAAGCTCTTCGATCCAGTTGGCTCCATGTTTTTTTAGACGTTCATATGTGCGCGTCTTGATTCCTTTTAGGATTTCTGCATTTGCTCTCTCGGCTTGGCCATTGCTTGTCGGGTGAGCTACAGAAGCGTAGCTGACTTGAATGCCGAGATCTTCGCAATATCCTTGGAATGCAGAGCTTGTGAATTGGGTCCCATTATCGGTTATGATTTTGTTTGGGACTCCAAATTTGCATACGATGGACTATAAGAAGTTGATAGTTGATTGCTTGTTTATTGTCACAACTGGAGTTGCTTCCGGCCATTTGGTGAACTTGTCAATAGCGACGTACAGGAACTTGTAACCTCCGACGACTCTTTGGAAAGGTCCCAAGATATCCACCCCCCACACAACGAAAGGCCATGTAGGAGGTATCATTCGTAGAGGTTGGGCCGGTGTGTGAATTTGTTTTGCATGAAACTGGCATGCTTCACATATCTTCACCAGCTCAGTTGCATCCTAGAGCGTTGTAGGCCAATAAAAGTCATGCCGAAAGGCTTTACCGACCAGCGTGCGGGGAAGACGCGTGGTTCCCACACTCTCCTCCATGGATTTCTGCGAGGAGCTCGCAACCTTCTTCCTTTGTAATGCACCGCATTAGGACGCCATTAGCACCGCGCCGGTAGAGATCCCCTTCTACCAGCGTGTATCTTTTAGCCAATCTGACTATCCGGTTAGCGAATACATTATCTTCAGGAAGGAAGTTGTCTTTCAAGTAGCTCCGGATCTCTGATATCCATGCATCGGAGCTAGATTGAGCATTCGAGTCTTGCGTGCTGGGTTGCTCGGAGCTTCTGACAGCACCTATGATCCTTGATGGCTGCCATGGTAACAGGGCCATCGGGACTGTCAGCTTTGAGATGCTGGTCTCGCACCCTTCGCTTAGTTCGGCAGGCTGAGCTGTCGGTTTAGACAAACTCTGGATGAAGGTTCCGTCGGTAGTCGGATCTCCGGTTGACGCTTTCATCGAGAGTTCATCAGCTTCAGCATTATGGAGATGTTGTACATGGTGGAGGTCCAGGACTTCGAAGTCCTTCTGAAGCCTCTGGACTTCAAGGAGATAGGCAGCTAGTTGGGGATGGTTGCAGGAGCATTCACCCTTCACCTGTTTAATGATGAGCTGCGAATATCCCTTGACCAAAAGCTGCTTGACACCGTATGATAGTGCCACCTTTAGTCCGTAAATGAGTGCTTCATACTCCGCCATGTTGTTGGTCGCCTTGAAGTCAAGGTGTACCATGTATTTTACCTTCTCCCCGGTCGGAGCAAGGAGAAGGACTCCAGCTTCGACCCCCTGCTTCTGCATGGAGCCGTCGAAGTAGAGAGTCCAGTGAGGCTCGGTGAAGACCGGAGCCTTGAGTTCTGGCTTCTGCTCACTACGGCCCCCAGGGTTTGATGGAGAGGGGGTCCATTCCGCCACAAAGTCCGCCAATGCTTGACTTTTGATTGCTTGTCTTGGGACGAATTCAAGGTCAAACTTGGCCAACTCCGCTGCCCACTTTGCAATGTTTCTAGTGGAGTTGGGATTATGCAAAATCACTCATAGTGGATATGAAGTCACCACTGAGATCTTGTGAGCTTGGAAATAGTGTCGGTGATTCCTGGAAGCAATAAGAACTGTGTATAGTGGTTTATGTACTTCCAGGTACCGAGTTTTGGCGTCGTGGAGTACTTCACTGATGAAGTACACTGGGCGTTGGACTGTTCGGACCCTCCCGGAGGGGCCCGGAGCTTCCTCCTCATTGACCCTGACCCTCCTGGAGGGGTCCGGACCTTCTGTCAAGTCCTTGTTGGAGGAACCTGGAGCTTCTTTAGGAGTGACCTGGACCCTCCCAGGAGGGTCCGACTCTTCTTTCTCAACAAGAGTAACTCCTTGTTGACTCAAGTCTGGGGGCTGGGACCCAGACTCGCCTTCAGGAACCTCCTGACTCTCCCGGAGGGGTCTAGATTCCTGAGCCTGTAACGGTTCTGGTCTCTCCGCAACCAGGACCATGCTGACAACTTCGTCAGTTTCCAAAATGTAAAGCAGTAGAGGCATGACTTCTGCTGCAGCCGCGGCACCTGCTGGTTGTTGCATGTTGGAGGGATTGCCTCCAGGAGGTTGTGCAGTGGGACTGCCGTTGGACGATCCAGCAGCTAAGTTCACCATTCTTGAAATCTCGGGCCCTGCCCCTTCCTGGTGCGCCAACTGTCGGAGTGTTTTTCCGGCAATTCTCCCGATACTACCGTCGGTAGCTCACGGAGTTTGTAGTTCGGTATTGGGTGCGCAGATATTTCGAAGAGTATGGCAAATGTACACAAAGATTTACATGGTTCGGGCCGCCTGAGCGTAATACCCTACTCCAAGGGGTGCGTAGCTGTTGTATTGAGCGTCTAAGAGCGTCTAGAGAGTTTTCAACCCAGAGAGTCATGTGTTGTATATCGTCGACCAGTCCTTTTATAGTACAAGGACTGGTCGTTACACCGCTACCCTGGCCCGACATGTGGCCCCAGCGGTTACTAATGTTTAATACATAATTAATGAGATTAATTACCCTTAATAGCGTGGTAACGGTACCTGACAGTGCTGTTACTGGTATTAAAGGCCTTCTGATTGTGTGTCATTAATATGATATTAATGACACTTAATCAAGTCTTGAAGTCTTTAATTGCCCCTTGGAGGTCCGAGCCGTTGGGGGTTCACCAACTTGATTGCTGAGGTTGAAGGTCCGGCGGTTTGGACACGTGGCTGCTTCGGAGCTATTCATCTGGGACGGGTAGGTCCGGTGTAGAAGTACACGTGTCGATACTGGAGCTTTCCTCTGTCGGAGGTTAGGTCCGGGGGTGCCGCACAAGTGTTTAGCCCGGAGCTATCCCATGTGTGGGATATATGTCCGGCTGTAGTGTACACGTGGCAGTACCGGAGCTAACCATAGATGGAGGCATGTCCAGTCCCGTATGACATGTGGGGCCTTCGCAGGTCTTCAACTCAGACAGGTGAAGTCCCTTTGGTCTTTTTGTAGTCCCGAGGGGTATACAGTACGCAGGTACCAACACGCATCATTGAGCTCTTGGGGTTTGAATCTCTCTGAGTGTATTTGATTTGTTTCTTCGCTGTAAATTTGTGGGAGCCCTCGGCGTGCAAGGTTGTTCCATTGACTCGGTGATTACCCTTGATATTGGAACTCAAGTCGGCTTTTGTGGTGACTTGAAGAGGTAAATGGTTGATTGAGACCCGACTCTATGTGAGCTTCTCAACGAGAACATAGATCTCTTTGGTAAGATCGAACCTCGACAAATATTCTTGTCATGTGTGTTCCAATTCTTTACTTTTGCAATCATCATCATCCAGGGCATATTGTTGATCAAACAACTGTGCGCAATGCCTTATATGATCGTTGCAAGGCACACAACTTTCCGTGGTGCGATTGAAGATCTTTGACATGAATCGGAGACGTGCTCGAGTAAGGCGTGTCTCCCTTTTGCCGGACCTCAGAAACTGGAGATGCGCCTTTTTAAAGTGTGCCTCTCATGTACTCTTATCCCTTTTGCACAACATTATGAGCGTCTGTTGCCACTCTTGCACAGAGTTAACATCATGAGCGTCTATTGCAGGGATAAACAAGTGCAATGACATTGCAATTAAGGGATATAATTGGAATTCAGGGATAAACAAATGCAATGACATTGCAATTCAGAGGTAATTTACAACTCAATTAATTTCACAGTCCATACACATTGCGTGCACTCTAAACTATACATTTTGATTCTAAACTTATTCCTATGAAGCTTCCATCGATCAATCTAAATTGTATCGTCCAGCTTGCTCCCCAACACGTCTCTTATATTCCCCTGGATCCTAAAAATATTGACATTCTTTAAATTAACAAATGTCGAATGAGGAATGAATTACCTAGTTGGTCACTAACACAGTAACCTTGATAAGTAGATTATAGCAATCATTTTCAACATCGGGTGCATTTGACTGATGAAGCAAACGTTGAACTTCAAGCAGTATAGTTTTGATTGTAAAACCAGTCCACCACCCCTACGAAATATCAATTTAAGCAACATATGAAACCAGCTCAAATAAGTTCGACAACAATTACTAATTACTTGAGCGAAATAAGTCTATCTTACAGTCTCTTGATCAAGAATCCCAAGGCAGAGTGCTCCTGAACGATGGACATTTGGGTGGAAGAAACCACATGGAAAGACACATCTTGGAGGCACCAACGGATAGTCCTCCGAGAAGGAGATTGTGAAGGGGTAGTAACCACCTTCTCCAGTCAGTCTACAAAGGAAATTCATTAATAAGAGTACAATGGTTATACTCATATGATTGTGCTTGTTATTCATGACTTACCTCTTCTTTACCGGGGACGATGCATTGCCACTTCAATAAATCTCCCGACTCAGACTTCACAGAGAAACCCTACGTAGAGAAAAATGAAATACCAAAAACAAACAAGACGGAAAAACAAAACTACAGTTAAGTTCATCAGTCCATTGCAGAGCTACATATATACAACTATGCTACTGGTGTACCATATATACATACATGGGGATGATTCTTGCGCCACGCCAAGCGCTCCTTCTTCAGTAGGCTACGCGTCAAGCCGATATCCAACCCAGCCATGATTAGTGATGACGACGACGAGGACGACGACAACAACGATGGCGAACAGAGGCAGCGTTGCAGTTGGTCGATTAGTAAAGGAGTGTTGGTCGATTAGTAAAGGAGCACCGGAGGTGAAGAGACGAGCGAGATATGAAAGCGTGTCTTCCACTGTTGAAAGATAGACGTGCGACACGAGAACTACGAAGAACTTAATTTTGGCGGCGGTGCAGAGACGCGTGGGACCAACGTGTGTGACCTTTCGTTTCCCCGAGGCGGTCTCAATGCGTCCCATTGTTGACGGCTGTTATATAACAATTTCACCCGTTAATATAACTCAATTATGTGAAGAAAATATCATTTGTTGCACACATCACCTTTCTATTTAACCTATTTCCACTTGTCCTTGGAGAAAGTAGTGCATGCAGACATTTTATGCAGAATTGAAGTGACATAAGGGGATGGATCCTATAAAATATCATTCCAGCCAATCAAGTGACGACATGTGGCACCACATGAATCAAATGACCCACAAACAGATGTATCCAAGGCCATCCAACATTGTAGCACCAATATCAATCAATGGGACCCACCTGGTAGAGACCTGGAGGAAGCACAACCATAACGGGGCTGAGACCAGGTTGGCCGACCTCCCTAGTCGGTCGACTAGGGAGTGGCAACAAACCCGGTCAAATGCCACGTGTTGACTCCTCTCGGATTGAAGAAATCACAAGTGATCGATTCGCGTGCTTTTGGTGGCGGGAACTGACCCTTCTCCATGCTATAAATAGGACCCCTTACCCCTCACTTGAACACACACCACTTGAGTATTCATCCATTGTATCCACTACTCTCCATAGGTTTAGAGGAATATAGGTTGTAGAGAGGAGAGTCTCTAGTCCATAGTCCAAGTAGAAAAGGAGTAGAAGGAGTCTCTTCTCAATTCCTAATTGGGAAAGGTATGGCTCTTATGTTCTTATTTGTATTTGTCACTTCACTCTTAATAAAGATGTTATTTTTAGTCTTCTATTGTTCATATACTTGGATGAAGTGTTTCTTGTTTGATTGTGGATTCCATGTATGTGGTAGGAGTAGTATTTATGATTATCTTATACCATTGTCATTATATCATCATAAGAACTACAAACCTCCACTATAGTCTAATTAGCTATGACATGATTATGTTATAATGAATCACTTATGCTATGAATTATCATTCATTCAATGATGATTTAGTTCATTGCCTTAGGATGGCTTGTGCCTAAGCTCTTAAGGTAATTACTTAATATGCTAGCATGGTGCTAGGATAGAGAGTAGCATGAATGTCTCGTAGACCCATAGATTGAAGAGGTATGCAGTAGGTGGTGATAGCCCTATCTGTCCTTTATAATCCTCCATGTTCGGCTATGCCACGTGCTCTTGGCGGGAGTCGTCCTAGTATTGCTAGGGGTAAACCCGTGCCCGATGTGTTAATCCACTTAGCATGAGAATTCATAATTGATATAATCATTAATAACTAATTTAGGCTATGTATATGTATATTAGAAGCATAGTAGGAGTCTCTACCTAACCCTTAGCCTAGTCCCTCTTTACCCCATTTATCCCCTTAGGATAGAATGCTCTTGTGTGTGTCACACTACTCCAATTTTTCATCTATAAATCCTTGCTAGAACCTTACCTAGATCAACCTAGCTCTCCACTTGATGATTGCTTTGCTTCCATCTAGCCTTCATTTGGGAAAATATAAATGACACCCTTTGGGAATACTTTTAGAGGGGAAATAATACATTGATAGTTTTCGTGTGCTTGCAAATTTACATTTATAATCTAAAATCTATTAACAATTATTTATGACACCACTGCTAGAGATGAATTGTTAGTAGCACGTAAGAATTGTCAACACCTATCGTTCCATCAATGCGCGAGAAACCAACCGCTTCATCGTCGACTCCGCACAGACCTTATATAAGATGCACCATCACCCGTCAGTTCTGCACAAGCGTGTTGCTCATTTTGCATCTGTTTCTTTTTCTTTTTATTCGTCTTCTTTGCACCGACGACCCACCACCACCATGGCCAACATTCCGCCTCCAAGACCGCTGAGGGAGCCACCCTACAAGAAACTGTGTTGCACCTCCCCCGAGAGGTTCAAAACCGAGCAGCGCCTCCTTATGGCGCAAAAGGCGTACAACAATATGTCTCGCGCCATGGGTTCCTTGGGTCTGAGTACCCTTCCACAGTTTACTAGAATGGGTACCGTCGGCCACTACCTCTACACCCTCATGGGGTGGTCGATCGTCTCAACATTTTGTTCGAGACGATGGTCCAAGTGCTCGGCGTCGTGGGTCGTAGAAACCTGGTGGCGACGACGGAAAGCAACCTCGGTCTCGGGGTTGCACCCCCGGTGCAGCCGGAGCAACTGACGCAGCCAGTCCAAGCTCCTATTGCACCAACACTGGAGTCGCCGTCGGAGGAGGAGGGGGAGGAGGAGGA
Source organism: Tuctoria greenei (assembly GCA_036927565.1). Lineage (NCBI taxonomy): Eukaryota > Viridiplantae > Streptophyta > Magnoliopsida > Poales > Poaceae > Tuctoria > Tuctoria greenei. The sequence goes on from JAYESD010000007.1 coordinate 5,551,469, forward strand.
ATATTTAGTTTTTCTTTATTGTTTTAGTTGATGTTTTCCTTTTCTTGTGCCTTCTTGTACTTTTTTCTTGTATTTTGTAATATAGTGTTAATGAATGAAATTTATCTATATTCAACTATGTGTTCCACTGTTGCCAATGAATATTTTCTTGTGTGTTCAACTGTGTGAATGAATGAATGTGTGTTGTGTTTATTGTGTGGAGAGTGAACTGTGTGAAGCAATTGCAAACATGAATGATTTGATTATTTTCTGGACAAGTGAATGATTTAGTTATCAAGTGAATATGCTCTAAGTTCAGTGATGTGTGATATCAACAGTGAACCGAAGCAAAATAGAGAAAACCATGAAGCTAAAGAAGGCGTGTGGGATAGGAGTTGCAGTTTTCATAAGATCGCGTCTCCCTTTTAGCAGAGGAGAGGGAGATGTCGAGCATATGAGACGCACTTCGCTGCTAAGCGCATTTCCATTTTGCGTCTCTGCACATACCTTATATAAGGCGCCATCAGTCTCTCATCTTCTCTTCGTTCGTCTTCTTCGTGCAGACAACCCACAATGGCCAACGTCCCGCTGCCAAGCTCGCCGAGGAGCCACCCTGCAAGAAACAGTGTTGTCGCTCCTCCGAGAGGCTCAACAACGAGCTGCTCGAGATGTTGTTCGACAGGCTATTCGACCGGTTCCAGAGGCTGCTCTAGACGATGGTCGGGATGCTCGGCGCCGAGGGTCGCAATATCCTGGTGGCGGCGATGGCGAGGAACCTCGGTCGCGAGGTTGCACCACTGGATCTGGACCATCCGGAGCAACCGACCAGGACTCCTGTTGCACCAGCGCCGGATGGCCGCCGGAGGAGGAGGGGGAGGAGTAGGATTTAGGTTTTCTTTTGTTGTTTTAGTTGATGTTGTTTTTTCTTTTCTTGTGTCTTGTACTTTTTTCTTGTATTTTGTAATATATTATTAATGAATGAATGTGTTATCTGTGTTCATTTGTGTGATGATATTATCTTTTGTGTTCAACTGTGAATGAATGAATGTGTTCATCATTCAACGACGTGTTCATTTATGTCTGTAACCAAAGACAAAGGGGACGTGCTTTCTGTAAAGTTTGTCTCATTTCTTTTGCCAATAGGAGACATGCTTTGTTTGATGCGCGTTTCTCATTTGTCAGAGAGGAGGGCACGTCTCAGATACCTACTTAACTAAGACGGGTTGTATTGTAACTCGTCTACTTGTACGTTCAATCGAGTCATGTCAGATCCTCGCTGAAGCCGGCTCGTCTCACTTAACCTTGTCAAAGACGCTCACCTTTGAGCGTGTCGCCCATATTTGTCTCTTATTTGGGTTTTTTATGTAGTGATAGAAGATAATTTGTCTTCATGAGTTTGATGGTCACTATATGGTGGAGGGGAATCGTGTTGGTAGACATGTTGTGTGCAGGAGCTTCTGCAGCGGTGGAGAGAGGGGAGGTGGCAGAAGGAACATCGCTCATGGATCGATTAGTGTCTTGGCTCTGTTACCTTGTTTGAATGAATGGCCCTGCCTGCTCTCAAAGGAGCAGATCCTCTCTTATTTATAGATGGATCAGTACATAGAAGGTTATATGCAATACATGGCAGGTTACATGCGTGGAGACACATCTCCAAATATAGATGATACACTTCTAAGAATAGCCATGCACTTATAGGAGTAGATATTCACTTCTATGTTTAACACCATGCACTTCTAAGAATAGATATTCACTTTTATGTTTAACACATAGAGTTTTCCACCTTTTGACTAGATAACTTCTTCCTTATGCTCAATAAAGTGATCAGTATTAGAATTATAATTCCCAGAGCGACAACGCTTGCACCGATGGCAACACCGATGACCTTCCCAACACTCCTTTTGTTGGTTTTCATGGTATGTGCCACCTCTTGTGCAGCAAGGCGAAGATAAAGAGTCTGTCCACAATCTGTTGCTACATTGAGCAACTGCTCATGCCAGATGGAGCAAGGGGATACCCTAGATAAAGTGGAGCCTACCCCACGAAGGGGGCGGAAGAAGTCGACCAAGGGGATGCCTCGATTCAAGGTGATGAAAGATAAAATAATTAAACCAAAGGTAACACCCAAGGAGTCCACACCACATAAGGTTAAGAATAAGAAGAAGAAGTGCAGGAGGATGATACTGAACATATTGGAACAAGCACTTATCATAGCGTGAGGCAAAAGTTGGATGTGGATTCTTCTGAAAGTAAAGTGTGTTACAACAGAGCCACACTGATGGGCAATTTGAGATGTCTTGCCAAAAGTCGTGGTCTGCAGGATAATCCATGTGTGCGCATGAGGAGCAAGAGAGGGAAGAATAGGAAATTCAAGAAAAGTGGTAAATCAGAAATTGTGTCTTATCAGATGACCCAAACCAATGCATCATCCTCCACACTCGTTCCACTGGTTTTACCCAACTTGATGTCATGCTCCAAGGAAGGCAAGTGCAGAAATCGCTGACCAAGGTGTTGGGCCTTGATAAGGTGTTCCTGAGGAGAGTCATGATCTCAATTGTGCTTTGAGACATGCTCAGGACGTTGTTGATGGTAAAAGTCACTCAATACTCCAGTGATCATCAACAGCCTGAAGGTTGAACACTCTCATTTGTATCTGTTGGACATGTCAGTCATTTCAGCTTCCACCAACATCTCACTATGCAAACTTGCAATTGGAAACTCACATATCATTTTAATGTCCTACTCGCTCTTGCTCAATGTACACACATATATATATACTACTGTATTTCCTTCTTCACAAGTTAAACAACATGTGCATTTCTTGCATGTAGCAGCAGCTGCTGCGAAATCATGAGTATAGCATGCGACGTGCCCTTTCCATTCACCTGTAATGCATGCATTTGTTCATGCATTTAGCTTCTCAGGAATCAGGATGCAGCTATATATGAACAAACTTTCTTAAAACATCAGCGACGATTTGTATCTGTGCTATTCGCCTTTTTCTTCATATTAGGAAAATATATTAGTCCGTAACAGCATACGTTGATTGCAATACAGTTACAAGAGATTTCGGTCCTGCTGTTCTTCTTTCCAAAAAAAAAAAAACAGTTACAAGCACTGAACCCCTTAGTTTCTGTGAACGACGATCACACTATGTCGAATTGGAAAACCTGCTATGAATAACTAAGAATAAAAGTTATTTCATTAAATTGGATATTATAAATTTGTTGAAGACTAGTAATAGTGAAAAGACAGTATGGCATAGATTTGTGATCAATGGGAGGCGGGTCATGCACGGTGTATGAGAATAAAAGACAGAAAAGGACAGTTATAACAGTCAACCTGCTAGTTTGGCATGACTGAAACTAAGGTGGATGGGTACCTTTTGTTGATGACCAAGGAACTTAAGCTAAGTGGATGAGAAAGCGTTAAAGATTAGAACATCAGGGGAAACATATGAAATCAAGAATGATTTCTCTGCAGAGAAATCATGAAGTGTTGTTTAATATGTAGGGGCCTTACATATCTCAACATAACCGATTTATCTATACATCACGGGGAGAGATAAAATATAGTCCTCTCATCATGTATTGTCAGAAATCATGTTATACAATATTTAAAGTTGTCGTGAATTTCTGCATCACGATTGTCATGAACATTAGGTCCCTGCTATGGCATGGAGTAATTTTGGCATGGGTGGCAGATCAGGCTCGAACATGCCTTCAAGAAACTGGACCACTTCAGTCATTGTCGGCCGCTGAAACTCGTTATCCTGGATGCACCAGATAGCGACTTTGCAAAACCTCTCAAAATCCTGTAGGTTCACGTCCTCATTCAATCTTGGATCAACAAGACTCCCGATGTCTCCCTGGAGAAGCTTATGCACAACTTGCACAGGAAAATATCCTGCAGAGCTATAGTCATTTTGCGTACCATGCACAGAAGAATTGCCTTCATGATCATCATCATCAGTACGTGAAGCAGTCTGCGTAGGGAAACTTCCTCCATGGCCACCATCATCACTGGACATGTTTATGTTCCAATTCCTTCTTCCTGGTATGATTTCCAGTAAAACCATCCCGTAGCTATAAACATCGACTTTCGATGTTATAGCTGTTCCACTAATCCATTCAGGAGCAAGATATCCAATAGTTCCTCGCATGGTGGTTATGACACGACTGAAATCCCTCCCTAGGAACTTTGCCAATCCGAAATCTGCAATTTTAGGAGCAAAGGAAGCATCCAGAAGTATATTTTGTGGTTTGATATCACAATGTATGATGCAGTCTCGGCAGCCATGGTGCAAGTATGCTAACCCTTCAGCAACTCTAAGAGCTATTTGGCATCTCACTTCCTAATCCAAATAAGTACTGTTACTCTGGAATAGGTGTGTTTCTAGGGAATTGTTTGTCATGTACTCGTATACTAGTAGCCTTCTATCACCGTCGCAGAAAAATCCAATGAGTTTAACCAAATTGATGTGCTGGATGATTCCAATCGAACTCACTTCAACCCTGATTTCCTTATCTCCTTGGCGTGTACCATCTAAATGTTTCACTGCAGTGTTACTAGAGTCAGTTAAGCAACCCTTAAACACAGCACCAAAACTGCCCGCGCCTAACTTCTTTGAAAAGTTTTTAGTTGCTCGCTGCAGATCAACATATTTGTATGAAATGATCCCAACACCACCCCACAGAGAATTGTCCACCTTTTGACTAGATAACTTCTTCCTTCTGCTCAATAAAGTCAGTATCAGAGTTATAAAACCAAGAGCGACAACACTTGCACTGATGGCAACACCGATGACCTTCCCAACACTCTTTTTGTTGGTTTTCATGGTCTGCACCACCTCTTGTGCAGCAAGGCGAAGATGAAGAGTTTGTAATCTGTGGCTACATTGAGCAACTGCTCATGCCAGATGGAGCAACCACCAGTTGTGCCATAAGAATATGCAGTGCAAGAGCAGTTGTTCAAACAAATCTGCCCACATTCCATGCTTGATGATGCATTTATACCTTCCCCATTTGCTGGCAACCTAATCTCTAGCATAGGGTAGAATTTGTCGTCCGCAACTCCTGTGTTATTTCTGTTGTCAACACCACCACCACAATTCAGTGATGTGTCTCTACTGCACCCACTTGAAGTGTCCTCCAGCTCCCAATCTTCAGGTGACTTGATAGAGATCCCCTTCATGCACTTGCATAATGTGTCACCATTATCAGCACAGACCGTGAAAGGCCCACATATGGGATAAATCTGGCACTTACTTTTCGGCAGGGTGTTAAGTGGAAACCAGTTCTGCCCGTTCCATATGCGCATCATTCTTTGACCAGACCAACCCAAGACATTGTACATGATGATTTTGTCATCCAATATAGTGTAGATGAAGTACGCCTCTTGGTCACTTTTGAAATAAGTTAGTTGACCATAGAAGAACTTGCTGCTATCTCCGGTTCTGAGGCGAAGAACCCGTCATTCCATGACCCGGAAGACCAGTACACTACAGATGAATTCCACATCTGGTTGCCAGTCCCATCAGAGTTCATTCATGATGAGTATAGCCCTGTAGCTTGATCAGTATCCCAAGTATCATTAGAATATGCTTTGAGCTGTAAAAGCTAGAGCGTAGAAAGAACAAGCGTCTAGAGATAGTCTCACAAAGATAATGCAAGATACAAAACAAGTGACTATAGTGAACTTGAGTGAGAGCCGAAACAAACTGACTCAGAATGCGAATAGAGTACGAGATATCAGGACGAGTGACACCAAGATACACTAGACCCCCTACAATATGCCTATAACGAGTAGGATCATCAAGAGGCTTCTCATCAGTGGCTCGAACATGGACATTGAGTTCCTTGGGAGTCTCAACAGTCTGGTGATCAGTAAGAGAAGGGGGCAGATAAAGTGGAGCCTACCCCACGAAGGGAGCGGAAGAAGTCGACCAAGGGGATGATGCCTTGATTCAAGGTGATGAAAGATAAAATAATTAAACCAAAGGTAACATCCAAGGAGTCCACACCACATAAGGTTAAGAAGAAGAAGAAAGTGCAGGAGGATGATAGTGAACATGTTGGAACAAGCACTTCACATAGCGTGAGTCGAAAGTTGGACATGGATTCTTCTGAAAGTAAAGTGTGTTACAACAGAGCCACACTGATGGGAAATTTGAGATGGAATGCCAAAAGTCGTGGTCTGCAGGATAATCCATGTGTGCGCATGAGGAGCAAGAGAGGGAAGAAGAGGAAATTCCAAAAAAGTGGTCAATCAGAAATTGTGCCTTATCAGACTACCCAAACTAATGCATCATCTTCCACACTCGTTCCACTAGCGGGTTTTACCCAACTTGATGTCATGTGCCAAGGAAGGCAAGTACGAAAATCGGTGACCAAGGTGTTGGGCCTTGATGAGGTGTTTTTGAGCTGAGAGTCATGATCTCAATTGTTCTTTGAGACATGCTCAGGACGTTGTTGATGGTAAGTCACAAAATACTCTGGTGATCATCAACACTTGAAGGTTGAACACTGTCATTGGTATTTGTTGGACATATCAGTCATTTCAGCTTCCACCAATATCTCACTAAGCAATCTTGCAATTGGAAACTCACATATCATGTTAATGTCCTACTTGCTCTTGCTCAATGTACACACATATATATACTACTGCCTTTCCTTCTTCACAAGTTCAACAACATGTGCATTTCTTGCATGTAGCAGCTGCAGAATCATGAGTATATCATGTGACTTGCCCTTTCAATTCACCTGTAATGCATGCATTTGTTTATGCATTTAATTTAGCTTCTCAAGATGCAGCTATATATGAACAAACTTTCTTAAAACACCAACGACAATTTATACCTGTCCTTTTTTCCCCTTTAACTAATAAGGACATGAACGACAAGTGCATGGCTATGCATTGAGAATTTGAGATGCAGACTTCACATTAGGAAATATATTAGGCTGATTGTATATCATCGATAAGCTTATTTCATTGAATTGATTAGCATCTTTTAGTCTTTATTTCTGTTTATATCTTGTACTAATTACCGGCCTATAATCTATACAGCAATCGGCCTTTGGCTGCTGCTTGGCTACCGCTGACCGTTCACTTGCTACACTTCAGTTTTCAGTCCAGTTTTCGGTTCAGGTGGCGCATTCTAGTCTCAAAATGCTGTCAGACTTGGTTATAAAAATGCTGTCTGATTTTGTAATTTCTTCTTCACTCTTCTAATCTCATGTACTAGCTCTGACCATGCATCAGTACACTTCAGATGTTTCAGTTGACTTCTGTTAGAAAATTGCGTATTATTATAAATCCAGATTCTAAATTGAGGCAAGTTTACAGATATTCAAAACTGCAACGCGTATTCTACATAGCAGTAGGTAGATCAACACAATAAAAACTAGCGAAAATATATGAACTCACTTTAGGTTCGTCGATGTAGCAACGTAGATCGATGTCAAAAACAGTTCGAGCGGTCGCGAAGATGCGCTGCCCCAAAACCTTATTGCCGTCCCTCATGCAAGCTTCACGACGACAAAAGTTCAGAAATACCGCTCACCCTTCTCCTTGGTGCACGCAAAGGAAGAGGGTTGATGAAGTTTTAGCAGCTTAAACACCACATCACAACTTCCCAAAAAGGAAGATGAATAGATGGCAGAGAATTTTTGTGTGTGTTGGAAACCTGAATGTCTTCAGGGGCTGATATAGGCACGACTGCCCTCTAGAAGCCGTTTCCTTGTTAATGACGTCCACTAACTGCTGGTCAATTAATGGCGTTTATGGCAATAAATCGCGCACTAATTCTTTGTTAGTGCAGAACGGTTCAAATTTCGTAAAGGATACAAGTGGCAAAAATACCTAATGCAGTCACGTCACGGTCGCGCGTCGCAAGTCACAAGTCACGCGGAACAACACACGAAAAATCACGAAAACGCGCCGCACGTGCGTGTGTGAGTACATATAGCCAGACCCCTCATTATTGCTTTCTCTATTCAGCTATGAATATGAGGGCTACTATATATGTTGGTTTGCACCACCATGCACTAGCAGTATGAGACTAAAACCAACAGCCACATTGCTTTGAATTTCAGCTGAATAGGCCACATTAAATGGGCCAAATTCCAACAACTTCTTCAGTGTTTTCTATTGAGCCGTATCCAGTGCCCTCACTGTCCTGTGCTATCTTATAGCTAGCTAGCTAATTTCATTACGTTACTTTTGGTCCCAACCAAACGATATATTGGAATTGGAAACCATTACAGAATCCAACCAAGCAAAAGCTGTAATGGCATACATTTGATCACGTTTGCACCAGTAAATCATTGCGATTTCGACACTGTTACCACAGCGCTGAACCGTGGTTGTTGCATCTGATACCGGAGATGTGGAAGAGGATGAGAAGGGTATCAGACACCAACGAAAAATGAGAGAGAATCGGATCTTGGAAGAGAGAATATCGCCTCAGGGAACTGGAGTTTGCTTGAGCAAATTTTGTTTTTGGTTGGGATTTGACGGTCAGTTGGTCACAAACAGGATAGCCTCTCCACTGCCAAACAATAGAGCCATTCACAATTCCAGAAAAAAAAAGTAAAAATGGAAAAAAAGTGAGGACATTGTACATATTTCTAAGAAATTTGTAAGAGAGATGTTTGCAAAATCCACGTTTTTGGGCCCAGCAAACCATACATTGCCAGTGAATATGAAATATAGTGAATACCGAATCGTTCTGAGCTAAGCTAATATGCACAGAGAATCTAGGTACTAAGGTCATTAGTAAATGTATCTTCAGCATACGCCAAACTCGAAGAAGCAGAGCGTGATCCAGTAGCTTTGTTGTCCGGGAGAGAAGAGGAGTGCAATCTGGATATGCAGCGTGCAACTCGAGCACGGGTAATTTTTTTCGAAAAACCTCTTAAACCAATCTAAAAAGAACTAAATGAGCACTCAAATAGTGAAAGGGGGTTTGACTTAGTGACTAAGTACTCTGAGTAGCACAACTAAGGTCCTGAGTTCGATTCCCGGTGGGAGCGAATTTCAAGCTGAATTTCATAGTATTAAATGCAGGTACTCTAAAGAGGAAGTTATGGGCGCATGATCTAGAGTCCACTTACAAAAAATGTGAAGGGATGAACGTGCCGTAATATTGGCTCACGAAGTCCGGTCCACAGTCGTGCGCTTAGTCATCCAGTTATCACCGCCTTGTTCTAGATAATAGGTTGTGAGTGTCTGCATTTGTACTTGCTTGTAATAAATTGATCATAACCTCCTCGGGGGGAAGATCGGGACTTTACCCATCATCTAAAAAAATGAGCACTCAGATTCTCATCCAAGAGGATTTGAATCTGAGTGGTCAGGATGTACACCCACATCTTGAACCAATTGATCTAGGCTCAGTTCCTAACTCGAGCACGGGTAACTACCCGATCAAACACATCATAAGGGACACACGTTTTCAAAAATAATAGTACCAATTCACTACCTTTTCTTATAACTAGAGGTCAAATACTACAAGAAGTGTGGTTCACTGCATTACAAAGAAATTGAGTACTAGCACATATGGCTATTGATGCTAGAAACAGGCTTTCTGCAATTGCTGTCGAAATGCAGCAACTGCAGAACTAAATGCAAGAGAACCATGAAGACATATTCAATTTGTGGCGGAAAGTGGTGCTTTGAAAGATGTTCAGGATGTTGTTGATGGTAAAAGTCACTCGATCTTTCGGTGACCATCAACGGCTTGAAGGTTGAACACTCCCATTTGTATCTGTTGGACGCATCAGTCATTTTAGCTTCCACCAACATCTCACTATGCAAACTTGCAATTGGAAACTCACATATCATTTTAATGTTCTACTTGCTCTTGCTCAATGTACACATATATATACTACTGCCTTTCCTTCTTTAGAAGTTTAACAACATGTGCATTTCTTGCATGTAGCTACCCGATCAAACACATCATAAGGGACACACGTTTTCAAAAATAATAGTACCAATTCACTACCTTTTCTTAGAACTAGAGGTCAAATACTACAAGAAGTGTGGTTCACTGCATTACAAAGAAATTGAGTACTAGCACATATGGCTATTGATGCTAGAAACAGGCTTTCTGCAATTGTTGTCGAAATGCAGCAACTGCAGAACTAAATGCAAGAGAACCATGAAGACATATTCAATTCGTGGCGGAAAGTGGTGCTTTGAAAGATGTTCAGGATGTTGTTGATGGTAAAAGTCACTAGATCTTTCGATGACCATCAACGGCTTGAAGGTTGAACACTCCCATTTGTATCTGTTGGACACATCAGTCATTTCAGCTTCCACCAACATCTCACTATGCAAACTCGCAATTGGAAATTCACATATCATTTTAATGTTCTACTAGCTATTGCTCAATGTACACATATATATACTACTGCCTTTACTTCTTTAGAAGATCAACAACATGTGCATTTCTTGCATGTAGCAGCAGCTGCAAAATCATGATCATATCATGTGACTTGCCCTTTCAATTCACCTGTAATGCATGCATTTGTTCATGCGTTTAATTTTGCTTCTCAGGATGCAGCTATATATGAACAAAATTTCTTAAAGCATCAACGACAACTTATATCTATTCTATTAAATGAGGACTCAACAGTCACATTGTTATCTCTAGTCAGAGCACGAACTGAAACTAGATTTTTGACCAAAGCCGGTGAAATGAGGACTTTGTTTAAATGTAGCAATGATGCTGAAGTTGGAAATATAGCAGTGCCAGAACATTGAACGGGCATAGAGGCTCCATTGCCAACAACAATGCTTGAAAGAGAATTTTCAGAGGACTGTGTAGTGAGAATACCAGGGTTATTTGCCATATGTGAAGAGGCCCCAGTATCAAGAAACCAATCACCGCCGGTGTACGTAGCATTGGTGGGCATGCCGTTGAGAGCTGAGTAGAGACTTGGTGCAGGTGCAGACTTTGATGTCATTGTTGTTGGCGGCGCAGGTGCGAACAGGTTGTTGTAGAAGCCCGGTGGGGTCATTGTTGCAACGAGGGCCTGGTGACTTGGAACAGCCGGTGGTGGACCGTAGTAGCTCAAGGTTGGGTGTCGCCAACTCGGGACGTGCTATGGCTGAACCATGCCTGTCCAGGGAGCCTGTCGTGGTGGCCAAGCCGGCACTGTTGTAGAAGATTGGTTCGATGAGGAACCACGTCCAGCGTTGTTGCGCCCACCGCCTCTGCCGCGGTTGCACCCACGAGATCCACCAGAACTGGTGGTCTTTGAAGATGGTGCAAATGTCGTGGTGGTTGATGCAGAGGTGTTCGATGTCAAACCGGAAGAGGACGACACCATGAGAGCAGTAGCAGCCCCATCTTGGTCGTCTCGACCAAGCGGACTTCCTCACGCACGAGGTAATTGCGCGTATAGAGAAAGTCCGGAGGAGGCACGCGAGACGTAAGATTGGCGATTGCATGGCTGAACTTCGAGTTCAAGCCGCACAATGTGTTGATGATGAGGGCAGAGTCGGAGACGGGAGAGCCAATGTCACACAGGGTGTCAGCGAGCTTCTTGAGGCGACTGCAATATTCATGAACAGTCATCTCACCTTGGTAGATGCTCTGAAAGTCTTGTAAGGCGTAGACAGCCCGCTGCATGCCGTAGTCCAGGAACAAGCCAAGGATCCGTGTCCAGGCAGAGAACGTGGTTGAGTTTGGTTGCCGGATCATGTCGTAGATGGCCAGAGAGACAGAGGTGTAGAGCAAAGAGACAATACACTTTTCTATTTGGATCCATTCAACATCATCCTGGTGAAGAATGGCGTCAGTAGTGCCGTCGATATGGTCTTGAAGCCCGAATTTGCTGAACGTGAGCTAAAAAAGTTCACGCCACGCCGAGAAGTTAGCCTCATCGATGTCGAGGACATGTGGAACATGAGATTGAATATTGATGAGGTTGACTGTTGTGGCTAGAAGCGCATCTGGTGGAGCAGAAGAAGATTGGAGTGCTCAGAGGCACCGGACGGTGAAGAACTCGCCGATGCCATGGAACGGAGATGGAGCAGAAGAGTAGGACCTTAAGATCTATCTGATATCATGTAAACAAGTGGAATGAAGTGCTCGTCGTGTTTATTCATCGGAGGGGTATTTATACACGAAGATTACAACAGAACGAGGCCGAGCCTTGTGCCGATCGTGGCCGGGAGTACGGCGGTAATATAGCTAACATGGCCGACGAATCAGGATGACTCTAGTAGACCTATGACTCAATCCAACATGCTAACACCAATTTATTAACTTTTTTTTTGGAACTGAAAGTCAAATGCTGTCACACCTGGTTTTAAAGAAGACGACCAAATGCTTTCCACACATGTATGTCAGGATCAGTTGAACTCATACATGCGTAGACGAAAGTGAAATACCATAAAATAGCCATGTTCGAGTACATCCATTTATTACATAAATGACCTTCCAGGTCTAAAAGAAAAGTACACAAGCATCGGAAAACAAATGAAGAGGCTTCAACCACAGGCGTTGCACGGAGGATACGCCAACCTAGAACATCTCATTGGGGTCTCCATAGAAATCCTGGTTCTCCACCTCTTCATCTTCATAGACTGTGGGGGGTATGCGACTAACAAGTTTGAGTACCAACGGTACTCGCAAGTGGGGAATCTATGACATGTGGTTCATAATAAGGAAGACAAACAATGGCAAAAGCACTATAGCAGTTACAACCTACTCTTAATGTTGTTAAGCACCTACATCTAGGTGAATCCCAACCATAAGTCCCAAAGAGTACAGACAATGTCCAAACCAAACCATCAACCAATTAACCATGTGTGCTAATTATGAACTTGGTCCCAAGCCACTCTTGTCCGTGAGCACGACTGTCTAGACAGTTTGGCAAAACTCTGCAGAGTGTGTATCCTTTACCCACAGTTCGTGATTTCATCCCCTGTTGCCAGATGGACTAAGATAAACCTCCCTGTAGCCCGTGGTAGCTAACCGCATTACACACTTCCATAGGTGTGTGGCTAGGAGATCACTACGAGGTCTTTCTGATGGTTCCCCCGACTTGCAATTGGTACTCTAAGGTTTCACTGCTCCGGCACCTGGAGTCTATTTTCTCTTCGCCAGAAGAAGCCCCCTCTTGAGCCATGCGGATCCCAAGGCAGTAATCTAAACCAATTCTCTGCTTGTTCGATTACCAACGCTACATCGGGAGAGACCAAATTACTAAACCAAGTTGTTCCATATACAACCCCGTGGTGACACTGTATGTCTTAACAACTTCCACCATAAATCGGTCATTAGAATCCGATAGGTGACAAGCCCCCAAACCAAGGTCCTGTGCACGCATGCACCAATCCATTCAACACCGCCTATCAGATTCCTATCCACTACTTTCATTATTGCCAACAATTCATGAATCATAGTAAATCAAATATAACATGTAGATAAGTTGTTCATACTCAATTAAGCATGGCTAAGCGTGAAACTAATTAATAGTAAACCACCCGAACCATGTCAATAAGGAATACTGTGGAAAATCTAGGGAAAGCATAACATAGGATCCATCTTTTAATTTAGCATGCATCTAACTAAAATTTAACAAAAAGGGTGCAAGATGGTCATTGAACATTCCTCCAGAGTAAGCTTGGTTGTCGACGGGAAACTGGTGCTCTTAGAGATTAAGTGTTGGTTCTGGCCCCAACTCTAGATACGACGATGCACATAAAATGATAACATACAATAAAAACAACACAAAATGCGAACATTACAACTAAATAAACACAAAATACTACGCATTAGTGAATTTATGGTTAATTTAGTTCATAGGCATAAACCATTTATTGAGAATTTGAAGTTAAATGAAATAATTTGAGTAAAACATGTTTTTAGCAATTTTTATATTTATTTGAAACTATTACTATTTTATAGAAAGTTTGCTCCTTCAAAATATGCTTAAAATTGATTTATAACATAAAATGTGCATTTTACAATTTTTACACCATTTTTTGATAATTATTTCTATGTGCAAATTAATTTTTATGAATTAAATACACTTATAAAGAATTTTATGCATAAATAAGCAATTTAAATTAATTAATAAAAATATTACAGAACTGAATATAAATTAAAAATATTTATAAATCTGTTTTTATAATATTGTTATAGAACTAGGGATTTTTATTTAATTTCTGGTATTTTCAGGGGCTTTTCTGTAAAAAAAATTAATACAGAGGCTAAAAATAATTTTTATAAAGTCTAGGGGTTATTCTAAAATTTTCCAGTATTTATTTGCTATTTTCTAATATTCCAGGGGCTTTAGAATAATTTTTACTTCATTTTACAATTTTTTCCTGATTTCCAGAAAGCTCACAGTTAAATCTATAATTTTTGGATTAATATGTAATTAATCTAAAATGTCCAGGGGGTTCTCTGTAAAAATTACCAACGGTTAAGGGTGTTTGAATTTGGGTCATAGGATTTAAAATGGAGGGCCCAGATTTAATGTACCGAAGGGGTATCTTGGGATCTAATCTCGGCCGCACAACCGACATGGACGACGGCCGAGCGGCCACGTCACCCCGGCGACCCGAGGTAGCGGCGCGCGACGGCTATCTCGCCGACAGCGACCAAAACTCGCGCTAGGAAACCAAAATGACACCACTCTAGGGCATAAAAGCAAGAGGAGGGCGAGGGGATCTCACCAGAGGGTGTTGCGAGGCCGGAAATGGGACGGAGACCGTTCGGCGACGATGAGCGGCGACGGGTTTCGACGGCGCCCGATGAAGTCGACGACACAACAGCTTCTCCTCCCAACGACGATGTCTGGCGAGCTCCTGGGAACAGGGCGAACGCGTTAGGCAAGGTTTCGAGGTGAGACATTGGGGGAAACGACGGGAACGAGGTCGGCATTACCGAGCTCGTCGGTGCTAGGGTTTGAGGTGTCAGGGGCGGCGAAATCCGAGGGGAATCGGTCGGGTAGAGGATCGAAGGAGTAACATGCGACACCATCATAGGGCATTATCCTACGCTTGATTGAGGTGAAACGGTCGGAAATGAAGAGGGGGTGAGTGAGCGACGGACGCGGCGCGATGGTTCGGTGGGAGAAGACGAATCTGACAGGTGGGGCCCGGCGGCAGAGAGAGGGAGAGGGGGAAGGCGCGGGCGTGATAGCGGGCTGGGAGAGAGGGGAATTGGGCCGGGGAGGGGTTTGGGTGGCCCAGGAGCATTTTTTCCTTTTCTTTTTCTTTCCTTTTTCTTTTCTTTTTTGTTTTTCTTTTCTTTTATGACTTGAGTTTTAAAACCAAAATTCTAACGAATTTAAATTTGAAAAATTCACACATTCAAGTAAACATGATGCACTTTGCCTTATATGAATTTTATTACAAAGAAATTATTTTATAGCTCTTGAAAAAATTATTTTACATTTTTTCTTTCCACAAATTGGGTGTTAAAAATGCTACAATAGTTGTCTTCACTGCAACACAAAGAAACTGAGTACTAGTACATATGGCTATGGATGTTAGAGACAGGCTTTCTGCAATTGCTGCCGAAATGTAGCAACTGCAAAACTAAATGCAAGAGCACCATGGAGACATATTCAGTTCATGACGGAGAGTGGACTGAATCAATCAAGCAGTTCCTGCAGGAGAGTCATGATCTCAATTGTGCTTTGAAAGATGCTCAGGACGTTGTTGATGGTAGAAGTCACAAAATACTCTTGTGATCATCACACCCCCTCTCCACATCAGGGTGTGGTGTTTTGTAAATCTATTCTTCATGATTTTGCTGTCAAGGTTGAACACTCTCATTTGTTGTTGGACACATCAGTCATTTCAGCTTCCACCAACATCTCACTAAGCAAACTTGCAATTGGAAACTCACATACCATTTTAATGTCCTACTTGCTCTTGCGCAATCTACACTACACAAATATATATACTACTGCCTTTCCTTCTTCACAAGTTCAACAACATGTGCATTTCTTGCATGTAGCAGCAGCTGTGAAATCATGAGTATAGCATGTGACTTGCCCTTTCAATTCACCTGCAATGCATGCATTTGTTCATGCGTTTAGCTTCTCAGGATGTAGCTATATATGTACAAACTTTCCCTAAAACATCAACGACAATTTATACCTGTCCTTTTTCCCTTTAACTAATAAGGACATGAATGACAAGTGCATGTCCATGCATTGAGAATTTAAGATGCAGACTTCATATTAGGAAACATATTTGGCTGATTGTATATCGCCGATAAGCTTATTGCGTAGAATTGATTAGCATTTTTTAGTCTTTATTTTTGTTTATATCTTGTCGTAATTACCGGCCTATAATCTAGTCACTTCATCCTAAAAAGTTTTTCGCTTCGTAGTTTATTTTTGAACTACAAAGTGACAAGTTTTTTGGGACGGAGGGAGTAAGAGTATACAGCAATCGGCCTTTGGCTATTGCATGGAGTTTGCTGACCCGTTCACTAGCTGCACTTCAGTTTTCAGTTCAGGTGCCGCATTCTAGTCTCAAAATGCTGTCAGACTTGGTAATGAAACCGCTGCCTGATTTTGTAATTTCTTCACTCTTCTAATCTCATGTACTAGCTCTGATCATGCATCGTACGCATCAGATATTCCAGTTGACTTCTTCAGAGTTTTCTGTTGAGCCGTATCCTCACTGTCCTGTACTATACTCCATCCATCCCAAAAAGATTATCATTTTAGCATTTTTTAGATATGATAGGGGAGATGATAAATGACGCATGTGCCCTCATAACGCTGGCAAGTTTATGGTCCTCATTAAGATGCAGTTGCATTTGTTTTGGAGACCGCACATCTTTCATTGAGTTTTTAGAAGGCGCAATGAAGAAAGGAAGTATGCATTGGTAGGAGGTTAGATTGCCATCTTAACTACAATTGATGAGCTCAAAACAACAATCTTTGAGGGACAAGTCTAAAAGTCCAGAAAGGCAATCGCTCTGAGACGGAGGGAGTAGTAGCTAGCTAATTACATTACGTTACTTTTGGTCCCAACCAAACGCTGTATCGGAAACGGAAACCATTACAGAATCCAACCAAGCAAAAGCTGTAATGTCATATACTGATCACGTTTGCACCTGCAAATCATTGCGATTTCGACACTGTTACCAGCGCTGAACTAGAGGTGGCAATCGGGTCGTACCAGACTGGCCCGGTATGGCCCATTCGTGCTTCAGGCTATAACTGTCCAAATGGGTCGGACTAATTGGGCCGGTTCGAAGCCCGGTGTTTTTGGCTCGGCCCGACACGGAGAAGGCTGGACACGGGCCGAGCTTGAGCTTAGGTGCAGGCCCGCTGGGCCAGCCCGACATGACCCGTTTAACAGTTGGTCCAGCTGGCCCGGTGCTTGGCCTGTGTAGCTCGCGGGGAGCCCGACCCGGCATGGCTCGTTTAAGCTCGTATAACATTATTTTTTAATTTTTTGCAAGTATTTTTTTATTATTGAGTCTCGGGCTAGCACGACCCGACACGGCCCGTTTAAGGCTCGACCCGGCCCGACACTAGTAAATTTTCCCGGACCGTGCTTGGGCCGAGGTGCAGGCCCGATGGACCGGCCCGTCACAACCCGTTCCATTCCCTTATGAGTTTTGGATGATTGATGACAAACAAATGAGATCCTAATGAAATTTGTTGAGATAAAAGCATGTATATGAAATTTGTTGAGATCCTAATGAAATTTATATGATGGAAAGATCCGACCTTCCCCTCCAAGAAGGTTATAGCCAATTTATTACAAGCGAGTACAAATGCAGACATTCATAACCTATTGTCTAGAACAAGGCGATATGACTGGGTGACTAAGCACACGATTGTGGACCTAACTTGGTAGGCCAATATTGTGGCACGTTCATCCAATTCACATTTTTCATAAGTGCACCCCAGATCCAACGCCCAAGACTTTCTCTGTAGAATATCTGCATTTAGTACTGTGAAAATCAGCCTCAAATTCGCTGCCACCATGAATCAAACTCAAGACCTAAGTAGTGCTACTCAAAGTACTTAACCACTAGGCTAAACACCCTTTCACCTGAAATTCAACATGAAAAGCGGGTATATGAAGAATAGAACTTATGGTGCACAAAAAGGTGAAAAATGAGGAATGAGAAGGAAAAGGCCCAAGTGAAGAATGAAAATGCAAAAGTAGATGCTAATGTATAGGATGTGTGTGAGAGACACATCCCAAGGGCTTATAACTTTACGTTGAGGCTAAGGGCTAAAATCAAACAGTTAAGCAACTCATTGAATCACGGGACAAGTCCGTTCAAAGGCGGACTAGTCCGGTTCACCTCACAACAATTAGTGTTTCAGGTGTGCTGCACTTTTCACTCAAATTTTACACAGCACACCAGAGTAGTTCGGTCTCCTGAGCAGACTAGTACGACCGTCAGGATCCGTAACGGTGACTTTTTCAAAAAGTCTATAAATAGGTGATACATGACCCCACAATTAACAACTAAGAATCCTAGCACTGTCATACATCTCAATAGCACAGAAACACTTATCCTCACACATCTAAAGCCCAAAAAGTTAAATATTTGGGAATTAAGATTTAGGAAAGAGAGATCGTCTTATACGCATTGTCAGAGTGTTTTTCCGGCAATTCTCCCGATACTACCATCGGTAGCTCGTGGATTTTGTAGTTCGGTATTGGGTGCGCAGAGATTTCAAAGAGTATGGCAAATGGACACAAGGATTTACGTGGTTTGGGCCGCCTGAGCGTAATACCCTACTCCACAGGGTGTGTAGCTGTTATATTGAGCGTCTAGAGAGTTTTCAGCCCTGAGAGCTGTGTGTTGTATATCGTCGACCAGTCCTTTTATAGTACAAGGACTGGCAGTTACACCGCTAGCCTAGCCCGACATGTGGCCCCGGTGGTTACTAATGTTTAATACATAATTAATGAGATTAATTACCCTTAATAGCGTGGTAACGGGACCTGACATGCCGTTACTCGTATTAAGAGCCTTTTGATCGTGTGTCATTAATATGGTATTAATGACACTTAATCAGGTCTTGAAGTCTTTGATTGTCCCTTGGAGGTACGAGCCGTTGGGGGTTCACCGGCTTGATTGTTGAGGTTGAAGGTCCGGCGGTTTGGACACGTGGCAGCTTCGGAGCTATTCGTCTGGGACGGGTAGGTCCGGTGTAGAAATACACGTGTCGATACTGGAGCTACCATATGTTGGAGGTTAGGTCCGGGGGTGCCGCACAAGTGTTTATCCCGGAGCTATCCCATGTGTGGGATATAGGTCCGGCTGCAGTGTACACGTGGCAGTACCAGAGCTAACCATAGATGGGAGGCATGTCCAGTTCCATATGACATGTGGGGCCTTCGCATGTCTTCAACTCAGACAGGTGAAGTCCCTTTGGTCTTTTTGTAGTCCCAATGGGTATACAGTACGTAGGGTACGACAGTGGCCCCCTGGGCCCACCTCTGGGAGAGACCTTTTGGATGAAGTCGTTTTGCGAGAGGTGGGTCCATCCTTCAGTTTTTGTATCGTGTCTTCAAGGATATTCAGATGTGTTGTTGGCAGTAGTTCGTAGTTAAACCACCGCCGCGTGGCATATCCAGGATGCGGCAGGTGAGATCTGGGCGTGCGGATCTCACGCAATTGAAGGTCGCCAGTTCTCAATACAAAAATCATATCGGTTCCGCGCGCCCTATCAGGCCGCCACCTTCGGGCTTCCCGCCTTTCATGATGACAACCGTTCGCGTGGGGTAAGAACTTCAACTTGATCGTTGGGGTGGCCCCGGGCCCCCTTGTCATTGGCAGGGTGAAGTTTTTGAATTGTATCGTCGGGTCCTCTGCAGTTTCCATCCAAGCGTTGTGGGGGCTTACTTAAGAAGGAAAGCGTGCATCGTTTGGGGATTCTTTACGCCTTCATTCGAACTTGCGCTCAAATCCTCCAAACTTTTGCTTGCTTTTCCTCCCTCGCCACGCTGTGCCGCGATGAAGTTGGGACTCCCCACGAGCCGCATTGGGAGCAAGAAGGAGTTGTCCAGGGTCCAAACCTACATGGGATGGTCCAGTGACTCCTTCAGCAATGACATTCGCTGCGGCGAGCTTCTCTTCGAGAAGAAGCGAGCTGGAGATATGGTGTACTTCCTTGGGTACGCCATGGCGGGTTTGATCCCGCCTTTCTCCACCTTCTTTCTGATGCTACTAGATTTCTATGGTCTGCGGCTCCACCATCTAGGCCCCCACTCAATCTTGCTGGTGGTGACTTTTGTCCACTTTTGCGAGATGTGGGTGGGCGTACCCCCTTGCGTGGAGTTGTTCCGGACCTTCTTCACTGTCCACCCGACCGGGAAGAGTGATGAGTTCATCGGCTTCTACTACTTTGTGAAGCGGAAAAACTCTCCTCTCAAGTATTTGAGGTCCTTCCCTTCTGGCAAGTGGGACGACCGGAAGAAAGACTAGGTGGTCACCACCGTCGAAGGACACGAGAGGCTGGAGCTGCCTGAAGTCCATCCTCGCATGGACACCGACACTTTGAGTGACGTGCCGGCACTGTCGAGGGAGTACAGGCCCATCCTGGACAGAATCCAGGAATGTTTCGAAGGTGAGGTGACCCTGCAGATGGTCTTCGACAACTTTTTGATGAATAGGTGGGCCCCGCTGAGGGCTAGGAGCCGGCCTGCCTGGGCTTTCAACAGTGAGATGGATACCAACCGCATTGAAGTCGGCTTGGACACCAACTTGGCCGGTGAAGCCTTGAAGACCCATCTCAAGAAGTTCCAGCCCGGGAACATCAGTCCTGGCGATGTGTCTCCATCGGCGGCCTTCCTGCCTCTGAATATGATTCCAGAGGAGTGCAGAGAGCACCGGAGGAAGATGCCGCTGTTGGACGACTTGGGCCTAGTGGAGAGGCGATCAACCTCCGGGGTGGCAATCCCCGGAGCTTCTGAAGGCGGCTCCTCTCCCACCCCAAAGCTAAGAATTGAAGTCGTAGGCAAGGGCAAGGAGTTGGACGAGCCCTCGAGCCGAAAGAGGAAGTTGAAACATGTTGACGGTAGGTCCGTCAGACCTGCTCCTTCCAAGACAGCTCCTTCTCCCTGGAGGGGAAGATCTTCAACGGCGGCAACCACTCCAGCATCAGCATCTCCCCGGGTTGTTAGCTCCGGCCATACGGCTCCAGTACCAGTTGGGGGCCTTGGGTCCGTAGGTCCTTCCCGGTCGAGGGGGGCCTCCACCAAAGTGACGCCGGTAGCAACGAGCTCCGGGGAACCTTCCGGAGCTGGCACGCCAGGGGCGACAGGGTCCAGCGCAGAGCATCCAGAGAAGAGGTTCCGCGCTAGCTGGAGTAGAAGCCTTTCGAGGTAAATTTTGTTTTTACCTCAGTTGGTTGTTTTTTGGTCGTAACTGCGTCTTGAGTTTCTTCGTCCTTCATCTGCAGTGTCACCAAGAGAAGGACTGAAGCTCTAGCTCCCGCGACAACAACTGATGCTGTGGAGATAGAAGCTCCGACTCCAATTCCAGCGCCACCACAAGAGGTGGCTGAGGTCGCGGCAGCTCCGGCGCCGGCTGTCATGGTCCTAGACCTTGACTCATCCCTAGAAGCTCCCGTGGTAGTGCCATACCACGGGAATGAAGATGTACCAGTGGCACCAGCCCCGGAGGTTGAAGCTCCGGGTTTGGATGTTGTAATCATGGATGCTCCGGCCTCAGAGCCTGAGGTAGCTACGATTCCAGTCCTAGAGCCAGATGTTGTTGAAGCCCCAACAGTTGAGCCGGTGGTTGATGAGGCCCCAGCGGTAGAGCCGGTGGCTGATGAAGTTCCGGCGCCCGAGCCGATCGTCGAAGAAGTTCTTGCGCCTGAGCCAGTTGCTGCAGAGGTGCCGACGCCCGAGCCCCTTATGGTCGAAGCACCAGCGCCTGAGACGCCGACGGAGGAGGCGCCAGCGTCAAATCCGGAAGTGGCTTCAGCTCCGGCAAGATCTTCAATGCCTGCCCTGGAGGCAGTGGTCCCAAAGGTGCCCACGCCTGAGCCAGGGTGCCAAGATGAAGCTGTCGGCCCCCCACTTGTGGGGCCAGTTGTTGATGACCTGGCGGCGGGACCTTCGGAACCAACTCCGGATGTCGAAACTTCTATTGCAGGACCTTCCTTGGTGGCGGCCGAGGCTATCCTGGAGGACGGCCCTAGTGCTGTGGAAGCTCAGGGGACCACTCTTGTAGAGTGGGACCCAATTTTTGTCACAAAGAACCCGCTGGAACCGGCGGAGATGACCCCGGCGGGCCCGGACCCGATCCCTCTGTCGTTGTCTATTGACAACGCCTGCTCCAGTCTTTGCCAGGTTCAGCTGGCTTTTACCACGACAGCAAGGCTCTCGAGGAGGAGTGTCAAACTCTTAGGAGGTGGCACAACTTGTTCCAATTCGAGACCAAGCTGGCGCAGTCGAGGCTGGCTGACGACAAAGAGTGGGTGAGGAAGGAGAAGATCCGCCTGGAGTACTGGGGTAAGCTGCTTGATGAGAGGGAAAGCATGACGTGGTCCCTTGACAACCAGTCCCGGGCCATCTACGAACATGCCAAAGCTGCTAATAGCGCAGCGGATGATCGCCAAGAGAGGCTCGACGCCATCCATGCCAGTCTCGTCAAGCGCCGGGAGGCTCTTGAGGAGCGGGAGAGAAAGCTAGAGGATGAAGAGAAAAAACTCCTGGAGCTGCGGGACGACATCGTGAAGAGGGAAGAAGAGCTTACTCAGATGCTAACTCTGGGTGACAAGAGTCTCGAGGAGCGCACCAAGAAATTGGACGAGCACTGCGAGAAAGAGGAGAAGAAGGCCTGACAGCGAGGACAGGAACTCCACAGGAGGGAAACTGACGTTGCTGCTAGGGAGAAGACGGTGCGGGGCTGGGAGAAGGACCTGGTTAACCGCCGGAACAAGATCCACCTCCGGGAGGAAGAGCTCAGTAAACTCGAAAGGCAGGTTGCTGAAAAGATTCAGCAGAACACCAAAGAGGTGGAGCGTCTTGCTCGGGAGAACTCGGAGCTTGCGGCGGCCAGAAGATCCTTGGAGGAGATGCGAAGTGGCAGAGTTGTGGAGTCCCAACAAGTTTGGGACTTCCTGGGCAAATCCAACGACGCACTGACGCCAATGGGTTTTAGTCCCATGCGTCCGGATGATCCAGAACTGGAGCTGGACCAGGCGTTGCAGGTGCAGAGTTCGGCAGGCAACAAGCTCACCAAGATGGGCGATGTCATCGCGGACCAGCTGGAAACCAAGGGACAATCCCTGGCCAAGAGCGTCACAGAATTTGTTCTGTCATGCTACACAAGACGGGACCCCCAATTCCCCCTGGACCCGGTGCTCCAAGGCCCCATCAACGGAGAGGGAGAAGTTGCCCAGGCCAGTGTTTCTGAAGTTGCCCACAAGGTCGCCTCGTTCTTCCATAGGGTCTAGGACCATCTCTTTGTAGCTCCCGCTTGTATCCTCTCTTCTTTTTCTCCAATTTTGTAATCTCTTGTCTCCAGATGAATGAAATCCAAGTTTTTTATGAATTTCATTTTTTGTCTTCAACACCTTTGTCCCACTTGGCCCCCTAGTAAATGTACGCAAGTTGATTGTGAACATGTACCAAGAGGATGTAACAGTTGTTGAAGACTCGCGTGCTTCAGACTTGTAGAGCGTAGGTCCGAAGTCTTCGGTAGTGAAGGCCCCCTGAGGTTATCGGAGCTTAAGAGCTCCGGCCTTGACCATCATCGGAGCTTGGTAGCTCCAACAGTGGTCTCCATCAACGCGTAGAGCGTCAACAGTTAGTCCTCTAGAGTCTTCGTACCATTTTTTGTTCACTTTGACGGCTAGCCCTATGGCTTTACCGAAGTTGAGCAGTTCCAGCGATGCTTGCTATCAATGTTTAAAACATCGACTACAAGCCATCTAGGGGATGTCGGAGCTTTAATAGCTCTGGCTTAATTCACCATCATAATGAGATCTTTATTTTTCCTGCACACTGAAGTCAAGAAAAATAGTAAAATTCGTTTCCTATCTATAACTCAGTTGCGACTTACTATTCTTGTAAGAATTTTTTGGGTCGAGCACAATTCTTCATACAATCAAGTGCACTGAGTTGTTTTCTCCAAGTCCGAATGTTTTCAGGACCCACCTTACTTCGGCCTGCCGGGGTGTAGGTAGAGTGGCGTACTTAGGATGCAGGACCAGGCTAAGTCGATAGCTCACTCCGAACCTAGATTGGCTGGCGGCATTCAGGCGAGTGGGCCGTTCAACAACACGAGAACCCGAAGGAATTAACAATGTGACTCAAGTTGTACATGAATTAGTCGATCTAAAAAATTCTTGAGAAACGCACAACTTTGTTATAGACAAGAAAGAGAAAAATAAAAAATAATGAGCTTGTACAAAGTAAATACACGTGGAGTATGTTTTCACACAAAGCTGTCTTTCATTATAGGTCCGGGGTACAGGGGAAACAAGTACACCCTTAGGGTACGGAACCAGGCTAAGTGTGTTTTGTTTCTTGTTTGACCCAAGGTAGCCAGCTACACTTTTAGTTCTGAGACTGTGACAAGTGTTGCCTGAACTTTGCGGACCTTCCAGAGAAGGTCCGGCTATTCTCCCGGAGGAGCTACCCGACTCTGTACAATGACTCTATAACATACATCACGTGCAACTACAGACTCACCTCCATGATATTAAGCGTAGAACTTACGGAGGTGCTCAATGTTCCAAGGATTAGGGAGAGGTGTCCCATCCTCAGTTGCCAAGCGAACGCATCCGGGACGGGTTACTTTAATCACTCGGAAGGGTCCTTCCCAGCTGGGGGAGAGTTTGTTTAACCCTTCTCTGGACTGTATTCTCCGTAGCACCAGATCACCTTCTTCAAGCTGTCAGCTGTGAACATGCCTTTGGTGATAGCGCTAGAGAGCTTGGCGGTATCGGGCATTCCGAACAGCTGCTCGGCACCTTCCCTCTTCAAGGAGGTCAATGTCTTCGCGTCGGAGCTGGTCCTGCGCAGCATCGTCGAAGGTCTGGACCCGGAGCGACCCCAAGGTGATTTCTGGAGGAAGGATTGCTTCAGCTCCATACACCAGGAAAAAGGGTGTCTCTCGAGTCGACCGGTTTGGAGTTGTCCTGTTGGCCCATAGAGTGGGCGGAAGCTCTTCGATCCAGTTGGCTCCATGTTTTTTTAGACGTTCATATGTGCGCGTCTTGAGTCCTTTTAGGATTTCTGCATTTGCTCTCTCGGCTTGGCCATTACTTGTCGGGTGAGCTACAGAAGCGTAGCTGACTTGAATGCCGAGATCTTCGCAATATCCTTGGAATGCAGAGCTTGTGAATTGAGTCCCATTATCGGTTATGATTTTGTTTGGGACTCCAAATTTGCATACGATGGACTGTAAGAAGTTGATAGTTGATTGCTTGTTTATTGTCACAACTGGAGTTGCTTCCGGCCATTTGGTGAACTTGTCAATAGCGACGTACAGGAACTTGTAACCTCCGACGACTCTTTGGAAAGGTCCCAAGATATCCACCCCCCACACAACGAAAGGCCATGTAGGAGGTATCATTCGTAGAGGTTGGGCCGGTGTGTGAATTTGTTTTGCATGAAACTGGCATGCTTCACATATCTTCACCAGCTCAGTTGCATCCTAGAGCGTTGTAGGCCAATAAAAGTCATGCCGAAAGGCTTTACCGACCAGCGTGCGGGGAAGACGCGTGGTTCCCACACTCGCCTCCATGGATTTCTGCGAGGAGCTCGCAACCTTCTTACTTTGTAATGCACCGCATTAGGACGCCATTAGCACCGCGCCGGTAGAGATCCCCTTCTACCAGCGTGTATCTTTTAGCCAATCTGACTATTCGGTCAGCGAATACATTATCTTCAGGAAGGAAGTTGTCTTTCAAGTAGCTCCGGATCTCCGATATCCATGCATCGGAGCTAGATTGAGCATTCGAGTCTTGCGTGTTGGGTTGCTCGGAGCTTCTGACAGCACCTATGATCCTTGATGGCTGCCATGGTAACAGGGCCATCGGGACTGCCAGCTTTGAGATGCTGGTCTCGCCCCCTTCGCTCAGTTCGGCAGGCTGAGCTGTCGGTTTAGACAAACTCTGGACGAAGGTTACGTCGGTAGTCGGATCTCCGGTTGACGCTTTCGTCGAGAGTTCATCAGCTTCAGCATTATGGAGATGTTGTACATGGTGGAGGTCCAGGACTTCGAAGTCCTTCTGAAGCCTCTGGACTTCAAGGAGATAGGCAGCTAGTTGGGGATGGTTGCAGGAGCATTCACCCTTCACCTGTTTAATGATGAGTTGTGAATATCCCTTGACCAACAGCTGCTTGACACCATATGATAGTGCCACCTTTAGTCCGTAAATGAGTGCTTCATACTCCGCCATGTTGTTGGTCGCCTTGAAGTCAAGGTGTACCATGTATTTTACCTTCTCCCCGGTCGGAGCGAGGAGAAGGACTCCAGCTTCGACCCCCTGCTTCTGCATGGAGCCGTCAAAGTAGAGAGTCCAGTGAGGCTCGGTGAAGACCGGAGACTTGAGTTCTGGCTTCTGCTCACTACGGCCCCCAGGGTTTGATGGAGAGGGGGTCCATTCCGCCACAAAGTCCGCCAATGCTTGACTTTTGATTGGTTGTCTTGGGACGAATTCAAGGTCAAACTTGGCCAACTCCGCTGCCCACTTTGCAATGTTTCCAGTGGAGTTGGGATTATGCAAAATCACTCATAGTGGATATGAAGTCACCACCGAGATCTTGTGAGCTTGGAAATAGTGTCGGTGATTCCTGGAAGTAATAAGAACTGTGTATAGTGGTTTATGTACTTCCAGGTACCGAGTTTTGGCGTCGTGGAGTACTTCACTGATGAAGTACACTGGGCGTTGGACTGTTCGGACCCTCTCGGAGGGGCCCGGAGCTTCCTCCTCATTGACCCTGACCCTCCCGGAGGGGTCCGGACCTTCTGTCAAGTCCTTGTTGGAGGAACCTGGAGCTTCTTTAGGAGTGACCTGGACCCTCCCAGGAGGGTCCGACTCTTCTTTCTCAACAAGAGTAACTCCTTGTTGACTCAAGTCTGGGGGCTGGGACCCAAACTCGCCTTTAGGAACCTCCTGACTCTCCCGGAGGGGTCTAGATTCCTGAGCCTGTAATGGTTCTGGTCTCTCCGCAACCAGGACCATGCTGACAACTTCGTCAGTTTCCAAAATGTAAAGCAGTAGAGGCATGACTTCTGCTGCAGCCGCGACACCTGCTGGTTGTTGCATGTTGGAGGGATTGCCTCCAGGAGGTTGTGCAGTGGGACTGCCGTTGGACGATCCAGCAGCTAAGTTCACCATTCTTGAAATCTCGGGCCCTGCCCCTTCCTGGTGCGCCAATTGTCGGAGTGTTTTTCCGGCAATTCTCCCGATACTACCGTCGGTAGCTCACAGAGTTTGTAGTTCGGTATTGGGTGCGCAGATATTTCGAAGAGTATGGCAAATGTACAAAAAGATTTACATGGTTCGGGCCGCCTGAGCGTAATACCCTACTCCAAGGGGTGCGTAGCTGTTGTATTGAGCGTCTAAGAGCGTCTAGAGAGTTTTCAACCCAGAGAGTCATGTGTTGTATATCGTCGACCAGTCCTTTTATAGTACAAGGACTGGCCGTTACACCGCTACCCTGGCCCGACATGTGGCCCCGGCGGTTACTAATGTTTAATACATAATTAATGAGATTAATTACCCTTAATAGCATGGTAACGGTACCTGACAGTGCTGTTACTGGTATTAAAGGCCTTCTGATCGTGTGTCATTAATATGATATTAATGACACTTAATCAAGTCTTGAAGTCTTTAATTGCCCCTTGGAGGTCCGGGCCGTTGGGGGTTCACCAACTTGATTGCTGAGGTTGAAGGTCCGGCGGTTTGGACACGTGGCAGCTTCGGAGCTATTCATCTGGGACGGGTAGGTCCGGTGTAGAAGTACACGTGTCGATACTGGAGCTTTCCTCTGTCGGAGGTTAGGTCCGGGGGTGCCGCACAAGTGTTTAGCCCGGAGCTATCCCATGTGTGGGATATATGTCCGGCTGTAGTGTACACGTGGCAGTACCAGAGCTAACCATAGATGGGAGGCATGTCCAGTCCCGTATGACATGTGAGGCCTTCGCAGGTCTTCAACTCAGACAGGTGAAGTCCCTTTGGTCTTTTTGTAGTCCCGAGGGGTATACAGTATGCAGGTACCGACACGCATCATTGAGCTCTTGGGGTTTGAATCTCTCTGAGTGTATTTGATTTGTTTCTTCGATGTAAATTTGTGGGATCCCTCAGCGTGCAAGGTTGTTCCATTGACTCGGTGATTACCCTTGATATTGGAACTCAAGTCGGCTTTTGTGGTGACTTGAAGAGGTAAAGGGTTGATTGAGACCCGGCTCTATGTGAGCTTCTCAACGAGAACGTAGATCTCTTTGGTAAGATCGAACCTCGACAAATATTCTTGTCATGTGTGTTCCAGTTCTTTACTTTTGCAATCATCATCATCCAGGGCATATTGTTGATCAAACAACTGTGTGCAATGCCTTATATGATCATTGCAAGGCACACAACTTTCCGTGGTGTGATTGAAGATCTTTGACATGAATCGGAGACGTGCTCGAGTAAGGCGTGTCTCCCTTTTGCCGGACCTCAGAAACTGGAGATGCGCCTTTTTAAAGTGCGCCTCTCATGTACTCTTATCCCTTTTGCCACTCGCACAACATTATGAGCGTCTGTTGCCACTCTTGCACAGAGTTAACATCATGAGCGTCTGTTGCAGGGATAAACAAGTGCAATGACATTGCAATTAAGGGATATAATTGGAATTCAGGGATAAACAAATGCAATGACATTGCAATTCAGAGGTAATTTACAACTCAATTAATTTCACAGTCCATACACATTGCGTGCACTCTAAACTATACATTTTGATTCTAAACTTATTCCTATGAAGCTTCCATCGATCAATCTAAATTGTATCGTCCAGCTTGCTCCCCAACACGTCTCTTATATTCTCCTGGATCCTAAAAATATTGACATTCTTTAAATTAACAAATGTCAAATGAGGAATGAATTACCTAGTTGGTCACTAACACAGTAACCTTGATAAGTAGATTATAGCAATCATTTTCAACATCGGGTGCATTTGACTGATGAAGCAAACGTTGAACTTCAAGCAGTATAGTTTTGATTGTAAAACCAGTCCACCATCCCTACGAAATATCAATTTAAGCAACATATGAAACCAGCTCAAATAAGTTCGACAACAATTACTAATTACTTGAGCAAAATAAGTCTATCTTACAATCTCTTGATCAAGAATCCCAAGGCAGAGTGCTCCTGAACGATGGACATTTGGGTGGAAGAAACCACATGGAAAGACACATCTTGGAGGCACCAACGGATAGTCCTCCGAGAAGGTGATTGTCAAGGGGTAGTAACCACCTTCTCCAGTCAGTCTACAAAGGAAATTCATTAATAAGAGGACAATGGTTATACTCATATGATTGTGCTTGTTATTCATGACTTACCTCTTCTTTACCGGGGACGATGCATTGCCACTCCAATAAATCTCCCGACTCAGACTTCACAGAGAAACCCTACGTAGAGAAAAATGAAATACCAAAAACAAACAAGACGGAAAAACAAAACTACAGTTAAGTTCATCAGTCCATTGCAGAGCTACATATATACAACTATGCTACTGGTGTACCATATATACATACATGGGGATGATTCTTGCGCCACGCCAAGCGCTCCTTCTTCAGTAGGCTACGCGTCAAGCCGATATCCAACCCAACCATGATTAGTGATGACGACGACGAGGACGACGACAACAACGATGGCGAACAGAGGCAGCGTTGCAGTTGGTCGATTAGTAAAGGAGTGTTGGTCGATTAGTAAAGGAGCACCGGAGGTGAAGAGACGAGCGAGATATGAAAGCGTGTCTTCCACTGTTGAAAGAGAGACGTGCGACACGAGAACTACGAAGAACTTAATTTTGGCGGCGGTGCAGAGACGCGTGGGACCGACGTGTGTGACCTTTCGTTTCCCCGAGGCGGTCTCGATGTGTCCCATTGTTGACGGCTGTTATATAACAATTTCACCCGTTAATATAACTCAATTATGTGAAGAAAATATCATTTGTTGCACACATCACCTTTCTATTTAACCTATTTCCACTTGTCCTTGGAGAAAGTAGTGCATGCAGACATTTTATGCAGAATTGAAGTGACATAAGGGGATGGATCCTATAAAATATCATTCCAGCCAATCAAGTGACGACATGTGGCACCACATGAATCAAATGACCCACAAACAGATGTATCCAAGGCCATCCAACATTGTAGCACCAATATCAATCAATGGGACCCACCTGGTAGAGACCTGGAGGAAGCACAACCATAACGGGGCTGAGACCAGGTTGGCCGACCTCCCTAGTCGGTCGACTAGGGAGTGGCAACAAACCCGGTCAAATGCCACGTGTTGACTCCTCTCGGATTGAAGAAATCACAAGTGACCGATTCGCGTGCTTTTGGTGGCGGGAACTGACCCTTCTCCAAGCTATAAATAGGACCCCTTACCCCTCACTTGAACACACACCACTTGAGTATTCATCCATTGTATCCACTACTCTCCATAGGTTTAGAGGAATATAGGTTGTAGAGAGGAGAGTCTCTAGTCCATAGTCCAAGTAGAAAAGGAGTAGAAGGAGTCTCTTCTCAATTCCTAATTGGAAAAGGTATGGCTCTTATGTTCCTATTTGTATTTGTCACTTCACTCTTAATAAAGATGTTATCTTTAGTCTTCTATTGTTCATATACTTGGATGAAGCGTTTCTTGTTTGATTGTGGATTCCATGTATGTGGTAGGAGTAGTATTTATGATTATCTTATACCATTGTCATTATATCATCATAAGCACTACAAACCTCCACTATAGTCTAATTAGCTATGACATGATTATGTTATAATGAATCACTTATGCTATGAATTATCATTCATTCAATGATGATTTAGTTCATTGCCTTAGGATGGCTTGTGCCTAAGCTCTTAAGGTAATTACTTAATATGCTAGCATGGTGCTAGGATAGAGAGTAGCATGAATGTCTCGTAGACCCATGGATTGAAGAGGTATGCAGTAGGTGGTGATAGCCCTATATGTCCTTTATAATCCTCCATGTTCGGCTATGCCACGTGCTCTTGGCGGGAGTCGTCCTAGTATTGCTAGGGGTAAACCCGTGCCCGATGTGTTAATCCACTTAGCATGAGAATTCATAATTGATATAATCATTAATAACTAATTTAGGCTATGTATATGTATATTAGAAGCATAGTAGGAGTCTCTACCTAACCCTTAGCCTAGTCCCTCTTTACCCCATTTATCCCCTTAGGATAGAATGTTCTTGTGTGTGTCACACTACTCCAATTTTTCATCTATAAATCCTTGCTAGAACCTTACCTAGATCAACCTAGCTCTCCACTTGATGATTGCTTTGCTTCCATCTACCCTTCATTTGGGAAAATATAAATGACACCCTTTGGGAATACTTTTAGAGGGGAAATAATACATTGATAGTTTTCGTGTGCTTGCAAATTTACATTTATAATCTAAAATCTATTAACAATTATTTATGACACCACTGCTAGAGATGAATTGTTAGTAGCACGTAAGAATTGTCAACACCTATCGTTCCATCAATGCGCGAGAAACCAACCGCTTCATCGTCGACTCCGCACAGACCTTATATAAGATGCACCATCACCCGTCAGTTCAGCACAAGCGTGTTGCTCATTTTGCATCTGTTTCTTTTTCTTTTTATTCGTCTTCTTCGCACCGACAACCCACCACCACCATGTCCAACATTCCGCCTCCAAGACCGCTGAGGGAGCCACCCTACAAGAAATTGTGTTGCACCTCCCCCGAGAGGTTCAAAACCGAGCAGCGCCTCCTTATGGCGCAAAAGGCGTACAACAATACGTCTCGCGTCATGAGTTCCTTGGGTCTGAGTACCCTTCCACAGTTTACTAGAATGGGTACCGTCGGTCACTGCCTCTACACCCTCATGGGGTGGTCGATCGTCTCAACATTCTGTTCGAGATGATGGTCCAAGTGCTCGGCGTCGTGGGTTGTAGAAACCTGGTGGCGACGACGGAAAGCAACCTCGGTCTCGGGGTTGCACCCCCGGTGCAGCCGGAGCAACTGACGCAGCCAGTCCAAGCTCCTATTGCACCAACACTGGAGTCACCGTTGGAGGAGGAGGGGGAGGAGGAGGAGTATTTAGTTTTTCTTTATTGTTTTAGTTGATGTTTTCCTTTTCTTGTGCCTTCTTGTACTTTTTTCTTGTATTTTGTAATATAGTGTTAATGAATGAAATTTATCTATATTCAACTATGTGTTCCACTGTTGTCAATGAATATTTTCTTGTGTGTTCAACTGTGTGAATGAATGAATGTGTGTTGTGTTTATTGTGTGGAGAGTGAACTGTGTGAAGCAATTGCAAACATGAATGATTTGATTATTTTCTGGACAAGTGAATGATTTAGTTATCAAGTGAATATGCTCTAAGTTCAGTGATGTGTGATATCAACAGTGAACCGAAGCAAAATAGAGAAAACCATAAAGCTAAAGAAGGCGTGTGGGATAGGAGTTGCAGTTTTCATAAGATCGCGTCTCCCTTTTAGCAGAGGAGAGGGAGACGTCGAGCATATGAGACGCACTTCGCTGCTAAGCGCATTTCCATTTTGCGTCTCTGCACAGACCTTATATAAGGCGCCATCAGTCTCTCATCTTCTCTTCGTTCGTCTTCTTCGTGCAGACAACCCACAATGGCCAACGTTCCGCTGCCAAGCTCGCCGAGGAGCCACCCTGCAAGAAACAGTGTTGTCTCTCCTCCGAGAGGCTCAACAACGAGCTGCTCGAGATGTTGTTCGACAGGCTATTCGATCGGTTCCAGAGGCTGCTCTAGACGATGGTCAGGATGCTCGGCGCCGAGGGTCGCAATATCCTGGTGGCGGCGATGGCGAGGAACCTCGGTCGCGAGGTTGCACCACTGGATCTGGACCAGCCGGAGCAACCGACCAGGACTCCTGTTGCACCAGCGCCGGATGGCCGCCGGAGGAGGAGGGGGGAGTAGGATTTAGGTTTTCTTTTGTTGTTTTAGTTGATGTTGTTTTTTCTTTTCTTGTGTCTTGTACTTTTTTCTTGTATTTTGTAATATATTATTAATGAATGAATGTGTTATCTGTGTTCATTTGTGTGATGATATTATCTTTTGTGTTCAACTGGAATGAATGAATGTGTTCATCATTCAACGACGTGTTCATTTATGTCTGTAACCAAAGACAAAGGGGACG
Source organism: Tuctoria greenei (assembly GCA_036927565.1). Lineage (NCBI taxonomy): Eukaryota > Viridiplantae > Streptophyta > Magnoliopsida > Poales > Poaceae > Tuctoria > Tuctoria greenei. The sequence continues at coordinate 5,584,800 of JAYESD010000007.1, forward strand.
TGCTTTCTGTAAAGTTTGTCTCATTTCTTTTGTCAATAGGAGACATGCTTTGTTTGATGCGTGTTTCTCATTTGTCAGAGAGGAGGGCACGTCTCAGATACCTACTTAACTAAGACGGGTTGTATTGTAACTCGTCTACTTGTACGTTCAATCGAGTCATGTCAGATCCTCGCTGAAGACGGCTCGTCTCACTTAACCTTGTCAAAGACGCTCACCTTTGAGCGTGTCGCCCATATTTGTCTCCTATTTGGATTTTTTATGTAGTGATAGAAGATAATTTGTCTTCGTGAGTTTGATGGTCACTATATGGTGGAGGGGAATCGTGTTGGAAGACATGTTGTGTGCAGGAGCTTCTGCAGCGGTGGAGAGAGGGGAGGTGGCAGAAGGAACATCGCTCATGGATCGATTAGTGTCTTGGCTCTGTTACCTTGTTTGAATGAATGGCCCTGCCTGCTCTCAAAGGAGCAGATCCTCTCTTATTTATAGATGGATCAGTACATAGAAGGTTATATGCAATACATGGCAGGTTACATGCGTGGAGACACATCTCCAAATATAGATGATACACTTCTAAGAATAGCCATGCACTTATAGGAGTAGATATTCACTTCTATGTTTAACACCATGCACTTATAAGAATAGATATTCACTTTTATGTTTAACACATAGAGTTTTCCACCTTTTGACTAGATAACTTCTTCCTTATGCTCAATAAAGTGATCAGTATTAGAATTATAATTCCCAGAGCGACAACGCTTGCACCGATGGCAACACCGATGACCTTCCCAACACTCCTTTTGTTGGTTTTCATGGTATGTGCCACCTCTTGTGCAGCAAGGCGAAGATAAAGAGTCTGTCCACAATCTGTTGCTACATTGAGCAACTGCTCATGCCAGATGGAGCAAGGGGATACCCTAGATAAAGTGGAGCCTACCCCACGAAGGGGGCGGAAGAAGTCGACCAAGGGGATGCCTCGATTCAAGGTGATGAAAGATAAAATAATTAAACCAAAGGTAACACCCAAGGAGTCCACACCACATAAGGTTAAGAATAAGAAGAAGAAGTGCAGGAGGATGATACTGAACATATTGGAACAAGCACTTATCATAGCGTGAGGCAAAAGTTGGATGTGGATTCTTCTGAAAGTAAAGTGTGTTACAACAGAGCCACACTGATGGGCAATTTGAGATGTCTTGCCAAAAGTCGTGGTCTGCAGGATAATCCATGTGTGCGCATGAGGAGCAAGAGAGGGAAGAATAGGAAATTCAAGAAAAGTGGTAAATCAGAAATTGTGTCTTATCAGATGACCCAAACCAATGCATCATCCTCCACACTCGTTCCACTGGTTTTACCCAACTTGATGTCATGCTCCAAGGAAGGAAAGTGCAGAAATCGCTGACCAAGGTGTTGGGCCTTGATAAGGTGTTCCTGAGAAGAATCATGATCTCAATTGTGCTTTGAGACATGCTCAGGACGTTGTTGATGGTAAAAGTCACTCAATACTCCAGTGATCATCAACAGCCTGAAGGTTGAACACTCCCATTTGTATCTGTTGGACATGTCAGTCATTTCAGCTTCCACCAACATCTCACTATGCAAACTTGCAATTGGAAACTCACATATCATTTTAATGTTCTACTTGCTCTTGCTCAATGTACACACATATATATATACTACTGTATTTCCTTCTTCACAAGTTAAACAACATGTGCATTTCTTGCATGTAGCAGCAGCTGCTGCGAAATCATGAGTATAGCATGCGACGTGCCCTTTCCATTCACCTGTAATGCATGCATTTGTTCATGCATTTAGCTTCTCAGGAATCAGGATGCAGCTATATATGAACAAACTTTCTTAAAACATCAGCGACGATTTGTATCTGTGCTATTCGCCTTTTTCTTCATATTAGGAAAATATATTAGTCCGTAACAGCATACGTTGATTGCAATACAGTTACAAGAGATTTCGGTCCTGCTGTTCTTCTTTCAAAAAAAAAAAAAACAGTTACAAGCACTGAACCCCTTAGTTTCTGTGAACGACGATCACACTATGTCGAATTGGAAAACCTGCTATGAATAACTAAGAATAAAAGTTATTTCATTAAATTGGATATTATAAATTTGTTGAAGACTAGTAATAGTGAAAAGACAGTATGGCATAGATTTGTGATCAATGGGAGGCGGGTCATGCACGGTGTATGAGAATAAAAGACAGAAAAGGACAGTTATAACAGTCAACCTGCTAGTTTGGCATGACTGAAACTAAGGTGGATGGGTACCTTTTGTTGATGACCAAGGAACTTAAGCTAAGTGGATGAGAAAGCGTTAAAGATTAGAACATCAGGGGAAACATATGAAATCAAGAAAGATTTCTCTACAGAGAAATCATGAAGTGTTGTTTAATATGTAGGGGCCTTACATATCTCAACATAACCGATTTATCTATACATCACGGGGAGAGATAAAATATAGTCCCCTCATCATGTATTGTCAGAAATCATGTTATACAATATTTAAAGTTGTCGTGAACTTCTGCATCACGATTGTCATGAACATTAGGTCCCTGCTATGGCATGGAGTAATTTTGGCATGGGTGGCAGATCAGGCTCGAACATGCCTTCAAGAAACTGGACCACTTCAGTCATCGTCGGCCGCTGAAACTCGTTATCCTGAATGCACCAGATAGCGACTTTGCAAAACCTCTCAAAATCCTGTAGGTTCACGTCCTCATTCAATCTTGGATCAACAAGACTCCCGATGTCTCCCTGGAGAAGCTTATGCACAACTTGCACAGGAAAATATCGTGCAGAGCTATAGTCATTTTGCGTACCATGCACAGAAGAATTGCCTTCATGATCATCATCATCAGTACGTGAAGCAGTCTGCGTAGGGAAACTTCCCCCATGGCCACCATCATCACTGGACATGTTTATGTTCCAATTCCTTCTTCCTGATATGATTTCCAGTAAAACCATCCCGTAGCTATAAACATCGACTTTCGATGTTATAGCTGTTCCACTAATCCATTCAGGAGCAAGATATCCAATAGTTCCTCGCATGGTGGTTATGACACGACTGAAATCCCTCCCTAGGAACTTTGCCAATCCGAAATCTGCAATTTTAGGAGCAAAGGAAGCATCCAAAAGTATATTTTGTGGTTTGATATCACAATGTATGATGCAGTCTCGACAGCCATGGTGCAAGTATGCTAGCCCTTTAGCAACTCCAAGAGCTATCTGGCATCTTACTTCCCAACCCAAATACATACTGTTACTCTGGAATAGGTGGGTTTCTAGGGAATTGTTTGGCATGTACTCGTATACTAGTAGTCTTCTATCACCATCGCAGCAAAATCCAATGAGTTTAACCAAATTGATGTGTTGGATGATTCCAATCGAACTCACTTCAGCCCTGAATTCCTTATCTCCTTGGCGTGTACCATCTAATCGCTTCACTGCAATGGTACCAGAGTCAGTTAAGCAACCCTTAAACACAGCACCAAAACTGCCCGCGCCTAACTTCTCTGAAAAGTTTTTAGTTGCTCTCTGCAGATCAACATATTTGTATGAAATGATCCCGACGCCACCATGCAGAGAATTGTCGACCTTTTGACTAGATAACTTCTTCCTTCGGCTCAATAAAGTGATCAGTATTAGAATTATAATTCCCAGAGCGACAACGCTTGCACCGACGGCAACACCGATGACCTTCCCAACACTCCTTTTGTTGGTTTCCATGGTCTGCACCACCTCTTGTGCAGCAAGGCGAAGATGAAGAGTTTGTCCACCACTGTAATCTGTGGCTACGTTGAGCAACTGCTCATGCCAGATGGAGCAACCACCACCTGCGTCATAAGAATATGCAGTGCAAGAGCAGTTGTTCAAACAAAGTTGCGCACATTCCTCGTTTGATGATGCATTTATACCTTCCCCATTTGCTGGCAACCTAATCTCTGGCATAGGGTAGAATTTGTCTGTTGCAACTCCTGTGTTATTTCTGTTGTCACCACCATCACAATTCAGTGGTATGTCTCTACTGCACCCACCTGAAGTGTCCTCCAGCTCCCAATCCTCGGGGGACTTGATAGAGAATCCCTTCATGCACTTGCATAATGTGTCACCATTATCAGCACAGACTGTGAAAGGCCCACATGTGGCATAAATCTGACACTTACTTTTAGGCAGGGTGTTAAGTGAAAACCAGTTCTGCCCGTTCCATATGCGCATCATTCTTTGACCAGACCAACCCAAGACATTGTACATGATGATTTTGTCGTCCAATATAGTGTAGATGAAGTATGCCTCTTGGTCACTCTTGAAATAGGTGTAGTTGACCATAGAAGAACCTGCTGCCATCTCGGGTTCCGAGGCGAAGAACCTGCCGTTCCACGCCCCAGAATACCAATACACCACAGATGAATTCCACATCTGGTTGCCAGTCCCATCGGAGTTCATCCCTGATGAGTATAACCCTGTAGCTTGATCAACTGAGTTCTTCCTGGAGACAAGACGACGGTCCAGACCGGTGATCTTGTTCCAGCCTAGCTTCGCCCCGGACAGCGCAACGTCTGTCGGGTAGTCGAAGCTTTCCCACAACGTGTGTGAAGAGTTGGACGAGTTGCGCAGAACGAAGTTGCCGCTGTTCAGGAGTAGAGCAACGGTGTCGTTGGTGCTGCTGATGTTGTTGTTGGTGGCCTTGGTAGACCAGATGACAGTGTTCTGGGCTACGATGATCAGGTTGCCGTCGCTAGAAACCATGAGCTCCGGCGAAGACGAAGACTGGCTGTTGTTTGAGATGATGGGTGTGTCCCTGTTTGCTGTCCAAACTGGAGTCAGCTCAGGGACTTGGTTGAACCATATGCCAAGGTACGTGTTGTTGGGAGACTTGCTGCCCGACTGGAAGAAGCCAAGCGCGAACTTGCCGTTGGCGGAGACAAGCCTGCTGTCTCCGGCAAGTGCACCGCCACGTGAGAGCGTGTCGGTGATGTTGGCGCCGGAGGATGAGAGGATAAGCTGCTGGGAGGAAAGGATCAGCCCGAGGAAGACGAAGAGGAGCTGCTGCATAATTGCGAGATGAATCATGCATGGAAGAAACGGTGTGCATGAACTGGAGAAGCTACTTGAGCTTGTTTGGAGTAGAGCTTGCTAGACATGGATGGAATATGCGTGGTGGCTGAGTAGTGCTGCTGCCTCTAACTTTAAAGACCCACAAAATGCTCGAGAGGGGTCACAAAATGACTAACATTATTCCATGCGCGTGCTTGACTAATTGTTAGAAACGTGTACTAATTAATCGAGTGGTCACAACTCATCTGGAGAAGTTGATGCAACTGAAAGAAGCTGCTTTATACAATTCCAAGTCAACTTTTCTGACCAGTGATCGATTTAAACGTAGTTAAACAGATGTATTATTATTGCTGGACTGAAGTTGATGTAACTGATAAAGATGTTTTTTTTTTTCCTTCTCAAAACGAAAAGAAAATGAGACCATATGGAAACAGACAATATATCATGATGACTTATTCATGCATAATTGCACGTCGTTCTCGTCAGTGCTGTCGGCCTTGTGGAAAATTCGATCGGCCGATGACTTGTTGACTTTGAACTACTGCAGGGAAGCTGTGGAAGAGAATCGTTCCTGCTTAATTCATTGCTGTCCTCTGCTGCTCCTACAATTAGCAGCCGCGGCCCACTGATCATGACAGAGATGTATGATGTGCCGATGATGGCATCGTGACGTTGAAATGAATGGTCTCGGAGTTGTTAATTGATGGAATTATGTTGTTTCAATGTTTTGAGTAGTCTATACACGGCAGGCAGGAGTGAACTTATGTTCTAAGGAACGCTAGCTACTAGCGCCCTGCTGGACCACTGAACAAGCTAAGGGGACTGAAGAACGCACATATGGATCCCAGTTGTGCACATATACCTTTCTGTTTGTGACCACAAAATAGTACTCCGGCCTCCATGTATGTCAAAAGTCGTCTACGCGGTCGACAAGAGACGAGAAAATCCGTGGAACTTATTGGCAACTCTGATGGAGCTAGCTAGAGGTGGACTGACGGTCAGTAATCTGAGGCAAAAGTTTCCATCTTCAGAACAAAGAGTCGTCATTACTCAATTTGAAACTAGTCAAATTAATAAGCATGCTTTGAAAGGAGCCCTGCTGGTAATCTAGACGAGTCGTCTCATCTGTAACTGAAACTGCTTTATACAATTCATCTGATGTGACTGAAGTTGATGTACCTGAAAGAAACTTCTCTTTATACAATTCTAAGTCAACTTTTCTGACGACGCCGATATGGATTAACTTAATTACACGTAAATATAATGGATGTATTGCTGGACTGAAGTTGATGTAACTGATAAAAAGAAGTGACTTTTCTAAATAAAAAAATACCAATCATGACGCATTAAAAAACCATGGAAACCTTTAAATAATTGCACGTACGTCGTTCTCGTCAGTCCTGTTGGCCTTGTTGAAGATGCGTGGTGCAGTGCAGGCCTATAGTACAGTGCGGCAGCCGGCCGGTGACTTTGACGTGGGAAGCTGGAGATAATCGGTGCTGCTCCTACACTACAATTAGCAGCCGCCTAATCGGTCAAGCTGGAGATAATCATGCATGTTGTTTTCAGGTTTTGGTTCTCGGCTGTCAAACAACCATTTCACCAGCGCTAGCTAGGTGCATCTGCGCTCGGTGTATTAACTGCTCTCAATAAGTCTTTGTCTATAACTCAAACGACTGTTTTATACAATTCGTCTGGCGACTGAAGAAGTTGATGCAACTTAAACCGCTTTGTACAATTCTAAGTCAACTTTTGTGGCCAATGGCAATGGATGTACACGTAAATAAATGTATTGATCAACTCATGCTGATGCACCTGATAAAGACGTGGCTTTTCTAAAAAAAAAACAATTGAGACCATGGAAACAGACAATCATGGAAAAAGACAAACATGGAAACAGGCAATTCAGTCTCACAATGGCATTTTTTTTCGAACCGAACTCAATGGCAGTTGTTCTCAAACTCTACTGAGCACGATGCATTAGCGTTAGCTGTGATATTCGCAGCAAGTAAACCTATTTTAAAATGACTTAAAATTAGCATAATACTTTTGAGGAAGGGAGAGAAGAAAGTGCAGTGGAAAATGGCGTACGTGCACAGTTTATTCCACAATGTAAATGATGATCCACATTCGAGCGAGGGTTCAAATGTTATTTCACAATGTAATGATGATGCTCATGCATGAAAATGATGCTTTACATTATAACAGTCTTATATATGATCGATTTGACGACTTCAAAACTACAGATTTATTCAATCCCAGGGGCTCGTTGTGTTAAACGTAGAGGCCACAAATCCACGGATAGGGCTTGTATACTCCCGTTCAGTGCTCCCATGCGTGCTCCCGCTTAGATGATGACACATAAGCGGGAGTACGCATGGGAGCACAAACGGGAGCACCGAAGTTGCATCCCAAATCCACTAGGCAGTGCCCTAATCAGGGTGCTAATCAACATAGGCTTAGTACTAATCAACAATTAATCAAAGTAGATCACAATCATCTAGATGATTTAGCATGGACAGAGAAATAGGAGACACACCTTGGCCTAGGTTAGAAGCCGCGGCCATGACAGCGGCGGTTGAGGTCGAGGAGGTCGGAGCTTGGCGCAGTCGAGATGTAGAGGCGGCGTCGGTGATGGCGGGACCTTCCCCTCACTTCTCGAACGTGGTTTGATCGGATCTTAGGTTAACTTTTAATGTTAGGCAAAACTGTTGTCTCTTATATTGATGTTCAGGCGTGAGAGGGGCCCACCAACTCTTGGGTTGGTAACCGCCCCCGATTAGGACGGAGGGAGTTTGACTCGGTATGGGTCTAACCCCATACCGAGCGTGTTCACATCTAACATTATCCCCCTTGACCACTAGACTAAAGACTTATTAACTTATTAGCTTACTTACTTAACTACTTAACTTAGTGTATATTCCTTCACGCTTCGACATAAAAGGCACAACGCATCAAAACAGTCATTTACGCACTGCTTGACTCGAGGACCATGATATGTCTCATGTTTAGAAACAACCTTATACTTAGTTTGCCCTCTTAGTATCCAGAATAGTTCACAGGTTTCCACTTAAGACCCATGCATGCTTTGTGTTCACTGAACACTTGGGCGGAAAACCTTTTGCAAACGGTACTGCAAGCTTTCGCTTGATTCTTTTATGCTCGTCACTAATTGTGATCCTGGATATTATCTTTCACAACACAAAACTTAATGTCGATGTGCTTGACAGTTTCACTCGACTCATTATTGTGAAATTATGACACTACAAACTTGTTATTGTAGTGTTACTTAAGTGGTTTGTGTTGTCGACCACCCTTAAAATCGGGCAAAGCTTTGTATCGCCTGCTTGTTGGCCTCATCATGAATAATAAGGTTCGTCACGCATTGTGGACGATGCAGTGACTATTGTTTGGAGTGTTTCCACGAGATAACTCCATTCGCGAAGGTGGATATATAACTAACGTGGAATTCTTAGAATCCACACAATTCGCGAAACTAAGACTAAGAAGATCACTTCGTCAAGTGAGTTTTAACTTATAATATCTTAATATGAGGCCTTATGTGTATTGCACCTTCTCAAATAAAATTTTAAATGCCTTCTTGAGATGAACCACTAGCATGGCCTAATGTTTGTCAAGTATCCCGGTCATTATCTTAAGTCAAGGTAAACACTTACTCAAGCATACATCAATTAATCTTCCGACAGCAGAAGCTAATGGAACCGAAATCATAAGGTCGACCATCATTGGTTCCCTAAACTTATCATCCTTGACTATCTAAACATACGAGGTTTTAATCGCATATATGTTGTACTCCTCGAGTACACTAAATATTCTATCTTAAATGAGATTAACACCCCTTTACTATGATCACGATGAATTTCTAATTCCTATCTTGTAGGATTACTCACCTAGATCCTTTTCTAATGGACAAAATCCCTTAATTTTCTTATGAGGGAATTGCATTACTACTTACAAATAATGTACAAAGTACAATCGACTTAGTATACATGTGAGTGTCCTTCTCACTTATCTTGTAAACCCAAACTAATAGTCTAATAAATCTTAAGATACATTTCTTAATGCTTAATTGAATCCATGAATGGATTTCTCTGAAGAGTATCTCAAGAGTCTCTTGATCATTATGACAAACCTTTCGGTCAGCTGACATTCTTATACAAATCTCAAATAGAGAACTTTGTTTTACATCCATCTGATGTAAAATCATCCATAATGCACTACTAATAACTTAATTATCCTTGAGAAATTCTTAATTGAGTGAATTGCCATTAGTCTGAATGCAAACGGAAATTTCTCTTCAGAATCACTCTTCTCTTGTAGGCTCATTACAGTCTACTGTTTTGATTCTTTCAGGAACTATTACTAATACTTAGACACTTGTGGCGTACTTAGATCTCATCTCACCCGGCATGGTTTTTACACCATAGATGATTAAGATCATGTGATAGTATTTTCTTATGTGGTATGACCATCTTTGTTATTTGTCTTATTGTGATCGGGATGCTATCACTCTTCATCATTATTGGCTACTAATGATGAAGAATCAATAGCAGGTGTTGTGACAACAACGTCTTGCATTGCTAACACAACATCAGTAAGACATCATAAAGAGTGATTCTCTGATAAGAGTGGTAACACGTACCATTCCTTTTAAGATCAGTATCTTTATGAAGTCAAAACTCCCCCTGATTTAATCATCTTTACTTAATTCAATTTCTAAACGATCTTATGACCCGCTATGAATCAAAAATTATATCAAGTGAGGATCAACCCAACACTTGACCTTATGCAACTCACATAACTTGTGCATTATGTCTACATTTTGGGGTTATTGTCGCCTCACATCATTGATGATAACAGACTTAAACTGAGTTATTCTTAATATTTTTCTATTACCGATGAAAAACTAACAACACGTAGTGAATCATTAAAGAAAAATGCTAATAAATTCAGCTACAGTAGGTAGAGAGAGACAATACAACCTCTCATCATACCATACTCCCCCTGATCATGTCATCTTACTAATGATGACATGTCTTATTTAACTAAACTAATGATAGTCAGTAACTTATTTATTGTTCTTACAACCAAACTTAATAATGTTTTGGGTTACTTTTGCCTTAATGGGACTACCTCATATGAAATTGCTTAAGTGAGGTTTACGCCCTGTTCACAATATACAATGGTGTCTTAGAGGCTCACTTAATATAATGTTCGACTTAACATGTAAATCGATAAACTAATAACTTGACATACTTAATTAACATACACCATTTCACATAGTTATTTTAGGGGTATTGAATTCTTACTTCGATAAAACTAAGTTAATACTAACAATACATGTTCAATGCCTTATTTTGAATCTGAAATGTCTTAATGAGGGAGAAACTAATCGATGGAGAAAACTAATCAGTTCTCCCCCTCGAAATATGGCCTTAATGACAATGCCATAATTTCAAAATTGTTTCGAGATCGATTCTAATGCGCTTATCTTAATACTTAGTTTGTGAGCGAAAACTTGAATAAAATTTAAATCATCATCTAAGGATAAATATGAATACTTAATGTGCTTAACCATAATACTAAGAACTCAATGAAGTACTTAAATAAAAAAATTACAAATATGAATACTTAAACTAAAATTCCATTAATGAGGGTATATGATGAATCCTAAGTACAAAAATATAAACTATAACTTAGAAGAAAAATAAGTCTAAGATTTCAACTTTAGCTTCATGACCACAGCGACTTTAATGATCATTCCACTCTTCTTATGATCCTCCACTTATCTAATTCCTATCATTCTCATGATTGAAAGACTTAATAGCACGATGAGACTTAATGCGATCTTCTTCTTGAACGCATAAATCAATTAATTTCTTAAGATCCAATTGCTCAGACTGAGAGTTGTAACTGATAATAATATGCTCAAAATCATCTGGAAGTCGAGCAAGAATCAGGTTGAAAAAAAACTCATCTTTCAACTCTGGATCTAATAGCTTAAGTTTAGCAGCAGTATCCCACATACTAAGAATGTGCTCACGCACACTTCCTCCATTATGCTTCTGAGTGACAAGTTTCTTAACAAGAGCATGCATCGTAGCCTTGTTGCAGACAGTTGCATACTTCTCTATCAAAAGGAGGTACTCATAAGCAGTGTTGCATTCAGGAATTTCTTCCCAAACACTCTGAGTAATTGAACTCTTAATCACTTGTAAACATTTCTTATTTGATATGGACCACTTAGCATGATCTAAATCGAAGCGAAAGTAGTCCTCTTCATAATCTTCCATCCTTTTGGTGAGAGACTCCTTAGTTTCCCCGTCACGAGTAACGGGAAGCTTAGGCTCAGTAGGACGTTGTCGGTGTCTGGAACCGGCAGATCTCCCGACACTACTTTTGGCAGATCGAGGAGTTGTAGTTTGGTAATGGGAGCGCAGAGATTCAAGAAGGTAAAAGACACGTGTACACAGGGATTTATGTGGTTCGGGCCGCCTGAGTGTAATACCCTACTTCACGGGGTGTGTTGGTGATGTATTAAGCTCGGGAGTCTAGAAGAAGCTCCAGAAAAAGAAGCTCGTCTAGCTCAGGGTGTTCAGTAGTGGTCTAGAACCGTCCCTTGTGTATCGTCGACCAGTCCTTTTATAGTACAAGGACTGGTCGTTACAACGTCAGCCTGGCCCGACAAGTGGCCTCGGCGGTTACACACGCTTGATACACTATAAATGGGGTTAATTACCCTTAATAGCCTGGTAACGGGCCTTAATAGTGTTGTTATCAGTATTGAGGGCCATCTGATTGTGTGTCATTAATATGGCATTAATGACACTTAATCGGGTCTTGAAGTCTTTGATTGATCCTTGAAGGTCCGGAGCCGTTGGGAGTCCTCCGGCCTGATAGTTGAAGTTGAAGGTCCGGTGGTTGCCACGTGGTAGCTTCGAAGCTCACCGTCGTGGACGGGTAGGTCCGGTGCTGTTGACACGTGTCAGTACCGGAGCTTCCCTCTGTCTGGGGTTAGGTCCGGGGGTGCCATATTGGTATTCTGACCGGAGCTTCCCAGGTGCGGATGATAGCTCCGGTCTTGTGATACACGTGGTGGCCCCGGGACTAACCATGTCGGGGGAGCAGGTCCGGCTACGCCTAACATGTGGGGCCTTCGGAGGTCTTCAAATCTGGTATATGGAGTTTCCTTGTGATCTTTGCAATCCCAAGGGGTATTCGGTACGGAGGGTACCGACAGTGGCCCCCTAGACTCACCTCCGGGAGAGACCTTTTGTGTGAAGTCATTTTGCCGGAGGTGGGTCCATTCTTCGATTTCTGAACTGTGTCTTCAAGGGTCTTTGGTTACGCCATTGGCGGTAGTTCACAGTTAGACTTCCGTCGCGTGGCGTATCTTGAAGGCGGCAGGTGAGATCTTAGCTTGCGGATCTCACGCAATTGAAGGTCGCTGGTTCCCGATACGAAAATCGTATCGGTTCTGCGCGCCCTGTTAGGCCGCTAACTTCGAGTTTCCTGCCTTTCATGATGACAACCGTTCGCGTGGGGTAAGAACCTCGACTTGATCGTCGGGGTGGCCCTAGGCCCCCTTGTCATTGGCGGGGTGAAATCTTTGACTGGTATCATCGGCTCTTCTGCGGTTTCCATCCAGGCGTTGCGGGGGCTTACTTAAGAAGGAAAGCACACACCGTTTGGGGTTCTCTACGCCTTTCAATCGATCTTGCACTCAAACCTTCCAAACTTTTGCTTGCCTTTCCTCTCTTGACTTGCTGTGGTGCGATGGAGTTGGGTCTCCGCCAAAGTCGTCTGAAGACCGATGATGATTTGAAGAAGGATCGGACCCTCATGGGATGGTACCCTGACTTCTTCAACCACCTGGTCCGCGCCGGCAAGCTTCCGTTCGAGAAGGAGCACGCCGGCGACATGGTGTACTTCTCCGCGTACGCCATGGTGGGAATGATCCCACCTTTCTCCTCCTTCTTCTTGATGCTGCTAGACTTCTATGGTCTGCATCTTTACCACCTTGGCCCCCACTCCATTCTGCTAGTGTCCATATTTGTCCACTTCTGCGAGATGTGGGTGGGGATTTCCCCCTGCATTGAGCTCTTCCGCACCTTCTTCACTGTCCAAACCACAGGTCGGAGCGACGAGTACCTTGGCTTCTACTATTTTATGAAGCGCAAGAAGTGCCCATACAAGTACTTGTGGTCGTTCCCTTCTGGGAAATGGGACGACTGAAAGAAGGATTGGATTGTAATCAGGGTGGAGGAGCACGAGAAGCCGGAGCTGCCGGAAGGCCTCCCCAACATCGACACTGCAGTTTGGAGTGAAGCTCCGGTGCTGTCGGATGCCTTCGATCCTGCTCTGACCAGGATCTGCCTGTGTGTGGAAGGAGGAGTGACTCTCCAGGCGGTGTTTTGCAACTTCCTGATCAACAGGTGGGCTCCGTTGAAGAGGAGGGAGAAGTTGGCTTGGGCCCTCAACAGTATGCTGGACGACGACAGGATCGTGACCGGTTTGAAGTCCAACATGGAGGGTGCAACTTTGGAGTTCCACCTGAAGAAATTCCAGTACGGCATCGACGTCGAGGGTGACGATTTGGCTCCGCCACCAGCTTTCCTCCCATCGAACATGGAGACAGCATTCAGTAGGGAGCTCCAATGGACGATGCTGGTGCTCGACGACCTTGGTGTCGTTGAGAGGCGCTCGACCACGGGGTTGGCATCTCCGAAGCTCCGGAGGGTGGCTCCGTCCCCGCCCCTAAGCCAAGAACCGAAGTCGTCGGCAAGGGCAAGGAATTGGCCGAGCCCTCGAGCCGTAAGAGGAAGCATGCCAACAGGAGGGCCAGACATTCTTCTTCCGTAGCGTCCCCTTCCCCCGGAGGGGAAGGTCTTCAACGACGGCGTCTACTCCAATTGCGACATCTTCCCGGGGTGCTAGCTCCAGCCAAGTGACCCCGGTCCCAGGGCCAGCTGAGGGCTCCGGGTCCGGAGGTCCTTCCCGGTCAAGGGGGGCCTCGACCAGAGCAACGCTGATAGCAGCAGCAAGCTCCGGGGGGCCCCGGGACTACCATGCCAGTGTCGGCTGGGGCCAGTCTGGAGCGTCCGGGGAAGAGGTTCCACGGGAACTGGTGCGAAAGCCCTCCAAGGTAATTTCTAATTTTTTTGCCTCAGTCAGTTGTTTTATTGTTAACTGTATTTTGAGTCTCTTCGTCCTTCATTCACAGCATGCCCAAGAAAAGGGCTGAAGCTCTAGCCCCTACAGCAGCAGCTGAGGCTGTGCAGGCTGAAGCTCTGGCTCCGATTCCAGCGCCGCCCCAAGAGGTCGCAGAGGTTGCGGCAGCCCCGGCGCTGACTGTCGTGGTATTGGACGACTCATCCCCAGAAGCTCCCGTGGTAGCGCCGGACCACAGGACTGAAGATGTACTAGCAGCGCCAGCCTCGGAGGTTGAAGCTCCGGGCTTGGGTGCTGTGATGTTGGACGCTGCGGCCGCAGAGCCGGAGAAAGCTGCGATTTCGGCCCTAGAGCCAGATGTTGTTGAAGCTCCGGCAGTCGAGCCAATGGTTGAGGAGGCCCCGGCAGTAGAGTCGGGTGTTGATGAAGCTCCAGCACTTGAGTCGGTCATCGAGGAAGCTCCGGCGGCAGAGCCGGTTGCTGCAGAAGTTCCGGCTGCGGAGCCAGCTGTTGAAGAGGTTTCAGCATCCGAGCCAGTTGCTGCAGAGGCGACGGCGCCTGAGCCTATGACAATCAAAGCGCCAGTGCTGGAGCCCATGAGGGCTGAAGTGCTAGCATCTGAGCCAGAGACGGAGGAAGCGCCTGTGCCGGAGCCAGAAGTAGCTTCTGCTCCGAGCGAACCTTCAACGCTCGTTCCAGAAGCAGTGATCCGGAGGTAACCGTTGCCGAGCCAGGGTGCCAGGATGAAGCTGCTGGCCCCCCGCCGGAGGGACCAATTGTTGATGACCTGGCGGCTGGGCCTTCGGAACCAATTCTGGAGGTCGGTACTTCTGCTGCAAGCACTCCTCGGCGGCGGCCGAGGCTATCCCGGAGGACGGACCTAGTGCCGTGGAAGCTCAGAGTACCGCTCTCGTAGAGTGGGACCCAATTTTTGTTGCTGAAGATCCGCTGGAGCCAGCGGAGATGACTCTGGCAGGTCCGGACCCAATCCCCCTATCGTTGTCTATCGACAACGCCTGCTCCAGCCTTCGCCAGGTTCAACTGGCCTTCTACCACGACAGCAAGGCTCTCGAGGAGGAGCGCCAAACCCTTAGGAGGTGGCGCAACCGACTCCATTTTGAGACCAAGCTGGCACAGTCGAGGCTGGCTGACGACAAGGAGTGGGTGCGAAGGGAGAAAGCCCGCCTGGAGTACTGGGGTAAGGTTTTGGATGAGAGGGAAAGCATGACGCGGACCCTCGACAACCAATCCCAGGCCATATATGATCAGGCCAAGGCTGCCAATAGTGCAGCTAATGAACGCCAGGAAAGGCTCTCTGCCATCCACGATAGTCTCGTCAAGCGCCGGGAGGCTCTTGAAGCTCGGGAAAAACGGCTCGAAGATGAAGAGTAGAAACTCCTGGAGCTGCGAGACGACCTCGTGAAGAGGGAGGAGGAGCTTGTCCAAAAGACAGCTCTAGCTGACAAGAGCCTTGATGAACGCACCAAGAAATTGGATGGGCGTTGCAAGGAGGAGAAGAAGAAAGCCTGGGAGCGAGGGCAGGAACTCTACAAGAAGGAGAATGCCATCGCTGCCGGGAGAAGAAAGTGCGGGGCTGGGAGAGAGATTTGGTCAAATGCAGGAACGAGATCCACCTCCGGGAGGAAGAGATCAGCAAGATCGAAAGGCAAGTTGCTGAAACGATTCAGCAGAATGCCAAAGAGGTGGAGCATCTTGCTCGGGAGAGCTTGGAGCTGGCGGCGGCCAAAAGATCCTTGACGGAGATGCATGGTGCAAGGGTTGTGGAGTCCCAACAAGTTTGGGACTTCCTGGGCAAGGCCAACGACGCGCTGACGCCAATGGGCTTCAGTCCCGTGAGTCCGGATGATCCGAAGCTGGAGCTGGACCAGGCATTGGAGGCACTGGGGTCAGCAGGCAGCAAACTCTCCAAGGTGGGCGATGTCATCGCGGACCAATTGGAAATGGAGGGTCAGTCCTTGGCGAAGAACGTCGCAGAGTATGTGCTAACATGCTACACCAACCGGGACCCTCAATTCCCTTTGGACCCGGGGATTGAAGTTCCCATCGAAGGAGAGGGTGAAGCCGCCCGAGCCAATGTGTCGGAGGTGGCTCCGAAGGTCGCCCAGTTCTTCCATAGGGTCTAAGATCGTCTCCCTGTAGCTCCGGCTTGTACTTTCTCTTTCTTCCTCTCCAATTTTGTAATCTCTTGTCTCCAGATGAATGAAATCCAAATTTTTGTGAATTCGAATATTATTTTTTTGTCTTCAACACCTTTGTCTCGCTTGGCCCCCTGGTAGATGTACACAATTTGATTACGAACATGTACCAAGAGGATGTAATAGTTGTTGAAGACTTGCGTGCTTCGAACTTGTAGAATGTAAGTCTGAAGTCTTCGATAGTGTAGGCCCCCTGAGGCTGTCGGAGCTTGGTGGCTCCAGCATTGACCATCGCTGGAGCTTAGTAGCTCCAGAGCATTGATGGTTAGTCCTCTGGGGTGTCGGAGCTTTGGTAGCTCTGGCAGTGACCTCCGTCAACACGTGTTGTGTCAACGTTAGACTCCACTTTAGAGTCTTTCCACCATCTTCACTTTGACGACTTGCCTCGTAGCTTTACCGGAACTGAGTAGCTCCAGAGATGCTCTATGTCAATGTTTTAACATTGACCACAAGCCGCCTAGAGGATGTCAGAGCTTATTTATTTTTCCTGCACACTGAAGTCAAGAAAAATAGTAAAATCCGTTTCTTATCTACAACTTCATTGTGGCTTACTGTTCCCGAGAAATTTTTAGGCCGAGCACAATCCTAAATACAATCAAGAGCACCGTCTTGCTCCCTTCGGGTCCGACTGTTTCTGGACTTGCCTTACTTCGGCCTGCCAGGGTGTAGGTAGAGTGGCGTACTTAAGGTGTAGGACCAGGCTAAGTCGATAGCACACTCCGGCCCTAGATTGGCTTGGTGGCATTCAGACAAGTAGGCCATCAATGTTTGAACCCGGAAGGACAGACAATGAACTCGAATTGTACATGAACTGGTCGAGCTAAAGTTTCTTAAGAATTGCACAACTTTGTTATAGACAAGAAAGAGAAAAATAAAAAATATTGAGCCTGTACAAAGTAAATGCACGTGGAGTCTGTTTTCACACAATGATGTCTTTCATTATAGGTCCGGGGTACAGGGGAAACAAGTACACTCTTAGGGTACGGAACCAGGCTAACTGTGTTTCGTTTCTCGTTTGACCCAAGGTAGCTAGCTACACTTTTAGTTCTGAGACTGTGACAAGTGTTGCATGGGCATTGTGGACCTAACAGAGTAGGTCCGGCTGCCCTCTCGGAGGAGCTACCCGACTCTGTACAATGACTCTATAACATACACCATATGTAATTACAGACTCACCTCCGTCATACTAAGCATAGAACTTACGAAGTTGCTCAATGTTCCAAGGATTTGGGAGTGGTGTCCCATCCTCGGTTGCCAAGCGAACGCATCCGGGACGGATACTTTGATCACTCGGAAGGATCCCTCCCAGCTGGGGGAGAGTTTGTTTAACCCTTCTCTGGATTGTATTCTCCGTAGCACCAGATCGCCTTTCTCGAGCTGTCGGCTGAGAACATGTCGTTGGTGATAGCGCCGAAGAGCTTTGTGGTATCGGGAATTCCGAACAGCTGCTCGGCACCTTCCCTTTTCAAGGAGGTCAAGGTCTTCACGCCGGAGCTGGTCCTGCGTGGCTTCGTCGGAGGTCCGGACCTGGAGCGACCCCAAGGTGATTTCCGGAGGAAGGACTTCTTCAGCTCCTTACACCAGGAAGAAGGGTGTCTCTCCAGTTGACCGGTTTGGAGTAGTCCTGTTGGCCCATAAAGTGGGCGGAAGCTCTTCAATTCAGTTGACTCCATGCTTTTTCAGGCGCTCATATGTGCTCGTCTTGAGTCCTTTCAAGATTTCTGCATTTTCCCTCTCGGCTTGGCCATTGCTTGCCGGATGAGCTACAGAGGCATAGCTGACTTGGATGCCAAGGTCTTCACAGTATCCTTGGAAAGCAGAGCTTGTGAATTGGGTCTCATTATCTGTTATGATTTTGTTCGGGACTCCAAATCTGCATACTATGGACTGCAAGAAATTGATAGCTGATTGCTTGTTTATTGTCACAACTGGAGTTGCTTCCGGCCATTTGGTAAACTTGTCAATGGCGACATACAGGAACTTGTAACCTCCGACGGCTCTTGGGAAATGTCCCAATATGTCTATCCCCCACACGGCGAAAGGCCATGTAGGAGGTATTATTTGTAGAGGCTGAGCCGCTGTATGAATTTTCTTTGCATGGAACTGGCATGCTTTGCATTTCTTCACCAGCTCAGTTGCATCCTGGAGCGCTATAGGCCAGTAGAAGCCATGTCGGAAGGCTTTACCGACCAGCGTGCGGGAAGACGCGTGGTTCCCACACTCGCCTACATGGATTTCTGCGAGGAGCTTGCAACCTTCTTCCCTTGTGATGCACCGCATTAGGACGCCGTTGGCACCGCGCCGGTAGAGATCCCCTTCTACCAACGTGTATCTTTTAGCCAATCTGACTATCCGGTCAGCAGATACATCATCGTCAGGAAGGATATTGTCTTTCAAGTAGCTCCAGATCTCTTAGATCCATGCATCGAAGCTTGCTTGAGCATTTGAGTCTTGTGTGCTGGGTTGCTCGAAGCTTCCTGCAGCACCTACGACCCTTGATGGTTGCCATGGTAACAGGGCCATCGGGACTGCCAGCTTCGGGATGCTGGTCTCGCCCCCTTCGCTCAGTTCGGCGGGCTGAACTGTGGGTTTTGACAACCTCCGGACGAAGGTTCCGTCAGGAGCCGGAGCTCCGGTTGACACTTTCGTCGAGAGTTCGTCGGCTTCAGCGTTATGGACACGCTGGACATGGTGGAGATCCAGAACTTCGAAGTCCTTCTGAAGCTTCTGGACTTCAAGGAGATAAGCTCCTAATTGAGGATTGTTACAGGAGCATTCACCCTTCATATGTTTAATGATGACCTGCGAATCTCCCTTGACCAACAGCTGCTTGACATCGTATGATAGTGCCACCTTTAATCCATAAATGAGTGCTTCATACTCCGCCATATTGTTGGTTGCCTTGAAGTCAAGGTGGACCATGTATTTTACCTTCTCCCCGGTTGGACCGAGGAGAAGGACTCCCGCTCCGGCCCCCTGCTTTTGCATGGAGCCGTCGAAGTAGAGGGTCCAATGAGGTTCGGTGAAGACCGGAGCCTTAAGTTTCGACTTCTGCTCACTAGGGCCACCAGGGTTTGATGGAGAGGGGGTCTATTCCGCCACAAAATCTGCCAATGCTTGACTCTTGATCGCTTGCCTTGGGACGAATTCAAGATCGAATTCGGCTAATTCCGCTGCCCACTTTGCAATGTTCCCAGTAGAGTTGGGACTATGCAAGACCACACGCAGTGGGTAAGAGGTCACCACTAATATCTTGTGAGCTTGGAAGTAGTGGCGAAGCTTCCTGGAGGCGATGAGAACTGCATACAGCAGCTTGTGTACCTCTAGGTATCGAGTCTTGGCATCATGTAGTACTTCGCTGATGAAGTACACTGGGCGTTGGACTGTCCGGACCCTCCCGGAGGGGCCCGGAGCTTCCTTCGCATCGACCCAGACCCTCCCGGAGGGGTCCAAACCTGCTTCGGGGACCTCCGGGTTCCTGCTAGAGGAACCCGGAGCTTCTGTTGGAGTGATCTGGATCCTCCCGGAAGGGTCCAAGTCTTCTGGGATAACTCCCTGTTGATCCAAGTCTGGGGGCTGGGACCCAGACTCTCCTTCAGGAACCTCCGGACCCTCCTGGAGGGGTCTGGATTCCTGAGCTTGTGATGGTTCTGGTCTCTCCATGACCAGGACCATGCTGACAACTTTGTCGGTTGCTGAAATGTAAAGCAGTAAGGGCTCACCAGGGTTCGGAGCTACCAGGGTTGGTAGAGTGGTGAGGAGCTGCTTTAGCTCTTGGAATGCCCTTTCTGCTTCTTCAGACCATTGAAATGGTTCGGACTTCCTCAATAGCTTGAGGAAGGGTAGCGCCCGTTCCGCCAGTCTTATGATGAACCGGCTAAGGGCGGCTAGACATCTAGTCAGTTTCTGGACATCTTTGATGCGGGCTGGTGGTCGCATCTCTTCTATGGATTTAGTCTTCGCCGGATTTGCCTCTATGCCCCGGTGGTTTACCAGGAAAACGAGAAGCTTTCCGAAGCTAACCCCGAAGATGCACTTGTCTGGGTTCAGCTTCATGCGGGTGACCCGCAGCTTGTCGAAGACAGCTTGCAAGGTGTCAAGGAGTGACTCCTTGTCCTTGATCTTGACTACGATGTCATCAACATACACTTCCACCACGTCTCTGATGAGCTCTCCAAAGGTTTTGTACATAGCTCGTACAAATGTTTAAGCTGCATTCTTGAGACCAAATAGCATGGCTGTATAACAGTACAATCCATCTACTGTGATAAAAGAAGTATGTTCTTCATCTTCCCTAGACATTCTGATTTGATGGTACCCAGAATATGCGTCTAGGAAACACAGTAATTCACACCCGGAGGTGGAATCCCCTATTTGATCTATTCTATGTAGTGGGAATGGATCTTTTGGGCATGCCTTATTTAGTGTTGTGTAGTCGATACACATCTGAAGCTTCCCGTCGGCCTTGGGTACAACGACTGGGTTTGCCAGCCATTTTGGATGGAAGACTTCTCGGACGAATCCAGCTTCGAGCAACTTCTTCACTTCTTGTCGTATGAAGTTTTGTCGCTCTACGGATTGCTTCCGAGGCTTCTGATGTACGGGCCGAGTGTCGGGATAGATCTTCAGATTATGCTCGATCACTTCCCTAGGGATCCCAGGCATTTGTGACGGTTGCCAGGCAAACACGTCGACGTTAGCCCGGAGGAAAGTGATGAGCGTGAGTTCCTATTTGTCATTCAGACCTCCCAATATACGAGTGGTCTGAGCAGCATCGGAACCGATTTGGACGACTTTGACGGGGATGCCGGCATCGCCGCTTGGTTGCACGCGAGGTGCGGAGGTTGAGCCTCGCTGACGAATGCTCGGGGGTTTTGGAGCCTGCTCCTGCTTGGATTCTTCCTCCTGTGCTGTAGCAAGCGCATGGAGTTCTTCCAGAGCAATCACTCCGGCAGTACGGTCTCCGCGGATCCAGAGAACGCCAACTGGTGTCAGCATCTTCATCACCAGGTAGCCATAATGAGCAGCAGACATGAATATGTACAAGGCAGGCCTACCCAGAATGGCGTTGAAGGGCAAGTTGATCTGAGCGACGTCAAAGATCAACTTCTCAGTGCGATAATTCTCCCGAGCCCTGAAGGTCACAGGGAGAGTAATGGCAACGAGCGGTGTTATGGCCCCCGGACCTACTCCGGAGAAAGGTCGGGAAGGGCGAAGGTCCGAAGGTCAGAGCTGAAGCTTGACAAAAGCCTCAAAGCTTATGAGGTTTAGCCCCGAACCTCCATCCACCATTACATGGTGGAGTTGAATGTTATTGATGGTAGGTGATACCATCAGAGGTAGCTGGCCAGCTCCGATCATGTTCTGAGGGCAGTCCGAAGCATCAAAAGTGATGGTAGTGTCCATCCACTTCCGATGAGGTTCCGCCCTGGCTGTAGGAGCTACTGAGGCCATGTATCGCCACATGGTCTTGAGGATACGGCGAGAGGTGATGTCCCATGAACCACCAAAGATGGTGTTCATGGTCTTTCGACGCTCATTGTCGGAGACGTCAGAGTCGTCGTCGACGGAGGTGTACACAGCCTTGAGGACCTTTTTAGGGTCCTTGAAGCCCAACTCCTCTTCGGCCGGAGCTTCGTTGACTTTCTGCTTTCCTTCCCTCTGACGGAAAGGAACTTCTTCCCGGCGCTTGTGGTAGCGCTCAGCAAGGTTTTGGACCTCCCGGCAGTCCTCCAAGTTGTGGCCGTTTGACTTGTGGATAGGACACCATATTTTGGAGTTGCCACCGTCTTCAAAGGACAGCCGAGGTCGCTTCTGAGGGCGTGGCCCCCGGCCACCCGGAGCTGCAGCAGCTGCAGCGGTGGATGTGTCGGCCGACGGCTTCTTTTTGTCGTTGGACTTTTTCTTCTTTTTACCACTCCCGGAGGTAGTGGCTTCGCCTTTGGAGGATTTTTTGCCATCCTCCGGAGGTGGTTTGGAGTGCATCTCATGGCCCTCCGCAGCTTTGGCACACTTGTCTGCCAAGCTGAAGAGCTCTGTGACGCTAGTGATCTCCTTGACCGCGAGCTTCTCGAGCATCTTCTTATCTCGCACGCCCTGTCTAAATGCCACGATGACAGAAGCGCTAGAGATAGAAGGAATAGTGTTTCGTACCTGGGAGAACCTCTGGATGAATGAGCGCAGGGATTCTCCCCCCTTTTGCACACTGCAAAAAGGTCCAGTTCGGTGCCTGGTCGGGTGTATGAACTCCCGAAATTGGCGGTGAACTGTTGGCACAATTCCTCCCAACTATTGATAGAGTTGTGAGGAAGGCTCATGAACCAGGACCTGGCGGTCCCAGTCAAAGCTACTGGGAAGTAGTTGGTTATTACAGCCTCGTTACCTTCGGCCGCAAGGATTGCGCTGGTGTAAATTTGGAGAAACTCGGCGGGGTTAACAGTACCGTCAAACTTCTCTGGCAGGTGTGGCCGGAACTTTTGTGGCCATCTGACCATGCGTAGGTGCATGGCCAGTGCAGAACAGCCTCCTCCTACTCCCTCGGGAGCAGGGCTGTCTTGAGCTTCTCGCCCTTCGCGAGCACGCTCGATATGGACACGGCCATCCTGTTGACGGTAACGGCGATCAAGCTCCACCCGGAGGTCATAAGTTGACATCCTGGTTACCGTATGAGTACGTCGCGCCCTAGAGGGTAGCGAGTAACTTGATGTGACGCAGCACGCCTCCTATTATGGGAAGCATGCGGACCAAGTCTGCCAGACACGGTCCGTCGCTGCGATGGGGCCCGCCCCGATGGAGGAGGACCTTGGTTGCTGATGCGGTCGGCTGCTGCCGCAACCAGGTGTTCCACATCAGCCCTCCACTGCTCCATTGCACCATGGGATGCACCTGGAGGTGGTGGACATTGGAGGAGAGTATGTACTGCATGAACCGTGTGTTCAGGGTTGTTGTTGTTTGTCGATGCAGTGACTGACGCCGATGCACCGTCATGTTGCTCAGCTTGACGTGCTGGTGCAGGCGGTGGTGGTGGAGGTATGACTCCTGTTGGAGCCACGGCACCTGCTAGTTGCTGCATCTTGGAGGGATTGCCTCCAACGGGTTGAACGGCAGGATTGCCATTGGATGATCCAGCAGCTGAGTTTGCCATACTCGAAATCTCGGGCGCCCCTACCTAGTGCGCCAACTGTCAGTGTCTGGAACCGGCAGATCTCCCAACACTACTTTTGGTAGATCGAGGAGTTGTAGTTCGGTAATGGGCGCGCAGAGATTCAAGAAGGTGAAAGACACGTGTACACAGGGATTTACGTGGTTCGGGCCACCTGAGCGTAATACCCTACTCCACGGGGTGTGTTGGTGATGTATTAAGCTCGGGAGTCTAGAAGAAGCTCCAGAAGAAGAAGCTCATCTAGCTCAGGGTGTTCAGCAGTGGTCTAGAACCGTCCCTTGTGTATCGTCGACCAGTCCTTTTATAGTACAAGGATTGGTCGTTACAACGTCAGCCTGGCCCGACAGGTGGCCCTGGCGGTTACACACGCTTGATACACTATAAATGGGGTTAATTACCCTTAATAGCCTGGTAACAGGCCTTAATAGTGCCATTATCAGTATCAAGGGCCATCCGATCGTGTGTCATTAATATGGCATTAATGACACTTAATCAGGTCTTGAAGTCTTTGATTGATCCTTGAAGGTTCGGAGCCGTTGGGAGTCCTCCGGCCTCATAGTTGAAGTTGAAGGTCCAGCGGTTGCCACATGGCAGCTTCGGAGCTCACCGTCGTGGACGGATAGGTCCGGTGCTGTTGACATGTGTCAGTACTAGAGCTTCCCTCTGTCTGGGGTTAGGTTCGGGGGTGCCATATTGGTATTCTGATCGGAGCTTCCCAGGTGCGGGTGATAGCTCCGGTCTTGTGATACACGTGGCGGCCCCGGGACTAACCATGTCGGGGGAGCAGGTCCGGCTACGCCTGACATGTGGGACCTTCGGAGGTCTTCAAATCTGGTATATAGAGTTTCCTTGTGATCTTTGCAATCCCAAGGAGTATCCAGTACGGAGGGTACCGACAGACGTGCTCTCATCAGTGCCAAATCTATTTCGGAGATTGCTAAACTAGCCTCCAACTTACGTCGCCAAGTATTGTAATTATCTTTTCTTAGATAGTTCATTGGCGAGATAAATCTTAATATCAAATTTGGAATAGAAGATCCTTCATAGTAAAAACATAATAGAACATAAGTAAATGCATGAACATGATTACGAACAAAAACGTCTTATTTTGTCTTTCACGTTGGTTACTTGACAACTTACAAAAACTAAAAACTTAATGATTTCATCTTTCACGTTGGTTACTGAACGAAAACTAACTGAACTTAAATAATCATTAACTATGTGTTTTGTCTTTCATGTTGGTTACTTAACGAAAACACAACACATAAAGTAACTTAATAAAATTTAACTTCTAAACGTGTTTTGCCTTTTACTTTGGTTACTTAGCAAAAACACAATACTAAAGACATAATAATTTCGTCTTTCACGTTGGTTACTCAACGAAAAAACTTAATGAATTCAATAGATCATTAACAGCGTGTTTTGTCTTTCACATTGGTTACTCAACAAAACACTATGACTTAAGAAGAGTGAAGACTTAAACTCAAAATATGGTAATTTCATATTTCACGTTGGTTACTCAACAAAATTACCATCACTAATAATAACTTAGAACTTCACGAATTAAAACTTAAAGCAACTTAAGCATATCAACTTAAACATAACCAATTAAATTAACTTACTATGGTAACTCAAAATAACTTAATCATGACAATTTTAACTTTCACGTTGGTTACTCAATAAAATTATCATGACAATGGTAAATTCATTTTTCATGTTGGTTACTTAATGAATTCACCATAACTTAATAACAGCAGAAGCTTAACACTTAATTCTTAATTATCATACTTAGCAACTCATAATTCCACAACAAAATATATTAACTTGGTAAGTGGACAAGAAATACTTAACTCAGTACTTAACATTAAATAATTGAAAATTGCAAGAAAACAACAATTAAATAATTATTAAAGTATTATCTAAATTCTCAAGATTGTTTGTCTACTTAATTAATATTGTGGAGCTAAATTGCATTTTATACCATACTAAAATGCCTTAATATTCCATTGAAAATGGAAAATATCTCAAAATACTCACTAAATTTCTAAAACTGAAAAAGTCTTAAAATTAGGCCAAAAGCCCATTATCTCAGAAAATGTCTAAGCCCTTAATCTTATTTCTGGCCCAAAAACTAAATTAGTGGCCCAAAGCTTGCTTACTCTAAATGGCCCATATGGCCTGCTGCGCCCCAAAGGGCAGCCCAGCTAGCCCGCGGCCTCCTCAGCATGCGACCAGCTCGTTGCTGCGAGGCACTCAGCGTGCGAGGCCCACAGAGGCTCGGCCCGCGACTTAAAAACTGAAATTCCCTAAAAAACTAAGGGGCAGCCCATAAGGCCCACTAATCTTAAGCGGCGCGGTGCGAGATGTGCAGTCATCGGATCTCCATCCGACGGACTTAAGTGATCCAAGCTTATAACTTGAACGAATTTGGGCCCTTGACTGGCCATCGGACGGTGCAACGCATAGATCGGAGGCACAAAATGACCATCGACACGGTTCCCTTCGGAACCCTAATTCATTTTGTCGATCTCCCTTCTCCCTCTTCTCCCCGCTGCGCCGCACGACAGGGAAGGCGGTGAGCTCGAGGCTTGCCTGCGGGTCGGCCGGAGCTACTTTATTTGAAGACCTTCGGAGGCCCACATGTCAGATATAACCGGACCCGCTTCTCCAACATGGTTAATCCCAGGGTCGCCACATGTACTATCAAACCAGAGCTACCGCCCACAAGGGGGAAGCTCCGGGCCATGTACCAAAATGGCACCTCCGGACTTAACCCCATACCGAGAGAAGCTCCGGACCTGACACGTGTCAGGTAGCTCCGGAGCTGCCTGTTTCCCACAGTATGCTCCGGAGCTGCCACGTGTCCAACCATGGGAGCTTCAGCCTCTGACCTCCGTAAGACTCCATAACGGCTCCGGATCTTCAAAGGGGAATCAAGGACTTCAAGACCCGATTAAGTGTCATTAATACCATATTAATAACACACGATCGGATGACTTTAATTACCGGTAACGGTGCTGTCAAAGCCCATTACCCAGTCGTTAAGGACAATTAAATGTGTTGAATAAGTGTCAATACTAGTAACCGCTGGGGGCCACATGTCGGGCCAGGCTAACTTGTAACGGCCTGCCCTTGTACTATAAAAGGACAGGCCAACAACGGACTCTAGACGTTCAGTGACGCTAAACACGCGCCTTAGACGCTCGACACAAGCTCATACAGCTAATACAACCCCAACACACCTGTGGAGTAGGGTATTACGCTCAGGCGGCCCGAACCACGTAAACATCTGTGTCTCCTGTGCTATTCATAATTCACCTTCTTGAATCTCCGCGCGCCCACACCGAACATCAAACTCCTCTAACACTTTAGTAGTGTCGGGAGATCTGCCGGATCCAAACCACCGACAGTTGGCGCGCCAGGTAGGGGCGCCTGAGATTTCAAGAATGGCGAACTCAGCTGCTGGATCATCCAACGGTCATCCCGCTGCTCAAGCTGCTGGGGGCAATCCCTCCAATATGCAGCCACCAGCAGGAGCCGCAGTGCCAGCAGGAGTCACATTGCCACCACCGCCGCCTCCACGAGCAAATCAAGCTGGACAACGCGATGGTGCACCGGCGTCAGTTACTGCGTCGAGAAATCATGACAACCCAGAACACACGCTCTATGCAGCGCGTGCTCTTCTCCAACGCCCACCACCTCCGGATGCATCCCGGGATGCACTAGAGCAGTGGAGAGCTGATGTAGAACATTTGGTTGCAGCAGCAGCCGATCACATCAGCAACCAGGGTCCTCCTCCTTCAGGGCGGGCCCTGTTGCAGCGACGGACCTTGTCTGGCAGACTAGGTCCGCACGTCTCCAACAACAGGAGACGAGCTGCATCACAGCAGGTGACGTCGTTGCCCTCCGGGGCACGACGCACCCACACGGTATCCAGGCTTTTGACTCATGACCTCCGGGCGGAGCTTGATCGCTGATACTGCCAACAGGACGGCCGAGTCCATATTGAGCGTGCTCGTGAAAGACGAGAAGCTCAGGACGTTCTTGCTCCTGAAGGAGTGGGAGGAGGATGTTCAGCCTTGGCCATGCATCTGCGTATGTTCAGGTGGCCACAGAAGTTCCGGCCTCACCTGCCGGAGAAGTTCGATGGGACTGTCAATCCTGTTGAATTTCTTCAGATCTACTCCACTGCTATCTTGGCAGCTGGAAGAAATGAGGCCGTGATGGCCAACTATTTCCCAGTGGCTTTAACTGGGACCGCCAGGTCCTGGTTTATGAGCCTTCCACCCAACTCTATCAACAGTTGGGAGGAGCTGTGCCAGCAGTTCACTGCTAACTTCGGGAGTTCATACACCCGACCAGGCACTGAACTGGACCTTTTTGCAGTCGTGCAGAAAGGGGGAGAATCCCTGCGATCATTCATCCAGAGGTTCTCTCAGGTATGAAACACTATCCCTTCTATATTCAGCGCTTCTGTCATTGTGGCATTCAGACAGGGTGTGCGGGATAAGAAGATGTTGGAGAAACTGGCGATCAAGGAGATCACCAGTGTCACAGAACTCTTCAGTTTGGCCGATAAATGTGCCAGAGCTGTGGAGGGCCATGAGATGCACCCCAAACCAACTCCGGAGGATCACAAGAAATCCTCCAAAGGAGAAGCCACTACCTCCGGGAGTGGCAAAAAGAAGAAGAAGACCAACATCAAGAAGAAGTCGTCGACCGGTACATCCAATGTTGCAGCTGCTGCAGCTCCGGGTGGCCGGGGGCAACGCCCCGGGAAGCGACCTCGACCGTCTTCTGAAGACGGTGGCAAACCCAAAGTGTGGTGTCCAATCCACAAAACGGGCAGCCACAGTTTGGAAGACTACCGGGAGGTCCAAAACCTCGCTGAGCGCTACAACAAGCGTCGGGAAGAAACTCCTTTCCGACAGAGGGAAGGAAAACAAAAAGTCGATGAAGCTCCGACTGAAGAGGAGTTAGGTTTTCAGGATCCCAAAAAGGTCCTGAAGGCTGTCTACACCTCCGTCGACGATGATTCTGACGTCTTTGACAACGAGCGTCGGAAGACCATGAACACCATTTTTGGTGGATCATGGGACATCACCTCCCGCCGCGTCATCAAGACTATGCGTCGGGATATGGCTGCTGTAGCTCCTACAGTCAGACCGGAGCCTCATCGGAAGTGGATGGACACAACCATCACTTTTGATGCTTCGGACTGCCCTCGGAGCATGGTTGGAGCAGGTCAGTTACCTTTGATGGTATCTCCTACCATCAATAACATCCAGCTCCACCATGTCATGGTAGACGGAGGTTCGGGGCTTAACCTCATAAGCTTCGAAGTTTTTACCAAGCTTCAGCTCCAACCTTCGGATCTCCACCCTCCCGACCTTTCTCCAGAGTAGGACCGGGGGCCATTACCCCACTCGGAGCTATTACTCTCCCAGTTACCTTCAGGACACAGGAGAAGTATCGCACCGAAAAGTTGGTCTTTGACGTCGCTCAGATCAACTTACCTTTCAATGCTATTTTGGGTAGGCCTGCCCTGTACAAATTCATGGCAGCCGCTCATTATGGCTATCTGGTGTTAAAGATGCCAACACCAGTAAGCATTCTCCGGATCCGCGGAGATCGTACTGTCGGAGTAACTGCTCTGGAAGAACTCCATGCACTCACCACGGCGCAAGAGGAGGACTCCAGGCAGGAGCAAGCTCCAAAACCCCCGAGCATTCGTCAACGAGGCTCGACTTCTGCACCTCGTGTGCAGCCAAGCGGCGACACCGACATTCCCATCAACGTCGTACAAATTGGTTCTGATGCCGCTCAGACCACCCGTATATCGGGGGGATTGAATGACAAATAGGAACTCGCGCTCATCACTTTCCTCCGGGCTAATGTCGACGTGTTTGTCTGGCAACCGTCACAAATGCCTGGGATCCCCAGGGAAGTGATTGAGCACAATCTGAAGATCTACCCCGAAGCCCGGCCTGTGCATCAGAAGCCTAGGAAGCAATCCGTAGAGCGACAGAACTTCATCCGACAAGAAGTGAAGAAGTTGCTCGAAGCTGGATTCATCCGAGAAGTCTTCCATCCAAAATGGCTGGCAAACCCAGTTGTTGTGCCCAAGGCCGGCGGGAAGCTTCGGATGTGTATCGACTACACCACACTAAATAAGGCATGTCCAAAAGATCCATTCCCACTACCTAGAATAGACCATATAGTGGATTCCACCTCCGGGTGTGAATTACTGTGTTTCCTAGACACATATTGTGGATATCATCAAATCAGGATGTCTAGGGAAGATGAAGAGCATACCTCTTTCATCACAGTAGATGGATTGTACTGTTATACAGCCATGCCATTTGGTCTCAAGAATGCAGCTTCAACTTTTGTACGAGCTATGTACAAAACCTTTGAAGATCTCATTAGAGACATAGTGGAAGTGTACGTTGATGACATCGTGGTCAAGGTCAAGAACAAGGAGTCACTTCTCCACACCTTGAAGGCTGTCTTCGATAAGCTGCGGGTTACCCGCACAAAGCTAAACCCAGACAAGTGTGTCTTCGGGGTTAGCTCCGGAAAACTTCTTGGTTTCCTGGTAAGTCACCGAGGCATAGAAGCTAATCCGGCGAAGATCAAGGCCATTGAAGACATGCGGCCACTAGCCCGCATCAAAGATGTCCAAAAGCTAACTGGATGTCTAGCAGCCCTCAGCCGGTTCATTTCAAGACTGGCGGAACGGGCACCCCCCTTCTTCAAGTTATTGAGGAAGTCCGGACCATTCCAATGGTCTGAAGAAGCAGAAAAGGCGTTTCAGGAGCTAAAACAGTTCCTCACCACCCTACCAACTCTGGTAGCTCCGAACCCTGGTGAGCCTTTGTTGCTTTATATTTCAGCTACTGACGAAGTCGTCAGTATGGTTCTGGTTGCGGAGAGACCAGAACTACCCCATACTCAAGAATCCCGACCCCTTCGGGAGGGTCCGGAGGTTCCTGAAAGCGAGTCTGGGTCCCAGCTCCCAGATTCGAATCCACAAGAAACTACTTTAGAAGATCCAGACTCCTCTGGGAGGGTCCAGGTCACTTCTGAAGAAGCTTCAGGTTCCTCCAGCCAGAACCCGGAGGTGAAACTCCGGATCCCTCCGGGAGGATCCGGGATAGTGAAGAGGAAGCTCCAGGCCCCTCCGGGAGGGTCCGGACCATTCAGCGCCCGGTGTACTTCATCAGTGAAGTATTACATGATGCCAAGACTCGATGCCTAGAGGTGCATAAGCTGCTCTATGCAGTCCTTATTGCCTCCAGGAAGCTTCGCCATTATTTCCAAGCTCACAAAATCTCAGTGGTGACCTCTTACCCACTTCGAGCAATCTTGCATAATCCCAATTCAACTGGAAATATTGCAAAATGGGCAGCGGAATTGGCTGAATTCGATCTCGAATTCATTTCAAGGCAAGCAGTCAAGAGTCAAGCATTGGCAGACTTCGTGGCGGAATGGACTCCCTCTCCGTCAAACCCTGGGGGCCCCAGTGAGCAGAAGCCGGAACATGAAGCTCATGTCTTCACTGAGCCTCATTGGACCCTCTACTTCGAGGCCTCCATGCAAAAGCAGGGGGCCGGAGTTGGAGTCCTTCTCCTCGCACCAACCGGGGAGAAGGTGAAATACATGGTACACCTTGACTTCAAGGCGACCAACAACATGGCGGAGTACGAAGCACTCATCTACGGACTAATGGTGGCGCTGTCATACGGTGTGAAGCAACTGCTGGTCAAGGGAGATTCACAGCTCATCACTAAGCAAGTGAAGGGTGAATGCTCCTGCAACAATCTCCAGCTAGCTGCTTACCTCCTTGAAGTCCAGAGGCTTCAGAAGGACTTTGAAGTCCTAGATCTCCATCATGTCCAGCGTGCCCACAACGCTGAAGCTGACGAACTCTCGACGAAAGCGTCAACTGGAGCTCCGGCTCCTGACGGAACTTTTGTCCGGAGGTTGTCAAAACCCACAGCTCAGCCAGCCGAACTGAGCGAAGGGGGCGAGATCAGCATCCTAAAGCTGAAGGTCCCGATGGTCCTGTTACCATGGCAGCCATCAAGGGTCGTAGGTGCTGCCGGAAGCTCCGAGCAACCCAGCACGCAATACTCAAATCCTCAAGTTAGTTCTGATGCATGGATCTCGGAGATCCGGAACTACTTGAAAGACAACATCCTTCCTGACGATGATGTGTCCGCTGACCGGGTAGTCAGATTTGCTAAAAGATACACGTTGGTAGAAGGGGATCTCTACCGGCGCAGTGCCAACGGCATCCTAATGTGGTGCATCACAAGGGAAGAAGGCTGCGAGCTCCTCACAGAAATCCATGGAGGCGAGTGTGGGAACCACGCGTCTTCCCGCACGCTAGTTGGTAAAGCCTTTCGGCATGGCTTCTACTGGCCTACAGCACTCCAGGATGCAACTGAACTGGTGAAAAAATGCGAAGCATGTCAATTTCATGCAAAGCAAATTCACACACCGGCTCAGCCCCTACAAATGATACCTCCTACATGGCCCTTTGTTGTGTGGGGGATGGACATCTTGGGACCTTTCCCAAGAGCCGTCGGAGGTTATAAGTTCATGTACGTCGCCATTGATAAGTTCACCAAGTGGCCGGAAGCAACTCCAGTTGTGACAATCAACAAGCAATCAGCTATCAACTTTTTGCAGTCCATTGTATGCAGATTTGGAATCCCAAACAAAATCATCACTGATAATGGGACCCAATTCACAAGCTCTGCATTTCAAGGATATTGCGAAGACCTCGGCATTCAAGTTTGCTACGCCTCTGTAGCTCACCCAGCCAGCAATGGCAAGCCGAGAGAGCAAATGCTGAAATCCTTAAAGGACTCAAAACGCGCACCTATGAGCGCTTGAAAAAACATGGAGCCAACTGGATTGAAGAGCTTCCGCCCACTTTATGGGCCAACAGGACATCTCAAAACCGGTCAACTGGAGAGACACCCTTCTTCCTGGTGTATGGAGCTGAAGCAATCCTTCCTCCAGAAATCACCTTGGGGTCACTCTGGGTTCGGACCTTCGATGAAGCCACGCAGGACCAGCTCCGGCGTGAAGACCTAGACCTCCTGGAGGAGGGAAGGTGCCAAGCAGCTGTTCGGAATGCCCGATACCGCCAAGCCCTTCGGCGCTATCATCAGCGGCATGTACACAACCAACAGCTCGAGGAAGGCGACCTGGTGCTACGGAGAATACAATCCAGAGAAGGGTTAAACAAACTCTCCCCCAGCTGGGAGGGACCCTTCCGAGTGATTAAAGTATCCCGTCTCGGGAGCGTTCGCTTGGCTACCGAGGATGGGACACCTCTCCCAAATCCTTGGAACATTGAGCACCTCCGTAAGTTCTACGCTTAATATCACGGAGGTGAGTCTGTAGTAACTTGAGGTTGTAAGGATCGAAATGCCCAAGAGGGGGGTGAATTGGGCTTTCTTTCAAATTTTAAGACAATTAAACACTTAACAACTTAAAGCCCAATTCCCTATGCAATTAAACTATGCAATCAATATAATTTAAAGTTGCGGAATGAAGATTGCATAAGAGTAAAAAGGGAGAGGGATGCAAACGCTCAAGGGACACGGAGTTTATCCCGTGGTTCGGTAAGATCACGAGGATCTTCCTACGTCCACGTTGTGACACCCACCGAAGGGTTTTGCCACTCCCAAGTCACCGAGACTAGGGGCTTCTTCACTATTCTTCTCCGTTCGCCAACCTTGGCAAGGTGGAGCTCAAGCCTTGTACACTTTGGGATCCTCCGGGCTTCCACAATCCACTTGGCAAGCTCCGGAAGTTGCACACACCAAGGGTCACTCCCTTTGGGCTCTCACTACACTAGAGACTCCAATCACCAAGAGTGGAGGCACCCAAGCACTATCTCTAGCTAGTTCTAGCCTATTTCTTGGTGTACAAATGATGAACAAATGATGTGGAAGTGATTGCTCTATTGCTTGAATGCTCTAGGATGTGTAGAGTATGTCTGGGCTTCAAGTCTTGTCGATTTGACAGGTTGAAGGGGTATAAATAGCCAGCCTCCACGAGATAGCCGTTGGAAAAGTAGGCTGACATCACTTGTCTGCGAACACCGGATGATCTGATGTCTCCCCTTCAGTTATCATCGGTCAAAGCCAAATTAGTTGATGTCACTGTGTCAGATATGACCGTTGTTAGACCGATGTTGATCTCTCTATTCATCGGATGATCCGGTGGCTCTTCCTCCAGAATTTTGCTTGATCTTGAGGCTCACTGGAGTGATCGACCGATGTATGTCTTCTGCACATCGGATGATCCGGTGCTTCACTCGGTCCAATGGTATTGCAATCTGTGATGATGGACCGATGTCACTGAGCCACTCACATCGGATGATCCGGTGAGTGCATTTGTCTGAGGTCTTCTTCTTCAATAGAACCAACTTGACCGATGTAGTCAACTCATGTGGCGTCGGTTGATCCGGTGTGTTCAATCTTGTTGACTTCGAGTTGTTTTGAGTTGTTCTTTTGGAATTTTGAACTTGTGACCTCTTTGACATTTGTTTGAAGTGTTGTTT
The DNA here is from genome assembly GCA_036927565.1 of Tuctoria greenei. Classification (NCBI taxonomy): domain Eukaryota; kingdom Viridiplantae; phylum Streptophyta; class Magnoliopsida; order Poales; family Poaceae; genus Tuctoria; species Tuctoria greenei. The sequence goes on from JAYESD010000007.1 coordinate 5,619,020, forward strand.
TGATTGTCTTCAAGCATGGAATGATTTCAAGTTGGAGCTTTCACTTCTTGTCATCATATGTTTTGGTTTGATCTCATTCGTTGATTTTATATGGGTCTCCAATGTAATTTTGATTTCATTTGATTGAGTGTCATTGAGACCTTGCATTCACAAATTCATTAGTAATATCGAATGGTTGTCATTAATCACCGAAACCGTACCTCATGGGGCCTAGATGCTTTCAATCTCCCCCTTTTTGGAGATTGATGACAACACAATAATTTAAAGCGCAATGATAATGAATTTGATGATAATACTCAAGAATATATGCAATGAATACAACATAGGATACATTAAGTTTGCAAAAGGAATTGGTGCGAAAAGCTCAATTGATTTAAAATCATAAACAAATGAGACAAGCGAAAGAGTGCTTAATAAAAATTACAAAAGAGTACTCAAGCATGAATACAGAGGATAATCACACACACAACCACACACTCCCCCTACACACACACTCCCCCTGAGACTGCTACTACCACTCCCCCTGACTCTTCTACATCTTCTCCCCCTTTGGCATCAAGACACCAAAAAGGGATTAGAACGCCTACAGACCCTGAGAGCTAGGCGCGAGGACGAACTGAGCACCGTCGCAGTCGTCGGAGCTGGAGTCGCCGGTCGAAGGAGCTGCCGGAGCGACGGGAGCTGGAGGAGAGGAAGCAGGTATTGAAGGTGCTGGAGGAGCTGGAGGAAGTGGAGCGCTCACCACGGACGCCGGTGTCTGCTGGAACAAGGTCGTCGCCGGCAGTGGTGAGTGAATCGGTGCGCTAGGTGCCAGAAGTGGTGACATGCTGATCGAAGGGATGGGAGTAGTAGGCACCTGAGCGACACCTGGAGCCAGTCCCAGTCCAGGCTGCTGTGAAGGAAGGGCGATCCCGGTCTGAGTGTATAGGTTGGTGATCAACCCTAGGATCCCCATCATGGCCTGCTGGGTCTGCTGCTGCTGGTCGAGGGTACGGCGGTGCATCTGATCTACAAGGTTGGTGAACCTGTCCGTATCCTCTCGCCTCTGACGGGCGATCTCCAGCTGGAGCTCCTGCTGCTGCCTCTGCAGCTGTGCCAGGTGAGCAGCCTGCTCTGCCCTGGCCTGCTCAGCAGCGAGCCTGTCCTGACGCTGCTGCTCGATCATCTGCTGAAGAAGGGAGGACAGCTCCGACGGCTGTGACACCTGCGCCTCGGACACAGGAGGTGGTGTCGGTGGCGGAGCAGCTGAGCCTCCTGCCTCGGCGTCATGCTGTCTCGGTGAGGGTGGAGGTGGAGGGAAGTACTCCTCAACACTCTCGTCTGTGTCGCTCTCGGACCAGACGTGCTGCAAGTCTCCTCCTTGAGCTTCTGCCTCAGCCAGACGCTCATCTTCCTTCTCGAGGTCAGACCAATCCTCCTCAGTCAAGCGGGCCCTGACCTGGCGCTCAACTGGACGGCCAAGGCGGCGGTCTCCAGGAGCGGACGCACGGTAGTGGCCGAAGCGGGTCACGCTCTCGTCAGCAAGTCGGGTCTGTGCTGTATGTCCTTCTGGCACCACCATAGAACAAATATAACTGATCCAGTGCCCGTATGCTAGCTGCCTCATCATGCCCACTCCATCTGTAATGACGTCCTCCATCTCGCAGAGAAGTATGTCTATGATATCAAAATCCATCCCGTTCATTATGTAGAACAGGAGGGTCTGCTGGAGACTCGTGAACCCCTCCAAGTATCCTGACCTCGGCAGGAGCGTGCGGCGTAAGGCGAGGTGCACAATACGCGCAGCTGGGGTCAGGAGTGCTGGGACTCTCGGCTGATCTGGAGAGAACGTGGGGCCAAACAAGGAGCGGATCTCGTCCAACTGAGGTGCTACCCCTCCAGTAAGTGGCCTCCTTGGTGGATCTGCCTGCCCATAGACCTTCTCGTGTATGCTGGTGTCGTGCAGGTCCAAGCCAAGAATGTGCCCCAAAGTCTGCCTTGAGAGGTGATAGTGCTGACCATTGAACATGAAAGCGATCGACCTCCTGCCCTCTGAGATGTACAGGGTCGCGTAGAAGACACGGACCCACTCTTCCACATAGGCACTCCTCTCATAGTCCAATAGCTCCACCAAGCCTCTGTATCGCTCAAAGAAGGGGCGGACATCAGTTTCCGCGGCCACTGCAAGCTGCCTCCAGTCCAAGTGGTTGTGCTGAAAGAGCTTGTGCCCCCGACGCTTGTAGGTCTCATAGAGAGACGCCTGGGTGACAGTCCAGAAGCGACTGTCAACAAGAAGCTATCGGGGCTGTGGGAACCACTCCTCAAGAAGGACACTCCATCTGAGCTTCCGGAGTTGCTTCGCCTTCATCTTCCGGTAGTCCACAAGGCGGACTCCTTCACCGACCCGGACGGCCGTGTCCACCTCATGGATGTCCCTCTCAGCCTCCCTGTCCTCACGACGGTCGGCAGCCGTCGGTCTCGGACGAGGAGTAGCCTCGGCGTGACCTCCTCGAGTCCGGGCTGAACGCCGGCGGACGAGAGGCGCAACGGGCTCCTCTTCGGCGTCGGAGTCGTCGACCACTGGAGGCGGCCTCGGACGGGCCTCACGGATCCTCAAGGAACCCCCACGGCCGCGCTCACGCTCCTCGGCGGCGCGAGCGGCCATCAAGGCCTTCTTCTCATCCTTCGAAAGTTTTCGCTTTTTCGCGGCGGGCTCCGCGATCGCCTTGCCCTTTCCTTTGCGATCACGACCCATCTAGGCGACGGAGAGGAAGGGTTAGCAACGTTGAAAACGAACGATGACGAGATAATTAACGAGAGACGTCGCACGGCACGGAGCTCACCTTAGCGACGATGGAGCTCGGGAAAACCTAGCGACGGGGGCCGGAGAAGACGTGGAGATGCTTCGACGGAGGGAGAGGTGCGGTGGCGATGGTGCGTGGGCGCGGGTGGAGCACGGCGGCGGTGCCTACGGCTGCGGCGGCGGCGGCTGCTGCGGAAGTGGTGCGGTGAGCGGGCATGGGCGGCGGCGGCGCGTGGGGAGGCAGCGGCGGCGGTGCTGCGGGTGGAGCACGGCGGCGGCGGCGCGAGGGAAAGGCGGCGGCGCGCGGGAGAGGTGGCGGCGCGGTGAACGGTGGTCGGCGGCGGCGATCAGGGCGTGAGGCGGCGACGGCGAGAGAGAAGAAAACGAACGGCGGCGGCGCGCGGGTTTAAATAATGGGGCCCAAACCCTAGCCGTTTTTTTAAACACCGGATGGACCGATGATAGATGCAGTGAACGTCGGTCAATTGCAACAGTAAGGATATTCAAGAATTGTTGTTGACATCGGATGCACCGACGATTAGGGTTTTGAACATCGGTCGATTAACACAGTAAGGGTGTTCAATCGAGTGATATTGACACCGGATGATACGACGTTAGAGGGAGGTAGACATCGGTTGAATAGATCACAGTTCCAGAAGAGTGAACATCGGATGGACCGATGTTTTCCAGGATGAACGCGTCGGATCATTTGAGGTTCTGACAGAGTTGGGCTTTGAGGATTGAACACCTATTTGACCGATGAGGGATTGACAGGGGCATCGGATAATCCGATGATAACAGAACAAAAACATCCCATATATGTCCTTTGACCAAGCAAACAATCGAGGAAAAACACATGTCTTAGGACTTTTTGGGCAACCCCTTACCCCTCAAGAAGCTAATATGCCAATAGCTTGGCTAGACCTTAATGCAAATGGAACACCCAGAAAAACGGAGGAAAAATATCCAAATAAAATGTAAGGCCCATGCTTTATGAGGTAGAGTATGAAGACTACTATCTCAATGAAGCATGTTCCTCTAGGCATTAACGTACCTAACATTTTGTTCTTTCCACCTTATATGAGTTGAGATATTGCATTTCAAACAAGTCTCCTTCTCATGAGGTGGGTTCCCCTTTGTGACAATCTACCGTTATGCAATGCCAAACAAATTATAATGCAAGATATTAAATGAGTGCAAGTTTATATGGCAGGGATCATGCAAGGCATAAAGTAAATCTATCTTGCCAAGTTTGAACCTTCCAAAGGCTTCCTCAGGGAAAACTACTTCTAGCTTGCCCCTATCCTTTGGGAGTTAGACAAGACCTATATGATATGCATCCTTACATGAACATGGCAACTTACATGACGTTAGATGCATCTAGCACATTTAATTCACTTCTAAGTCTAGAAAAGGTTTTCTCATCAAGTGGTTTTGTGAAGATATCCGCCAATTGTTCTTCGGATCTAACACCTTGCAAAGAGATGTCTCCTTTAGCCTCATGATCACGCAAGAAGTGATGGCGAATATCAATGTGCTTAGTGCGGGAGTGTTGAACGGGGTTTCTAGCTATCTTAACCGCACTTTCATTGTCACAAAGGAGAGGCACACAACCAATTTTAATTCCAAAGTCCAAAAGGGTTTGCTTCATATATAGAATTTGGGCACAACATGCACCGGCCGCTATATACTCCGCTTCTGCGGTGGACAACGCCACGGAATTTTGCTTTTTGCTCGACCAAGATATTAGGGAACGCCCAAGTAAGTGGCACCCACCGGAGGTACTCTTGCGATCCACACGACATCCGGCAAAGTCCGAATCCGAGTATCCCAAGAGATGGAAACTAGCGTTCTTGGGGTACCACAAACCTATACTTGAGGTATGCTTGAGATACCGAAGTATCCTAAAGACCGCCTTCTTGTGCGATTCTTTAGGGGCCGCTTGAAAGCGAGCACACAAGCACACACTAAACATAATATCGGGCCTAGATGCGGTAAGATATAACAATGAGCCAATCATGGAACGGTAATGAGATTGATCAATAGGTTTACCGTCCATGTCCGCGTCGAGATGGCAATTTGTCGCCATTGGAGTGCTTCTTGAGCTACAATCTCCCATCTCAAATTTCTTCAAGAGGTCCTTTGTGTACTTCTCTTGATAGATGAAGGTCCCCTCTTGAAGTTGCTTGATTTGGAATCCAAGGAAGAAGTTGAGCTCTCCAATCATTGACATCTCGAATTCCCTAGACATCATTTTGCCAAACTCATGGCTAAGAGATTTGTTAGTTGAGCCAAAAATGATATCATCGACATAAATTTGACAAATGAATAGATCCCCGTCGATGTGCTTGGTGAAGAGTGTAGTGTCCACCCTCCCGATCTTGAATCCTTGCATGACTAGGAAATCCCTTAGTCGTTCATACCATGCCCTAGGTGCTTGCTTGAGTCCGTAGAGCGCCTTGTGTAACCTATACACATGGTTAGGATTCCTCGGATCTTCAAACCCGGGAGGTTGCTCAACATAAACAAGTTCGTTAATATAGCCATTGAGAAAAGCACTTTTAACATCCATTTGATAAAGCATTATATTGTGATGTAAAGCAAAAGCAAGGAGTATGCGGATAGCTTCTAACCGAGCGACCGGAGCGAATGTTTCTCCAAAGTCTAGTCCTTCAACTTGTGAAAAACCCTTGGCCACAAGCCTTGCCTTGTTGCGGACCACGACGCCATTCTCGTCTTGCTTGTTCCGGTATACCCACTTCGTACCGATAACGTTCTTGTCCTTAGGTCGCTCCTCCAACACCCAAACTTCATTGCGGGTGAAGTTGTTGAGTTCTTCTTGCATGGCCATCACCCAATTTGGATCTTGGAGTGCTTCCTCTATATGAGTGGGTTCTACACACGAAACAAAAGAGTAGTGCTCACAAAATGAGGCGACATGGCGGGAACGAGTACTTACGCCCCTTGAAGGACTTCCAATGATTTGGTCCATTGGATGCGCCTTGGAGATGCGTCCATGCCTCATAAGTGGTTGTGAGTCACTTGGCGGTGGTGAAGCTTGTTGTTCCTCTTGTGGTTGGACTTGATCATGGACTTCTTCTTGTCGTTGGTGTTGTGTGGCTTGTGAATCTTGCATTGGAAATGGATCATCTTTCTCTTCTTCTTCTTCATCAACTTGAGGCATCATGGAGGTGTTGATGTTGGAACTTGATGCTCCCCCTTGATCATGGCCCTCTTCAACTTCCGGCTTGATGTCTCCAATGGTCATGTTTTTCATGGCTTCTCGTAGAGGCTCATCATCTATTTCATCATGACCAAAACTCTCCTCTTGGGAGCCATTAGTCTCATCAAACTCAACATCACAACTTTCTTCAACTAGACCGGAGGTTTGGTTGAATACTCGATATGCTTTTGAGTTTGATGCATAACCAAGAAAAATACCAACATCACATCTTCTTTCAAACTTACCGAGCCTTTTCTTGCGGTAGATGTAGCATTTGCACCCAAAGACTCTAAAGTAGGAGATGTTGGGCTTTCTCCCAATGAGGAGTTCATATGGGGTCTTTTGGAGTAGTCGGTGAAGATAGACCCTATTTGCGGCATGGCACGCCGTGTTGATTGCTTCGGCCCAAAACTTCTCCGACGTGCCATAGTCATCAAGCATTGCTCTTGCAAGGGTGATAAGGGTCTTGTTCTTCCTTTCAACGACACCGTTTTGTTGAGGGGTGTATGTGGCCGAAAACTCATGCTTCACTCCTTCACGATCACACCACTCCCCAATGTTGTAGTTCTTGAACTCGGTGCCGTTGTCACTCCGGACTTTGATGATGGGAAGTTGAAATTCCCTTTGAGCACGTTTGGCAAAGGTCTTGAAAACTTCCGGAGTTTCACCCTTGTCACCTAAAAACAAAGTCCAAGCATATCGAGAATAATCATCAACGATAACAAGACAATAGAAGTTACCACCAAGACTTTGATATGTGGATGGCCCGAAGAGGTCCATGTGGAGTAGTTCAAGCGGCTTGGAGGTTGACACCATTGTCTTCATTGGGTGGTGTGAAGCAACTTGCTTCCCGGCTTGACAAGCACTACAAAGCTTGTTCTTCTCAAACGTGACATCCTTCACGCCGGTCACCATCCCAAGCTTGAACGACTTCTTAAGCTTGCTCATCCCAATGTGAGCAATGCGTCGATGCCATAGCCAACCCAAGCTTGTCTTAGTGAAAAGACAAGTGGTCAAGCTAGCATCCTTGTTGGAGAAGTCCACCAAGTAAAGATGTCCATGCCGAAATCCTTTGAAGATTAGTTCTTTGCTTGATTCACTAGTTACTACAACACCATTCTTGTCAAAGGTGCACGTTAGTCCAAGATCACATAGTTGTGCAATGGAAAGTAAATTGAAACTAAGTGACTTAACATATAGTACATTAGAAATGGACAAATCATGCGAAATAGCAATTTTACCTAAACCAATTACCTTCCCCTTTGAGTTGTCACCAAAGGTGACTTGTTCATGATTATCGGGGTTCTCTATGGTAGTGAACATACCATCATTGCCGGTCATATGTTGAGTGCACCCGCTATCGAGTACCCAATGTTTTCCTCCGGCTTTGTAGTTCACCTACACACATGAAGTTAGTTTTTGAGTTTAGGCACCCAAGCTAACTTAGGTCCTTGTATGTGTGATACAAGTGATTTTGGGACCCAAAGTTGCTTGGGGAGCTTCCCCTTCATGCCCTTAATATCTTTGCCGATGAACCTTGCCTTCACCTTGCCACCTACTTTGCTTAAGAGATAGTGATAATCATGGAAAGTAGATTTGTAGTTAGGAGGCAATTTGGGAGAAGGACGGTTGGGAAGAGGACACTCCCTCGTGTGGTGTCCGGTGACCTCACAATGTTGGCAATAGGATCCAACTTCTTTGATGAAGCTCGTCCTAAGCTCCGGTGAGGGCACCTTTCCTTTGTTGAGCACCGGGAAGGATCCAAGTCCTCTCTTGTTGAAGCCTTTGGCTTGTTGGTAGAGGATTTCCTTGTGCTTGTCCTCTCCCTTGGAAAGTCTCACCACACTAGTGCGAAGACTTTCAATTTCGTCCATCAATTCCTTCTCCCTAAGGCTTGCTTTCAAAGGCAAAGACTTATCCAAATTGTTAGTGGCATGTGAAATAGTTGATACTTTGCCATCAAGGGTTTGCTTTTTCATTTTTAATTCAATTTCCTTATAAGCAAGGTTAAGCACTTCATGTTTTTGAATCAAGTCATTGTGCTTTCCCAAGAGTGCTTGGTTTGCTAATTCAAGCTCATGATGATCAAGCTTGATTTGAGCATTTTCCTTCTCGATTTGCTTGACATGTGTTTTGAGCGTGTCATGCTCTTTAAGTATGGTTACATACTTGTCATGCAAATCGAGCTTCGCACTCTCAAGTTTAGCACAAGCTTGTTCAAGTGCTTTGACCTTGCTCTTTTCCCTTTTTATGATGACATGATATTCATTAATCATTGATGCTAGTTCATCGGGGGAGAGCTCATTATCATCATCGCTAGAATCATCACATACCTTAGAGTTACCTTTAGCCATGAGGCACATAGGAGGTGGATGGAGAGGTGAGTTGTCTTTGTTGACGACGGCAAGGCCCGCCAAGTTTTCTTCATTTTCACTCTCTTCATCGCTTGACTCTTCATCCGTGATCCACTCATTTGCCTCGCACATGAAGACTTTTTGAGGCCCTCTTCTCTTCTTTGGAAAGAGCTTGGTTTTCTTGCCCTTGTCAAATTTCTTCTTTCCAAAGGCGCGCTTGGGTTTGACCTCTTCTTCATCTTCATCACTTTCTTCTAGCTTTCTATACTTTCCTTTGTGGTTGTCCTTCCTCTTGTCGGGTCTTGGACAATCATATGATATGTGGCCTTGATCACCACAATTGTAGCATGTTTTGTTTTCATCTTTTCTTGGGAGGAAGGCTTTCTTCTTTGGATCAAAGGAGTATCCCTTCTTTGCGATTTTGGAGTTTAGACGTGAGAATTTTCTCATCATCAATGCAAGCTCATCATCGTCATCTTCGCTTGTTGCTTGCTCTTCTTCGCTTGAGCTAGGCTCAACCACTTTCTTTTTCTTGGGAGTTGTCTTCTTGGTTGAAGCCTTGAGAGCAATAGTTTTTGATGATGACTCCTCCATCATTCCAAGTACGCTCATCTCATGAGCGTGTATTTCTCCAATGAGCTCCGAAACTTCAATGTTGTCAAGTGATTCCTTTTGGAGCATGGAGTTGATGATGTTGTACTTAGGCTTTGGAAGGAGCATGAGAATCTTTCGGTTGATAAGTCCCTTGCCAAGAGATGCAATGTCAAGAGCATTAATCTCCTCAATAAGAACATTTAAGCGCGAAAACATTTGGTTAACATTCTCATGAGGAAGCATTTTGAATTCATCATACTTGGATTTTAGCAAGTGATATTTGAGTTCTTTAACACGAGAGGAACCCTCATGAATCTCAATTAAGCATGCCCAAATTTCACAAGCCTTTTCTTTACTAGCTATTCTTGCAAATACATCTTGACTAATGCATTCATAGATGGCATTTCTAGCCTTGGCATCCCATTTTAGTTGATCCCCAACATAATTAAGATCTCCAAATCCCGCATGGGTCGCTTCCCACACTTCGGGAGCAATGGCCTCTAGGTAGGCACGCATGCGTGCTTTCCAATAGGCAAAGTTTTTGCCCTCGAAGATAGGAACCGAACCCCCATTCTTGGCCATTTAAGCTCTCTAGCGGTGAAGCTAGAATGATCCACTGAGCAACAAGGCTCTGATACCAATTGTAAGGATCGAAATGCCCAAGAGGGGGGGTGAATTGGGCTTTCTTTCAAATTTTAAGACAATTAAACACTTAACAACTTAAAGCCCAATTCCCTATGCAATTAAACTATGCAATCAATATAATTTAAAGTTGCGGAATGAAGATTGCATAAGAGTAAAAAGGGAGAGGGATGCAAACGCTCAAGGGACACGGAGTTTATCCCGTGGTTCGGTAAGATCACGAGGATCTTCCTACGTCCACGTTGTGACACCCACCGAAGGGTTTTGCCACTCCCAAGTCACCGAGACTAGGGGCTTCTTCACTATTCTTCTCCGTTCGCCAACCTTGGCAAGGTGGAGCTCAAGCCTTGTACACTTTGGGATCCTCCGGGCTTCCACAATCCACTTGGCAAGCTCCGGAAGTTGCACACACCAAGGGTCACTCCCTTTGGGCTCTCACTACACTAGAGACTCCAATCACCAAGAGTGGAGGCACCCAAGCACTATCTCTAGCTAGTTCTAGCCTATTTCTTGGTGTACAAATGATGAACAAATGATGTGGAAGTGATTGCTCTATTGCTTGAATGCTCTAGGATGTGTAGAGTATGTCTGGGCTTCAAGTCTTGTCGATTTGACAGGTTGAAGGGGTATAAATAGCCAGCCTCCACGAGATAGCCGTTGGAAAAGTAGGCTGACATCACTTGTCTGCGAACACCGGATGATCCGATGTCTCCCCTTCAGTTATCATCGGTCAAAGCCAAATTAGCTGATGTCACTGTGTCAGATATGACCGTTGTTAGACCGATGTTGATCTCTCTATTCATCGGATGATCCGGTGGCTCTTCCTCCAGAATTTTGCTTGATCTTGAGGCTCACTGGAGTGATCGACCGATGTATGTCTTCTGCACATCGGATGATCCGGTGCTTCACTCGGTCCAATGGTATTGCAATCTGTGATGATGGACCGATGTCACTGAGCCACTCACATCGGATGATCCGGTGAGTGCATTTGTCTGAGGTCTTCTTCTTCAATAGAACCAACTTGACCGATGTAGTCAACTCATGTGGCGTCGGTTGATCCGGTGTGTTCAATCTTGTTGACTTCGAGTTGTTTTGAGTTGTTCTTTTGGAATTTTGAACTTGTGACCTCTTTGACATTTGTTTGAAGTGTTGTTTTGATTGTCTTCAAGCATGGAATGATTTCAAGTTGGAGCTTTCACTTCTTGTCATCATATGTTTTGGTTTGATCTCATTCGTTGATTTTATATGGGTCTCCAATGTAATTTTGATTTCATTTGATTGAGTGTCATTGAGACCTTGCATTCACAAATTCATTAGTAATATCGAATGGTTGTCATTAATCACCGAAACCGTACCTCATGGGGCCTAGATGCTTTCAGAGGTGTATGTTATAGAGTCATTGTACAGAGTCGGGTAGTTCCTCCGGGAGAACAGCCGGACCTTTCCTGAAAGGTCCGCAAAGTTCATGCAACACTTGTCACAGTCTCAGGACTAAAAGTGTGGCTAGCTACCCTAGGTCAAACGAGAAATGAAACACGCTTAGCCTGGTTCCGTACCCTAAGAGTGTACTTGTTTCCCCTGTACCCCGGACCTATAATGAAAGACATCTTCATGTGAAACAGACTCCACGTGCATTTATTTTGTATAGGCTCAACATTTTTTATTTTTCTCTTTCTTGTCTATAACAAAGACGTGCAATTTTTAAGAAATTTCAGTTCGACCGGTTTATATACGATACGAGTTGTATTGTCAATTCTTTTGGATTCAAATATTGTTCATGGCCAACTCGCCTGAAAGCCGCCAAGCCAATCTAGGCCTGGAGTGTGCTAACGACTTAGCCTGGTCAAGCACCCTAAGTACGCCACTCTACCTACACCCTGGCAGGCCGAAGTAAGGCGGGTCCATGTACAGTTGGATCTGGAAGAAAAGACAACGCATTCGGTTGTATTTAGAATCGCGTTTGACTCAAAATCTTCTTGAGAATCGTAAGCCACAACGAAGTTATAGACAAGAAACGAATTTTACTATTTTTCTTGGCTTAAGTGTGCAGGAAAAATAAAAATATACGTTGATGGAGAAAAGCCGGAGCTAACAAAGCTCCGACTCCCCTAGGTGGCTTGTAATCGATGTTATGCATTGGAAACAAACACCACCGGAGTAATCAAGCTCCGGTAAAGCTAGAGGGGCCAGCCGTCGACGCAGAATAAAAGATGGTGAGAAGACCCCGCAAGCGGAGTGTGCTGCCAACAAACTAAGTGTTGGCAAAGGTCACTACCGGAGCTACTAAGCTCCGACACCCCGGAGGACTAACTATCGATGCTCTACGCATTGATAGAGACTATTGCCGGAGCTACTAAGCTCCAACGATAGACAATGCCGGAGCTTCTAAGCTCCGACAACCTCAGGGGGCCTTCGCTATCGAAGACTTCGGACCTAAATTCTACAAGTTCGGAGCAAATGAGTCTTCAACAAAACGCAATATCCTCTTGGTACATGTTCACAATCAAATTGTATACATCTACCAGGGGGCCAAGTGAAGACAAAAGTGTTGAAGACAAAAAGTGAAATTCACAAAAATTTGGGGATTTCATTTATCTGGAGACAAGGGATTACATCTGGAGACAAGGGATTACAAAATTGAGGAAGAAGGAGAGAAAGTACAAGTGAGAACTACAGAGATGGTCCTAGACCATCTGAAAGAATTGGGCGACTTTCTGGGCAACCTCCGATACGTTGGCTCGGGCAGCTTCGCCTTCTCCTTCAACCGGACCTTCAAGCACCGGGTCCAGAGGAAATTGGGAGTTCCGGCTGGTGTAGCACGTCAGCACATATTCTGTGATGTTCTTCGCCAGGGATTGCCCCTCAACCTCCAATTGGTCCGCGATGACATCGCCCACCTTGGAGAGTTTGCTATCTGCCGAGCTCAACGCCTGCAACGCCAGGTCCGGCTCCAGCTCCGGATCATCCGGGTGCACGGGGCTGAAGCCCATTGGTGTCAGCGCGTCGTTGGCCTTGCCCAGGAACTCCCAAATCTGTAGGGAGTCCGCAGTCCTCAAGCCCTTTATTTCTTCAAGGGATCTTCTGGCCGCCACCAGTCCAGAATTCTCGCGGGCGAGGCGCTCAACTTCTTTAGCGTTTTGCTGAATCTTCTCAGCAACCCGCTTTTCGAGTTCTCCGAGCTCCTCCTCTCGGAGGTGGATCTTGTTCCGGCGGTTGACCAGGTCCTTCTCTCTGCCCCTCACTTTCTTCTCCCTGGCAGTAAGGGCACACTCTTGCTCGTAGAGCTCCTGCCCTCGCACCCAGGCCTTCTCCTCTTCCTCATGGCAGCGCTCTTCCAATTTCTTGGCACGCTCCTCGAGACCCTTGTCAGCCAGAGCCACCTTCTCGGTGAGCTCCTCCTCCCTCCTCAGGACGTCATCCCGCAGCTATAGGAGTTTCTGCTCTTCATCCTCGAGCCGTTTCTCCCTCTCCTCAAGTGCCTCCCGGCGCTTGATGAGTGTAGTGTTAATAGCCTCAAGCCTTTCTTGGCGTTCATCGGCCGCACTGTTAGCTGCTTTGGTCTGCTCGTAGATCTCCCGGGATTGAGCGTCGAGGGCACGAGTCATACTCTCCCTGTCATCCAGCAACTTGCCCCAGTACTCCAGGCGGATCTTTTCCCGCTTGATCCACTCTTTGTCATCCGCTAGCCTCGACTGCGCCAGCTTGGTCTCGAAGTAGAGCCGGTTACGCCACCGCCTAAGGGTTTGGCGCTCCTCTTCAAGAGCCTTGCTGTCGTGGAAGAAGGTCAGTTGGACTTGACGCAGACTGGAACATGCGTTGTCAATAGACAGTGACAATGGGATAGGTTATGGACCTGCTGGGGTCTTCTCCGCTGGTTCCAGCGGGTTTTTAGATACAAAAATTGGGTCCCAATCCACAAGAGTGGTCCCCTGAGTCTCCATGGCACTAGGGCCGTCCTCCGGGATGGCATCAGTCGCCATCGAGGAAGGCCCTGCCGCCAGGTCTTCGTTCACCCCCTCAGGTAGGGGGCCAGCGACTTCGCTTGGGCACTCCGGCTCGGCCGCGGGTACCTCTGACGTCGTCACTTTCGGAGCAGGGGTCGTTGCTGGCTCTGGTCTGGGCACCTCCTCCGATGGGGGCTCGGGCTCCGACACCTCGTCAACAACCGGCTCGGGAGCCGAAAGATCTTCAACATCGACCGCCCCTGCGGCCGGAGCTCCAACAATGACCGGCTCAGTAGCCGGTGCTTCGGAGGTAGTCGGCCCAACTGCCGGAACTTCCTCAGCTTCCGGTGCACACGTCAGGGTTCCAATCACCTCCGGCTCAACCGCCGGGGCTTCGACAATTTCCGGCTTTGAGGCCAGAATTACTGCTTCCTCCGGCTCAACAGCCGGAGCTTCCATCATCTCTGCACCAGGACCCGGAGCTTCAGCCTCCGGGACAGGTGTCGCTGGCACATCTTCTCTCCCGAGGTCCGGCGCTACCACGGGAGTCTCTGGAGATGAGTCGAGGTCCATGACCACGACAGTTGGCGCCGGAGCTGTCGCAGCTTCAGCCACCACTTGGGGCGGCACCGGGACAGGAGCAGAAGCTTCCGCCCTCACAGCTTCAGTTGTTGTGGCTGAGGGTGGAGCCTCACTCCTCTTGGGAACACTGCAGATGATGGACGAAGAAACTTAAAAAAAAAGTAATCACTACAACAAAACAACTGTCCAAGGTAAAGATTAAAAAAATAACTTGGGAGGCTTCCGCACCAGCTTGCGCGGAACCTCTTTCTCGGGCGTTCTGGGATGTTCATAGCGGGCGTGGAAGCTCCGGAAGGCCCCCCGGAACTCGTAGCAGCCACAGGCATTTCCCTGGTCGAGGCTCCCCTCGACCGGAAAGAACTCCCAGACCTGGAGGCCTCAACCAGCCCCGGTGCTGGAGTCGCATGCCCGGACCTGGAGGCCTCAACCGGCCCCGGTGCTGGAGTCGCATGCCCGGAGCTAGCTCCCCGGGAGGATCCCACTGCGGGTACAGTCGCCGCGGTCGAAGAAGACCTCCCCCTCCGGGGAGAAGGAGCCGATGCAGAGGTGGCAGCCCTGACGGACCTTCCGTCGGCATGCTGCAGCTTCCTCTTCCGGCTCAGGGGTTCGTCCGCCGGCTCCTTGCCCTTGCCGACGACTTCGACCCTCGGCTTCGGGGCAGGGCCACCTTCGGGCACTTCAGGGATCGCCACCCTGGTGGTTGATCTTCTCTCGACGACACCAAGGTCGTCAAGCACAGGCATCTTCCGCCGGAGCTCCCTACTGAACTCAACTTCCACGTTCAGAGGAAGAAAAGCCGATGGCAGAGTCAAGTCGTCACCCTCGACGTCGATGCCGTGCTGGAACTTCTTGAGGTGGAACTCCAAGGTTGTCCCCACCATGTTGGACTTCAGCCCGGTCTCGACCCGGTCGTCGTCCATCACGCTGTTGAGGGCCCAAGCGAGTTTCTCTCTTTTCTTCGGCGGTGCCCACCTGTTGACCAGGAAGTTACAAAACACCGCTTGAGGGGTTGATCCCCCCTCCACGCACTGGCGGATCCTGGTCAGAACAGGGTTGAAGGCGTCTGCCAGCACCGGAGCTTCACTCCAGATCGTCGTGTCAATGTTGGGGAGGCCTTCGGGTAGCTCCAGCCTCTCGTGCTCCTCCACCCGGATGACTATCCAGTCCTTCTTCCAGTCATCCCACTTCTCAGAGGGAAACGACCGGAGGTACTTGAATGGGCACTTCTTGCGCTTCACGAAGTAGTAGAAGCCAAGCTACTCATTGCTCCTACCGGTAGTGTGGACGGTGAAGAAGGCCCGGAAGAGTTCAATGCAGGGGGGGATGCCCACCCACATCTCACAGAAGTGGACAAAGATAGACATGAGGAGAATGGAGTGAGGGCCAAGGTGGTATAGCTGCAGACCATAAAAGTCCAGCATCATCAGGAAAAAGGAAGAAAAAGGTGGGATCAACCCCACCATGGCGTACGAGGAGAAGTACACCATTTCGCCGGAGTGCTCCTTATCAAACGGGAGCTCTCCCCCGGCGTGGACCAAGCGGTTGTAGAAGTCCGAGGACCATCCCATGAGGGTCTGGACCTTATTCAGATCGCCATCGGTCTTCAAACGGCTTTCGCGGAGACCCAACTCCATCGCGGCACAGCAAGGCAAGAGAGGAAAAGTGAAGCACAAGTTGGGAGTTTGAGCACAAGAACAGATGAGAGGCGTAAAGAACTCCCGACGGTGCGCGCTTTCCTTCTTAAGTAAGCCCTCACAACGCTTGGATGGAAACCGCAAGGAAGTTGAAGATACCATTCAAAAATTCCACCCAGCCGATGACAAGGGGGCCCGGGACCACCCCGACGATCAAGTCGAGGTTCTTACCCAGGCGAACGGTTGTCATCATGAGGCGGGAAACCCGAAGGCGGCGGCCTGACAAGGCGCGCGGAACCGATACGGTTTTCGTATCGGGAATCGGCGACCTTCAATTGCGTGAGATCCGCATGCCAAAGATCTCATCTGCCGCACGCGGGATACGCCACGCGGCGAGGATTTAACTCCAAACCCTCGCCAACGGCACCTCCGAAGACCTTTGAAGACTCAGTTCAAAAGTCGTGAGGATGGACCCACCTTCGGCGGAATGACTTCACCCCAGTGGTCTTCCCCGGAGGTAGGTCCAGGGGGCCACTTTCGGTACCCTGGAAACCATACACCCCTTGAGGTTACAAAGATCTCAAAGGAAAGTCATCTACTTGATTTGAAGACCTTCGGAGGCCCACATGTCAGATATAACCGGACCCGCTTCTCCAACATGGTTAATCCCAGGGTCGCCACGTTTACTATCAAACCGGAGCTACCGCCCACAAGGGGGAAGCTCCGGGCCATGTACCGAAATGGCACCTCCGGACTTAACCCGAGACCGAGAGAAGCTCCGGACCTGACACGTGTCAGGTAGCTCCGGAGCTGCCTGTTTCCCACAGTATGCTCCGGAGCTGCCACGTGTCCAACCGTCGGAGCTTCAGCCTTTGACCTCCGGAAGACTCGATAACGGCTCCGGATATTCAAAGGGGGATCAAGGACTTCAAGACTCGATTAAGTGTCATTAATACCATATTAATGACACACGATCGGGTGACTTTAATTACCGGTAACGGTGCTGTCAAAGCCCATTACCCAGTCGTTAAGGACAATTAAATGTGTTGAATAAGTGTCAATACTAGTAACCGCCGGGGCCACATGTCGGGCCAGGCTAACTTGTAACGGCCTGCCCTTGTACTATAGAAGGACAGACCGACGACGGACTCTAGACGTTCAGTGACGCTACACACGCGCCTCAGACGCTCGACACAAGCTCATACAGCTAATACAACCCCAACACACCCGTGGAGTAGGGTATTACGCTCAGGCGGCCCGAACCACGTAAACCTTTGTGCCTCCTGTGCTATTCATAATTCACCTTCTTGAATCTCCGCGCGCCCACACCGAACATCAAACTCCTCTAACACTTTAGTAGTGTCGGGAGATCTGCCGGATCCAAACCACCGACAAGTGGGTTTGCCCTCTAATCTCCTTTCTAATTCTTACTCAATTCGGTTTCGATCTTCTAAGTTATCATTTCTTAATCTGATTTGAAAATTGAATGATTAATTTGACTCTCCTCCTTCTAATTTCTGTGGAATTGGGTCTTAAGTTAATCAAACCTGAATTAGGGATTGCCTAGACCGGCTCTTGATACCATTGTTAAACTTAGAGACCACAAATCCACTAGGCAGTGCCCTAATCAGGGTGTTAATCAACATAGGCTTAGTACTAATCAACAATTAATCAAAGTAGATCACAATCATCTAGATGATTTAGCATGGACAGAGAAATAGGAGACACACCTTGGTCTAGGTTAGAAGCCGCAGCCATGACAACGGCGGTTGAGGTCGAGGAGGAGGCTGGAGCTTGGCGCGGTCGAGATGTAGAGGTGGCGTCGGTGATGGCAGGACCTTCCCCTCACTTATCGAACATGGTTTGATCGGATCTCAGGTTAACTTTTAATGTTGGGCAAAATTGTTGTCTCTTATATTGATGTTCGGGCGTGAGAGGGGGTCGCCAACTCTTGGGTTGGTAACCGCCCCCGATCAGGATGGAGGGAGTTTGACTCGGTATGGGTCTCACCCCATACCGAGCGTGGTCACATCTAACACGTTGAGCTTTTACATGTATGCAAAATACTTCCAAAAAAATACAGGAATAACATATGAAGAGATGAATTTATTGGCAACCAGATACGTTGCCCAATTTCCTATCCACTTTCCTATACAATGCGATAACTCACCTAGCTAACAACAAACATGTTCCTTGCAAATATCTCCGTACATGGCATCTAACCTACATCAATTGCCGATGATTACACTTGCAACAAAGCTAGAAACAAGTTCCGTCCTTTTTGAACCACAAAGCGACAAACTTTTGAAAACGAAATGAGTACTGATCAGTTGAGGAATATACTGTTCACCCCAGCCCTGTACATCTGCATGCACCCGGGACCAGAAGAAGCCTGGAGATTGACCTCAGTGTACGCCGGGACGAAGAAAATGCTGCCTTCCTTTACCTTTGCTTCGTCAGGCACGGAACAACCTGCCTTTATATAGCCTTTGCCTGTCAGGACGAGGAAGATGGACGGCCCGGACACTGCAGACATGGTAACTGATTTGCCTGGGGGTAGCAAGTAGTGGTCGACTTCAAACTCATCGGTTGGGGGCGTGTACCGTGTCACGTGTGGCTGTACAGGCACTCCTCTCAGAATTTCAGGGAAGATCTGAATGTGGAAGATCATCAGATGATTACCACATAAAGAACTTTCAAGGACGGAGGGTGTAGTGCTTATAAATGGGGTATGAGAGAAAATGAAATGAGCAGAACAAACCTGATTATATGTTAACATTGAGCAAAGGGTTTGCACATCTCTGTATTTAGGAGTCAGGCCAGCACGAACGACATTGTCTGAAGTGGCCATACATTCAATGCACTCCCCTGACAAGTACGCATGAGGTTCATTGGCACCAACGTAAAGCGCTTCACCAGGATTGAGCTTAACGTAATTAAAGAAAAACGCTGCCAGGACACCAACATCTCCTGCATATTGCTTCTCCAATGACAAAACCAGCTTCTCTTTATTCGTTAAGGCTCTAATCTGTATGCAAGAAAACATTATCAGCACAAGCAGTTAAGATACAGAGACTCTAGCCTCCAAACATATTCGTGGATTTCTTCTTCAAACATAGAAGTAACAGTCACGCTAAATGGCTTTTTAACGATTCTGTCATCACGTCTTACAAATGAGGATAGACAGCATCAGGAAAGCAACATCATAAATCAATTGACTCTTTGGATGAAGGATGAAGACACCAACGGCACACAGGAATCGTCTACTTCTTTGTAGTTAAGAAAAAAATGGAATCATCTACTTCCGTAAGATTCTAGTTTTCTACAGGTGCTCATACATACAAACAAAATAGAAAATATATTGAAGAAGTCCTCTGTTGTAGACAATGATGACGAAAGAGTTAACAGGGTACAACATTTTGTTTCAAGAGTTACAACACTAGTTTTGACTGAATAACTTGAAGTATGATTGATGATGGTAATCAAACAAACAAACATGTTGCTGTATACCAGCATACCACTAAATTAATATTTGGCTTCAGTAAGAAGAAATATATCTTCTAGCTACGTTGGAGTGTTTTATAACCATTAATGATTTAAATCGCTTCATCACATATCCGTCACTAGCTAGGCATCACTCAATTCCGTTTCCGCAAATTTGATTCAGCCTCGCTCACAGTAATTTATTAAAGAAAGCAACATGGATAAAAAAACAAATAGCTAGAAGTAGAGCATCACTGAAGGGAATACACTGCAATCAACCTAAAAAACTATTCTGAAAAAAAAAAAGATATTTACCTTACTCTCAGCGTCCAAGCGGCTCTTAAGTTCTGAAATTGCTTCAGAAACTGCTTCCTCACTAGCTAGCATTAAATTGGTGAAAGCTGATTGCAGATATGACCTCACTCCAATTCCTCCATTCTGCTCTTTGACACTCATGAGCTTCTGAGCTTCTTCTTTGCCGGCTAACTCTCGAACCTCAGGTACCGTCCTCAAAACATCCTTGAGCTCCTGTGCCACCGGATACATCAGTCAGTTCTTGCATCGAAACATAAGTAAGTCATAACAATGCAGTGAAATTGACTAGCTAGTAGTTACTCCAAACTCTTGTCTGCGCATCATTTTTTTAGCTCATATTCAGTTATCAATCAGGCTGTACGAAATTCAGTTGTAATGAACACGAAACTTTCGTGATTGCATATTCTCTCTCTTGCTATCAACTATCGAGCCTATGTCTGCCAACTATATAAACCTCAAGCATTTCCCAACTCGTTTTGGCATGATTCAGACAGCTTGTTTGTATCTGGGGCCAACAGCTAGCATGCCATCCATATGCCACAGGTATATCCATAACAGCTTCAGTGGACAGCATCACTCCTCTCCTCGTGGAGCAAAGGACGACACAGTAGTACTTCGCGAAAGGCGTGCGCTCTACCAACATGTGCACATCCTGTTTCCTAGTAGTAACTTATTGTTCTGACACAGATCCACATCGCCAAAAAGAAGAAAACGAGCTCTCATTCTGACACAGATTCACATCCACATAAAGAACTCTTCTTCTGACGGTTTGAGAAGAAAACACAGAATTATTACTAACCACTTAAGATAGTAAGATCCAATTATTGACTGTTTACCAAACAGTTCCAGTCCCCATGTCCCATGAGGCTGCTAGAGCAAGTAGGTTATTTGTTTTTGGTTTAGGAGGAATGCAGCAATGCAACTAATCATTGTGATAGTTATCGAATCCATTAGCAGCCGGGTCCCGGCTTGACGTCACACGTCAGTCAGTAACCTCAACAACCCTCTATCCACCAACCTGTTAGGAGGAGGAATCATCCATGGAATCCTGGATGCCATGTGTAATAAATAATCCAGCTAACCCACTCTGACTTGCCAAATCAACAACACCAGTTAATTTAACAGCTGGCGATGGCGTCAGCCCGATGGCATCGAAAGAGTCAACCCCCTGCACCTCTCGGATCGGAGGAGAAGAGGAATGGAACGCACGTCTTCCGTTTGCTTGCGGGGGAGGGAGTTGTGTGTGTGTGTGTGTGTGTGTGTGTGTGTGTGTGTGTGAAGAGTACTGTACCTGGGTGCCGGCGAAGCCGCAGAGCGCGGTGAACTCGGTGACGGCGACGGCCATCTCGGGCTTGTGGTTGGCGTCGCGGTAGGCGTCGGGGCGGAGCGCGTGCAGCGCCCGCGCGAGGTCCCGGTCCGGGTGCGCCTGGATCGACAGCGCCTTCGACACGGACAGCACCTGCAGCATGCAGACGAGCAGCACTCAGAAAAAAAAAGAAACGATTTTTCGGGGACGGGACATGCGAATGCTGGGGGGAGAAGGACGGACGGACGGACGGGCATGGGGTGGAATGGAAGGCCCACGCGGCGCGGCGCGCACCTTGAAGAGGAACGGGAGGTCGCCGGCCCAGCGGGCGGCGACGGCGCGGCCGAGCGCGGCGGGGTTGCGCGCGACCCAGTCGCGGAGGGAGACGTCGGGCGCGAGCGAGGACGGCGCGGACGGGTGCGTGCCCGCCCACAGCTCCGCGCACGGCCGGTCGTCGTCCACGACTACCGGCGGCCCGTCGCCGCCTTCCCCGGCGGCGGCAGCAGCGGCGAGGCGCGCGACGAGGGAGTCGGCGCCGCGGCGGCCCCAGTCGTAGTGCTGGACGGCGCAGCGAAGGCGCATGAGTCCCGGGAGCGGCGTGGGCGCGGCGGAGGGCTCGTCGTCGGCGAGGAAGAGGCCGCGGCCCATGGCGCGGAGGGACAGCGACTCGGTGGCGCGGGAGGAGGTCGCGGAGGACGCCATTGCGGTGGGGGAGTGAGTGGTCGCGGCGGCTGTGCGGGTGGAGTGGGTTGGGTTTTATGGAGACGGAGCTGTGATGAGCCGGCGGCGAATGGGGGGAGGAAGGAAGGTGGAGCGGAGCAGGGGAGGGAAATGGGGAGGAGGAGGAGGACACGGGCTTGGGGAGTTGGGTCGGTTGGTTGGGTGCCAGCGACTGGCCCACGCCTACCCCGGAGGGGCTGGTGGGACCCACTTTACATCGTTTTACATGGAAAACCTCCGGTTCTTTTGGCACTGCGTTGCCTGTGGTTGCTTAGACCATCCGCACGAGCGTACTCTAAATCATACTCTATACACTATTCTCCTTCAGTTTTTACAGTACGTACTCTAAATTACACTGCGAAACAGTGTATCCAGTATGCTTTACAGTGTGCCACTGCGGATGGTCTTAGTTCTCCATTTTATTCTTTAATGAGTAAAAATGCATAAACTAGTTTTATCATTTAGATCCTATTTGGAACCTCTAGAGCTAATAGTTAGCTGCTAAAAATTAGCTATAGAGGTTCCAGACAGTCAGCTAATTATTAGCTAACCTCCCAACAAACAATAATCTTATTAGCTGCTCCAACTCAGCTAATTTCAGCTAATTGTTGACTAAAGTCTATTTTACCCTTGCCCACTCTCACCTTGAGGGGTACTACAGTCAATTAGTGTATAGAAACAAAATTAGCTCTAGAGGTTCCAAACAAGCACCAACTAATAATTAGCTAGCTAATTATTAGTTGGTACAAGCCAACTAGTAAATTATTAGCTAGCTAACAATTCGCTCTAGGGGTTCCAAACAGGGCTTTAATCACAAACTGTTATTATGTATTCCTATATCCATGAAATTATTCACCTTGTATCACTTGGGTATATGAACTTTTTCATTGCAATTATACACGCGTGAAATTTGTAAATGACGCACACATGTCCGTACCTATTTACCGGTTTAATCTGAACCATTGTGGTCCTGACATATGCATCTCACGTGTCACTCTTCTTCATTTCTTTATTCAAGTCGAGGGAGTAGTTGTTACTTGTTAGACGAGACATGCGTGGATGCATGCATGTAAGGGATGGATGGATGGACGGATGGATGTTCGGACGTACGGTGCCCGCACACGCCACGCCAATAACGCCGAGCAGCAGCAAACTGAACGGGTTGTTGGGTTGGCTCCGTACGTGCTCGAGCGACGGCCGTGAACGAGATCCTCCTACGTGTCTCGCGATGCGGCCGTGTGTGTGGTCGCTTCGGACCGTTCCGTTCCGTTGCTAAGAAGATCCCTCCCGTCAGTGACGGGAGGATGGAGACAGACATGCGCGTACGTGGGCTGTTGTCCGTGAAGAGGAGGAACAAAGGGCGAAAGAGACAAGTGAAGATTCAAAAACTTCTTCCTTTCCACAATAATTTTGGACAAAATTTATAGTCGTTCATTTTAAACTAAAAATCTTGTCCAAAACAACAACTATTATGAAAAAAGAAGGAGTACTTTGAATCGAACATTTGCAAGACGAATACTTCTTCCTTTCTCAAAAGTTTGTCACCTAAATTATTTTGATAAACTTTTGAGAAATAATATAGTACAATGTACAGTAGCGTTCCAGGCTTAATTCATGGCGAGTCAGCAGGAACAATAACAGAACGTGCCGGTAATGTATGTACAACCGAGGAATTTGGAATTTTTTCATGTCAGAATTCCACTTCCAACTTGTCCCTAGAATCTCATTATAATAGTTTGAACTTTGCTCGTTTGTCACTAAGACTGTGTTTCACCTTTGATGAAGTTTTCTGACAGTAAAAGTGATACAAAAAGACCTTTCTACCCTCAAGTTTACATACTTGTTCAAAAAAATTAAATAAAAATTATAAATTCAGGAAAAAAAATAAATTTAGGAAATATATATTAATTTGAAAAAATATTTTAATTTAGTAATAAGAGAAAAAATATCACACATGGTCATATGACATAGTAACAATTGATCATAGTCTAGCACTCTAGAGTCTAGTATACCCATTGGGAAGAGGACAGACTGCAAGGAGACCATAACACCAAGTCATTAATCCAGACATTTCTCATGTACATTTGAACATGTCGCCATGATATTGCACAGAAATTTAACATGTAAACACAGAAGGGTGGCCAACGGTATCCTTTTTGTGGCGCTCAGAAGAAACTTCTACGGGGATCGAGCACTCCGCAACTCCATTCTTGCGAACCGGGTTCAGATTTTGCCTCTTGTGAGTCGGTAACTGACATTGAAGAAAATGATATAATGGTTAGCCAAAATAACATCTACTGTAGTCATCTTGATCGTCACCCAAGGATTCATCTGACGAATCACTATCCTCCTCATGTTTCCTTTTGCTTGGTAAAACATCTAGCAGTTCTACAAAAAAAAGGCAATTGTTCAGTAGTCATGGGGAACTAGGGGTGAGAGCTACTGAGGCTGCAAGGGCTCGTGCTGTGGAGTGGCAGGGGAGTCCAGAGCGATGGCGAACTGGAGGTGTCCGCGTCCGCGTGCCGATTCGAGGATGAAGGCCGCCATTGCTGCCTCTTCTTCCTGCCAGTAGGAGAGGGGAACGAAGCGTTGGAAGTTAGATACACGATGCGTGGAGTCAATGACGTACTAGCTCCCTACGTTACCTGTCTCTGTTGCCGGCGATGCACAACACTGAAGACCCACACCATGACATAGCACGGCAGCAGGAACCCGGCAGCTCGCAGCAGGAACAGCTGCAGCAACGGTTCACGTCATCAATAACGCAAGGAAACCAACTGAACTGCTATTACTACTACTACTATTATTATTATTATTATCGAGAGGGGTAATAAATAGAGAGGACACCACGAGACTCACTGAGAACATGGCAGAAGTGTCATCGTCGTTTCCTTCTTCATTGTCTCGGATTGACAGTGCGTGCCTCAGCAGCAACAGTGCCATTAACTAACAAAAGAAACACAAAGACATTTAGGTCGTATTCTTCTTCTACATTGATAATACTAGGAATCTGACACGAGCCATTACATAAGAAAACAGCTAAGGTGAGCATGGTGAAAAGAAGGTTGACGACAAAATGCACAAACATATTCCCTACTGGTTAAGAAATTAACGGGAAAGGTTGTTCTTCAATACATAGAACAAGTTGTATGAGAACTGTACAAAATATAGAGAGCTTTTCTTCAGTATGCAACTCATATATCAGTCCGGCTTATGAAAGGGCAATAAGACCAGGAATTGTTGGAAAAGTACTTACAATAAGTGCAGCAGAGCGGCAGAACGCGGCACCACCAGCATCAGCTGAACCTCCATAACTGTTGTAATCCGACTCAAGAAGACGACGATGGGCAGCTGCTACAGCGAGGATTCTTGGGTCGCACAAATTCATAATCAATTCATCACTGCAAAGGCAATAGTCTTGACTTAGGTATATTCTAGCTTCTCAAATGAACTGATATATATATATATATATATATATATATATATATATATATATATATATATTCTAGATTCTAATGCAACAAAAAATGGCTGAAATGTTGACCGGAGGTGTATTAAAGAATTGACTTGCCTGATGTCTATGGCAGTCTCATCTGGTTGAACACGAGGTGCAGTGTAGCCAGGCTTGTATTCCTGCAGGTTATCAACCAAGCCTGGAAGGCATCAGTATACTCCCTCCGTCCTTTGTCGCTTTGTAGTTCTTTTCGGGGACGGAGGGAGTACATGGGAACACTCCAATATTACATAGTGGAACAAACTTGAGAAAAAAGAATTAACTGACCTCATGGCAAATTTCACATCTAGTATCTCCTTTCTCATTGCACCAGCGTTGCACACAAGATCTATGAGCATACTGCACATGAAATGGGAACAACAACAACAACAATAACAACAACCAAGCCTTTGTCCCAAACAAGTTGGGGTCGGCTAGAAATGAAACCCAACAATTTTGAAGAAAAGTAATAGAAAATAAGATGAAAGTAAAAAAAAATCTACATTTTATTTATTCTAGAAATGGGTTAATAAGAAAGAAGATAAGAGTAACAAATTACGAATAAACTAAGATTCTGGCACATGAATTGCTAATTTCCATGCAGTCCTATCATGAGCCAAATCTCTAGGTATGTCCCACTCCTTTAAATCTCGTTTCACCGTCTCCTGCCATGTCAACCTTGGTCGACCTCTACTCCTCCTAAAATTTTCTCCACTCTTTATAATCCCACTGTTAACCGGTGCGTCTGGAGGTCTCCGCTGGATATGCCCAAACCACCGTAGGCGATGTTGGACTAGCTTCTCCTCAATCGGTGCCACCCCTACCCTATCACGTATTACTTCGTTCCTAATTTTGTCTCTTCTTGTGTGACCGCACATCCACCGTAGCATGTGCATCTCCACAACACTCATTTGTTGGACATGTTGCCTTTTAGTTGGCCAACATTCTGCTCCATACAACATCGCAGGTCTGATCACCGTCCTATAGAATTTTCCTTTCAATTTTTGTGGAACTTTCTTATCACATAAGATTCCAGATGCTTGTCGCCACTTCATCCACCCGATCTTGATCCTGTGGCAAACATCTTCATCAATATCACCATTGCTTTCTAACATTGATCCTAAATATCGAAATGTGTCCCTCCTATATACTACTTGTCCTTGTAAACTAACATTACCATCCTCGCACCCGACATCACTAAAGTCGCATCTCATATACTCGGTCTTGGTTCTACTAAGTCTAAACCCCTTAGACTCTAAGGTCTGCCTCCATAGCTCTAATTTTCTATCAACACCATCCCTAGTTTCATCTACCAACACTACATCATCAGCAAAGAGCATACACCAAGGGATATCCCCTTGTATATCCTTCGACACCTCATCCATCACTAAGGAAAGATGTAAGGACTTAAGGCTGATCCTTGGTGTAACCCTATTGTGATAGGAAAAGTGTCGGTCTCATTATCTCTTACGCGCACACTTGTCACCACATTATCGTACATATCCTTGATAAGGTTAATGTACTTTGTTGGGACTTTGTGTTTCTCTAGTGCCCACCACATGACCGGTCTTGGTACCTTATCGTATGCCTTCTCCAAGTCAATGAACACTAAATGTAGATCCTTCTTTTGCTCCCTATACCTCTCTATAAGCTGACGGAGTAAGAAAATCGCCTCCATAGTGGACCTCTCAGGCATAAAACCAAACTGGTTTTCAGTGGCATTGGTCACTTTCCTCAAGCGGTGTTCAATCACTCTCTCCCAGAGCTTCATAGTATGACTCATGAGCTTAATTCCTCGATAATTAGTACAACTTTGAACATCTCCTTTATTTTTGAAGATGGGTACTAAAATATTTTTCCGCCACTCTTCAGGCATTTTGTTTGACTGAAAAATGCGGTTGAATAGTTTAGTGAGTCATACTATTGCTACATCCCCTAGACATCTCCACACCTCAATGGGGACATCATCGGGGCCGTGGGCCTTTCCTCCTTTCATCCTTTTTAGGGCCTCTCTAACCTCGAACTCTTGTATCCTCCGCACGAATCGTCTGTTGATGTCATCAAATGAGTCATCCAACTCGAACCTAATACTCTCATTCCCGTCATTGAATAGTCCATTGAAGTAGTCCCGCCATCTGTCCCTAATTTCTTCCTCCTTCAATAGAATTTGGCCTGCCTCATCCTTAATGCATTTGACTTGGTTGAGATCTCTCACCTTTCTCTCGCGAAGTTTCGCCATCTTGTATATATCCTTTTCGCCTTCTTTTGTCCCTAGCCTCTCATATAGCGCATCATAGGCCTACCCCCTTGCTTTACTCACAACACGCCTAACATTTTTCTTAGCCTCTTTATACTTCGCCATGTTACTTGCACTTCTCTCATGATGCCAGCCCTTATAAGACTCCTTCTTCTCCTTAATAGCTTTTTGTACATCTTCATTCCACCACCAAGTGTCTTTATCTACAAGTTTCTTACCTTTTGTCCACCCAAGCACCTCCCTAGCCGTCTTCCTAATGTAAGTCGCCATCTTCTCCCACATACTATCTGCATCTTCCTCTTCGTTCCAAGGTCCTTCTGTGATCATCCTCCTTTTGAATGATTGTTGCGCTTCATCCTTCAACTTCCACCACTTTGTTCTCGTGGTTTTAACACCTTTGTCTCGTGACACACGCACGTGGAAACGAAAGTCGGCTACCACAAGTTTATGTTGTCGAACAACACATTCTCCAGGAATCACCTTACAATCATATAAGAATTTAACGACAAAACAAATAACTATTTCACTCGACATGAATACTGAGATCGATGACTTCCACATCATTGTAGAAGGTAGAAAATAAATCTTGAACGGAGTGGAGCTTTGCTTGGCAAATTTAAAATTGTACAAACTTCTACAGCACGACAACTTCAGACGGTTTGCAATTTTAGCGTCCATGTTTGACACTGAGAGCAACAACTCCTAAGGATTGCTTCTGGTCACACAGAGTCAGAGGATGGTGATTCTGCAAATGGAAAGAAGAACTGAAGGAGGCCTTGCTTGCTCCAAGTTGCTTTTGGCTGCTTTTTATGTGTAGTTCACTTGTTAAGTACTTCTCTATGAATGAGGTTGTATGAACTCAGTACTGATGTTTCGGGGTACTTCTCTATAGCTTATTCTGCTACTGTTTTTGGGTCTTGTCCTGGATTGATCGGTGTGTGGTAGGTCCTGCTCAAGGAGCAGTGGATGTAAAGTTGTACCCCTGGATCTCTGTTTCGGTATGAAATGGAGGTGGAGTGATTCCGATAAAAAAATGTTTGACACTGAGAGTCTAATGCACAACTTTGGGGACAGATGTTTTGCAGCAAACATAGATCAGACTTAAAGCTTGTTGGATTAATGTTTATTAAGAATTCGAGTAATTGTCAACTGCAGTACACTTAACAATATGTTTTAGTTTTAGTGTTGATTCACGTGAATATGGGCTGGCATAATTACAAACAATGAGGAAGTAATTGATATGAAAAAAAAAACTCTATTGAAATTTAGTGGGTGAGATAGTAATTAGCAACAACAACAACAACCAAGCCTTTGTCCCAAACAAGTTGAGGTCGGCTAGAAATGAAACCCAACAATTTTTGAAGAAGTAATAGATAAAAATAAAATAAGATTCTACATTTTATTTATTTTAGAAATGGATGAGATAATAACTAGCAAAAAAAAATACTAGTGATGAACGAACTAGCATGGGTGCATATATCCATAGAGCAAAAATGGCTCATATAACTTATCCAAAGAAGATTATAAAGTAATAGTTGCAACTTCCTTGCTTAAAATCCCCCGATGCAAAATTAACTTCATTTTCTTAAGCGTTTTCCATAATAGCCAGTGACAGCCAAATGCCTAGATTCAGTATGCATGACATTTTCTAGTTGATATCAGCTATAAGCGGATTTTCTAGTTGATTTTCTTGTTGAACCACCGTTACCCAAGGGATAAAGAATTCTCAGATCCAATCACCTTACATGTCCAGGAATACTTACAATGAGGTGATTTATGTAATATAATAACTGACTGAATAAATACTCCAATAATCACAGGCAACACATGGAAATTAGACCAGATATTCCGTAAAAATAAGAATTAGACCAGAAGAGGGTTGAAACCTTGAGGCTGCCGCTGCAAGCACATGGATTCTCTAGGTTCTTGACGCTGTCTTCCTCCTGACATATGCGGCACTCTGCCGCCTGGATGAGTGGCTCATCCTCCCCACCGCACTCCTCAGCCGAACCGAGAGCTGCAGCTGGTGCAGCAGCAACCGCCACAGGGCTCCTCACAGGCTCCGAAGACTTCTCAGCAGTTCCCTCGTCCTTGGCATTTGCCAAACCGTCCACATGTACCACCACATGGTCCTCACCTGCCATCCCCAATCCCCCCCCCCCCCCCCCCTTTCAGGGACCCTCGTCCCCGTCCTCTTCACAAATCAAGCTCCTGCATGAGATTAGCACAGCCATCAATCATCAGAACGATCAGCTACACGGACAATCTGAAACAATGGTACAGAATGCTCCGTGTGTGACGGCTTTGTAGCACTCAGTGATGGTGACCATTGCATAGAAATGGAGAACTTTTTTGCGAAGAAAGTAGCGGCTGGAAAATCTATCCAAGATAAGCTCGCGCGCTTTACTGAATCTGGCTACCGGAACCGCGAAAGGCAAGCCCTCGAGACCATAGGCACCACCTGCTTCCATCTCCGATTCCTATCTACTACGGTTCTACGCCGGATGAGGAGCTAACAGGAGCAGGCCAAACTCAGCCGCCGGGCGGCGCAAAGGCCGCGGCAGCCGGAAGAGAGCAAAAGGGATCCAGACCCACCGGGAGGGAACGGCGGCGGCAGCGAGCTCGTGGCATATCCTCTGCTAGCCCGAAGCACGGATTACACCCGGCGAAGGCAGCGAGCGCGAGCGCGGATTACCCCCGGCGACGGCGACCACCTCGACCGGCGGCCGCGGATCTAGCTGTTGCGGTCAGGGGAAAGGGGGCCAAGAGCGCACGTACCTTGCCGGCGGCAGCGGCGATTGGTCCCTCCCTCCGGCGTCTCCGCTCACCACTCGGTCGTCGTCGCACGGCTGAGCTGGCAGGCTGAAAAACTCATTTCTTTTTTTTTCTCAAGCCTCGTGCCATCATGATACACTGTAAAACTTACTGCAAAGTATATTAAAAAGCGTATGGGAAAATATTTGTGAAAGCACAAACAGAAAATATATGGAGTTGTCTAAATTTCAGTTGCCTGAAATTTAAGAAAATTTCATACACAGTGCAATTAGCAAATAATTACTATTATTAACTACTAATTCTTATAATTAATTATTAACCCTTAATTTTATAGGTTATTCAATCACAAATTTATTTGTTTTATTATTTTACAACTAACATAATCGTTACGAAATTACAGATTAACAATTAACAAAATAAAAAAAACTGTTAATAAACTTCCTGTTCTGGCCGCTGCGCGCCCACGCACGTACACGCAGTCACCTGAAATGCGATTCGAACTCAGGCGTCTGAAGACTAGAATTTTTGAAAATATATAGAATATAATTTAGCAGATAGACTATGTTTTAGAGTTTGGTGCTGTGGATAATCTCACGGGTTTCCGTCCGCTTTCCTCTCCTGTTGCAGTCCTGCTTGGCGTATGTTGACAAAACGGTCGCCCTCGCAACGGCCAAACGCGGCGGCCGCGCTCGGTCTCACGGCACGGCGGCTCTCGTGTCACTGTCGTTGACGGCAGCTCGGGCGGTGCCGGTGCCGTTGCCGTCGCCGTCGGGAGCGTGCGCCGTGGACCGTGACGACGCCAGCGCACACGTGGCACGCCGCCGCTGTTGCCTCGTGCCCGCCGGCCGCCGGTGCACTGCCTTTTTATCTGTTCCGGACCTCTATCACTACCCCCAAACAAGATCAACTGACTTCTCCGGCCGGTTCATATCGTTTGCTTCCATGATTTCTCTCGCCATGCAGCTCCTCTTCGTCTTTCTCGAGCTATCCTGTTCCAACAAAGAAGTCATTTTGCAGTTGGCCCATTTCTGCAGATATTTCAGTTTCAGAAAAGGTTGTTTCTGGCATCCACAGCCATGCACGCGGTCTACAATCCAACATACATTCTCAGTTCTGAAATTGCCTTGTTTATCTATGGAGCAAAAAGAGCCACTTGTATGCCTCAGATTATTAGACGATTGCTAGACTCACTGTAATCCTATTTCAATTTAGTATGTTTTCCTTGAACTATCTGAAACTTCTTTATTATTAAAAAATAAAAAAAGTCTACATAACCCGCTAGAGATTATTACTTAACCCCCTCAAGTTCTAAACCGGGTATTTAACATTCTAATCTAACCTAAAACCAGTTAATTCACTACTACAATAAGCCTTATCGCAGGCGGCTCCAAACCTATTATCACACGCGATTTTTAAAACCGCCTGAAACGAAGAGCATGTGATAATCCGCAATTTCACAGGCGGAGAAGTGATACCGCCTGTGAAGAAACATTATCACAGGCGGTTTTTACTTATGCTAGCCGCCTGTAAAGATAAGTTATCACAGGCGGGTTGTGCAGCATATATATCCGCCTGTGATAATTGTCTTATCATAGGCGGGTCTTGCAGCATAACTAACTGCTTGTGATAATGGTGTTATCACAGGCGTATGTTGACCTACATCAAGCCGCCTGTGAAGACATTTTACCACAGTCAGTTTCTACTTTAACAGTAACCGCCTATGATAATTAGGTTATCACAGATGGTTCTTTACCTGTATCTAGTCGCCTGTGATAATTGTTTTTCACAGGCATGCCTAGCCCTTGGTTAATAACCGTCTGTGATAACGTATAACCTATACAGTACTACTGCTGTTATTTTTAGTTTCCAGGTCAATTCAATATAATCACAGAACAAACATCAACAATATCATCACAGAACAAAAGTCAACAATATTATCATCACAGAAGTCAATTTCACTAAAACAATATACATATGTACAAATTACACATACAATTCATCTTATAGTTTACAAGTTTTCACTAAAAATTGTTTCTATTGGCATAGTTGTAAAGTTTCGGCACATCAGCTGCTGCACCATTCTCATCAAAGAACTTCCCTTTTTGTGCAAAATTTCGTGATGAATGAACTGACAGAGTTCAGAAGCAATCATGTCGGCTCCTCCATCAGGAATACTTCTACAAACCGGCCACTCTTCGTTCAGATTCTTCGTGTGCTGCAATATAACACATAACAAGGTTTAGAATGTGTTGATTTAAACAATCTCAAGTATAGATCAAAGTGAGAGTATACATGAATTTAGTTAGTATTTTTGGAGCAGTTGTACTATGAGCAATTGAATTTTGAAGTTGGAATCAAAATATGAAATAATGTTTCTGATAATATTGAATAGCAGAGAATATAAGTATTAAACTATGCTAGTTACAATGAAAATGAAACTCAAAAGTAAGAAAATAAGGTATCAACATTAAGGATAACTTACATCCTCACGATTCACTCTATATACGCTGGCGGTCCGAAGATGCTCGCATACATAATACCCGCATAAGACACTCCCAGCAGACTGCTTCGGACAAGGATAATACGTTTTAATGTCCAATGCATTCGTATTGGAAGGTCTCTCACCGCCAAGCTGTTCCGCGTAAAACCGCCAAGCGCTGTAATACAAGAAATATCATATAAAACTTGTCAACACATTCTAAATGTGTGTAAATTAAAATTATTGAATAAACGTACAGTTTCAAAATGGAGAGGAAATCTTTGTAACGATCTGGTGCAAAATCGGCCGAGTCCAAGACTGTTGTCTTTCCCTGTGTTGGCTTGATGAAGATCATTATGTAGTGATCACTGCAAACACACAAACACACGTGTTAACAATTACCAATAACTGTTATTTCAATGTCATGTGCCGAACTTACTCGAAGTTGTACGGAGCCTTTACGAGGTCCTTGCCGTCTCTGACAAAGTTAAACATTGCATGTCCTATGTAAGCTGCAACTTCTGTCCTTTAATCCTTCTTAATTTTTGCGATTGCTTTTTCAAAATCTTTTTTTTCATGTGCTTGAACTGTTCTGAGTTTCGATCTGCCTGGATGTTGAATAGCACCTTTGCAATCCTAGTAGGGTCAAGGATACCTGTCTTGCGTGCCAATTTTTCATTATCCATGTATTGCATCCTATTGAAGAAGTCCAAAATTGTTATAATATCATGAAATGCGTATGCGTGTAGTAAGAAAAGCAAATACAAAATATTAGAGCACTTACAAGCACTAGACGAGCAACAGGTTGATTTCGAGCATGCCCCAATGCAAAAGGGGACACAACTCTTCAAATAAAATGACTCGTCTATCTTGTCCAGTGCTCCAGAAAGCTTCTTTTGGAATACAAAATGTGACGCAATTAAGACCATATCTTGTGCTGGCAAGGATGTACCATTCATGCATTCTTCTGAGCGGGACGGGTTGTTTGCTAAGTTGTACGGATGTCATGAGCGGCTTTCCATTCTCAAATTTAGGAGCAACATCCTCAAGCTTGTATATTGGATCTCCTGGTTTAACTAAAGCCGCCCGCCAATTATACATGACACCGTCTTCTTCCCACTCCTCGATATTTCCTAATTCTGGATCATGAGAAGAACGAGATGCACTCAATTTTATAATATTTTCCTTTATAGTTTCCAAATACTTTGACACTTCTGATGAAGATTTCTTATTTTTGTATGGGCTAACTTTGATAGGCAATAATGATCGAGGAGTAGTCATCGGAAGTTGGACACTGGCTTGTTGAACCTGTTGTTCAACTGATTGCTCTTTACTCCCAGCAGCTAGCTCTAGTACTACTTCAAGTTGTTGCTCAACTGGTTGCTCTTTACTAGCAACAGCTTGCTCAGGTACTGCTTGAAGCTGTTGTCCAACTTGTTGCTCTTGGATATCTTTACTAGCAAGGTTACTATCATCCTTGCTGAGACATAGGGGGAGTGGATCTTCCTGGACTGGGAGTGGATCTTCATGCACTTTCACCTTAGAAGATGGGGTTTCAGTATTTGGAGATGCGACGGTGCTAGAAATTGGCTCATCGTCCAACACGATATCGCATCGGTGCCAAAGGATTAATCGGTTGACAGCCTGCCCCAGAGTCGCGATCCCCTCAGGTGTGACGTGGTCTATTTCATAATCTTCATAATCATTATCAATGGTCTGAAGAACTTGCACCACATCATAATATAACGGAAGTGGATTCCCGTTGAAGTCATGATCAGGCTTTGCCATAGCAGTGGCAACCTGTTTGGTTTTGTTCCCTGCTCTGCCTATCAGGACAAGAAGACGACAAGATTTGTCGTTAGCAATATCATCGACAGGGAACTTATGGGTTGACCCTGAGCCTGGCACAGAACCAACGCTGCTAGGGTAGACAGTTGGAGATACTAATTGCTCCTTTTGCACCGAAACCATCACTGTACTCGGTGCCACTGATTGTCCCGA
This sequence comes from Tuctoria greenei, assembly GCA_036927565.1. NCBI lineage: Eukaryota > Viridiplantae > Streptophyta > Magnoliopsida > Poales > Poaceae > Tuctoria > Tuctoria greenei. Next base: position 5,653,604 of record JAYESD010000007.1, read on the forward strand.
TTATCTAAGTTGTTCCATTATTTCTTGCATATTTTCTTTGACCTTTTGTGCAATCGTTTCATCAAGTGTTTTCTTAAACTTCTCACGTCTTCTATATGTGTCTTTATCTTTTGGGGAAACCATCTAGCCAAGACATTTGAGAAGAGACCACTCGAACCCGTCCGCTATGTTCAGGGTCATTCTCCCTCTTTGGCTTGAAGAGACCCTTCTGTTGCTTTTCAATTACTTCTTTCATTTTATCCTCTACTTCATTCACAGAGTTGGGATTTTCAAGTTTGCCCTCGTCGGTCAAACCTGACCGAGCAAAGACCCACCGTTGAGTTCGCTCATTGCACCCTTCTAATGGGTGAGGATTGGCCTTACTGGTAATTTCGTCTAATATCTTATTCCATTTCTGGACTTTGGGGCCATATCCGGCAGACCCCAAGCGGTGATGGTATTTGTTCTTTTTTGCAAGCTCTGACCTAGTTGCACTTAGAGCTTTAGCATCAGGTGTGCTCTTTTGACGAACAAACTCTTGCCACTGAGCTTGTGTGATTTTTCCCATCTTCCTCGGGCTAGGGACCTTATCGGCCTTAACATAAGCGTTCATTTTACTCTTCCAGCCACGAAACTTTTTGCCGCAAGAGATCAATGTTGCTTTCTTTACAGCTTCTTCTGTGCCTCTCGGGAACTTGAATTGTTTCTTTACCCTTTCTCACAACTCATTCTTGGTCTGCTCGGGTAATTTCCTCCAATTATCGGTTGTGACCGACACAACCTCCCTAACAAGAAAACCGCATGCATTACGGTACTTGGTAACTGAATCTAGTGGTTCTTGGGGAAGCCCACCTGGACCGACCCTTGTTATGTACATGATGCGGTCCAATAGACCCTTATTGGGACCTTGTTGCCCTCGTTTCCGCTTGAGTGAAGCTGAGGATTCATCCATTGGAGAACCTTCTGCGGTTTTAGGAGCCGATGTCACCTCATTGTCTTCGCAATTAATCTAGGTAGAAAAAAATTATAAGACTTCGTATACTTGACAACCAACATTAACTTGAACTGTTGAAGTTAAGATTCCTGGTCCATACCTCGTCGGCAGGATCATGTTCCGGGTCTAGATCCACTGAAGTCTTTTTAATTTTTATATTCGGAAAAGGATCCGATGGACTATGATAGGAGCCTGAACTGTTGGAGTCAGTAAACTCCATATTGTCTTCCTTATTGTTACTACCAGGGCCAGTCTTCTTAGGGCTTTCCATGCTAGATCTAATAAGACAAAAAATCTAATAAATGGCATATTAACTCTACATGAAGTGTTGCATGAAGAAAAAGATGGAAGTATTCTAGGATTTGATAAGGAATTCTAGGGTTCAAGGCGACTGACCAAAAGGTTCCTATACATTGCGAGGGTGACAAGCATGTTAAAATTGCTCACCACCAATGGCAATTTTATATTCTTATTCTAAATAGGCTAGCTTCATTCAGAGTGGCGACCACGTTTGTCAGTACCCTGGGCACCGTATACCCCTTGAGATTGCAAAGATCTCAAGGAAATGTCATCTACTTGATTTGAATACCTTCGGAGGCCCACATGTTAGACATAACCGGACCCGCTTCTCCAATATGGTTAGTCTCAGGGTCGCCACGTGTACCATCAAACCGAAGCTACCGCCCACAAGGGGGAAGCTCTGGGCTATGTACCATAACGGCACCCCTGTACCTAACCCCAGACCGAGGGAAGCTCCGGAACTGACACGTGTCTGGTGGCACCGGACCTATCTGTTCTCCACAGTATGCTCCGGAGCCGCCACATGTCCAACCGTCGGATCTTCAGCCTCAAACCTCCGAAAGACTCCACAACGGCTCCGAATCTTCAAAGGGGAATCAAGGACTTCAAGACCTGATTAAGTGCCATTAATACTATGTTAATGACACACGATCGGACGACCTTAATTACCAGTAACGGTGCTATCAAAGCCTGTAACTCAGTCATTAAGGGGATTAAGCGCATCAAATGTGTATTAATATTAGTAACCGCCAGGGCCACATGTCGGGCCAGGCCAACTTGTAACGGCATGTCCTTATACTATAAAAAGACAAACCGACGATACATAGAGACTGATCAGACCGGCTCTGATTTGATCTGGTCTAATTGGCTCACAAGCGCACTCAACTCACCTGAGTTAAGTTCATACATCCAATACAACACCAACACATTCCGTGGAGTAGGGTATTACGCTCAGGCGGCTCGAACCACGTAAACCTTTGTGTCCCCTGTGTCATTTTACATTTCACCTTCTTGAATCTCCGCGCGCCCACACTGAACTTCAAACTCCGCAAACACTTTAGTAGTGTCGGGAGATCTGCCGGATCAAAACCACCAACAGTTGGCGCGCCAGGTAGGGGGTGCGCCTGAGATTTCAAGAATGGTGAACTCAGCTGCTGGATCATCCAATGGTCATCCCGCTGTTCAAGCTGCTGGGGGCAATCCCTCCAATATGCAGCCACCAGTAGGAACCTCAGTTCCAGCAGGAGTCACACTTCCACCACCGTCGCCTCCACCAGCAAATCAAGCTGGGTAGCGCGATGGTGCACCAGCGTCAATCACTGCGTCGGCGAATCATGACAACCCGGAACACGCGCTCCATGCAGAACGTGCTCTCCTTTAGCGCCCACCACCTCCAGACGCATCCCGGGATGCAATGGAGCAGTGGAGGGCCGATGTGGAACACTTGGTTGCAGCAGCAGCCGACCGCATCAGTAATCAGGGTCCTCCTCCTTCAGGACGAGCCCCGTCGCAGCGACGGACCTTGTCTAGTAGACTTGGTCCGCACGTTTCCAACAACAGGAGACGTGCTGCGTCACAGCAAGTGACGTCGTTGCCCTCCGGGGCGTGACGCACTCACACGGTATCAAGGCTTTCAACTCATGACCTCCGGGCGGAGCTTGATCGCCGATACCGTCAACAAGACGATCGAGTCCATATCGAGTGTGCTCGTGAAAGACGAGAAGCTCAGGACATTCCTGCTCCTGAAGGAGTAGGAGGAGGCTGTTCAGCCCTGGCCATGCATCTGCGTATGGTCAGGTGGCCACAGAAATTCCGGCCTCACCTGCCGGAGAAGTTTGACGGGACCGTTAATCCCGTCGAATTTCTTCAGATTTACTCCACTGCTATCTTGGCAGCTGGAGGAAATGAGGCCGTAATGGCCAACTATTTTCCAGTGGCTTTAACTGGGACCGCTCGGTCCTGGTTTATGAGCCTTCCACCCAACTCCATCAACAGTTGGGAGGAGTTGTGCCGGCAGTTCACCACCAACTTCGGGAGTTCATACACCCGACCAGACACCGAACTGGACCTTTTTGCAGTCGTGCAAAAAGGGGGAGAATCCCTGCGATCATTCATCCAGAGATTCTCTCAGGTACGAAACGCTATCCCTTCTATCTCTAGCGCTTCTGTCATTGTGGCATTTAGACAGGGCGTACGGGATAAGAAGATGTTGGAGAAACTGACGATCAAGGAGATCACCAGTGTCACGGAACTCTTCAGCTTGGCTGACAAATGTGCCAGAGCTGCGGAGGGCCGTGAAATGCACTCCAAACCACCTCCGGAGGATCACAAGAAATCTTCCAAAGGCGAAGCCACTACCTCCGGGAGTGGCAAGAAGAAGAAAAAGACCAACGGCAAGAAGAAGCCGTCGGCCGACGCATCTAATGCTGCAGCTGCTGCAGCTCTGGGTGGCCGGGGGCCACGCCCCGAGAAGTGACATCGATCGTCTTCTGAAGACGGTGGCAAACCCAAGGTGTGGTGTCCAATTCATAAGACGGACGGCCACAGTTTGGAAGACTGCTGGGAGGTCCAAAACCTTGTCGAGCGCTACAACAAGTGCCGGGAAGAAGTTCCTTTCCGACAGAGGGAAGGAAAACAAAAGGTTGACGAAGCTCCGGCTGAAGAGGAGTTAGGTTTTCAGGATCCTAAAAAGGTCCTGAAGGCCGTCTACACCTCCGTCGACAATGATTCTGACGTCTCTGACAACGAGCGTCGGAAGACCATGAATACCATTTTTGGTGGATCATGGGACATCACCTCCTGCCGCATCCTCAAGACAATGCGTTGGGACATGGCCGCTATAGCTCCTACAGCCAGGGCGGAGCCTCATCTGAGGTGGATGGACACAACCATCACTTTTGATGCTTCGGACTGCCCTCAAAGCATGGTTGGAGCAAGCCAGTTACCTTTGATGGTATCTCCTACCATTAATAACATTCAGCTCCACCTTTTATGGTAGACGGAGGTTCGAGGCTGAACCTCATAAGCTTTGAAGCTTTTACCAAGCTTCAGCTCCGACCTTCGGATCTTCATCCCTCCTGACCTTTCTTCGGAGTTGGTCCGGGAGCCATTACCCCACTCGGTGCTATTACTCTCCCCGTTACCTTTGGGACCCGGGAGAAGTATCGCACTGAGAAGTTGGTCTTTGACGTTGCTCAGATCAACTTACCTTTCAACGCCATCTTGGGTAGGCTTGCCTTGTACAAATTCATGGCAGCTGCTCATTATGGCTACTTGGTGTTAAAGATGCCAACACCAGTAGGCGTTCTCCGAATCCGCGAAGATCGCACTACCGGAGTAACTGCCCTTGAAGAACTTCATGCGCTTACTACGACGCAAAGGAGGACTCCAGGCAGGAGCAAGCTCCAAAACCCCCGAGCATTCGTCATCGAGGCTCGACTTCTGCACCTCGTGTGCAGCCAAGCGGCGACACCGACATTCCCGTCAAAGTCGTCCAAATCGGTTCCGATGCCGCTCAGACCACCCGTATATCGGGGGGACTGAATGACAAATAGGAACTCGCGCTCATAGCTTTCCTCCGGGCTAATGTCGACGTGTTTGCCTGGCAACCGTCACAAATGCCTGGATCCCCAGGGAAGTGATTGAGCACAATCTGAAGATCTACCCTGACGCCCGGCCCGTGCATCAGAAGCCTCGGAAGCAATACGTGGAGCGACAGAACTTCATCCGACAAGGAGTGAAGAAGTTGCTCGAAGCTGGATTCATCTGAGAAGTCTTCCATCCAAAATGGCTAGCAAACCCAGTCGTTGTGCCCAAGGCCGGCGGGAAGCTTCGGATGTGTATTGACTACACAACCCTAAATAAGGCATGTCCAAAAGATCCATTCCCACTACCTAGAATATATCAGATAGTGGATTCCACCTCTGGGTGTGAATTACTATGTTTCCTAGACGCATATTCTGGGTATCATCAAATCAAAATGTCTAGGGAATATGAAGAGCATACCTCTTTCATCACAGTAGATGGATTGTACTCTTATACAGTCATGCCATTTGGTCTCAAGAATGCAGCTTCAACCTTTGTACGAGCTATGTACAAAACTTTTGAAGAACTCATTAGAGACATAGTGGAAGTGTACGTCGATGACATCGTGGTCAAGGTCAAGAATAAGGAGTCACTCCTTGACACCTTACAGGCTGTCTTCGACAAGCTGCGGGTCACCCGCACAAAGCTGAACCCAGACAAGTGTGTCTACGGGGTTAGCTCTGGAAAACTTCTTGGTTTCCTGGTAAGTCACCGAGGCATAGAGGCTAATCCGGCGAAGATCAAAGCCATTGAAGACATGCGGCCACCAGCCAGCATCAAAGATGTCCAAAAGCTGACTGGATGTCTAGCAGCACTCAACCAGTTCATTTCAAGACTGGCGGAATGGGCACTTCCCTTCTTCAAGTTATTGAGGAAGTCCAGACCATTCCAATGGTCTGAAGAAGCAAAAAAGGCGTTCCAGGAGCTAAAACAGTTCCTCACCACCCTACCAACTCTGGTAGCTCCGAACCCTGGTGAGCCTGTGCTGCTTTACATTTCAGCAACTAATGAAGTCGTCAGTATGGTCCTGGTTGCGGAGAGACCAGAACTATCCCATGCCAGGAATCCAGACCCCTACGAGAGGGTCCAGAGGTTCCTGAAAGCGAGTCTGGGTCCCAGTTCCCAGACTTGAGTCCATAAGAAGTTACTTCAGAAGACCCAGACCCCTCTAGGAAGGTCCAGGTCGTTCCTGAAGAAGCTCTGGGTCCCTCCAGCAAGGACCCGGAGGTCCCCGAAGAAGGTCCGGATCCCTCCGGGAGGATCCGGGTCAATGAAGAGGAAGCTCTGGGCCCCTCCGGGAGGGTTCGGACCATCCAGCGCCCAATGTACTTCATCTGTGAAGTACTTCATGACTCCAAGACTCGATACCTAGAGGTACATAAGCTGCTCTATGCAGTTCTTATAGCCTCCAGGAAGCTTCGCCATTACTTCCAAGCTCACAAGATTTCAGTGGTGACTTCTTATCCACTTCGAGCAATCTTGCATAATCCCAATTCAACTAGGAATATTGCAAAGTGGGCAGCGGAATTGGCCAAATTTGATCTCGAATTCATTCCAAGGCAAGCAATCAAGAGTCAAGCATTGGCAGATTTTGTGGTGGAATGGACTCCCTCTCCATCAAACCCTGGGGGCCCCAGTGAGCAGAAGCCAGAACACAAGGCTCCAGTCTTCACCGAGCCTCACTGGACCCTCTACTTCGACGGCTCCATGCAAAAGCAGGGGGCCGGAGCTGGAATCCTTCTCCTCGCACCAACCGGGGAGAAGGTAAAATACATGGTACATTTTGACTTCAAGGCGACCAACAACATGGCGGAGTACGAAGCACTCATCTACGGACTAATGGTGGCACTGTCATACGGTGTCAAGCAGCTGCTGGTCAAGGGAGATTCACAGCTCATCATTAAACAAGTGAAGGGTGAATGCTCCTGCAACAATCTCCAGCTAGCTGCTTACCTCCTTGAAGTCCAGAGGCTTCAGAAGGACTTCGAAGTCCTAGACCTCCACCATGTACAGCGTGTCCACAACACTGAAGCCGACGAACTCTCGACGAAAGCGTCAACCGGAGCTCCAGCTCCTGACGAAACTTTTGTCCGGCGGTTGTCAAAACCCATAGCTCACCCTACCGAACTGAGCGAAGGGGGCGAGATCAACATCCCGAAGCTGACGGTCCCGATGGTCCTGTTACCATGGCAGCCATCAAGGGTCATAGGTGCTGCCGGAAGCTCCGAGCAACCCAGCACGCAAGACTCAAATGCTCAAGTTAGCTCCGATGCATGGATCTCGGAGACCCGGAGCTACTTGAAAGACAACATCCTTCCTGACGATGATGTATCCGCTGACCGAATAGTCAGATTGGCTAAAAGTTACACGTTGGTAGAAGGGTATCTCTACCGGCGCGGTGCCAATGGCATCCTAATGCGGTGCATCACAAGGGAAGAAGGTTGCAAGCTCCTCGCAGAAATCCATGGAGGCGAGTGTGGGAACCACGCGTTTTCCCGCACGCTGGTCGGTAAAGCCTTCCGGCATGGCTTCTACTGACCTACAACACTCCAGGATGCAATTGAGCTGGTGAAGAAATGCAAAGCATGCCAATTTCATGCAAAGCAAATTCACACACCGACTCAGCCTCTACAAATGATACCTCCTACATGGCCCTTCGCCGTGTGGGGGGTGGACATCTTGGGACCTTTCTCAAGAGCCGTCGGAGGTTACAAGTTCCTGTATGTCGCCATTGACAAGTTCACCAAGTGGCCGGAAGCAACTCCAGTTGTGACAATAAACAAGCAATCCGCTATCAACTTTTTGCAGTCCATGGTATGCAGATTTGGAGTCCCAAACAAAATCATTACTGATAACGGGACCCAATTCACAAGCTCTGCATTTCAAGGATATTGCGAAGACCTTGGCATTCAAGTTTGCTACGCCTCCGTAGCTCACCCGGCAAGCAATGGCCAGGCCGAGAGAGCAAATGCTGAAATCCTGAAAGGACTCAAAACGCGCACCTATGAGCGCTTGAAAAAACATGGAGCCAACTGGATTGAAGAGCTTCCGCCCACTCTATGGGCCAACAGGACAACTCCAAACCGGTCAACTGGAGAGACACCCTTCTTCCTGGTGTACGGAGCTGAAGCAATCCTTCCTCCGGAAATCACCATGGGGTCACTCTGGGTCTGAACCTTCAACGAAGCCATGCAGGACCAACTCCGGCGTGAAGACCTAGACCTCCTTGAGGAGGGAAGGTGCCAAGTAGCTGTTCGGAATGCCCGATACCGCCAATCCCTTCGGCGCTATCATAAACGGTATGTACACAACTGACAGCTCGAGGAAGGCGATATGGTGTTACGGAGAATACAATCTAGAGAAGGGTTAAACAAACTCTCCCCCAGCTGGGAGGGACCCTTCCGAGTGATTAAAGTATCCCGTCCTGGAAGCGTTCGATTGGCTACCGAGGATGGGACACCTCTCCCAAATCCTTGGAATATTGAGCACCTCCGTAAGTTCTACACTTAATATCATGGAGGTGAGTCTGTAGTAACTTGAGGTGTATGTTATAGAGTCATTGTACAGAGTCAGGTAGTTCCTCCGGGAGAACATCCGGACCTTTCCCGGAAGGTCCGCAAATTCATGCAACACTTGACACAGTCTCAGGACTAAAAGTGTGGCTAGCTACCCTAGGTCAAACGAGAATTAAACACGCTTAGCCTGGTTTCGTACCCTAAGAGTGTACTTGTTTCCCCTGTGCCCCGGACCTATAATGAAAGACGTCTTCATGTGAAACAGACTCCACGTGCATTTACTTTGTACAGGCTAAATATTTTTTATTTTTCTCTTTCTTGTCTATAACAAAGTTGTGACATTCTTAAGAAATTTTAGTTCGACCAGTTCATGTACAATTCGAGTTGTATTGTCAATTTTTTTGGATTCAAATATTGTTCATGGCCCACTCACCTGAATGCCGCCAAGCCAATCTAGGGCCGGAGTGTGCTATCGACTTAGCCTGGTCAAGCACCCTAAGTACGCCACTCTGCCTACACCCCGGCAGGCCGAAGTAAGGCGGGTCCAAGTACAATTGGATCTGGAAGAAAGAAGGCAACGCATTCGGTTGTATTCAGAATTGTGTTTGACCTAAAACTTTCTTGGGATCGTAAGCCGTGACGAAGTTATAGGCAAGGAGCGAATTTTATTATTTTTCTTGGCTTTAGTGTGCAGGAAAAATAAAGAATCCATGTTGATGGAGAAAAGTCGGAGCTAACAAAGCTCCGACTCCCCCTAGGTGGCTTGTGATCGATGTTAAACATTGAAAACGAGCATTACCGGAGCAACCAAGCTCCGACAAAGCTAGGGGGGCCAGCCGTCGACGCAGAATAAAAGATGGTGAGAAGACCCCACAAGTAGAGTCTGCTGCCGACAAGCTACGCGTTGGCAAAGGTCACTGCCGGAGCTACTAAACTCCGACACCCCGGAGGGCTAACTATTGATGCTCTACGAGTTAATAGGGACTATTGTCAGAGCTACTGAGCTCCGATGGTAGTCAATACCGGAGCCTCTGAGCTCCGATAACCTCAGGGGGCCTTCACTATCGAAGGCTTCGGACCTACATTCTACAAGTTCGAAGCAAACAAGTCTTCAACAAAATACAATATCCTCTTGTTACATGTTCACAATCAAATTGTGTACATCTACCAGGGGGCCAAGTGAAGACAAAAGTGTTGAAGACAAAAAATGAAATTCGCAAAAATTTGGATTTCATTCATCTGGAGACAAGGGATTACAAAATTGGGGAAGAAAAAGAGAGAATACAAGTGGGAGCTACAGAGATGGTCCTAGACCCTATGGAAGAACTGGGCGACTTTCTGAGCAACCTCCGACACGTTGGCTCAGGTGGCTTCACCTTCTCCTTCGACGGGACCTTCAAGCACCGGGTCCAGAGGAAATTGGGGATCCCGGCTGGTGTAGCACGTCAGCACATACTCTGCGACGGGACTGCCCCTCAACTTACAACTGGTCTGCGATGACATCACCCACCTTGGAGAGTTTGTTACCCGCTGAGCTCAACGCTTGCAACGCCAGGTTCGGCTCCGGATCATCCGGACGCACGAGACTGAAGCCCATTGGTTTCAGCGCATCGCTGGCTTTGCTCAGGAACTCCCAAACCTGTAGGGAGTCCGCAGTCCTCAAGCCCTTCGGTTCCACCAAGGATCTTTTTGGCCGCCGCCAGTTCAGAATTCTCATGAGCAAGGCGCTCAACCTCTTTGGCGTTTTGCCGAATCTTTTCAGCAACCTGCTTTTCGAGTTTTCCGAGCTCCTCCTCCCGGAGGTGGATCTTGTTCCGGCGGTAGACCAGGTCCTTCTCCCGGCCCCTAACTTTCTTCTCCCTGGCAGCGATGGCACACTCTTGCTTATAGAGTTCCTGCCCTCGCACCCAGACCTTCTCCTCCTCGGCGCAATGCTCCTCCAATTTCTTGGCGCGTTCCTCGAGGCCCTTGTCAGCCAGAGCCACCTTTTCAGATAGCTCCTCCTCCCTCTTCAAGACGTCATCCCGCAGCTCTAGGAGTTTCTGCTCTTCGTCTTCGAGCTGCTTCTCCCTTTCCTCAAGTGCCTCCCGACGCTTGATGAGATTAGTGTTAATGGCTTCAAGCCTTTCTTGGCGATCATCAGCCGCACTATTAGCTTCCTTGGTCTGCTCATAAATGACCCGGGATTGAGCGTCGAGGGCACGAGTCAAGCTCTACCTATCATCCAATAATTTGCCCCAGTATTCCAGGCGGACCTTCTCCTGTTTGATCCACTCCTTGTCGTCTGCCAGCCTCAACTGCGCCAGCTTGGTCTCAAAGTAGAGCTGGTTACACCACCGCCTAAGGGTTTGGCGCTCCTCTTCAAGAGCTTTGCTGTCGTGGTAGAATGCCAGCTGGACTCGACGCAGACTGGAGCAAGCGTTGTCAATGGACAACGACAGGGGAATAGGGTCCGGACCTGCTGGGGTCTCCTCCGCTGGTTCCAGCAGGTTCTCGCTTACAAAAATTGGGTCCCACTCCACAAGAGTGGTCCCCTGAGCCTCCACGACACTAGGTCCGTCCTCCGGGATAGCCTCAGTCGCCACCGAGAAGGGTCCCGCTGAAGAAGTTCTGACCTCCGGGAGTGGTTCCGAAGGCCCTACCGCCAGGTCTTCATTTGCCTCCTCAGGCAAGGGGCCAGCGACTTCATTAGGGCACCTCACCTCCGCAGCAGGCACCTCCGCTGTCATCACTTCCGGAGCAGAAGCTACTTCCGGCTCTAGCCTGGGCTCCTCCTCCGCTGGTGTCTCAGGCGTTGGCACCTCGACCAACATAGGTTCGAGTGTTGATGCCTCCGCAACAACCGATTCGGGCGCCGGAAGGTCAACAACAACCGACCCTGAGGTCGGAGCTTCAACCTCAACCGGCTCAGGTGCCAGAAGATCTTCAACCGCAACTGGCTCTGCAGCCGGAGCTTCAGTGGCAACCGGCTCTGAGGCCAGAGCTTCGGAGGTAGTCGGCTCAACCGCCGGGACTTCCTCACCATTCGGCTTGCTCGCCGGGACTTCAATAACCTCCGACTCAACCGCCGGGGGCTTCGACAATTTCCGGCTCTGTGGCCAAAATCACTGCTTCCTCCGGCTCAAGAACCGAATCTTCCAACATCTCAGCATCAAGACCCGGGGCTTCAACCTCCGGGGCAGGTGCCGCTGGCGCATCTTTTCTCCCGCGGTCCGGCGCTACCACGGGAGTCTCGGGAGATGAGTCGAGGTCCATGACCACGACAGCTGGCGCCAGAGCTGCCGCAGCTTCATCCACCACTTGGCGCGGCACCGGGACAGGAGCAAAAGCCTCCGCCCTCACAGCTTTAGCTGCTGTGGTTGAGGGTGGAGCCTCACTCCTCTTCTTGAGAACGCTGCAGATGATGTATGAATAAACTTAATAAAAAAACAGCTACTACAACAAAACAACTGTCTGAGGTAAAGATTAAAAATTACCTCGGAAGGCTTCCACACCAGCTTGCACAAAATCTCTTCCCCGGGCGTTCTGGACTGACCATAGCCGCCGTCGGCGTGGTGGCTCCGGAAGGCCCCCGGAACTTGTTGCAGCCACGGGCATTTCTTTAGTCGAGGCCCCCCTCGACCGGGAAGGACCTCCGGACCCAGAGGCCTCAACTGGCCCTGGTGCTGGAGTCACATGCCTGGAGCTAGCACCCCGGGAAGACACTGCTGCAGGTACAGTCGCAGCAGTTGTAGAATACCTCCCCCTCCGGGGAGAAGGAGCTGCTGCAGAGGATGCAGGACTGACGGACCTTCCGTCAGCATGCTTCAACTTCCTCTTCCGGCTCGAGGGATCGGCCGCCGGCTCCTTGCCCTTGCCGACGACTTCAGTCCTTGGCTTCAGTGCAGGGTCGGAGCCACCTTCAGAAGCCCAGGGATCACCACCCTAGAGGTCGATCTTCTCTCGATGACACCAAGGTCGTCAAGCACCGGCATTGTCCGCCGGAGCTCCCTGCTGAACTCTACTTCCACGTTTAGAGGGAGGAAAGCTGCTGGCGGGGTCAAGTCATCACCTGCGACGTCGATGCCGTGCTGGAACTTCTTGAGATGAAACTCCAAGGTCGCCCCCTCCATGTTGGACTTCAGCCCGGTCTCGACCCGGTCGTCGTCCATCACACTGTTGAGGGCCCAAGCGAGTTTTTCTCTCCTCTTCAGCGGTGCCCACCTGTTGACCAGGAAATTGCAAAATACTGCCTAAGGAGTTACTCCTCCCTCCACACAATGGCGGATCCTGGTCAGAGCAGGGTTGAAGGCATCCGACAGCACCGGAGCTTCACTCCAGACTGTAGTGTCAATGTTGGGGAGGCCTTCGGGCAGCTCCAGCTTCTTATGCTCCTCCACCTAGATGACTATCCAGTCTTTCTTCCAATCGTCCCACTTTCCAGAGGGAAACGACCGGAGGTACTTGAATGGGCACTTCTTGTGCTTCACAAAGTAGTTGAAGCCAAGGTACTCATCACTCCTTCCGGTGGTATGGACAGTGAAGAAGGTCCAGAAAAGCTCAATGCAGGAGGGGGATTCCCACCCACCTTTCGCAGAAGTGGACGAAGACAGACACTAGAAGAATGGAGTGGGAGTCAAGGTGATACAGCTGCATACCATAGAAGTCTAGCAACATCAAGAAAAAGGAGGAAAAAGGTGGGATCAACCCCACCATGGCGTACGCAGAGAAGTACACCATCTCACCGGCGTGCTCCTTCTCGAACGGGAGCTCCCCACCGGCGCGGACCAGGTGGTTGAAGAAGTCCGAGGGGGGGGGGTGAATTGGGCTTTCTTCGAAAAATTCTAAGCAAAGAAACTTAATTTCTAAAGCCCAATTCCCAACACGACTAACTATGCATTCTAGTAGATAGAAACTTTGCGGAATATAAAATGCATAAAAGTAAGGGAAGGAGAAGGATGCAAACTCCCGACGAGACAAGGATTTATCCCGTGGTTCGGCAAGATCGTGAAGATCTTCCTACATCCACGTTGTGGCACCCACCAAAGGGTTTTGCCACACCCTAGTCATCGAGACGAGGGGTCTTCACCATTCCTCTCCGTTCGCCTCCTTGGCAAGGTGGAGCTCAAGCCTTGTACAACTTCGACCTTCCGGCTTCCACACACGCCTTGGCAAGCTCCGGAAGTCTTCTCACTATTACAACACCAAGGGCACACCATTGAGGCTCTCACACTATCCTAGAGAGTCCACTCACCCAGAATGGTGGTACACAAGCTCTCTCTCTAGCTAGTTCTAGCCTAAACCTTGGTGTAGAGATGATTGAAATGGTGTGGAAGTGATTGCTCTTGGTCTTGAACACTTGTGGATGTGTGGATTGCTTCTGGTGATCAAGACTTAACGAAAAGACAGGGTTAGGGGGTATTTATAGCCAGCCTCCCCGAAATAGCCGTTGGAAAAGTAGGCTGACAGAACTTTACTGTGAACACCAGATGATCCGATGTCTCCCCTTTAGTTATCATCGGTCTAATTAATTTGGCTGACGTCATTGTGTCAGATATGACCGTTGTTAGACCGATGTTTCTCTTGTCTTCCCATCGGATGATCCGGTGGCTCTTCCTCTAGAATTTGCTTAATCTTGATGCTTACTGGAGTGATTGACCAATGTGTGTAAGTCTGTACATCGGATGATCCGGTGCTTCACTTGGTCCGATTGTAATGCAAACTGTACTGATGGACCGATGCCACTGAGCCATTCACATCGGATGATCCGGTGAGTACATTGTTCTGAGGTCTTCTTCTTCAGTTGAACCAACTCGACCGATGTGTACTTTTCTAAAGTCATCGGTTGATCCGGTGAGTTGATTTTGTTTGCTTTGCGTTGTTTTGAATGAATCTTTTGTGTCTTGCTCAGATGACCTCTTAGACATTTGTTTTATAAGCCTCTCTGATGATCTTCAAGCATTGTATGTCGTCAACTTATGGTTGAGTGACTTAGACATGAGAGCTTTCACTTCTTTTCTTTATCTCATTGATTTGTTCTCAAAAGTTGATTGTATATGGGTCTCCAATGACATATTCATTTCATTTTATTGAGTGATTATGGGGACCTTGCATTCACAAATTCGTTAGTAAAGTTCAATGGTTGTCATTAATCACCGAAACCGTACTTCATGGGGGGCCTAGATGCTTTCAATCTCCCCCTTTTTGGTGATTGATGACAACACAATAATCAAAGCGCAATAGTAATGAATTTGATAGAATGAAACTTAAAGAATATGCAATGAATACAGGATGTCACACTTGAAGCTTAAGCATCAATTAACAACTCAAGTGTGAGAAATAAGTGATCAAAAACATAGATAAACACCAAATGAGCCCAATCGATTAATAACTCTCAATAAGAGTACTCAATGAACACCAAATGTAGCAAACACACTGAATTACAAGAATGATAAACAATAAACTCCAAAAAAAAACAAAAGATAACAGATAACTCAAAAGACGGACTCCCCCTGAGACTAAGACACTCCCCCTGAGACTAAGCTCTCCTCCCCTGACTCCTCTAACTCTTCTCCCCCTTTGGCATCAAGACACCAAAAAGGGATCCGAGTGCCTAAGGATCCTGAGCGCTGGGCGCGATGACGAATGACCGTCGGGAGTGCTTTCGCCGGAGCTGCTGCCTGGAGTAGCGGTGGCTGGAGTAGCGGTGGAGGGAGCTGCCGGAGCCGTAGGAGCCACCGTCGGTGCCTGCTGTGGAGGAGCTGCTGGAGCAGGGGCACTGACGACGAAAGCCGGCGTCTGCTGGAACAAGGTCGTGGCCGGCAGCGGGGAGTGGAGCGGAGCACCAGGAGCCAGAAGAGGAGACATGCTAAAGGCGGGTATCAACGTAGAAGGTACTGGGGCCACTGGAGCGGCAGCTGGAGCCAGGACTGGAGGTGGTGGAGCGACTCCTGGCAGCTGCGACGGGAGGGCAATCCCGGTCTGGGTGTAGAGGTTGGTGATCAACCCCAGGATGCCCATCATCGCCTGCTGCGTCTGCTGCCGCTGGTCGAGAGTGCGCTGGTGCATCTGGTCGATGAGCCCCGTCAGTCTGTCAGTGTCTTCACGCCTCTCATGGGCGATCTGACGCTGCATCTCCTGCTACTGCTGGAGCTCAAGGAGACGGGCAGCCTGCTCTGCTCGGGCCTGCTCGGCTGCCAGCCTGTCCAGACGCTGCTGCTCAACCATCTGCTGGAGGAGCGACGTCAGCTCTGACGGCTACGAGACCTGCGCCTTAGTGACGAGAGGTGGAGTAGGTGGTTGCACCGTAGAGCCTCCAGCCTCCGCGTCGTGCTGCCTGGGTGAGGGCGGAGGAGGGAAGTACTCCTCGACACTGTCGTCGGTGTCGCTCTCTGACCAGATATGCTGCAAGTCCCCCCCCCTGAGCCTCAGCCTCGGCAAGCCTCTCATCCTCCTTCTCTAAGTCAGACCAGCCCTCCTCAGAAAGGCGAGCCCTGACCTGACGCTCGACTGGACGGCCAAGGCGGCGGTCTCCAGGAGCTGGGGAACGGTAGCGTCCTAACCGTGTCACACTCTCGTCAGTGAGACGGTCGTGCACTGCGGACCCCTCGGGAACCATCATAGTGAGCAGGTAGCTGATCCAGTGTCCGTACACGAGCTGCCTCATCATGCCCACCCCGTTTGTGATCACATCCTCCATCTCGCATATGAGGACGTCCACGATGTCGAACTCCATCCCGTTTATGATGTAGAACAGGAGAGTCTGCTGCAAGCTGGTGAACCCCTCCAAGTAGCCAGACCTCGGTAGGAGCATGCGGCGCAAGGCGAGGTGCACTGTGCGCACAGCTGGAGTCAACAAGGCTGGTACTCTCGGCTGGTCAGGAGAGAAAGTGGGACCAAACAGGGAACTAATCTCCTCCAGCGGTGGTGCCACTCCTCCAGTGAGCGACCTCCTCGGCGGATCTTCCTGACCGTAGACCCTCTCATGCACGCAGGTGTCGTGCAAGTCCACTCCCAGCAGCTGTGCCAGAGTCTGTCTCGTCAAGTGGTAGTGCTAACCCATGAACATGAAGTCAATTGATATTCTGCCCTCAGAGACATAGAGGGTGGCGTAGGAGACGCGGACCAAATCTTCCACATAGGCACTCCGCTCATATGCCATCAGCTGCACCAAACCTCGGTACCTCTCAAAGTAAGGACGGATCTCCGTCCCTACTGCCAAAGCTAGCTGACCCCAATCCATATAGTTGTGTTGAAACATCTTGTGACCTCGACGCCTGTAGGTCTCATAGAGTGATGCCTGGGTGACAGTCCAGAAGCGACTATCCACCAGAGCCTCTCTGGGCTGCAGGAACCACTCCTCAAGCAACACACTCAACCTGAGCTTGCGAAGCTGCTTGGCCTTCATCTTTCGGTAGTCGGTCAACCGGACCCCTTCAGCGACATGGACAGTGGTGTCCATCTCGTAGATCGCTCGCTGGGCCTCCCTGTCCTCACGACGGTCGGCAGCCGTCGGTCTCGGATGTGGTGCTGCCGTGGTGTGACCCCCACGGGTCCGGGCTGAGCGCCGGCGGACGAGAGGCTCAACCGGCTCTTCCTCGGCCTCGGAGTCATCAATCACAGGAGGCTGCCTCGGACGAGCCTCGCGGATTCTCAGCGACCCTCCTTGGCCACGCTCACGCTCCTCGGCGGCGCGAGCGGCCATCAAGGCCTTCTTCTCCTCCTTCGACAACTTTTGCTTCTTCGCGGCCGGCTCCGCGATAGCCTTCCCCTTGTTCTTCTTGTCGCAAGCCATTGCGATCGCTCGATTGAAGGGAGTCGACGACGGGACGTGGAGATCAACGGGGTTGCGAAACCCTAGCGGCGATGGATTGCACCGCGATGGCAATCGCGAGGGGCGGCGGCGTCGCTGTGGTGATGGGGAAGAGCGGTGACGACACTAGGATGCGGCAGCGAGTGGTGGAGGCGGCGACTGGTGGAGCGGTGACGGGAGGCGGCGACGCTTGGAGGCGGCGGCGCTTGGAGGTGAGGCGCTTGGAGGTGAGGCGGCGGCTAGCAGCGGTGGAGGTGAGCCGGTGGCTAGCGGCGGCGGGAGGCGACGGTTGAGGATCGGTGGCGGAGGAAAGTGATGGCCGAGTGACGGGATCAGGAGAGAGAGGAAGGAGGCGTACGACCGATTTAAATAGTGGGTCCCAAACCCTAGCCGTATTTTTAACACCGGATGGGCCGATGTTAGATGGGATATACATCGGTCGAACGCCACAGTAAGGATATTCAAAATGTTGCTGTTGACATTGGATAGACCGACGTTTAGGGTTTTGATCATCGGTCGAATGGCACAGTAAGGGTATTCAAAAGAGGAATGTTGACACCGGATGGTCCGACGATGGAGGAGGTAGCATCGGTTGAATTGACCACAACTCCAGAATTGTGAACACCGGATGGACCAATGTTTTTCAGGATGAAGACGTCGGTTGAATAGGGATTCTGACTGAACTGGCCCTTGGAGGTTGAACACCTATTGATCCGATGAGGGTTTGACCTAGGCATCGGATAATCCGATGACTATAGAACAATAACATCCCATATATGTCCTTCGACCAAACAAACAAGCAAAGAGAAACACATGTCTTAGGACCTTTTGGGCAACCCCTTACCCCTCAAAAATGCTAATATGCCAATAACTTGGCTAGGCCTTAAGGCAAATGGAACATCGAGAAAAAAATAGGAGGAAATCGTCCAAATAAAATGTAAGGCCTATGCTTTGTGAGGTAGAGTATGAAGACTTCTATCTCTTTAGAGCATGTTCCTCTAGGCATTAACGCACCTAACATGTTGTTCTTTCCACCTTATATGAGTTGAGATATTGCATTTCAAACAAGTCTCTTTCTCATGAGGTGGGTTCCCCTTTGTGACAATCTACCGTATGCAATGCCAAACATTTTATAATGCAAGAAATAGTAAGTCTATATGGCAGACATCATGCAAGACATAAAGTAAATCTATCTTGCCAAGTTTGAACCTTTCAAAGGCTTCTTCAAGGAGAGCTACTCTCCAAGCCTTGGGAAAACCCAAAAGAACCACCATCCCAAGCTAACCCTAGCTCACCCCTATGCTTTGAGAGTTAGGCAAGACCTATATGATGTGCATTCTTACATGATCATGGCAACTTACATGACGTTGGATGCATCTAGCACATTTAATTCACTCCTTAGCCTAGAAAAAGTTTTCTCATCAAGTGGTTTAGTGAAGATATCCGCCAATTGTTCTTCGGACCTAACACCTCTCAAAGAGATGTCTCCCTTAGCTTCATGGTCCCTTAAGAAATGATGGCGAATATCAATGTGCTTAGTGCGGGAGTGTTGAACGGGGTTTTTAGCTATCTTAACTGCACTTTCATTGTCACAAAGGAGAGGCACACAACCAAGTTTAATACCAAAGTCCAAAAGGGTTTGCTTCATATAAAGAATTTGGGTACAACATGCACCGGCCGCAATGTATTCCGCTTCCGCCGTGGACAAGGCGACGGAATTTTGCTTCTTGCTTGACCAAGAAACTAGGGAACACCCAAGCAAGTGGCACCCACCGGAGGTACTCTTGCGATCCACGCGGCATCCGACAAAGTCCGAATCCGAGTATCCCACAAGATGGAATTTTGCACCTTTAGGGTACCACAAGCCCACACCAGGGGTATGCTTAAGATACCTAAGTATCCTAAAGACCGCCTTCCTATGCAATTCTTTAGGTGCCGCTTGAAAGCGAGCACACAAGCATACACTAAACATGATGTCGGGCCCAGATGCGGTAAGGTAAAGCAATGAACCAATCATAGAATGGTAGTTAGATTGATCAATAGGTTTACTGTCCTTATCCGCGTCGAGATGACAATTGGTTGCCATTGGAGTGCTTCTTGAGCTACAATCTCCCATCTCAAATTTATTCAAGAGGTCCTTGGTGTACTTCTCTTGATAGACGAAGGTCCCCTCTTGAAGTTGCTTGATTTGAAATCCAAGGAAGAAGTTGAGCTCTCCAATCATTGACATCTCGAATTCCCTAGACATCATTTTGCCAAACTCATGGCTAAAAGCTTCGTTAGTTGAACCAAAAATAATATCATCAACATAAATTTGACAAATGAACAAATCTCCATTGATGTCCTTGGTGAAGAGTGTAGTGTCCACCCTCCCGATCTTGAATCCTTGCATGATGAGGAAATCCCGTAGTCGTTCATACCACGCCCTAGGTGCTTGCTTGAGCCCGTAGAGCGCCTTGTGCAACCTATACACATGATTAGGATTCCTCGGATCTTCAAACCCGAGAGGTTGTTCAACATAAACAAGCTCGTTAATGTAACCATTAAGAAAGGCACTTTTCACATCCATTTGATAAAGTCTAATACTATGATGTGATGCAAAGGCAAGAAGTATATGGATGGCTTCTAGCCGGGCGACCGGGGCAAATGTCTCCCCAAAATCTAGTCCTTCAACTTGCGAGAACCCTTTGGACACAAGTCTTGCCTTGTTGCGGACCACAACGCCATTCTCGTCTTGTTTGTTGCGGTACACCCACTTTGTTCTGATGACGTTCTTGTCCTTGGGTCGCTCCTCCAACACCCAAACTTCATTGCGGATGAAGTTGTTGAGTTCTTCTTGCATGGCCATCACCCAATTTGGGTCTTGGAGTGCTTCCTCAATATGAGTGGGTTCTACACATGAAACAAACGAGTAGTGCTCATAAAATGAAGCGAAATGGCGAGAACGTGTACTTACACCCCTTGACAGACTTCCAATGATTTGGTCCATTGGATGCGCCTTGGAGATGCGTCCATGCCTCATAAGTGGTTGTGAAGCACTTGGCGAAGGTGATGCGTGTTGCTCCTCTTGTGGTTGGACTTGATCATGGACTTCTTCTTCCTCTTGATGTTGTTGTGCTTGTGAGTCTTGAGTTGGCAATGGATCATCCTTCTCTTCTTCGTCAACTTGAGGCGCCATAGAGGTGTTGTTGTTGGAACTTGAGGCTCCCCCTTGATCATGGCTCTCCTCAACTTCGGGCTTGATGTCTCCAATGGTCATGTTCTTCATGGCTTCTCGTAGAGGCTCATCATCTATTTCATCATGACCAAAACTCTCCTCTTGGGAGCCATTAGATTCATCAAACTCAACATCACAACTTTCTTCAACTAAACTGGAGGTTTGGTTGAATACTCGATATGCTTTTGAGTTTGATGCATAACCAAGAAATATACCAACATCACATCTTCTTTCAAACTTACCAAGCCTTTTCTTGCGGTAGATGTAGCACTTGCATCCAAAGACTCGAAAGTAGGAGATGTTGGGCTTTCTCCCAATGAGAAGCTCGTACGGGGTCTTTTGAAGTAGTCGATGGAGATAGACCCTATTTGCGACATGGCACGCCGTGTTGATTGCTTCAGCCCAAAACTTCTCCGACGTGCCGTAGTCATCAAGCATTGCTCTTGCAAGAGTGATGAGTGTCTTGTTCTTCCTTTCAACGACACCATTTTGTTGAGGGGTGTATGTGGCCGAAAACTCATGTTTTACTCCTTCACGGTCACACCACTCCCCAATGTTGTAGTTCTTGAATTCGGTGCCGTTGTCACTCCGGACCTTGATGATGGGAAGTTGAAATTCCCTTTGGGCGCGGTTGGCGAAGGTCTTGAACACTTCCTGAGTCTCACTCTTGTCACCTAGAAATAGGATCCAAGCATAGCGAGAATAGTCATCAACAATAACGAGACAATAGAGGTTACCGTCAAGGCTTTGATATGTGGACGGTCCGAAGAGGTCCATGTGGAGTAGTTCAAGTGGCTTGGAGGTTGACACCATTGTCTTCATTGGGTGGTGAGAAGCAACTTGCTTCCCGACTTGACAGGCGCTACAAAGCTTGTTCTTCTCAAATGTGACATCCTTCACGCCGGTCACCATCCCAAGCTTGAATGACTTCTTGAGTTTGCGCATTCCAATGTGCGCTATGCGTCGGTGCCATATCCATCCCAAGCTTGTCTTAGTGAAAAGACAAGTGGTCAAGCTAGCATTCTTGTTGGTGAAGTCCACTAGGTAGAGATGTCCATGCCGAAATCCTTTGAAGACTATGTCTTGGCTAGTTTCACTACTCACAACAACATCATTTTTGCTAAATGTGCACGTTAGTCCAAGATCACATAGTTGTGCAATAGAAAGTAAATTGAAACTAAGTGACTTAACATACAAAACATTAGAAATAGACAAGTCATTTGAGATAGCAATTTTACCTAACCCAATTACCTTTCCCTTAGAGTTATCACCAAAGGTGACTTGTTCATGATTGCCGGGGTTTTCTATGGTGGTGAACATACCATCATTGCCGGTCATATGTTGAGTGCACCCGCTATCGAGTACCCAATGCTTTCTTCCGGCTTTGTAGTTCACCTACACACATGAATTCAATTTTTGACTTTAGGCACCCAAGCCAACTTAGGTCCTTGTATGTGTGATACAAGTGTTTTTGGGACCCAAAGTTGCCTGGGGAGCTTCCCCTTCATGCCCTTCATGTCTTTGCCAATGAATCTAGCCTTCACCTTGCCACCTACTTTACTTAAGAGATAATAATGATCATTGAAAGTAGATTTATAGTTAGTAGGCAATTTAGGGAAGGTCGGTTAGGAAGAGGACACTCCCTTGTGTGGTGACCGGTGACCTCACAATGTTGGCAATAAGATCCAACTTCCTTGATGAAGCTTGTTCTTAGCTCCGGTGAGGGCACCTTTCCTTTGTTAGGCACCGGAAAGGATCCAAGTCCTCTCTTGTTGAAGGCCTTTGCTTGTTGGAAGAGAATTTCCTTGTGCTTGACTTCTCCTTTTGAAAGTCTAGTCACACTAGTGCGAAGACTCTCAATTTCTTCCAACAAGTCCTTCTCCCTAGCATTAGCTTTCAAAGGCAAAGACTTGTGCAAAGCATTAGTGGCATGAGAAGTAATGGATATCTTATCATTAAGAGTTTGCTTCTTCATATTTTTCAACTCTTGATCAAGCATGTCATGAGCAAGGTTAAGTGTTTGATGTTCTTGTATTAACTTGTTGTGTTCTTCCAAGAGTGTTTGGTGTGCTAAGTCAAGTTCATGATTATCTATCTTGATTTTAGTCTTTTCTTCCTCAATTTGCTTGACATGGGGTTTGAGCGTGTCATGCTCTTTGAGTATGCTTTCGTACTTGTCAAGCAAATCAAGGTTAGCACTCTCAAGTTTAGCACGAGTTTCTTCAAGCACTTTAACCTTACTCTTTTTCCTCTTAATGATAGCATGATATTCATTTATCAAAGATGTTAAATCATCGGGGGAAAGCTCATCATCGCTAGAGTCGTCACATACCTTGGTGTTACCTTTTGCCATGAGGCACATGGGCGGTGGATGAAGAGGTGCATCATCATTGTTGGCGATGGCGAGGCCGGCCAAGCTTTCTTCTTCCTCTTCACTCTCTTCATCACTTGTTTCTTTGTCGGTTACCCATTCATTTGCCTCACACATGAACACCTTTTGTGGGCCATTTCTCTTCTTTGGGAAGAGCTTTGCCTTCTTGCTCTTGTCATGTTTCTTCTTCCCAAAGGATCTTGGCTTTGGTTTGGCTTCTTCTTCATCATCATCGCTTCCTTCAAGCTTGCGATGCTTGCCTTTGTAGTTCTCTCTTCGTTTGTCCGGTCTTGGACAATCATAGGAGATGTGGCCTTGATCACCACAATTGTAGCATGTCTTGTGATCATATCTCCTTGGTAGGAATGCTCTCTTCTTGGGATCAAATGTGTATCCCTTCTTAGTGATCTTGGAGTTCAAGCGTGAGAACTTCCTCATCATCAATGCAAGCTCCTCATCATCATCTTCACTTGATGCTTGTTCTTCTTCACTTGAGCTAGGCTCAACCACCTTCTTCTTCTTGTGGCTTGTTTTCTTGGTGGAGGCCTTTAGAGCAATTGTCTTTGATGATGATTGCTCCATCATCCCAAGTACACTCATCTCATGAGCGTGTATTTCTCCAATGAGCTCTGAAACTTCAATGTGGTCAAGTGACTCTTTTTGGAGCATGGAGTTGATGATGTTGTACTTTGGCTTGGGGAGGAGCGTGAGGATCTTGCGGTTGATGAGTCCCTTGCCAAGACAAGCAATGTCAAGAGCATTGATTTCTTCAATAAGCACATTCAAGCGAGAGAACATTTCATTGACATTTTCATGAGGAAGCATTTTAAATTCATCATATTTGGATTTAAGCATGTGATATTTTAATTCCTTGACACGAGAAGAGCCCTCATGAATTTCTATCAAGCAAGCCCAAATTTCACAAGCCTTTTCCTTGCTAGCAATCCTAGAAAACACATCTTGACTAATACATTCATAGATTGCATTCCTAGCTTTAGCATCTCATTTAAGTTGATCACCAACATAATTATGTTCTCCAAACCCCGCGTGGGTCGCTTCCCAAACTTCGGGAGAAATAGCCTCTAGATAAGCGCGCATGCGTGCTTTCCAATAGGCAAAGTTCTTGCCCTCGAAGATAGGAACCGAACCCCCAACCTTGGCCATTTTAGCTCTCTAGCGGTGAAGCTAGAATGATCCTATGAGCAACCTTGCTCTGATACCAATTGTAAGGACCGAATGCCCAAGATGGGGGGTGAATTGGGCTTTCTTCGAAAAATTCTAAGCAAATAAACTTAATTTCTAAAGCCCAATTCCCAACGCGACCTATGCATTCTAGTAGATAGAAACTTTGCAGAATATAAAATGCATAAAAGTAAGGGAAGGAGAAGGATGCAAACTCCCGAGGAGACAAGGATTTATCCCGTGGTTCGGCAAGATCGTGAAGATATTCCTACATCCACGTTGTGGCACCCACCAAAGGGTTTTGCCACACCCAAGTCACCGAGATGCGGGGTCTTCACTATTCCTCTCCGTTCGCCTCCTTGGCAAGGTGGAGCTCAAGCCTTGTACAACTTCGACCTTCCGGGCTTCCACACACGCCTTGGCAAGCTCTAGAAGTCTTCTCACTGTTACAACACCAAGGGCACACCCTTGAGGCTCTCACACTATCCTAGAGAGTCCACTCACCCAGAATGGTGGCACACAAGCTCTCTCTCTAGCTAGTTCTAGCCTAAACCTTGGTGTAGAGATGATCGAAATGGTGTGGAAGTGATTGCTCTTGGTCTTGAACACTTGTGGATGTGTGGATAGCTTCTGGTGATCAAGACTTAACGAAAAGACAGGGTTAGGGGATATTTATAGCCAACCTCCCCGAAATAGCCGTTGGAAAAGTAGGCTGACAGAACTTTACTGTGAACACCGGATGATCCGATGTCTCCCCTTTAGTTATCATCGGTCTAATTAATTTGGCTGACGTCATTGTGTCAGATATGACCGTTGTTAGACCGATGTTTCTCTTGTCTTCTCATCGGATGATCCGGTGGCTCTTCCTCTAGAATTTGCTTAATCTTGATGCTTACTGGAGTGATTGACCGATGTGTGTAAGTCTGTACATCGGATGATACGGTGCTTCACTTGGTCCAATTGTAATGCAAACTGTACTGATGGACCGATGCCACTAAGCCATTCACATCGAATGATTCGGTGAGTACATTGTTCTGAGGTCTTCTTCTTCAGTTGAACCAACTCGACCGATGTGTACTTTTCTGAAGTCATCGGTTGATCCAGTGAGTTGATTTTGTTTGTTTCGAGTTGTTTTGAGTGAATCTTTTGTGTCTTGCTCAGATGACCTCTTAGACATTTGTTTCATAAGCCTCTCTAATGATCTTCAAGCATTGTATGTCGTCAACTTATGGTTGAGTGACTTAGACATGAGAGCTTTCACTTCTTGTCTTTATCTCATTGATTTGTTCTCAAAAGTTGATTGTATATGGGTCTCCAATGACATATTTATTTCATTTTATTGAGTGATTATGGGGACCTTGCATTCACAAATTCATTAGTAAAGTTCAATGGTTGTCATTAATCACCAAAACCGTACTTCATGGGGGGCCTAGATGCTTTCAACCACCCCATGAGGGCCCGTACCTTCTTCAGGTCACCTTCGGTCTTCAAGCGGCTCTTGCGGAGACCCAACTCCATTGCAGCACAGCGAGGCAAGGAAGGGAAAGCAAGCACAAGTTTGGGAGTTCAAGCGCAAGTTCAGATGAGAGGCGTAAAGAACCCTAGATGGTGCACGCTTTCCTTCTTAAGTAAGCCCCCGCAACGCTTGGATGGAAATTGCAAGGAAGCCGAAGATACTATTCAAAAAATTCACCTTGCCGATGACAAGAGGGTCCGGGACCACCCCGACGATCAAGTCGAGGTTCTTACCCAGGCGAACGGTTGTCATCATGAGAGGCGGGAAGCCCGAAGGCGGTGGCCTGACAAGGCGTGCGGAACCGATACGATTTTCGTATCGGGAACCGGTGACCTTCAATTGCGTGAGATACGCACGCCAAAGATATCATTTGCCGCACTTGGGATATGCCACGCGGCGAGGATTTAACTCCAAAACTATCGCCAACGGCACATCTGAAGACCTTTGAAGACTCGACTAAAACTATCGCCTGCGGAATGACTTCACCCAAGGGGCCTTCCCCAGAGGTGGGCCCAGGGGGCCACTGTCGGTACCCTGGGCACCGTATACCCCTTGAGTTTGCAAAGATCTCAAGGGAATGTCATCTACTTGATTTGAATACCTTTGGAGGCCCACATGTCAGACATAACTGGACCCGCTTCTCCAATATAGTTAGTCTCAGGGTCGCCACGTGTACCATCAAACCGGAGCTACCGCCCACAAGGGGGAAGCTCCGGGCTATGTACCGTAACGGCACCCCCGGACCTAACCCCAAACCGAGGGAAGCTCCGGAACTGACACGTGTCTGGTGGCACCGGACCTATCTGTTCTCCACAGTATGCTCTAGAGCTGCCACGTGTCCAACTGTCGGATCTTCAGCCTCAAACCTCCGGAAGACTCCACAATGGCTCCGGATCTTCAAAGGGGAATCAAGGACTTCAAGACCCGATTAAGTGCCATTAATACTATGTTAATGACACACGATCGGACGACCTTAATTACCAGTAACGGTGCTGTCAAAGCCCGTAACTCGGTCATTAAGGGGAATTAAGCGCATCAAATGTGTATTAATATTAGTAACCGTCGGGGCCACATGTCGGGCCAGGCCAACTTGTAACGGCCTGTCCTTATACTATAAAAGGACAGGCCGACGATACATAGAGACTGATCAGACCGGCTCTGATCTGATTTTGTCTAATTGGCTCCCAAGCGCACTCAACTCACCTGAGTTGAGTTCATACATCCAATACAACACCAACACATCCCCGTGGAGTAGGGTATTACGCTCAGGCGGCCCGAACCACGTAAACCTTTGTGTCCCCTGTGTCATTTTACATTTCACCTTCTTGAATCTCCGCGCGCCCACACCGAACTTCAAACTCCGCAAACACTTTAGTAGTGTCGGGAGATCCGCCGGATCAAAACCATCGACAGCGTTCTTGAGGTTTACTAGGCGGCGCCTAGCTCCGGACCTATAACTGATCAAGCAAGAGACTGATAGCAGCAGCAGCAACTAGCAAGCTCACATTACACCAACAACCCAAGGCATTCTTGTATCATAGAGATCGGCAGCATATGCTCAGACTCCATCGCCACACCTAGTGCTACCTAGATATGGGCGTGAGGATGCTCCTGGCATCACAAATGAGTTGGCCAGTAACTTGTTTGGCTTCAGGGCTAAATATAGCATAACTTTGGCAGCACAGATTAGCTACAATTGCTCAAATGAAGCTGATGGAGCTACAAGTGCAGACATCTTTGGTAGCACAAATTAGCTACAATTGCTCAAATGAAGCTAACTTAGAGAACTAAAAGCAAACTTAGCCAAACTTAGTCTAGCATAGCTAACTCTAAGCAAAAGTAGCCAAATATAGCTAAATATAGCATAACTTAGTCAAAATTAGTCAAGTATAACTATATCTAATGTAACTTAGCCAAAATTAGCCAAATTTTCTCAACTTAACCAAATATAGCTAAATCTTGCCCCTGATAGAGAATTATGTGGCATATGCAAGCCCGATGACAGAAATAGGGAATATACTGCTGTTACTAACCACCAATTTCACAGTTTGTAAGACCTATGTGTGCTAAATACATTGGCTTGTAGTGAATACACTTGATTTGACGATAAAAGTTTTGAATATCACAAAAACACCTTTTTATTAAGGTCTGACTAGTTTTGGTTAGCTTTGGCAAGGCCCGGTGCTTGATCGCAATGTTCTGGCTTTTAATGTGAAATTTTTCGAACTTGCTTTACACTGATGGAAAGTTTGCTTAGTATTCTTTTACTAAGTTTTTGGTGCGTTTTGGTTGATATGAATAATATCGTGTTATTGTGGTTTTGCAACATGCTTATGTGAGGTGCTCACATAAGGTGTTGTGTTCGGAACTAACTTGAGTCAAGTCGAGAACTTGGGCTCGTATGGATTGATTGTTTATTCATGTGCAGGTGTTGCTTGAGTTCAAGACATGGCTAGTGATGGGATCCATTGGACTAGTCTTAGGAAGGAGATGAGGTTCCAACAACCAAATTCAGGAGGAATTGTGGTTGAGCTGATCAGGAGGTTACGCATCATGATTGAAACAAGAACAATGCATGTGAAGGTATCGTGGATGTTGTTGGAAGAAGTTTGCACGTGTGCAAGGAACACATGAACATGGCTGCATGGTTCCGAGGCATGATGAAGAGATGTGGACGTAAAGAATTGGTCGGAAAGGTCCAACCGACTAGGTTATGGACTCAGGCTGCGGCTGAGTCGGGTTTGACTCAAATATGGAAAGATTTGAGTTGGTTATGATAGGATTTCGTGTGGTAACGAATTTGAGTTGTTTAGGAATGTGGTATATGTTCCTAAGGTGTTTGGAAGTCTTAAGATTGCTTCTATCTGTGTATAGAAGAATCCTAAGCAGTTATGTAAAGTTACGATTCGTGAACAGAGTAGGATTAAGTTCCTTATTTGAGTTGAGTTGGCTTTCGAGCTGGTTATATAAGCAAGGGAGCCCATAGATCGTGGTGCACGACTTTGGGGCTGTTTCTCTTGTGTTATATTGAATAAAATTCGTAGTTTGAAGGAACTTTTGTGCCTTGTTCGTCCAACTTGTTCCAGACAAGTTTTACTCGTCGAGTTTCTGGACAACACTACTGTTCGTTGGTGGTTTTATCATAACTCAAGTTTTACAGATCCAATTGACGTGATTCTTTTTGGGTTGTCTTCACAACTTGATTATCTATCATCTGTCAAAATTTCACGGTCATTGTATTTGTGGTCTATGATCTACACGAGTTTCTTTGCAGCGTTCCAGAACTGTTTTTCTCGGGTAGGGCAGATTGACCTTTGTTTGATCTTTCGATCATAACTTGAGTTTTTCTCGACGGATTTGAGTGATTCTTGTTGGGTTGTCTTCGTGACATGATTCTCTATGATATCTATCACTTTTGTCATGGTGAAACATGTTTAGATTAGTCTTACACACGATTTATTTAACAGATCATTTTTCTGCCGAAGGGGTTGGGGTTTAATTGTTTCCGCTCCGTAAGATTTTTAAATCTACCATTCACCCCCCTCTGGTAGCTTTTCACGTGCTCTTCGATCCTACAATTGGTATCAGAGCCACAGTGCTCTAATCTTTGTGATTTGCGTGTGTTTTTGACTAATCATCATGGAGAAGTACTCTGCCAAACCTTGTGTGTTCGCTGGTATTGATTTTCAGGTTTGGAAGGCACGCATGGAGGCTTTCATCCAGGCACAAGGCTTTGCAATATGGGAGAAGGTATACAAGCCTTACGAAGTGCCATCAAACGATCAAGTTACAGCTACAAATCTAAGAGATGTCGACAACAACAACAAGGCTCGGAACTTGATCATACAAGGATTAACACAAAGCGACTTCGACCGTGTTGCACACCTTCGATCTGCATACGATGTGTGGAAAGCACTTTGTGACTACCACGAAGGATCCAACATGATCAAAGAGGTAAGGCAAGACATGTTCAAGAAAGAATACATGCGCTTTGAGATGCAACCCGGTGAGTCTATTGATGACCTTTTTGCTTGCTTTAATAAGATTCTCAGCAACTTACGTAGTGTCAATGTTAACTTTTCAGATGTTGAAAATGCTAGGCAATTGCTAAGTGCATTAGATATGTCAATTTGGGAGATGAAAGTCACATCTATTCGTGAATCTACTGTCATGAGTTCACTTACTTTAGATGTGCTATATTCCAAGTTAAAAACTCATGAAATTGACATAATCTCACGTAAGAACCCTAACAAGTCTATTGCTTTTGTTTCTCAACGTGGCATGTCTAGTTCCGGTCAAACATCATCTTGTGGTACACTTGCTTTGCTGTCCTCTCTAACCCTTGAACAGATTGAGGAGTTTCCAGAGGAGGAGTTAGCGCTCATCTCTACCCGGTTCTCAAAAGCATTGCAAAATGTGAGAGCTAGAAGGAGAGGAAGCTCCGGACCTCAACGATGCTTTGAATGTGGTAAGATAGGACATTTTCATTCAGATTGCCCTAACCTTTCAGGTCCTACTTCCCAGGATGAAAAGAAAACAAGAATGAAGCACTCCTCTGCAAAATATACAAAGAAAAAGAAGGGTTTTACAGGACGTCAATTGGTGAGCAGTTTTATCTCAGCACTCCAGGAACTTGGCTCAAGCGACGTGGACATTGGAAGTGATGAAGATGAAGATGATTTGGCAAACTTGTGATTCATGGCAGGCAAGTCAAGATCAAGTATGGAGGAGGCAGAACACAACAGCGACAATGAAGAGGTATGTCCTACTTGCGAAGAAATGTGTGATGCTATTTCTCGTGCCACTATTATTGTTAAGAAAAAGGACAAAAAACTTAGGGACAATGCTGTTAAAATTGAGTCACTAGAATCTGAAATTAATCGTTTTAAATCCTTGATTCCTAGTGATGATTCTTGTTCCTCATGTGACTTAATATATGAACAATTGTCCTCCCTAAGAATTGCACATACCTCCACACTTTATAAACTTGAACTTGAAATTGAAAAGAACAAAAAGCTTGCTGCACTTAATATTGGAAACTTAAAAGATGCTTCTTGTTCTACAATTATTTGCATTGTTCTAGTTGTGATGATCTTGATAAGAAACTGCAAGATGCTATGAATGAAATCTCTATATTGAACAATGCTTTACGTTGTCATGCAGTTAAATATTGTTCCAATTGCAAATTAAAAGGAAAAACTTCATGTGAAAATTGCCTTGATCTGTCCAATAAACTTGATAACATGCATAAGACATTTGATCGGTTTTGTAATGGGAATAAGAACCTAAACTTGCTGTTGAATTCATCCAAGTCTTGCAATGATAAAACTGGTTTAGGTTTTGATTCTCATGCTCATGCTAAGGCACATCCACCTAAAATTGTAAAGTTATTAGGAAGTGGTTTGATTCAAACAGTTCCTAAACAAAAAGAAGTGGTTTTCAAATCTGCAGGAGTATTGTCTCATTCAGTTTCAAGTAAAAATGTTGTTTGCTCATCTAGACATGAACACAAAGTTAAATTTCATTGTACCTACTGTGGTAGAGATGGTCATATCATAGATTTTTTTTATAGACTAGCTAAACAACAGAAAAGGGAAAGAATGGTTGCTAGATCTCATAACTTTAATGCAAAAGTTGCTGCACATATTGAACCGAATGTACAACCTGCTGTTTTGAGTCAAAAACATTCAAACTTTACCTCCGGACCTTCTGTTTTTGCCTCCGGAGCTACTGATTTTTTTGCTACACAAGTAACACCTTATAGGTCAGTAGTTAAGAATAAAAAATCTCAAACTTTGACTCATAAACCTGCTGTTTTGTCTCAGCTTTCCCGTGTTTTTCCTGTTGCACGTCGTGTGACTCAGTACTGGATTCCTAAATGCCTTTTGACTAACCCCAGTATTGAGTCATCGACGTATTGTGCTTCTATGTAGGTTACACGTTTGAGGAAGGAGAACATTTGGATTGTGGATTCAGGTTGCTCACGCCACATGACCGGTAACAAAGATTGGTTCTCCTCCCTCTCTTTTGTGTCATGTGTAGAGAATGTTACTTTTGCCGATAATTCTTCAACTCCTATAATTGCTAAGGGTTCGGTTAGATTAAATGATCAATACACTTTGAAGGATGTGGCACTTGTCAAAAAATTGAAATACAACTTGATTTCTGTTTCACAATTGCTAGATGAAAATCTGGAAATTATTTTCAATAAAAACTGTTGCAAAGTTGTAAGTTCAAATAGTGAGCTTATTTTTAATATGTCTCAGTTTGGAAGAGTTTTTAAAGCTGATTTTGATATGTATTCCTCTAAGCATAGGTGTCTAGTTTCTAATGATTCAAAGGACCTATATTTTTGGCATCGTAGACTTGGTCACATAGGCTTTGATCACCTAACGCGTGTTAGTGCTCTTGATCGCATATGTGGGCTGCCTAAGCTTAAAGGGGACAAAGAAATTGTGTGCTCTTCTTGTAGACATGCTAAGATGGTTGCAGGTTCACATACTCCTCTCACAATGATCATGACAATTGAACCATGTCAACTTTTGCATCTTGACACCGTAGGACCTTCACGTGTTCAATCCTTCGGAGGTAAATGGTATGTACTTGTGATTGTTGATGATTATTCTAGATACTCTTGGGTTTACTTTATGGCGTATAAGAATGAAGTTTTTAGTCACTTTAGAACTTTATTCCTTAGATTATCAATTGATTACCCAGGATCTTTAAAAGTAATTAGAAGTGATAATGGAACTGAATTTAAAAATCAATCCTTTGATCACTTTTGTGCTGAAATAAGAATAGATCATCAATTTTCTTCACCTTATGTACCTCAACAAAACGGTGTTGTAGAAAGGAAGAACAGAACCTTAGTTGAGATGGCTAGGACTATGTTTGATGAATATCAAACTCCTAGGAAATTTTGGGCTGATGCGTTAGCAACCGCTTGTTATGTCTTAAATCGTGTTTTTTTGCATGCTAAGCTAGGTAAAACACCATATGAGCTCCAGTTTGGACATAGGCCTAGTGTTACACACTTTCGGGTCTTTGGTTGCAAATGCTTTGTTAAGAAACATGGTAATATTGATAAATTTGAACCTAGATCCATTGATGGCATGTTTCTTGGTTATCCATCTCATACTAGAGGCTACTGTGTGCTTTTACTTGAGACTAACAAAATTGTGGAGACTTGTGAAGTGTCTTTTGATGAAGCTAGCCCAGGTACTAGCTCAAACATTGCAGTTCCAAATCCATATCCGCAAGGGGGGGGGCATTTTCGTTGAAGATGAGGAAGAATTGGAGCTGCTGCCCGAAAATTCAGCAGCTAAAGACTTTGGTTCAGCTCCGGATGTTAATTCTCAACCAGCACTGACAACCATCAATGCTGATTCAAATCATCCTCAAGTCACAAGCTCATCGATTTGTGATGAACATGAAGAAGAAGAAGCTTGTGAGACATCTGTTCCCCTACGGTTTTACAAAGATCATCCCCCACAACAATGATTGGAAGCTTGCACGAACGAGTCACACGGTCCAGGTTTTGCGATACAAACTCTTATGCTCATTCTGCTTTTGTTGCTTCTTTTGAACCCAAAGATATATCACACGCACTCACTAATGAATCTTGGATTATTGCCATGCAAGAAGAGTTAGAAAATTTTGAAAGAAATAATGTTTGGAAACTTGTACCTCCACCTCAAGGTCACACTTTAATTGGAACTAAATGGGTATTTAAAAATAAACAAAGTGAGGATGGGGTTGTGGTTAGGAATAAGGCTAGGTTGGTTGCTCAAGGTTTCAATCAAGTTGAAGGTCTAGATTTTGATGAAACTTTTGCTCCTGTTGCTAGATTAGAAGCCATAAGAATTTTGTTAGCTTTTGCTGCATCTATTGGTTTTAAGCTATATCAAATGGATGTTAAAAGTGCTTTTCTTAATGGCTACGTAGATGAGGAGGTTTATGTGAAACAACCACCGGGTTTTGAAAATCCAGATTTTCCTAATCATGTTTACAAACTGTCCAAAGCCTTGTACGGTCTCAAACAAGCCCCTAGAGCATGGTATGATAGGTTAAAAACATTCTTACTTGAAAAAGGGTTTACCATGGGCAAGGTTGATAAAACTCTTTTTGTGCTTAAGCATGGCAATGACTCATTATTCGTTCAATTGTATGTGGATGATATTATCTTTGGTTGTGCTTCTCATGATCTTGTGTCCAAGTTTTCAGCAATGATGAGTTCCGAATTTGAAATGAGTATGATGGGTGAACTCACTTACTTTTTGGGGTTGCAGATCAAGCAAACAAAGGAGGGTACCTTTGTGCATCAAACGCAGTATACAAAAGATCTCCTAAGGCGCTTCAACATGGACAAAAGCAAGCCTCTTCGGACACCAATGGGAACAGCAACGACACTTAGACTTGATGAAGATGGTGAACCCGTGGATCAAAAATAATATAGAAGCATGATCGGATCACTTTTGTACCTCACAGCATCAAGACCAGACATACAATTCAGCGTATGTCTTTGTGCACGGTTTCAAGCCTCCCCACGTACTTCACATCGTCAAGCCGTCAAAAGGATTCTCAGGTACTTACATGGAACTCAAGAATTTGAAATTTTTCTTCCTTCTTCCTCAACCGTTACTTTGAAATCTTTTTCGGATGCTGATTTTGGGGGTTGTAGGATTGATAGGAAAAGTACTTCTGGTGCTTGTCATTTTCTTGGTAATTCTCTTGTTGCTTGGTCCTCTAGAAAACAAAATTCAATTGCACAATCCATAGCCGAATCTAAATATGTAGCTGCTGCTAGTGCTTGCTCACAAATTCTTTGGATTGTTCAAACACTTAAGGACTATGGAGTTGATCTAGATAGTGTTCCATTGTTCTGTGATAACACTAGTGCCATTTGCATTGCTAAAAACCCCGTGCAACATTCTAGAACTAAGCACATTGACATTAGGTATCACTTTCTCCGAGATAATGTTGAAAAAGGAAACATTGTGTTTCACCATGTAGATATCGAACAACAATTGGCTGACATTTTTACAAAACCTTTGGATTTCACTCGTTTTTGTTACATTCGTAGTGAAATAGGGGTTATGCATCCTCATGACTTAAATTGAGGGGGAGTTTTGAAACTTGGAAAGTCTATATGTGAATCTGAAATTAAAATAATATGAGCATAGTATTTCATACATATATGACTTTGTGATTCCTTTTACATGCTGAAAGTTCTTACTACATTACTCGTGTTATACATTTTGTAGTTTTTGCCATGTCTAGTAATTGGAATAATTACTTACACTAAAACTGGTCATGGTCGAACTTTCTTGCTGTTTTGAACTTGTTACATGTTCACAAGTGCTTTTAATCATTCAGAATCAATCAAGTAATCAACTCACATGTTGAGTTTTTATGAACAAATATAAATTGAGAAAAGATCAAGAGAATATGCATGCATCGCACTTCTTCTTTTGAGATGGCTTATCATTGCACTTAGATATGAACTTGGAAGAAGTTGTGTATGACTAAAAACATGTCCTTAAGCTTCTGATTGACAAATGACATAAGCTTGGCTTGGTTGGTTAGAATAAGGCAGATGCACATATAATCTCTTGCAAATATCATATGATCTAAATTTATGCTTTGAAAAATAATAAAATGCAGCAACTAGTGTCATGATTTCAGGTTTTGAAATAGTTAAGGTTATGAGATCATGACTTACTTAAATTGAAAATTACATTTGATCTCTAGCATGGCTTACACTACTTTATGTATTTCATTGATGTGATAATGTAAGGTACTTGATAGTATGACTTGGATGAGCTTTGTTTATATGTATATGTTATAATATGCTCATAACAACTAAAGGGGGAGAGATAATTTGTTTATATGCTCATGACTTGCTAAATACATTGTCAAAGGGGGAGAGATAAGCATGAAGATATGTGCATAAGGAGAGATAATATGGGATAATTTTTGAATTTTCTTCTCATTTTACTTTTGATTTACAAAGGGGGAGAAAGTGCCTTCAAAACTTTTATGTGAATAAGCCAATGTTCGGATTTTAAATGGTGTTGCCAATGCATTCATCAAGGGGGAGATTGTAAGACCTATGTGTGCTGAATACATTGACTTGTAGTGAATACACTTGCTTTGACGATAAAAGTTTTGAATATCACCAAAACACCTTTTTATTAAGGCCCGACTAGTTTTGGTTAGCTTTGGCAAGGTCCGGTGCTTGATTGCAATGTTCTGGCTTTTAATGTGAAATGTTTTGAACTTGCTTTACATTGTTGGAAAGTTTGCTTAGTATTATTTTACTATGTTTTTGGTGCGTTTTGGTTGATATGGATAATATCGTGTTACTGTGGTTTTGCAATATGCTTATGTGAGGTGCTCACATAAGGTGTTGTGTTTGGAACTAACTTGAGTCAAGTCGAGGACTTGAGCTCGTATGGATTGGTTGTTTATTCATGTGCAGGTGTTGCTTGAGTTCAAGACATGGCTGGTGATGAGATCCATTGGACTAGTCTCAGGGAGGAGATGAGGTTCCAACAACCAAATTCAGGAAGAATTGTGGTTGAGCTGATCAGGAGGTTGCGCAGCATGATTGAATCAAGAACAATGCATGTGAAGGTATCGTGGACGTTGTTGGAAGATTTTTGCACGTGTGCAAGGAATGCATGAACGTGTCTGCATGGTTCCGAGGCGTGATGAAGAGATGTGGATGTAAAGAATTGGTCGGAAAGGTCCAACCGACTAGGTTATGGACTCAGGCTGCGGCTGAGTCGGGTTTGACTCAAATATGGAAAGATTTGAGTTGATTATGATAGGATTTCATGTGGTCACGAATTTGAGTTGTTTAGGAATGTGGGATACGTTCCTAAGGTGTTTGGAAGTCTTAAGATTGCTTCTATCTGCGTATAGAAGAATCCTAAGCAGTTATAGAAAGTTACGATTCGTGAACATAGTATGATTAGGTTCCTGATTTGAGTTGAGTTGGCTTTCGAGCTGGTTATATAAGCAAGGGAGCCCAGAGCTCGTGGTCCACGACTTTGGGGCTGTTCCTCTTGTGTTCTATTGAATAAAATTCGTAGTTTGAAGGAACTTTTGTGCCTTGTTCGTTCGACTTGTTCCAGACAAGTTTTACTCATCGAGTTTCCGGACAGCACTATCTTTCGTTGGTGGTTTTATCATAACTCGAGTTTTACAGATCCAATTGAGCTGATTCTTTTTGGGTTGTCTTCACAACTTGATTATCTATCATCTGTCAAAATTTCACGGTCACTGGATTTGTGGTCTATGATCTACACGAGTTTCTTTGCAGCGTTCCAGAACTGTTTTTCTCGGGTAGGGCAGATTGACCTTTGTTTGATCTTTTGATCATAACTTAGTTTTTGTCGACGGATTTGAGTGATTCTTGTTGTGTTGTTTTAGTGACTTGATTCTCTCTGATATCTATCACTTTTGTCAAGGTGAAACACGTTTAGGTTAGTCTTACACATGATTTCTTTAACAAATCATTTTTCTGCCGAAGGGGTTGGGGTTTAATTGTTTCCGCTGCGTAAGATTTATAAATCTACCATTCACCCCCCTCTGGTAGCTTTTCACGTGCTCTTCGATCCTACACAGTTTCAGACACACAGAACCAACTACCAATTTATCATGATATAACCATCCACATAAATCTTGCCCCACCGAACCCTAACCAAAGATACCATCGAACTTGACAGTTTTTCGAATTCCACCGAACTCTAACCAAGGATGCCTACCATTTTCCAATTCCCGAACCCTAACCAAGGATATGCAAGGCGACGGCGAGGGCGGTGAGGGAGGCGGCATGGCGAAGGAAGATGGAAGGTCGAAGGGTTTAGGGTTTATCTTGAAGCTCGGCGGCGACGGCAATGGCTTCGCTCGGCGTACCTGGAAGTGACGAGGGCGAAGCTCGGCGGCGACGGCGGTGAACACTTGGCGGCAAACGAAATTTTGGCAGCCTAACGGTGTCTAAGTGATTCGCCCGAGTTAGGTTTTCCTAACGCTGCCGAGGGGTATATATAGACTCCCATTTTCTTAGGTGGATTTTAAGTACTGACTGCCTGAGAAGATGGTTACCTCAGGCATGTTTTACTTACCAACCACCTGAGAAGATAGGATTATCTCAGGCGGTTGGTAAGTAATACTCGCCTGAGATAAACTTCTTCTCAGACGGTTATTAAGTACCAACTGCCTATGAAGATATTTACTTCTTCTTAATTAATATTCTTAATTTAATTTGGGTCTTTTAAAAAGGAAAAATTCCACTTTCTTGTAATATTATTGATAAGTAAAGGTTACTATTAAATTTCACTTCATAAATCCTTTGAAATTGGTCAGAACATAAAAAACATACAACAAATGCTATTTTTCATTTTTCTATCTTGATGAATATAATGCTTTTTTCATTTATTCTTTCAGTGGACATTTTTACTCATCATACCAACCTATATGAATTTTTTCAGATTTTTTAAATTTTTTTGAATCAATGTGTGTTCATAATTTGATGAATGTCTCATATGTTTATGAGCATTTAGTTAGAATGATGTATAATTTGAAGTTTGACAAGTGCTTTAAAAAAATTAACAAAATTCATACATGTATAAATGATACAAATATGTTCATACAAACAAATTTGAGTGAAGGATCTTTTTTTATGAGATACACAAATGTGAATAATATGTGAGTAGAAATTAATTTGATATTTACCAAAACATTACAATGTCAGCTATACAAGTTTTAAAATATTTTGCTCAGGTGGTAGATGTTAATTTTATACAAATGTAGAAGAAAGAATCATCGAATTTGGACACAATTTTCAGAATCTAAACATGTTTGAGTATTTATATTGGAATCTAAATAAAAAAGAAGCAACGGATAAGGAAACTGAAGAACAGTATCGGGCATTATCTCAGGCGGTCGGTAAGTAACACCCGCCTGAGATAAACTTCTTCTCAGGAGGTTAGTAAGTAAAACCCGCCTGAGAAAAATTTAAACACCGCCTGTGAAAAACGGACGCCTACATAAAGACCCCTCACCTACGGACGTGTCGACGTCCGTGCACGACCTTTCTTTTCCCCGAGGCGCGACCTTTCAATGCGCGCGCGGTAAACCAACTGCTCTACGCGGCCCTTATTAAAGACACGCCATCACCCTTTAGTTCTCCACAAGCGCGTCGCTCACTTTGAATCCTCTTCTT
The DNA here is from genome assembly GCA_036927565.1 of Tuctoria greenei. Lineage (NCBI taxonomy): Eukaryota > Viridiplantae > Streptophyta > Magnoliopsida > Poales > Poaceae > Tuctoria > Tuctoria greenei. The sequence goes on from JAYESD010000007.1 coordinate 5,692,285, forward strand.
TTCTTCGTCTTCCTCCGCTCTGACGACCCACCACCACTATGGTCGACCTTCCGCCGCCAAGCCCTCCGAGGGAGCCACCTTGCAAGAAACAATGTTGCAGCACCCCCGAGAGGATCAACACCCAGCAGCGCCTCCTCATGGCGCGAGAGGCGTACAACAATATGTCTCGCGCCATGAGTGCCTTGGGGCTGGGTACCCTTCCAGAGTATCCTGGAATGGGTACTACCGTCGGCCACTACCTCTACGCCCTCACGGGGGTGGCTGATCGTCTCGACATTCAGTTTGCAATGATGGCCCAGGTTCTTAGCCCCGAGGGCCGTAGAATCCTGATGGAGGCAACGGCTAGCAACCTCGTTCTCGGGGTTGCACCGTCGGTGCAGCCGGTGCAACCGACCCTGTCTCCTATTGCACCGGCGCCAGAGTCACCGCCGGAGGATGAGGAGGAGGAGGACGAGGAGGAGGAGGAAGAGGAGTAGGAGTAGGAGTAGGATTTAATTAGTTTTTCTTTGTTATTTTTAGTTGCTTCTGTTTTGTAAATATTGTTAATGAATGAAATCTATCTTTGTTCATCTATGTGATTGAATATTACTTATGTATCTTGTGTGTCTTGTGTGTTCTTGTGTAAATATTGTGTATCTTGTGTGTTCTTGTGTGAGATGTGTGATTGAATATTGTTAATGAATGAGTATCTTGTGTGTTCTTCAACTGTGTGAATGAATGAATGTGTACTGTGTTCATCGTGTTCCTCAGACTCGGGTATCATAAGGTAATTATCTCAAGCGGTGGGTAATTAAAACCCGCCTGAGAAGAAGATTATCTTAGGCGGTTGGTAAGTAACACCGCCTGAGATAAACTTCTTCTCAGACGGTTATGAAGTACCAACCGCCTATGAAGATATTTACTTCTTATTAATTAACATTCTTGATTAAATGTGGGTCCTTTAAAAAGGCAAAATTCCACTTTCTTGTAATATTATTGATAAGTAAAGGTTACCATTAAATTTCACTTCATAAATCCTTTGTAATTGGTCAGAACATAAAAAACATACAACAAATGCTATTTTTCATTTTCTATCTTGATGAATATAATGCTTTTTTCATTTATTTTTTCAGTGGACATTTTTACTCATCGTACCAACCTCTATGAATTTTTTTCAGATTTTTTTAAATTTTTTTGAATCAATGTGTGTTCATAATTTGATGAATGCCTCATATGTATATGAGCATTTAGTTAGAATCATGGATAATTTGAAGTTTGACATGTTGGAATGCTTTTTAAAAAAATTAACAAAATTCATACATGTATAAATGATACAAATATGTTCATACAAACAAATTTGAGTGAATGATCTTTTTTTATGAGATACACAAATGTGAATAATATGTGAGTAGAAATTAATTTGATATTTACCAAAACATTACAATGTCAGCTATACAAGATTTAAAATATTTTGCTCAGGTGGTAGATATTAATTTTATACAAATGTAGAAGAAAGAATCATCGAATTTGGACACAATTTGCAGAATCTAAACATGTTTGAGTATTTATATTGGAATCTAAATAAAAAATAAGCAAGGGATAAGGAAACTGAAGAACAGTATCGGACATTATCTCAAGCGGTTAGTAAGTAACACCCGCCTGAGATAAACTTCTTCTCAGGCGATTATTAAGTACCAACCGACTGTAAAGATATTTACTTCTTCTTAATTAATATTCTTGATTAAATGTGGGTCCTTTAAAAAGGCAAAATTCCACTTTCTTGTAATATTATTGATAAGTAAAGGTTACCATTAAATTTCACTTTATAAATCCTTTGAAATTGGTTAGAACATAAAAAACATACAACAAATGCTATTTTTCATTTTCTATCTTAATGAATATAATGCTTTTTTCATTTATTTTTTCAGTGGACATTTGTACTCATCATACCAACCTCTATGAATTTTTTCAGATTTTTTTAAATTTTTTTGAATCAATGTGTGTTCATAATATCATGAATGTCTCATATGTATATGAGCATTTAATTAGAATGATGGATAATTTGAAGTTTGACATGTTGGAATGCTTTTAAAAAAAATTAACAAAATTCATACATGTATAAATGATACAAATATGTTCATACAAACAAATTTGAGTGAATGATCTTTTTTTTATGAGATACACAAATGTGAATAATATGTGAGTAGAAATTAATTTGATATTTACCAAAACATTACAATGTCAGCTATACAAGTTTTAAAATATTTTGCTCAGGTGGTAGATGTTAATTTTATACAAATGTAGAAGAAAGAATCATCGAATTTGGACACAATTTGCAGAATCTAAATATGTTTGAGTATTTATATTGGAATCTAAATAAAAAATAAGCAAGGGATAAGGAAACTGAAGAAAAGTATCGGGCATTATCTCAGGCGGTTGGTAAGTAACACCTGCCTGAGATAAACTTCTTCTCAGGCGGTTATTAAGTACCAACCGCCTGTAAAGATATTTACTTCTTCTTAATTAATATTCTTGATTAAATGTGAGTCCTTTAAAAAGGCAAAATTCCACTTTCTTGTAATATTATTGATAAGTAAAGGTTACCATTAAATTTCACTTCATAAATCCTTTCAAATTGGTCAGAACATAAAAAACCTACAACAAATGCTATTTTTCATTTTCTATCTTGATGAATATAATGCTTTTTTCATTTATTTTTTCAGTGGACATTTTTACTCATCATACCAACCTCTATGGATTTTTTCAGATTTTTTTTAAATTTTTTTGAATCAATGTGTGTTCATAATTTGATGAATGCCTCATATGTATATGAGCATTTAGTTAGAATGATGGATAATTTGAAGTTTGACATGTTGGAATGCTTTTAAAAAAATTAACAAAATTCATACATGTATAAATGATACAAATATGTTCATGTTCATACAAACAAAATTGAGTGAAGGATATTTTTTTATGAGATACACAAATATGAATAATATGTGAGTAGAAATTAATTTGATATTTACCAAAACATTACAATGTCAGCTATACAAGTTTTAAAATATTTTGCTCAGGTGGTAGATGTTAATTTTATACAAATGTAGAAGAAAGAATCATCGAATTTGGACACAATTTGCAGAATCTAAACATGTTTGAGTATTTATATTAGAATCTAAATAAAAAAGAAGCAAGGGATAAGGAAATTGAAGAACAGTATCGGGCATTATCTCAGGCACTTGGTAAGTAACACCCGCCTGAGATAAACTTCTTCTTAGACGGTTATTAAGTACCAACCGCCTGTGAAGATATTTACTTCTTCTTAATTAATATTCTTGATTAAATATCTTCTCAGGCAGTTGTTAAGTAAAACCTGCCTGAGAAAAAGTTAAAAACCGCCTGTGAAAAATCAACGCCTATATAAGGACCCCTCACCACAGTCAAAACGTAACCCTGGAGAATTTATATTGACGTCACAAGGCTGCTGAATTTTCCCTGCGCCGCGCTGCTGCTCCGCCGCCCAGCCCATACTACCGCGCCGCCTCTCAACCCCGCACCACCACTTCTCCACCTAGCCGGCCCACCATGTTGACGCCTCTCCACCGTGCTGACGCCTCTGCAAGGTAAATGTAGTTTCCTTACTTTTTTTTTGTATATTTTCATTAGCTGATAAGCTGTTAGTTTTGTGTGTTCTGGTATATGGATTCTGTCCTTTTGCATGTGTAAGGATTGTATGGATTGTGTTATGGTATATTGATGTATGGACTATATGGATTGTTTCCTTTTTGTGTGTTCTGCTAGTTTGGTCTTTTATATATTAATGTATGGACTATATTGTAATAAGCTTATTGTAGTTTGGTACCTATTATGTGATATGAATATGATGTTTAATTAACAGATGCTATTGTAATATATATAAGATGCATGAAGTTTACCCGAACTTGTAATTGTAGTTCTATGTGTTTTCCTTTTCAATATGCTATTTGTGTGTGCGTACCTCCTGCTTGCATATATTTCGAAGGAGTGATTAGGGTTAGCTTTCTAGGGAGATAGTTTTATAACTCACCCATTTATTTACCATCGTTAGATGGGATCCGACGTCAAGATATAACGGACCGGATCCCATCCAAACCTAGCCCATGCTGTTGGGCCTGTTTGCCCCACGACTTCGATCCTTCACCCCTGATTGCTGCTCCTGACGCCTTCGACTCCGTCCGCCTCAAGCTATAGTAGGGTTGGGCGTTGGCGACCACACCTCCTTGTTGCTAGGTGACATCAATGGTGGCAGGGTGCAGAAGCCAGCGATAGGGCCATCTGCAAGTGGCAGCGAGGTCGGGAAATGGCACCGGGGGTGGAAGGAGGCACCGGGGCCAGCTGCCGGCGGCGGCGAGACCGAAAGACGGAGGTGATGGCCGAAGCCGCGGGTGATGGCGCGAGGTGGTCGGTGGAAAGTTAGCGGCAGTCACCGAAGTGGCGAAGTGGAGCCGTGCCACGCTCCAGCAGCGCGCCTCTCCATCGCGTCAGGTCGGGGCGGCGGCAAAAATCCACCCGTGCCCGCACCCGTCGGGTGCAATACCAGTTGGGTACCCGTACCCGCGGGTATAATTACCATCCCTAGATCCCACCCAGACCTAGCCCATGCCACTAGGCCTGTTTGCCCCACGACTTCAATCCTTCACCCCCGCTTGCTGCTCCCGACGCCTTCGACTCCGTCCGCCTCAAGACGTCGCCCGTCTCCTACATTAGTCGCCCTAATCATATTTGTTATGTCTCTGTAAATTCATTTTATAGAAGACCTTTAGAGAATATTTGTGGCAAAATTTTGTAAATCTGACTGTCGTCTGTTGGAGTCGGCAGATCTCCTGACACTACTAAAGTGTTGAAGGAGTTTGTAGTTCGGTGTGGGCGCGCGGAGACTCAAGAAGGTGAATCACGATTGGACACGAGAGACTCAGTGGTTTACGTGGTTCGGGCCGCCTGAGCGTAATACCCTACTCCACGGGTGTGTGGTGTTGTATTAGTTTATGTATGAAAGCTCACGTCAATGCGTGTGTGCCTGAGAGCGTTCGAGAGCCTTCTCCTCCTCTCTCCGTGTATCGTCGGTCTGTCCTTTTATAGTACAAGGACAAACCGTTACAAGTTAGCCTGGCCCGACATGTGGCCCCGGCGGTTACTAGTATTGATACACGATTAATTGTTGTTAATAAACCTGTAACGGGCTCCGACAGTGCCGTTACAGGTGTTAAGATTGTCCGATTAATTGTCATTAACATGGAATTAATGACAATTAATCGGGTCTTGAAGTCCGCGGCTATCCTTTGAAGATACGGAGTCGTTACAATGTCTTCCGGAGGTTTGAGGCGGCCAGCTCCGACGTTTGGACACGTGGCAGCTCCGGAGCTTGCTTGTGGGAAGCGGGAAGCTCCGGGGTGGCCTGGCACGTGTCAGGTCCGGAGCTTCTCTCGGTCAGGGGTTAAGTCCGGAGGTGCCATTTCGGTACCTAGCCCGGAGCTTCACCCTTGTGGGTAGTAGCTCCGGTCTGGCAGTACACGTGGCAACCTAGGGGTTAACCATGTTGGAGAGGCAGGTCCGGTTATGTCTGACAAGTGGGCCTCCGAGGGTCTTCAATTTGAGTAGACGTCCTTCCCTTGAGATCTTTGTAACCTCAGGGGGTGTATGGTTTTTAGGGTACCGACAGTGGCCCCCTGGACCTACCTCCGGGGAAAGTCACCGGGGTGAAGTCATTCCGTCGGAGGTGGGTCCATACTCGCGACTCTTGAACTGGGTCTTCAAGGGTCTTCGGAGGTGCCGTTGGCGGGGCTTTACGGTTAAAATCCGACGCGTGGCGCACCTCAGGCGGCAGATAAGATCTTTGACGTGCGGATCTCTCGCAATTGAAGGTCGCCGGTTCCCGATACGAAAACCGTATCAGTTCCGCGCGCCTTGTCAGGTCGCCGCCTTTGGGTTTCCCGCCTCGTGATGACAACTGTTCGCCTGGGTAAGAGCCTCGACTTGATCGTCAGGGTGGTCCCGGGCCCTCTTGTCATCGGCAGGGTTGACTTCTTGAGTAGTATCCTTGACTCCCCTGCAGTTTCCATCCAAGCGTTGCGAGGGCTTACTTAAGAAGGAAAGCACACCGTCGGGAGTTCTTTACGCTTCCCATCTGTTCTTGCGCTCAAACTCCCAACTCGTACTTTGCTCCTCTTCTCTTGCCTAGCTGTGCTGCGATGGAGTTGGGTCTGCGTGAGAGTCGCTTGAAGACTGACAGCGATCTGAAGAAGGTCCGGGCCCTCATGGGGTGGTCTTCGGACTTCTTCAACCGCTCGGTCCGCGCCGGCGGAGAGCTCCCATTTGAAAAGGAGCACGCTGGCGAGATGGTGTACTTTTCCACGTACGCCATGGTGGGGCTGATCCCACCGTTTTCTTCTTTCTTCTTGATGCTGCTGGACTTCTATGGTCTGCAGCTGTACCACCTTGGCCCTCACTCCATTCTCCTTGTGTCCATCTTTGTCCACTTCTGCGAGATGTGGGTGGGCATCCCTCCCTGCATCGAGCTCTTCCGAACCTTCTTCACCGTCCACACCACCGGCCGAAGCAATGAGTATCTTGGCTTCTACTACTTCGTGAAGCGCAAGAAGTGCCCATTCAAGTACCTCCGGTCATTCCCTTCCGGGAAGTGGGATGACTGGAAGAAAGATTGGATAGTCGTCCGGGTGGAGGAGCATGAGCGGTTGGAGTTGCCAGACGGTCTGCCCGACATTGACACGTCGGTATGGAGCGAAGTTCCGGTGCTGGCGGAAGCTTTCGACCCTGTCCTAACCAGGATCCGCCAATGTGTGGAGGGAGGATTGACTCCCCAGGCGGTGTTCTGCAACTTCCTGTCCAACAGGTGGGCGCCGCTGAAGAGGAGGGAGAAGCTCGCCTGGGCCCTCAACAGCGTGATGGACAAGGACCGGGTTGAGACCGGGTTGAAGTCCAGCATGGTGGGGAAGACCTTGGAGTTTCACCTCAAGAAATTCCAGCACGACATCGACGTTGACGGAGATTACTTGACTCCGCCGCCGGCCTTCCTCCCTCTGAACGTGGAAGTTGAGTTCAGCAGGGAGCTCCGGCGGACGATGCCCGCGCTTGACGACCTTGGTGTCGTCGAGAGAAGATCAACCACCCGGTTGGCGATCCCCGGGTTGTCCGAAGACGGCTCCACCCCTGTCCCACAGCCAAGAGCTGAGGTCATCGGCAAGGGCAAGGAGCTGGCGGAGGAGCCGGAGAACCGGAAGAGGAAGCTGCGACATGCTGACGGAAGGTCCATCGGGCCTGCCACTTCCCCCCCGGTTCCCCCTCCTCAGGAAGGAAGATCCCCCGCCGCCGTGGCGACTGTCCCCGTGGTGGGGTCCTTCCGGAACATTACTGTTCCGGCGGTGGGATCCTCCCGGAGTGCGACTGTCCCCGTGGTGGATCCCTCCTGTGGTGCTAGCTCCGGGCGCGCGACTCCGGCATCTGGAGTGGTGAGGGCCTCCAGGTCCAGGAGTTCCTCCCGATCAAGGAGAGCTCCGACCCGGGAAACGCCCACGGCTGTGGCAAGTCCTGGGAGTCCTCCCGGAGCTCCTACGCCGACCGTGGCCAGCCCGGATCGTCCGGGAAAGAGGTTCCGCGCAAGCTGGTGCGGGAGCCTCCCAAGGTAATTTTTCTTTTTTACCTCGATTAACTTTTTAATTGTAGCATCTGTTTGCTCAATTTCTTCGTTCTTCATCTGCAGCGTTCCCAAGAAGGGGAGTGAAGCTCCACCCTCAGCCACAGTGTCTGAGGCTGCGAGGGCTGTTCCAGTCCCGGTGCCGCCCCAAGCGGAGGCTGCGACAGCTCCGGCGCCAGCTGTCGTGGTCATGGACCTCGACTCGTCTCCAGAAGTTCCCGTGGTAGCGCCGGACCACGGGAATGAAGATGCGCCAACGGCACCCGTCCCAGAAGTGGAAGCTCCGGGTCCTGGTGCTGCAGTAGTAGAAGCTCCAGCTGTTGAGTCGGAGGAAGTAGCAGTCCCGGCTTCGGAGCCGGAAAGTGCTGAAGCCCCGGCGATTGAGCCGGAGGTGGCTGAAGCCCCGGCATGCGAGCCGGAAGTTGAAGTAGTTCCGGTAGTTGAGCCGGTTACTTCTGAAGCTCCGGACGCAGAGCTGGTGATTGTTGGAGCGCCGGCCGCAGAGCCGGCGGCTGAAGAGGCGAGGGAGCTTGAGCCTCCCTCAGAAGAGGTGTCCCGGCCGGAACCAGTAGCGGCTCCTGCTCCGGAGGCGACGACGTCGATGGTACCTGTGGCAGAGCCAGAGTGCCTGAACGAAGTCGCCGGCCCCCCGCCTGAGGGGGCGAATGAAGACTTGGTGGCGGGACCTCCTTCGATGGCGACTGAGGCCGTCCCGGAGGAAGGCCCTAGCGCTTTGGAAGCTCGGGGTTCCACTCTCATAGAGTGGGACCCAATTTTTGTATGTGAAGACCCGCTGGAACCAGCGGAAGAGATCCCAGCAGGTCCGAAGCCCATCTCGCTGTCGATGTCCATCGACAACGCCTGCTCCAGTCTACGTCAGGTCCAACTGGCCTTCTTCCACGACAGCAAGGCTCTTGAAGAGGAGCGCCAAACCCTTAGGCGGTGGCGTAATCGGCTCCACTTCGAGACTAAGCTGGCGCAGTCGAGGCTTGCGGATGACAAGGAGTGGATCAAGCGGGAGAAGATCCGCCTGGAGCTCTGGGATAAGCTGCTGGACGAGAGGGAGAGCATGACTCACGCCCTCGATGCTCAATCCCGGGAGTTCCACGACCGAGCTAAGGCTGTTAACGATGCGGCCAATGCTCGGTTTGATCAGCTCGAGGCCATCAGCACCGCACTCATCAAGCGCCAAGAGGCACTTGAAGGGAGGGAAAGACGGCTCGAGGACGAGGAGCAAAAACTCCTAGAGCTATGGGATGACGTCTTGCGACGGGAAGAAGAGCTCGCCGAGAAAACAGCTCTGGCGGACAAGGGCCTCGAGGAGCGTACTAAGAAATTGAAAGAGCGCTGCCTCGAGGAAGAGGAGAAGACCTGGGTGCGGGGGCAGGAACTCTACGAATACGAGTGTGCCCTTGTCGCCCGGGAGAAGAAAGTGGAGGCTAGGGAGAAGGACCTGGTCGACCGCCGGAACAAGATCCACCTCCGGGAGGAGGAGCTCGGAAGACTTGAGAAGCGGGTTGCTGCGAAGATCCAGCAAAACGCCAAAGAAGTTGAGCGCCTCGCCCGCGAGAATTCGGAGCTGACGGCGGCCCGGAGATCCCTGGAAGAGATGAAGAACTTGAGGAAGGCGGACTCCCTGCAGATTTGGGAGTTCCTGGGCAAGGCCGACGACGCGCTGACGCCGATGGGTTTCAGCCCCGTGCACCCGGATGATCCGGAGCCGGAGCCGGACCTTGCGTTGCAAGCGTTGAGCGCCGCAGGCAGCAAGCTCTCCAAGGTGGGCGACGTCATCGCGGACCAGCTGGAGGTCGAGGGGCAATCCCTGGCTAGGAACGTCACAGAATATGTGTTGACGTGCTACACCAGCCGGAACCCTCGATTTCCTCTGGACCCGGTGCTTGAAGGCCCCGTCGAAGGAGAAGGCGAAGCTACCCGAGCCTGCGTGTCGGAGGTCGCCCAGAAGGTCGCCGAGTTCTTCCATAGGATCTAGGACCGTCTCTTTTAGCCTTTACTTGTATCTTCTCTTCTTCCTCAATTTTGTAATCCCTTGTCTCCAGATGTAATCTCCGGTCTTCAGATGAAATGAAATCCCCAATTTTTTGCGAATTTCATTTTTTTTTGTCTTCAACATCTTTATCTTCACTTGGCCCCCTGGTAGATGTGCACAATTTGATTGTGGACATGTACCAAAAGGATGTTGAGTTTTGTTGAAGACGAATTTGCTTCGAACTTGTGGAATTTAGGTCCGAAGTTTTTGATAGTGAAGGTCCCCTGAAGTTGTCGGAGCTTAGAAGCTCCGGCACTGTCCATCGCTGGAGCTTAGTAGCTCCGGCAATAGCCTCTATCAACACGTTGAGCGTCGGTAGTTAATACTCCAAGGTGTCGGAGCTTAGCAGCTCCGGCAATGACCTTTGCCACACTTGGTTTGTTGGCAACAGACTCCAGTGACGGGGTCTTCTCACCATCTTTTAGTCAACGCCGACGGTTGACGCCCTGGTGGGAGTCGGAGCTTGGTTAGCTCCGGTTTTTCTCCATCAACGTAGGGTTCATTTTTCCTGCACACTTAAGACAAGAAAAATAGTAAAATTCATTCCTTGTCTATAACTTCGTCGCGGCTTACGGTTCTCAAGAAAATTTTAAGTTGAACACGATTTTTAATACGACTGGATGAATTGTCTTTTCTTTTAGATCCAATTGTCCATGGACCCACCTTACTTTGGCCTGCCGGGATGTAGGTAGAGTGGCGTACTTAGGGTGCTTGACCAGGCTAAGTCGATAGCGCACTCCGGCCCTAGAATGGCTTGGCGGCTTTCAGGCGAGTTGGCCACAGACGATATTTAAATCCAGAAAATCTGACAATTCAACTCGAATCATATTTAAACCGGTCAAACTAGAACTTCTTAAGAATTGCACGTTTCTGTTATAGACAAGAAAGAGAAAAATAAAAATGTCGAGCCTATGCAAAAATGAATGCACGTGGAGTCTATTTCACATGAAGATGTCTTTCATTATAGGTCCGGGGTACAGGGGAAACAAGTACACTCTTAGGGTACGGAACCAGGCTAAGTGTGTTTGGTTTCTCGTTTGACCCAGGGTAGTTAGCCACACTTTTAGTCTGGAGACTGTGTCAAGTGTTGCATGAGCTTTTCAAACCTTTCGGGAAAGGTCCGGCTGCTCTCCCGGAGGAACTACCCGACTCTGTACAATGACTCTATAACATACATTTCAAGTTACTTAAGACTCACCTCCGTGGAATTAAGTGTAGAACTTACGGAGGTGCTCGATGTTCCAAGGATTTGGGAGAGGTGTCCCATCCTCGGTAGCCAAGCGAACGCTTCCGGGACGGGATACTTTGATCACTCGAAAGGGCCCTTCCCAGCCGGGGGAGAGTTTGTTTTGCCCTTCTCTGGATAGTATTCTCCGTAGCACCAGATCGCCTTCCTCGAGCTGTCGGTTGTGTACATGCCGTTGGTGATAGTGCCGTAGAGCTTGGCGGTATCGGGCATTCCGAACAGCTGCTTGGCACCTTCCCTCCTCGAGGAGGTCTAGGTCTTCGCGCCGGAGCTGGTCCTGCGCGGCTTCGTCGAAGGTCCGGACTCGGAGGGAACCCAAGGTGATTTCCGGAGGAAGGATCACTTCAGCTCCGTACACCAGAAAGAAGGGTGTTTCTCCGGTTGCCCGACTTGGAGAAGTCCTGATGGCCCATAGAGTGGGCGGAAGCTCTTCGATCCAATTGGCTCCGTGCTTTTTCAAGCGCTCATAAGTGCGTGTTTTGAGTCCTTTAAGGATCTCTGCATTTGCTCTCTCGGCTTGTCCATTGCTGCCAGGATGAGCTACGGAAGCGTAGCAAACTTGTATGCTGAGGTCTTTGCAATATCCTTGAAATGCGGAGCTTGTGAATTGAGTCCCATTATCAGTGATAATCTTATTTGGGACTCCGAATCTGCTCACGATGGATTGTAGAAAATTGATTGCAGATTGTTTGTTGATCGTCACAACGGGAGTTGCTTCCGGCCACTTGGTGAACTTGTCGATGGCGACGTACAGGAACTTGTAACCTCCGACGGCTCTAGGGAAGGGTCCCAAGATGTCCATCCCCCACACAGCGAAAGGCCATGTGGGAGGTATCATTTGTAAGGACTGAGCAGGTGTATGAATTTGCTTTGCATGAAATTGGCATGCTTTGCATTTCTTCACCAGCTCAGTGGCATCCTGGAGCGCTGTAGGCCAGTAGAAGCCGTGCCGAAAGGCTTTTCCGACCAGCGTGCGGGAAGATGCGTGGTTCCCACACTCGCCTCCATGGATTTCTGCGAGGAGCTCGCAGCCTTCTTCCCTTGTGATGCACCGCATTAGGATGCCGTTGGCACCGCGCCGGTAGAGATCCCCTTCTACCAACGTGTATCTTTTAGCCAATCTGACTACCCGATCAGCGGATACATCATCGTCAGGAAGGATGTTGTCTTTCAAGTAGCTCCGGATCTCCGAGATCCATGCATCGGAACTGACTTGAGCATTTGAGTCTTGCGTGCTGGGTTGCTCGGAGCTTCCGGCAGAACCTACGACCCTTGATGGCTGCCATGGTAACAGGGCCATCGGGACCGTCAGCTTCGAGATGCTGATCTCGCCCCCTTCGTTCAGTTCGGCAGGCTGAACTGTGGGTTTTGACAACCTCCGGACAAAGGTTCCATCAGGAGCCGGAGCTCCAGTTGACGCCTTGGTCGAGAGTTCGTCAGCTTCAACGTTGTGAGCACGCTGAACATGGTGAAGGTCTAGGACTTCGAAGTCCTTCTGAAGCCTCTGGACTTCAAGGAGGTAAGCAGCCAGCTGGAGATTATTGCAGGAGCATTCACCCTTCACCTGCTTGATGACGAGTTGTGAATCTCCTTTGACCAGCAATTGCTTGACACCGTATGATAGTGCCACCTTTAATCCATAGATGAGTGCTTCATACTCCGCCATGTTGTTGGTTGCCTTGAAGTCAAGGTGTACCATGTATTTCACCTTCTCCCCAGTTGGTGCGAGGAGAAGGATTCCAGCTCCGGCTCCCTGCTTCTGCATGGAGCCGTCGAAGTAAAGGGTCCAGTGAGGCTTAGTGAAGGTTGGAACTTGAGGTTCCGTCTTCTGCTCGCTGGGGCCCCCAGGGTTTAATGGAGAGGGAGTCCATTCTGCCACGAAATCTGCCAACGCTTGACTTTTGATTGCTTGTCTCGGAATGAATTCAAGATCGAATTCAGCCAATTCCGCTGCCCACTTTACAATATTCCCAGTTGAATTGGGATTATGCAGGATCGCTCGAAGTGGATATGAGGTCACCATCGAGACTTTGTGAGCTTGGAAATAGTGTCGAAGCTTCCTTGAGGCAATAAGAACTGCATAAAGCAGTTTATGCACCTCTAGGTATCGAGTCTTGGCATCATGTAACACTTCACTGATGAAGTATACCGGGCGTTGAATGGTCCGGACCCTCCCGGAGGGGTCCGGAGCTTCCTCTTCATTGATCCGGACCCTCTCGGAGGGGTCCAGACTCTCTTCGGGGACCTCCGGGTTCTGGGTGGAGGAACCCGAAGCTTCTTCAGAAATGACCTGGACCCTCTTAGAGGGGTCCGGGTCCTCTGAAGTGGCTTCTTGTGGGTTTGAGTCTGGGAGCTGGGACCCAGACCCGCTTTCAGGAACCTCCGGACCCTCCCGAAGGGGTCTGGATTCCTAAGTATTGGGTAGTTCCGGTCTCTCCGCAACCAGAACCATACTGACGACTTCGTCAGTAGCTGAAATGTAAAGCAACAAAGGATCACCAGGGTTCGGAGCTACCAGGACTGGTAGGGTGGTGAGGAACTATTTCAGCTCCTGGAATGCCTTCTCTGCTTCTTCAGACCATTGGAATGGTCCGGACTTCCTCAGTAACTTGAAGAAGGGAAGTGCTCTTTCCGCCAGTCTTGAAATGAACCGGCTGAGGGCTGCTAGACATCCAGTTAATTTTTGGACGTCTTTGATGCGGGTTGGTGGCCGCATGTCTTCAATGGCTTTTATCTTCGCCGGATTAGCCTCTATGCCCCGGTGACTTACCAGGAAACCAAGAAGCTTTCCGGAACTAACCCCGAAGACGCACTTGTCTGGGTTTAGCTTCGTGCGGGTGGCCCGCAGCTTGTCGAAGACAGCCTGCAAGGTGTCCAAGAGGGACTCTTTGTTCTTGACTTTGACCACGATGTCATCGACGTACACTTCCACTATGTCTCTGATGAGTTCTTCGAAAGTTTTGTACATAGCTCGTACAAAAGTTGAAGCTGCATTCTTGAGACCAAACGGCATGGCTGTGTAACAATACAATCCATCCACTGTGATGAATGAAGTATGCTCTTCATCCTCCCTAGACATTCTGATTTGATGATATCCAGAATATGCGTCTAGAAAACACAGTAACTCGCACCCGGAGGTGGAATCCACTATCTGATCTATTCTAGGTAGTGGGAATGGATCTTTTGGACATGCCTTATTCAGTGTGGTGTAGTCGATGCACATCTGAAGTTTCCCGCCGGCCTTGGGCACAACGACTGGGTTCGCCAGCCATTTTGGATGGAAGACTTCTCGGATAAATCCGGCTTCGAGCAACTTCTTCACTTCTTGTCGGATGAAGTTCTGTCGCTCTACAGATTGCTTCCGAGGTTTCTGATGCACAGGCCGAGCATCGGGGTAAATCTTCAGATTGTGCTCAATCACTTCCCTGGGGATCCCAGGCATTTGTGACGGTTTCCAAGCAAATACGTCAACTTTAGCCCGGAGGAAAGTGATGAGCGCGAGTTCCTATTTGTCATTCAACCCACCCGATATGCGGGTGATTTGAGTGACATCGGAACCAATTTGGACGACTTTGACGGGGATGTCGGTGTCGCCGCTTGGCTGCACACGGGGAGCAGAGGTTGAGCCTCGTTGCCGAATGCTCGGAGGTTTTGGAGCTTGCCCCTGTCTGGAGTCCTCCTCTTGCGCAGTGGTGAGTGCATGGAGCTCCTCCAGAGCAGTTACTCCGGCGGTGCGATCTCCACGAATCCGGAGAACGCCTGCTGGTGTTGGCATCTTCAACACCAAGTATCCATAATGAGCAGCTGCCATAAATTTGTATAGGGCAGGTCTACCCAAGATGGCGTTGAATGGTAAGTTGATCTGAGCGACGTCGAAGACCAACTTCTCGGTGCGGTACTTCTCCCATGTCCCGAAGGTAACGGGGAGAATTATAGCTCCGAGTGGGGTAATGGCCCCCGGACCTACTCCGGAGAATGGTCGAGAGGGCTGAAGATCCGAAGGTCGAAGCTGAAGTCTGGTAAAAGCTTCAAAGCTTATAAGGTTCAGCCCCGAACCTCCATCCACCATAACATGATGGAGCTGGATGTTGTTGATGGTGGGAGATACCATCAAGGGTAATTGGCCAGCTCCGACCATGCTTCGAGGACAATCCGAAGCATCAAAAGTGATGGGTGTGTCCATCCACTTTCGATGTGGCTCCGGTCTAGCTGTAGGAGCTACAACAGCCATATCCTGCCGCATAGTCTTGATGACACGACGAGAAGTAATGTCCCATGATCCACCAAAGATGGTGTTCATGGTTTTCCGACGCTCGTTGTCGGAGACGTCAGAGTCATTGTCGACGGAGGTGTAGACGGCTTTCAGGACCTTTTTGGGGTCCTGAAACCCTAACTCCTCTTCAGCCGGAGCTTCGTCAACCTTCTATTTTCCCTCCCTCTGTCGGAAAGGAGACCCTTCCCGGCGCTTGTTGTAGCGCTCGGCAAGGTTTTGGACCTCCCGGCAGTCTTCCAGTCTGTGGCTGCCCGTTTTGTGAATGGGGCACCACATTTTGGATTTGCCGCCGTCTTCGGAAGACGGTCGAGGTCGCTTCTCGGGGCGTGGCCCCCGGCCACCAGGAGTTGCAGTGGCTGCAACGTTGGATGTGCCGGCCGACGGCTTCTTCTTGCCGTTGGTCTTCTTTTTCTTCTTGCCACTCCCGGAGGTAGCGGCTTCTTCTTTGGAGGATTTTTTGTGATCCTCCAAGGCTGGTTTGGAGTGCATTTCACGGCCCTCCGCAGCTGTGGCACATTTGTCTGCCAAGCTGAAGAGCTCCGTGACGCTGGTGATCTCTTTGATCGCCAGCTTCTCCAACATCTTCTTGTCTCGTACACCCTGTCTAAATGCCACAATGACAGAAGCGCTTGAGATAGAAGGGATTGTGTTGCGTACCTGAGAGAACCTCTGGATGAATGACCGCAAAGATTCTCCCCCTTTTTGCACGACCGCAAAAAGGTCTAGTTCAGTGCCCGGTCGGGTGTATGAACTCCCGAAGTTGGCAGTGAACTGACGGCACAGCTCCTCCCAACTGTCGATAGAGTTGGGTGGAAGGCTCATAAACCAGGACCTGGCGGTCCCAGTTAAGGCCACTGGAAAGTAGTTGGCCATTACGGCCTCGTTTCCTCCAGCTGCTAAGATTGCAGTGGAGTATATCTGCAGAAATTCTACGGGGTTGACAGTCCCGTCGAATTTTTCTGGCAAGTGTGGCCGGAACATCTGTGGCCATCTAACCATGCACAGGTGCATGGCTAGGGCGGAACAGCCTCCTCCTACTCCTTCCAGAGTAGAAAGGTCTTGAGCATCCCGTCTTTCTCGAGCTCGCTCGATATGGACACGGCCATCCTGTTGGCGGTATCGGCGATCAAGCTCCGCCCGGAGGTCGTGTGTCGAAAGCCGAGATACCGTATGGGTGCGTCGTACCCCAGAGGGCAACGACGTCACTTGCTGTGACGCAGCTCGTCTTCGGTTGTTGGAGACATGCGGACCAAGTCTTCCAGACAACGTCCGTCGCTGCGATGGGGCTCGCCCTGAAGGAGGAGGACCCTGGTTGTTGAGGCGTTCGGCCGCTGCTGCGACCAAATGCTCAACATCAGCCCTCCATTGCTCCATGGCATCTCGAGATGCATCCGGAGGTGGTGGTTGCTGGAGAAGAGCACGCGCTGCATGGAGCGCGTGTTCTGGGTTGTCATGACTTGCCGGCGCAGTATGTGACGCCGACGCACCATCATGTTGCCCGGCACGTTTTGCCGGAGAAGATGGTGGTGGTGGGAGTGTGACTCCTGCTGGTGCTGAGGCTCCTGCTGGTGGCTGCATGTTGGAGGGATTGCCCCCGACAGCCTGAGCAGCAGGTTGCCCGTTGGATGATCCAGCCGCAGAATTCACCATTCTTGAAAATCTCAGGCTCCCCCTACCTGGCGCGCCAACTGTCAACTGTTGGAGTCGGCAGATCTCCTGACACTACTAAAGTGTTGAAGGAGTTTGTAGTTTGGTGTGGGCGCGCGGAGACTCAAGAAGGTGAATCACGATTGGACATGAGAGACTCAGTGGTTTACGTGGTTCGGGCCGCCTGAGCGTAATACCCTACTCCACGGGTGTGTGGTGTTGTATTAGTTTATGTATGAAAGCTCACGTCAATGCGTGTGTGCCTGAGAGCATTCGAGAGCCTTCTCCTCCTCTCTCCGTGTATCGTCGGTCTGTCCTTTTATAGTACAAGGACAAACCGTTACAAGTTAGCCTGGCCCGACATGTGGCCCCGGCGGTTACTAGTATTGATACACGATTAATTGTTGTTAATAACCCTGTAACGGGCTCCGACAGTGCCGTTACAGGTGTTAAGATTGTCCGATTAATTGTCATTAACATGGAATTAATGACAATTAATCGGGTCTTGAAGTCCGCGGCTATCCTTTGAAGATCCAGAGTCGTTACAATGTCTTCCAGAGGTTTGAGGCGGCCAGCTCCGACGTTTGGACACGTGGCAGCTCCGGAGCTTGCTTGTGGGAAGCGGGAAGCTCCAGGGTGGCCTGGCACGTGTCAGGTCCGGAGCTTCTCTCGGTCAGGGGTTAAGTCCGGAGGTGCCGTTTCGGTACCTAGCCCGGAGCTTCACCCTTGTGGGTAGTAGCTCCGGTCTGGCAGTACACGTGGCAACCTAGGGGTTAACCATGTTGGAGAAGCAGGTCCGGTTATGTCTGACAAGTGGGCCTCCGAGGGTCTTCAATTTGAGTAGACGTCCTTCCCTTGAGATCTTTGTAACCTCAGGGGGTGTATGGTTTTTAGGGTACCGACACTGACAAAAATTCTATTATTGAAGCATGGACCGTCGAGCGTGGATGTATAACATGCCAAGACCCGATCCTATGTACATTCATAATGTTGCAAATTTTATTGAAGCATCCAAGAGATATGCGAAGTTGCAAAAGATAGATGACATATTATGTCCATGTATCGACTGCGAAAATAAGATTGCTTGTACGGATACTATAGTAACCCAATCTCATTTGGTGAAAAGAGGTTTCAAAAATAACTACTGTCGGTACCCTAAAAACCATACACCCCCTGAGGTTACAAAGATCTCAAGGGAAGGACGTCTACTCAAATTGAAGACCCTCGGAGGCCCACTTGTCAGACATAACCGGACCTGCTTCTCCAACATGGTTAACCCCTAGGTTGCCACGTGTACTGCCAGACCGGAGCTACTACCCACAAGGGTGAAGCTCCGGGCTAGGTACCGAAACGGCACCTCCGGACTTAACCCCTGACCGAGAGAAACTCCGGACCTGACACGTGCCAGGCCACCCCGGAGCTTCCCGCTTCCCACAAGCAAGCTCCGGAGCTGCCACGTGTCCAAACGTCGGAGCTGGCCGCCTCAAACCTCCGAAAGACATTGTAACGACTCCGGATCTTCAAAGGATAACTGCGGACTTCAAGACCCGATTAATTGTCATTAATTCCATGTTAATGACACTTAATCGGACAATCTTAACACCTGTAACGGCACTGTCGGAGCCCGTTACAGGGTTATTAACAACAATTAATCGTGTATCAATACTAGTAACCGCCGGGGCCACATGTCGGGCCAGGCTAACTTGTAACGGTTTGTCCTTGTACTATAAAAGGACAGACCGACGATACACGGAGGGGGAAGAAGGCTCTCGAACGCTCTCAGGCACACACGCATTGACGTGAGCTTTCATACATAAACTAATACAACACCACACACCCGTGGAGTAGGGTATTACGCTCAGGCGGCCCGAACCACGTAAACCACTGTGTCTCTCGTGTCCAATCGTGATTCACCTTCTTGAGTCTCCGCGCGCCCACACTGAACTACAAACTCCTTCAACACTTTAGTAGTGTCAGGAGATCTGCCGACTCCCACAGTCGACAGTTGGCGCGCCAGGAAGGGGCGCCTGAGATTTTCAAGAATGGTGAATTCTGCGGCTGGATCATCCAACGGGCAACCTGCTGCTCAGGCTGTCGGGGGCAATCCCTCCAACATGCAGCCACCAGCAGGAGCCTCAGCACCAGCAGGAGTCACACTCCCACCACCACCATCTTCTCCGGCAAAACGTGCCGGGCAACATGATGGTGCATCGGCGTCACATACTGCGCCGGCAAGTCATGACAACCCAGAACACGCGCTCCATGCAGCGCGTGCTCTTCTCCAGCAACCACCACCTCCGGATGCATCTCGAGATGCCATGGAGCAATGGAGGGCTGATGTTGAGCATTTGGTCGCAGCAGCGGCCGAACGCCTCAACAACCAGGGTCCTCCTCCTTCAGGGCGAGCCCCGTCGCAGCGACGGACGTTGTCTAGAAGACTTGGTCTGCATGTCTCCAAAACCGAAGACGAGCTGCGTCACAGCAAGTGACGTCGTTGCCCTCTGGGGTACGACGCACCCATACGGTATCTCGGCTTTCGACACACGACCTCCGGGCGGAGCTTGATCGCCGATACCGCCAACAGGATGGCCGTGTCCATATCGAGCGAGCTCGAGAAAGACGGGATGCTCAAGACCTTTCTACTCTGGAAGGAGTAGGAGAAGGCTGTTCCGCCCTAGCCATGCACCTGCGCATGGTTAGATGGCCACAGAAGTTCTGGCCACACTTGCCAGAAAAATTCGACGGGACTGTCAACCCCGTAGAATTTCTGCAGATATACTCCACTGCAATCTTAGTAGCTGGAGGAAACGAGGCCGTAATGGCCAACTACTTTCCAGTGGCCTTAACTGGGACCGCCAGGTCCTGGTTTATGAGCCTTCCACCCAACTCTATCGACAGTTGGGAGGAGCTGTGCCGTCAGTTCACTACCAACTTCGGGAGTTCATACACCCGACCGGGCACTGAACTAGACCTTTTTGCGGTCGTGCAAAAAGGGGGAGAATCTTTGCGGTCATTCATCCAGAGGTTCTCTCAGGTACGCAACACAATCCCTTCTATCTCAAGCGCTTCTGTCATTGTGGCATTCAGACAGGGTGTACGAGACAAAAAGATGTTGGAGAAGCTGGCGATCAAAGAGATCACCAGCGTCACGGAGCTCTTCAGCTTGGCAGACAAATGTGCCAGAGCTGCGGAGGGCCGTGAAATGCACTCCAAACCAGCCTTGGAGGATCACAAAAAATCCTCCTGAGAAGAAGCCGCTACCTCCGGGAGTGGCAAGAAGAAAAAGAAGACCAACGGCAAGAAGAAGCCGTCGGTCGGCACATCCAACGTTGCAGCCACTGCAACTCCTGGTGGCCGGGGGCCACGCCCCGAGAAGCGACCTCGACTGTCTTCTGAAGACGGCGGCAAATCCAAAATGTGGTGCCCCATTCACAAAACGGGCAGCCACAAGCTGGAAGACTGCCGGGAGGTCCAAAACCTTGTCGAGCGCTACAACAAGCGCCAGGAAGGGTCTCCTTTCCGACAGAGGGAGGGAAAACAGAAGGTTGACGAAGCTCCGGCTGAAGAGGAGTTAGGGTTTCAGGACCCCAAAAAGGTCCTGAAAGCCGTCTACACCTCCGTCGACGATGACTCCGACGTCTCCGACAACGAGCGTCGGAAAACCATGAACACCATCTTTGGTGGATCATGGGACATCACTTCTCATCGTATCATCAAGACTATGCGGCGGGATATGGCTGCTGTAGCTCCTACAGCTAGACCGGAGCCACATCGAAAGTGGATGGACACACCCATCACTTTTGATGCTTCGGACTGTCCTCGAAGCATGGTCGGAGCTGGCCAATTACCCTTGATGGTATCTCCCACAATCAACAACATCCAGCTCCATCATGTTATGGTGGATGGAGGTTCGGGGCTGAACCTTATAAGCTTTGAAGCTTTTACCAGACTTCAGCTTCGACCTTCGGATCTTCAACCCTCTCGACCATTCTCCGGAGTAGGTCCGGGGGCCATTACCCCACTCGGAGCTATAATTCTCCCCGTTACCTTCGGGACACGGGAGAAGTACCGCACCGAGAAGTTGGTCTTCGACGTCGCTCAGATCAACTTACCATTCAACGCCATCTTGGGTAGACCTGCCCTATACAAATTTATGGCAGCTGCTCATTATGGATACTTGGTGTTGAAGATGCCAACACCAGCAGGCGTTCTCCGGATTCGTGGAGATCGCACCGCCGGAGTAACTGCTCTGGAGGAGCTCCATGCACTCACCACTGCGCAAGAGGAGGACTCCAGACAGGGGCAAGCTCCAAAACCTCTGAGCATTCGGCAACGAGGCTCAACCTCTGCTCCCCGTGTGCAGCCAAGCGGCGACACCGACATCCCCGTCAAAGTCGTCCAAATTGCTTCCGATGTCACTCAAACCACCCGCATATCGGGTGGGTTGAATGACAAATAGGAACTCGCGCTCATCACTTTCCTCCGGGTTAACGTTGACGTATTTGCTTGGCAACCGTCACAAATGCCTGGGATCCCCAGGGAAGTGATTGAGCACAATCTGAAGATTTACCCCGATGCTCGGCCTGTGCATCAGAAACCTCGGAAGCAATCTGTAGAGCAACATAACTTCATCCGACAAGAAGTGAAGAAGTTGCTCGAAGCCGGATTTATCCGAGAAGTCTTCCATCCAAAATGGCTGGCGAACCCAGTCGTTGTGCCCAAGGCCGGCGGGAAACTTCGGATGTGCATCGACTACACCACACTGAATAAGGCATGTCCAAAAGATCCATTCCCACTACCTAGAATAGATCAGATAGTGGATTCCACCTCCGGGTGCGAGTTACTGTGTTTTCTAGACGCATATTCTGGATATCATCAAATCAGGATGTCTAGGGAGGATGAAGAGCATACTTCATTCATCACAGTGGATGGATTGTATTGTTACACAGCCATGCCGTTTGGTCTCAAGAATGCAGCTTCAACTTTTGTACGAGCTATGTACAAAACTTTCGAAGAACTCATCAGAGACATAGTGGAAGTGTACGTCGATGACATCGTGGTCAAAGTCAAGAACAAGGAGTCCCTCTTGGACACCTTGCAGGCTGTCTTCGACAAGCTGCGGGCCACCCGCACGAAGCTAAACCTAGACAAGTGCGTCTTTGGGGTTAGTTCCGGAAAGCTTCTTGGTTTCCTGGTAAGTCACCGGGGCATAGAGGCTAATCCGGCGAAGATAAAAGCCATTGAAGACATGCGGCCACCAACCTGCATCAAAGACGTCCAAAAATTAACTGGATGTCTAGCAGCCCTCAGCCGGTTCATTTCAAGACTGGCGGAAAGAGCACTTCCCTTCTTCAAGTTACTGAGGAAGTCCGGACCATTCCAATGGTCTGAAGAAGCAGAGAAGGCATTCCAGGAGCTGAAACAGTTCCTCACCACCCTACCAGTCCTGGTAGCTCCGAACCCTGGTGAGCCTTTGTTGCTTTACATTTCAGCTACTGACGAAGTCGTCAGTATGGTTCTGGTTGCGGAGAGACCGGAACTACCCAATACTCAGGAATCCAGACCCCTTCGGGAGGGTCCGGAGGTTCCTGAAAGCGGGTCTGGGTCCCAGCTCCCAGACTCAAACCCACAAGAAGCCACTTCAGAGGACCCGGACCCCTCTAAGAGGGTCCAGGTCATTTCTGAAGAAGCTCCGGGTTCCTCCACCCAGAACCCGGAGGTCCCCGAAGAGAGTCTGGACCCCTCCGAGAGGGTCCGGATCAATGAAGAGGAAGCTCCGGACCCCTCCGGGAGGGTCCGGACCATTCAACGCCCGGTATACTTCATCAGTGAAGTGTTACATGATGCCAAGACTCGATACCTAGAGGTGCATAAACTGCTTTATGCAGTTCTTATTACCTCAAGGAAGCTTCGACACTATTTCCAAGCTCACAAAGTCTCGGTGGTGACCTCATATCCACTTCGAGCGATCCTGCATAATCCCAATTCAACTGGGAATATTGCAAAGTGGGCAGCGGAATTGGCTGAATTCGATCTTGAATTCATTCCGAGACAAGCAATCAAGAGTCAAGCGTTGGCAGATTTCGTGGCAGAATGGACTCCCTCTCCATTAAACCCTGGGGGCCCCAGCGAGCAGAAGACGAAACCTCAAGTTCCAACCTTCACTAAGCCTCACTGGACCCTTTACTTCGACGGCTCCATGCAGAAGCAGGGAGCCGGAGCTGGAATCCTTCTCCTCGCACCAACTGGGGAGAAGGTGAAATACATGGTACACCTTGACTTCAAGGCAACCAACAACATGGCGGAGTATGAAGCACTCATCTATGGATTAAAGGTGGCACTATCATACGGTGTCAAGCAATTGCTGGTCAAAGGAGATTCACAACTCGTCATCAAGCGGGTGAAGGGTGAATGCTCCTGCAATAATCTCCAGATGGCTGCTTACCTCCTTGAAGTCCAGAGGCTTCAGAAGGACTTCGAAGTCCTAGACCTTCACCATGTTCAGCGTGCTCACAACGCTGAAGCTGACGAACTCTCGACCAAGGCGTCAATTGGAGCTCCAGCTCCTGATGGAACCTTTGTCCGGAGGTTGTCAAAACCCACAGTTCAGCCTGCCGAACTGAACGAAGGGGGCGAGATCAGCATCCCGAAGCTGACAGTCCCGATGGCCCTATTACCATGGCAGCCATCAAGGGTCGTAGGTGCTGCCGGAAGCTCCGAGCAACCCAGCACGCAAGACTCAAATGCTCAAGTCAGTTCCGATGCATGGATCTCGGAGATCCGGAGCTACTTGAAAGACAACATCCTTCCTGATGATGATGTATCCGCTGATCGGGTAGTCAGATTGGCTAAAAGATACACGTTGGTAGAAGGGGATCTCTACCGGCGCGGTGCCAACGGCATCCTAATGCGGTGCATCACAAGGGAAGAAGGCTGCGAGCTCCTCGCAGAAATCCATGGAGGCGAGTGTGGGAACCACGCATCTTCCCGCACGCTGGTCAGAAAAGCCTTTCGGCACGGCTTCTACTGGCCTACAGCGCTCCAGGATGCCACTGAGCTGGTGAAGAAATACAAAGCATGCCAATTTCATGCAAAGCAAATTCATACACCTGCTCAGTCCTTACAAATGATACCTCCCACATGGCCTTTCGCTGTGTGGGGGATGGACATCTTGGGACCCTTCCCTAGAGCCGTCGGAGGTTACAAGTTCCTGTACGTCGCCATCGACAAGTTCACCAAGTGGTCAGAAGCAACTCCCGTTGTGACGATCAACAAACAATCTGCAATCAATTTTCTACAATCCATCGTGAGCAGATTCAGAGTCCCAAATAAGATCATCACTGATAATGGGACTCAATTCACAAGCTCCGCATTTCAAGGATATTGCGAAGACCTCGGCATACAAGTTTGCTACGCTTCCGTAGCTCATCCTGCCAGCAATGGACAAGCCGAGAGAGCAAATGCAGAGATCCTTAAAGGACTCAAAACACGCACTTATGAGCGCTTGAAAAAGCACGGAGCCAATTGGATCGAAGAGCTTCCGCCCACTCTATGGGCCAACAGGACTTCTCCAAGTCGGGCAACTGGAGAAACACCCTTCTTTCTGGTGTACGGAGCTGAAGCGATCCTTCCTCCGGAAATCACCTTGGGTTCCCTCCGAGTCCGGACCTTCGACGAAGCCGCGCAGGACCAGCTCCGGCGCGAAGACCTAGACATCCTCGAGGAGGGAAGGTGCCAAGCAGCTGTTCGGAATGCCCAATACCGCCAAGCTCTACGGCGCTATCACCAGCGGCATGTACACAACCGACAGCTCGAGGAAGGCGATCTGGTGCTACGGAGAATACTATCCAGAGAAGGGCAAAACAAACTCTCCCCCGGCTGGGAAGGGCCCTTTCGAGTGATCAAAGTATCCCGTCCCGGAAGCGTTCGCTTGGCTACCGAGGATGGGACACCTCTCCCAAATCCTTGGAACATCGAGCACCTCCGTAAGTTCTACACTTAATTCCACGGAGGTGAGTCTTAAGTAACTTGAAATGTATGTTATAGAGTCATTGTACAGAGTCGGGTAGTTCATCCGGGAGAGCAGCCGGACCTTTCCCGAAAGGTTTGAAAAGCTCATGCAACACTTGACACAGTTTCCGGACTAAAAGTGTGGCTAACTACCCTGGGTCAAACGAGAAACCAAACACACTTAGCCTGGTTCCGTACCCTAAGAGTGTACTTGTTTCCCCTGTACCCCGGACCTATAATGAAAGACATCTTCATGTGAAATAGACTCCACGTGCATTCATTTTTGCATAGGCTCAACATTTTTATTTTTCTCTTTCTTGTCTATAACAGAAACGTGCAATTCTTAAGAAGTTCTAGTTTGACCGGTTTACATACGATTCGAGTTGAATTGTCAGATTTTTTGGATTTAAATATCGTCTGTGGCCAACTCGCCTGAAAGCCGCCAAGCCATTCTAGGGCCGGAGTGCGCTATTGACTTAGCCTGGTCAAGCACCCTAAGTACGCCACTCTACCTACACCCCGGCAGGCCAAAGTAAGGTGGGTCCATGGACAATTGGATCTAAAAGAAAAGACAATTCATCCAGTCGTATTAAAAATCGTGTTCAACTTAAAATTTTCTTGAGAACCGTAAGCCGCGACGAAGTTATAGACAAGGAACGAATTTTACTATTTTTCTTGGCTTAAGTGTGCAGGAAAAATGAACCCTACGTTGATGGAGAAAAACCGGAGCTAACCAAGCTCCGACTCCCACCAGGGCGTCAACCGTCGGCGTTGACTAAAAGATGGTGAGAAGACCCCATCACTGGAGTCTGCTGCCAACAAACCAAGTGTGGCAAAGGTCATTGCCGGAGCTGCTAAGCTCCGACACCTTGGAGTATTAACTACCGACGCTCAACGTGTTGATAGAGGCTATTGCCGGAGCTACTAAGCTCCAGCGATGGACAGTGCCGGAGCTTCTAAGCTCCGACAACTTCAGGGGACCTTCACTATCAAAAACTTCGGACCTAAATTCCACAAGTTTGAAGCAAATTCGTCTTCAACAAAACTCAACATCCTTTTGGTACATGTCCACAATCAAATTGTGCACATCTACCAGGGGGCCAAGTGAAGATAAAGATGTTGAAGACAAAAAAAAAATGAAATTCGCAAAAAATTGGGGATTTCATTTCATCTGAAGACCGGAGATTACATCTGGAGACAAGGGATTACAAAATTGAGGAAGAAGAGAAGATACAAGTAAAGGCTAAAAGAGACGGTCCTAGACCCTATGGAAGAACTCGGCGACCTTCTGGGCGACCTCCAACACGCAGGCTCGGGTAGCTTCGCCTTCTCCTTCGACGGGGCCTTCAAGCACCGGATCCAGAGGATATCGAGGGTTCCGGCTGGTGTAGCACGTCAACACATATTCTGTGACGTTCCTAGCCAGGGATTGCCCCTCGACCTCCAGCTGGTCCGCGATGACGTCGCCCACCTTGGAGAGCTTGCTGCCTGCGGCGCTCAACGCTTGCAACGCAAGGTCCGGCTCCGGCTCCGGATCATCCGGGTGCACGGGGCTGAAACCCATCGGCGTCAGCGCGTCGTCGGCCTTGCCCAGGAACTCCCAAATCTGCAGGGAGTCCGCCTTCCTCAAGTTCTTCATCTCTTCCAGGGATCTTCGGGCCGCCGTCAGCTCTGAATTCTCGCGGGCGAGGCGCTCAACTTCTTTGGCGTTTTGCTGGATCTTCGCAGCAACCCGCTTCTCAAGTCTTCCGAGCTCCTCCTCCCGGAGGTGGATCTTGTTCCGGCGGTCGACCAGGTCCTTCTCCCTAGCCTCCACTTTCTTCTCCCGGGCGACAAGGGCACACTCGTATTCGTAGAGTTCCTGCCCCCGCACCCAGGTCTTCTCCTCTTCCTCGAGGCAGCGCTCTTCCAATTTCTTAGTGCGCTCCTCGAGGCCCTTGTCCGCCAGAGCTGTTTTCTCGGCGAGCTCTTCTTCCCGTCGCAAGACGTCATCCCGTAGCTCTAGAAGTTTTTGCTCCTCGTCCTCGAGCCGTCTTTCCCTCCCTTCAAGTGCCTCTCGGCGCTTGATGAGTGTGGTGCTGATGGCCTCGAGCTGATCAAACCGAGCATTGGCCGCGTCGTTAGTAGCCTTAGCTCGATCGTGGAACTCCCAGGATTGAGCATCGAGGGCGTGAGTCATGCTCTCCCTCTCGTCCAGCAGCTTATCCCAGAGCTCCAGGCGGATCTTCTCCCGCTTGATCCACTCCTTGTCATCCGCAAGCCTCGACTGTGCCAACTTAGTCTCGAAGTGGAGCCGATTACGCCACCGCCTAAGGGTTTGGCGCTCCTCTTCAAGAGCCTTGCTGTCGTGGAAGAAGGCCAGTTGGACCTGACGTAGACTGGAGCAGGCGTTGTCGATGGACATCGACAGCGAGATGGGCTCCGGACCTGCTGGGATCTCTTCCGCTGGTTCCAGCGGGTCTTCACATACAAAAATTGGGTCCCACTCTACGAGAGTGGAACCCCGAGCTTTCAAAGCGCTAGGGCCTTCCTCCGGGACGGCCTCAGTCGCCATCGAAGGAGGTCCCGCCACCAAGTCTTCATTTGCCCCCTCAGGCGGGGGGCCGGCGACTTTGTTCAGGCACTCTGGCTCTGCCACAGGTACCATCGACGTTGTCGCCTCCGGAGCAGGAGCCGCTACTGGCTCCGGCCGGGACACCTCTTCTGAGGAAGGCTCAAGCTCCCTCGCCTCTTCAGCCGCCGGCTCTGCGGCCGGCGCTCCAACAATCACCGACTCTGCGACCGGAGCTTCGGAAGTAATCGGCTCAACTGCCGGAACTACTTCGACTTCCGGATCGCATGCCGGGGCTTCAGCCACCTCCGGCTCAATCGTCGGGGCTTCAGCACTTTCCGGCTCCGAAGCCGGGACTGCTACTTCCTCCGACTCAACAGCCGGAGCTTCTACTACTGCAGCACCAGGACCCGGAGCTTCCACTTCCGGGACGGGTGCCGCTGGCGCATCTTCATTCCCGTGGTCCGGCGCTACCACGGGAACTTCTGGAGACGAGTCGAGGTCCATGACCACGACAGCCGGCGTCGGAGCTGTCGCAGCCTCCGCTTGGGGCGGCACCGGGACTGGAGCAGAAGCCCTCGCAGCCTCAGACACTGTGGCTGAGGGTGGAGCTTCACTCCCCTTCTTGGGAACGCTGCAGATGAAGAACGAAGAAATTGAGCAAACAGATGCTACAATTAAAAAGTTAATCGAGGTAAAAAAGAAAAATTACCTTGGGAGGCTCCCGCACCAGCTTGCGCGGAACCTCTTTCCCGGACGATCCGGGCTGGCCACGGTCGGCGTAGGAGCTCCGGGAGGACTCCCAGGACTTGCCACAGACGCGGGCGTTTCCCGGGTCGGAGCTCTCCTTGATCGGGAGGAACTCCTGGACCTGGAGGCCCTCACCGCTCCAGATGCCAGAGTCGCGCGCCCGGAGCTAGCACCACAGGAGGGATCCACCACGGGGACAGTCGCACTCCGGGAGGATCCCACCGCCGGAATAGTAACGTTCCGGAAGGACCCCACCACGGGGACAGTCGCCACGGCGGCGGAGGATCTTCCTTCCTGAGGAGGGGGAACCGGGGGGGAAGTGGCAGGCCCGATGGACCTTCCGTCAGCATGTCGCAGCTTCCTCTTCCGGCTCTCCGGCTCCTCCGCCAGCTCCTTGCCCTTGCCGATGACCTCAGCTCTTGGCTGTGGGACAGGGGCGGAGCCGTCTTCGGACAACCCGGGGATCGCCAACCGGGTGGTTGATCTTCTCTCGATGACACCAAGGTCGTCAAGCGCGGGCATCGTCCGCCGGAGCTCCCTGCTGAACTCAACTTCCACGTTCAAAGGGAGGAAGGCCGGCGGCGGAGTCAAGTAATCTCCGTCAACGTCGATGCCGTGCTTGAATTTCTTGAGGTGAAACTCCAAGGTCTTCCCCACCATGCTGGACTTCAACCCGGTCTCAACCCGGTCCTCATCCATCACGCTGTTGAGGGCCCAGGCGAGCTTCTCCCTCCTCTTCAGCGGCGCCCACCTGTTGGACAGGAAGTTGCAGAACACCGCCTGGGGAGTCAATCCTCCCTCCACACATTGGCGGATCCTGGTCAGGACAGGGTCGAAAGCTCCCGCCAGCACCGGAACTTCGCTCCATACCGACGTGTCAATGCCGGGCAGACCGTCTGGCAACTCCAACCGCTCATGCTCCTCCACCCGGATGACTATCCAATCTTTCTTCCAGTCATCCCACTTCCCGGAAGGGAATGACCGGAGGTACTTGAATGGGCACTTCTTGCGCTTCACGAAGTAGTAGAAGCCAAGATACTCATTACTTCGGCCGGTGGTGTGGACGGTGAAGAAGGTTCGGAAGAGCTCGATGCAGGGAGGGATGCCCACCCACATCTCGCAGAAGTGGACAAAGATGGACACAAGGAGAATGGAGTGAGGGCCAAGATGGTACAGCTGCAGACCATAGAAGTCCAACAGCATCAAGAAGAAAGAAGAAAACGGTGGGATCAGCCCCACCATGGCGTATGAGGAAAAGTACACCATCTCGCCAGCGTGCTCCTTTTCAAAGGGGAGCTCTCCGCCGGCGCGGACCGAGCGGTTGAAGAAGTCCGAAGACCACCCCATGAGGGCCCGGACCTTCTTCAGATCGCTATCAGTCTTCAAGCGACTCTCACGCAGACCCAACTCCATCGCAGCACAGCTAGGCAAGAGAAGAGGAGCAAAGTACGAGTTGGGAGTTTGAGCGCAAGAACAGATGGGAAGCGTAAAGAACTCCCGACGGTGCGCTTTCCTTCTTAAGTAAGCCCTCTCAACGCTTGGATGGAAACTGCAGGGGAGTCAAGGATACTACTCAAGAATTCAACCCTGCTGATGACAAGAGGGCCCGGGACCACCCTGACGATCAAGTCGAGGCTCTTACCCAGGCGAACAGTTGTCATCACGAGGCGGGAAACCCAAAGGCGGCGACCTGACAAGGCGCGCGGAACCGATACGGTTTTCGTATCGGGAACCGGCGACCTTCAATTGCGAGAGATCCGCACGTCAAAGATCTTATCTGCCGCCTGAGGTGCGCCACGCGTCGGGATTTAACTGTAAAGCCCCGCCAACGGCACCTCCGAAGACCCTTGAAGACCCAGTTCAAGAGTCGCAAGTATGGACCCACCTCCGACGGAATGACTTCACCCCGGTGACTTTCCCCGGAGGTAGGTCCAGGGGGCCACTGTCGGTACCCTAAAAACCATACACCCCCTGAGGTTACAAAGATCTCAAGGGAAGGGTGTCTACTCAAATTGAAGACCCTCGGAGGCCCACTTGTCAGACATAACCGGACCTGCTTCTCCAACATGGTTAACCCCTAGGTTGCCACGTGTACTGCCAGACCGGAGCTACTACCCACAAGGGTGAAGCTCCGGGCTAGGTACCGAAACGGCACCTCCGGACTTAACCCCTGACCGAGAGAAGCTCCGGACCTGACACGTGCCAGGCCACCCCGGAGCTTCCCGCTTCCCACAAGCAAGCTCTGGAGCTGCCACGTGTCCAAACGTCGGAGCTGGCCGCCTCAAACCTCCGGAAGACATTGTAACGACTCCAGATCTTCAAAGGATAACCGCGGACTTCAAGACCCGATTAATTGTCATTAATTCCATGTTAATGACACTTAATCGGACAATCTTAACACCTGTAACGGCACTTTCGGAGCCCGTTACAGGGTTATTAACAACAATTAATCGTGTATCAATACTAGTAACCGCCGGGGCCACATGTCGGGCCAGGCTAACTTGTAACGGTTTGTCCTTGTACTATAAAAGGACAGACCGACGATACACGGAGGGGGAAGAAGGCTCTCTAACGCTCTCAGGCACACACGCATTGACGTGAGCTTTCATACATAAACTAATACAACACCACACACCCGTGGAGTAGGGTATTACGCTCAGGCGGCCCGAACCACGTAAACCACTGTGTCTCTCGTGTCCAATCGTGATTCACCTTCTTGAGTCTCCGCGCGCCCAAACCGAACTACAAACTCCTTCAACACTTTAGTAGTGTCAGGAGATCTTCCGACTCCCACAGTCGACAACTACACAATATGGACAGAGCATGGTGAGTTAGATACACATGATGTGGATAAAGATGATGAGAGAGGTTTAGATGATGATAATGTTTATATCGATGTGGTAGTGACAATCAAGCTGGTGATGATGACGATGAGTTCGATTGTGAGGAGATGTTGCGTCACATTGAACCATATGTATTGACTTCTATGGGAGCAAGCAAAAGTTTAAGCAAAATGGAGACATTGCAGAATGCGGCGACGGAGCTTTTATATGATGAATCAAACGTTTGTGATAAAGAGTTTACTACATTGCGTGCAGTTTTAGAACTACTAAAGTTGAAAGCTACGCACGGATGGTCCGATTGTAGTTTCTCTGATCTTTTGAATCTTCTGGCAGAAATTCTTCCAAATCCAAATAAACTGCCCAGAAGCACTTATAAAGCGAAGAAACTTCTTTGCCCGATGGCACTAGGTGTGACCAAAATACACGCTTGTGTGAACTATTGTATTTTGTATCGCAAAGAGCATGAACTCGCAACTAGGTGCCCCATTTGTGGTGTCAGTAGATATAAGAAGGACTACAATCACCAATATGTTACCAACATGAAAAATACTCAGCAAAATAAGAAGTTTATTATTGGTCCTGAAGGTGACGATGATGATACTTCTGGCGATGCAGACGGGAAGAATAAGAGAAAAATTCCTGCCTTGGTGATGTGGTACCTTCCGGTAATTGATCGCTTGAAGCGTTTGTTCTCAAACCCTAGGGAGGCTGAACTTATGCGTTGGCATTCCGAGCAACGCAAGAAGAATGAAAAACATATACGACACCTTGGTGATGCAACGCAGTGGAAAAAATTTGATATTCAGTATCCAGAATTTGTGAAGGAAATCAGAAATGTGAGCTTTGCCTTGGGTACAGAAAGAATGAATCCGTTTGGTGAAAAAAGGAGCATGCACAGCACATCGCCCGTGGTCTTAACAATGTACAACCTACCGATGTGGTTGTGTCACAAAAGGAAATATATCTTGTTATCTGTTATTATTCAAGGTCCGAAACAACCCGGCATCAAAATTGATGTGTTCTTGGAACCTTTAATGGAAGATATGGCGAAATTGTGGGGTGAAGGTGTACGTACATGGGATGAGTACAAGCGGGAGTATTTCACGCTAAGAGCAATGATATTCGTTACCGTGCATGATTATCCCGGACTGTCTACATTATCGGGACAAATGAAAGGGAAGAAAGGTTGTGTTAGGTGCGTGGATAGAACTGGATTTCTATACCTCACTTCATCCAGAAAGACGGTGTACATGAGACACCGACGGTTCTTGACAGATACACACAAGTATAGGAAGATGAAAGAACAATTTGATAATAAAATCGAAAAAGATACTGCACTAAAACCTTACAGTAGAAAACTTGTGTTTGAAATGGTCAAGAACATTCATATTCTTTCGGTAAGGGCAAAAATAGTAAAGGAATTAAGAGCAAGAAAATACATCTTCGGATGATACAACTGACATGGACTTCAAGAAACAATCAATTTTTTTTCAAGTATCTTCCGTATTGGAAGAATCTGGAGATTTGCCATAGTATTGATTTGATGCACGTTACAAAGAATGTATTTGACAGCATCATTGGGACCTTGCTGGACATGCCGAGGAAAACAAAGGACAGATTAAATCCACGTATGGACCTAGTAAATCTTGATTTGAGACCAGAGCTTCATCCAGTAGAAAAGGCAAATGGGAAGCATTACCTTCCCCCAGCCAGCTACAACTTGACGCTGGAAGAGAAAAAAGCAATTTAAGAATGCTTGCGTGGGATCAAAGTTCCCACGAGTTTCTCATCCAATATCCGCAAACTAGTCTCGATGAAAGGCTTGTCTTTATTCGGTTATAATTCTCACGACTGTCACATGATGATGACAGTTTTCCTTGCCATTGCAATAAGAGTCATCAAACCTGAGCATATAAAAGTTGACATCACACGTTTGTGTTACTTCTTCAATGCAGTATCGCAAAAGGTGATAGCACGTGAAGATTTAGACTATCTGAAAACATACATCGTCGAGACAATGTGCAAGCTTGAGATGTGTTTCCCACCATCCTTTTTCGATGTGCAAGTACACCTAATCATACATCTTGTTGATCAGATAAAAGCATTGGGGCCACTATATTTACATCATATGTTTTTGTTGGAGAGATATTTAGGAGTATTAAAAGGTTATGTGCGGAACCGTGCTCACCTAGAGGGTTCAATTATGGAAGGATACACCACTGAAGAAGTGATTGAGGGTTGCGCTGATTACATCAAAGATGGAAAATCGATAGGTGTGCCTATACCGGTACATGAGGGTAGACTATGTGGGAGAGGCAAAGTGGTTAAGAAAACTTTTATCGTTCAAGATTACAAGAATGTATACCGTGCACATTTTGGTGTACTACAACACCTCACAATAGCTGAGTCGTACTGTCGGTACCCTAAAAACCATACACCCCCTGAGGTTACAAAGATCTCAAGGGAAGGACGTCTACTCAAATTGAAGACCCTCGGAGGCCCACTTGTTAGACATAACCGGACCTGCTTCTCCAACATGGTTAACCCCTAGGTTGCCACGTGTACTGCCAGACCGGAGCTACTACCCACAAGGGTGAAGCTCCGGGCTAGGTACCGAAACGACACCTCCGGACTTAACCCCTGACCGAGAGAAGCTCCGGACCTGACACGTGCCAGGCCACCCCGGAGCTTCCCGCTTCCCACAAGCAAGCTCCGGAGCTGCCACGTGTCCAAACGTCGGAGCTGGCCGCCTCAAACCTCCGGAAGACATTGTAACGACTCCGGATCTTCAAAGGATAACCACGGACTTCAAGACCCGATTAATTGTCATTAATTCCATGTTAATGACACTTAATCGGACAATCTTAACACCTGTAACGGCATTGTCGGAGCCCGTTACAGGGTTATTAACAACAATTAATCGTGTATCAATACTAGTAACCGCCGGGGCCACATGTCGGGCCAGGCTAACTTGTAACGGTTTGTCCTTGTACTATAAAAGGACAGACCGATGATACACGGAGGGGAAGAAGGCTCTCGAACGCTCTCAGGCACACACGCATTGACGTGAGCTTTCATACATAAACTAATACAACACCACACACCTGTGGAGTAGGGTATTATGCTCAGGCGGCCCGAACCACATAAACCACTGTGTCTCTCGTGTCCAATCGTGATTCACCTTCTTGAGTCTTCGCGCGCCCACACCGAACTACAAACTCCTTCAACACTTTAGTAGTGTCAGGAGATCTGCCGACTCCCACAGTCGACAGTTGGCGCGCCAGGTAGGGGGGCCTGAGATTTTCAAGAATGGTGAATTCTGCAGCTGGATCATCCAACGGGCAACCTGCTGCTCAGGCTGTCGGGGGCAATCCCTCCAACATGCAGCCACCAGCAGGAGCCTCAGCACCAGCAGGAGTCACACTCCCACCACCACCATCTTCTCCGGCAAAACGTGTCGGGCAACATAATGGTGCGTCGGCGTCACATACTGCGCCGGCAAGTCATGACAACCCAGAACACGCGCTCCATGCAGCGCGTGCTCTTCTCCAGCGACCACCACCTCCGGATGCATCTCGAGATGCCATGGAGCAATGGAGGGCTGATGTTGAGCATTTGGTCGCAGCAGTGGCCGAACGCCTCAACAACCAGGGTCCTCCTCCTTCAGGGCGAGCCCCGTCACAGCGACGGACGTTGTTTGGAAGACTTGGTCCGCATGTCTCCAACAACCGAAGACGAGCTGCGTCACAGCAAGTGACGTCGTTGCCCTCTGGGGCACGACGCACCCATACGGTATCTCGGCTTTCGACACATGACCTCCGGGCGGAGCTTGATCGCCGATACCGCCAACAGGATGGCCGTGTCCATATCGAGCGAGCTCGAGAAAGACGGGATGCTCAAGACCTTTCTACTCTGGAAGGAGTAGGAGGAGGTTGTTCCGCCCTAGCATGCACCTGCGCATGGTTAGATGGCCACATAAGTTCCGGCCACACTTGCCGGAAAAATTCGACGGGACTGTCAACCCCGTAGAATTTCTGCAGATATACTCCACTGCAATCTTAGCAGCTGGAGGAAACGAGGCCGTAATGGCCAACTACTTTCCAGTGGCCTTAACTGGGACCGCCAGGTCCTGGTTTATGAGCCTTCCACCCAACTCTATCGACAGTTGGGAGGAGCTGTGCCGTCAGTTCACTGCCAACTTCGGGAGTTCATACACCTGACCGGGCACTGAACTAGACCTTTTTGCGGTCGTGCAAAAAGGGGGAGAATCTTTGCGGTCATTCATCCAGAGGTTCTCTCAGGTACGCAACACAATCCCTTCTATCTCAAGCGCTTCTGTCATTGTGGCATTTAGACAGGGTGTACGAGACAAGAAGATGTTGGAGAAGCTGGCGATCAAAGAGATCACCAGCGTCACGGAGCTCTTCAGCTTGGCAGACAAATGTGCCAGAGCTGCGAAGGGCCGTGAAATGCACTCCAAACCAGCCTTGGAGGATCACAAAAAATCCTCCAAAGAAGAAGTCGCTACCTCCGGGAGTGGCAAGAAGAAAAAGAAGACCAACGGCAAGAAGAAGCTGTCGGCCGGCACATCCAACGTTGCAGCCACTGCAACTCCTGGTGGCCGGGGGCCACGCCCCGAGAAGCGACCTCGACCGTCTTCCGAAGACGGCGGCAAATCCAAAATGTGGTGCCCCATTCACAAAATGGGCAGCCACAGGCTGAAAGACTGCCGGGAGGTCCAAAACCTTGCCGAGCGCTACAACAAGCGCCGGGAAGGGTCTCCTTTCCGACAGAGGGAGGGAAAACAGAAGGTTGACGAAGCTCCGGCTGAAGAGGAGTTAGGGTTTCAGGACCCCAAAAAGGTCCTGAGAGCCGTCTACACCTCCGTCGACGATGACTCCGACGTCTCCGACAACGAGCGTCGGAAAACCATGAACAACATCTTTGGTGGATCATGGAACATCACTTCTCGTCGTGTCATCAAGACTATGCGGCGGGATATGACTGCTGTAGCTCCTACAGCTAGACCGGAGCCACATCGAAAGTGGATGGACACACCCATCACTTTTGATGCTTTGGACTGTCCTCGAAGCATGGTCGGAGCTGGCCAATTACCCTTGATGGTATCTCCCACCATCAACAACATCCAGCTCCATCATGTTATGGTGGATGGAGGTTCGGGGCTGAACCTTATAAGCTTTGAAGCTTTTACCAGACTTCAGCTTCGACCTTCGGATCTTCAGCCCTCTCGACCATTCTCCGGAGTAGGTCCGGGGGCCATTACCCCACTCGGAGCTATAATTCTCCCCGTTACCTTCGGGACATGGGAGAAGTACCGCACCGAGAAGTTGGTCTTCGACGTCGCTCAGATCAACTTACCATTCAACGCCATCTTGGGTAGACCTGCCCTATACAAATTTATGGCAGCTGCTCATTATGGATACTTGGTGTTGAAGATGCCAACACCAGCAGGCGTTCTCCGGATTCGTGGAGATCGCACCGCCGGAGTAACTGCTCTGGAGGAGCTCCATGCACTCACCACTGCGCAAGAGGAGGACTCCAGACAGGGGCAAGCTCCAAAACCTCCGAGCATTCGGCAACGAGGCTCAACCTCTGCTCCCCGTGTGCAGCCAAGCGGCGACACCGACATCCCCGTCAAAGTCGTCCAAATTGGTTCCGATGTCACTCAAATCACCCGCATATCGGGTGGGTTGAATGACAAATAGGAACTCGCGCTCATCACTTTCCTCCGGGCTAACGTTGACGTATTTGCTTGGCAACCGTCACAAATGCCTGGGATCCCCAGGGAAGTGATTGAGCACAATCTGAAGATTTACCCTGATGCTCGGCCTGTGCATCAGAAACCTCAGAAGCATCTGTAGAGCGACAGAACTTCATCCGACAAGAAGTGAAGAAGTTGCTCGAAGCCGGATTTATCCGAGAAGTCTTCCATCCAAAATGGCTGGCGAACCCAGTCGTTGTGCCCAAGGCTGGCGGGAAACTTCGGATGTGCATCGACTACACCACACTGAATAAGGCATGTCCAAAAGATCCATTCCCACTACCTAGAATAGATCAGATAGTGGATTCCACCTCCGGGTGCGAGTTACTGTGTTTTCTTGACGCATATTCTGGATATCATCAAATCAGGATGTCTAGGGAGGATGAAGAGCATACTTCATTCATCATAGTGGATGGATTGTATTGTTACACAGCCATGCCGTTTGGTCTCAAGAATGCAGCTTCAACTTTTGTACGAGCTATGTACAAAACTTTCGAAGAACTCATCAGAGACATAGTGGAAGTGTACGTCGATGACATCGTGGTCAAAGTCAAGAACAAGGAGTCCCTCTTGGACACCTTGCAGGCTGTCTTCGACAAGCTGCGGGCCACCCGCACGAAGCTAAACCCAGACAAGTGCATCTTTGGGGTTAGTTCCGGAAAGCTTCTTGGTTTCCTGGTAAGTCACCGGGGCATAGAGGCTAATCCGGCGAAGATAAAATCCATTGAAGACATGCGGCCACCAACCCGCATCAAAGACGTCCAAAAATTAACTGGATGTCTAGCAGCCCTCAGCCGGTTCATTTCAAGACTGGCGGAAAGAGCACTTCCCTTCTTCAAGTTACTAAGGAAGTCCGGACCATTCCAATGGTCTGAAGAAGCAGAGAAGGCATTCCAGGAGCTAAAACAGTTCCTCACCACCCTACCAGTCCTGGTAGCTCTGAACCCTGGTGAGCCTTTGTTGCTTTACATTTCAGCTACTGACGAAGTCGTCAGTATGGTTCTGGTTGCAGAGAGACTGGAACTACCCAATACTCAGGAATCCAGACCCCTTCGGGAGGGTCCGGAGGTTCCTGAAAGCGGGTCTGGGTCCCAGCTCCTAGACTCAAACCCACAAGAAGCCACTTCAGAGGACCCGGACCCCTCTAAGAGGGTCCAGGTCATTTCTGAAGAAGCTCCGGGTTCCTCCACCCAGAACCTGGAGGTCCCCGAAGAGAGTCTGGACCCCTCCGAGAGGGTCCGGATCAATGAAGAGGAAGCTCCGGACCCCTCCGGGAGGGTCCGGACCATTCAACGCCCGGTATACTTCATCAGTGAAGTGTTACATGATGCCAAGACTCGATACCTAGAGGTGCATAAACTGCTTTATGCAGTTCTTATTGCCTCAAGGAAGCTTCGACACTATTTCCAAGCTCACAAAGTCTCGGTGGTGACCTCATATCCACTTCGAGCGATCCTGCATAATCCCAATTCAACTGGGAATATTGCAAAGTGGGCAGCGGAATTGGCTGAATTCGATCTTGAATTCATTCCGAGACAAGCAATCAAGAGTCAAGCGTTGGCAGATTTCGTGGCAGAATGGACTCCCTCTCCATTAAACCCTGGGGGCCCCAGCGAGCAGAAGACGGAACCTCAAGTTCCAACCTTCACTAAGCCTCACTGGACCCTTTACTTCGACGGCTCCATGCAGAAGCAGGGAGCCGGAGGTGGAATCCTTCTCCTCGCACCAACTGGGGAGAAGGTGAAATACATGGTACACCTTGACTTCAAGGCAACCAACAACATGGCGGAGTATGAAGCACTCATCTATGGATTAAAGGTGGCACTATCATACGGTGTCAAGCAATTGCTGGTCAAAGGAGATTCACAACTCGTCATCAAGCAGGTGAAGGGTGAATGCTCCTGCAATAATCTCCAGCTGGCTGCTTACCTCCTTGAAGTCCAGAGGCTTCAGAAGGACTTCGAAGTCCTAGACCTTCACCATGTTCAGCGTGCTCACAACGCTGAAGCTGACGAACTCTCGACCAAGGCGTCAACTGGAGCTCCGGCTCCTGATGGAACCTTTGTCCGGAGGTTGTCAAAACCCACAGTTCAGCCTGCCGAACTGAACGAAGGGGGCGAGATCAGCATCCCGAAGCTGACGGTCCCGATGGCCCTGTTACCATGGCAGCCATCAAGGGTCGTAGGTGCTGCCGGAAGCTCCGAGCAACCCAGCACGCAAGACTCAAATGCTCAAGTCAGTTCCGATGCATGGATCTCGGAGATCCGGAGCTACTTGAAAGACAACATCCTTCCTGACGATGATGTATCCGCTGATCGGGTAGTCAGATTGGCTAAAAGATACACGTTGGTAGAAGGGGATCTCTACCGGCGCGGTGCCAACGGCATCCTAATGCGGTGCATCACAAGGGAAGAAGGCTGCGAGCTCCTCGCAGAAATCCATGGAGGCGAGTGTGGGAACCACGCATCTTCCCGCACGCTGGTCGGAAAAGCCTTTCGGCACGGCTTCTACTGGCCTACAGCGCTCCAGGATGCCACTGAGCTGGTGAAGAAATGCAAAGCATGCCAATTTCATGCAAAGCAAATTCATACACCTGCTCAGTCCTTACAAATGATACCTCCCACATGGCCTTTCGCTGTGTGGGGGATGGACATCTTGGGACCCTTCCCTAGAGCCGTCGGAGGTTACAAGTTCCTGTACGTCGCCATCGACAAGTTCACCAAGTGGCCGGAAGCAACTCCCGTTGTGACGATCAACAAACAATCTGCAATCAATTTTCTACAATCCATCATGAGCAGATTCGGAGTCCCAAATAAGATTATCACTGATAATGGGACTCAATTCACAAGCTCCGCATTTCAAGGATATTGCGAAGACCTCGGCATACAAGTTTGCTACGCTTCCGTAGCTCATCCTGCCAGCAATGGACAAGCTGAGAGAGCAAATGCAGAGATCCTTAAAGGACTCAAAACACGCACTTATGAGCGCTTGAAAAAGCACGGAGCCAATTGGATCGAAGAGCTTCCGCCCACTCTATGGGCCAACAGGACTTCTCCAAGTCGGGCAACCGGAGAAACACCCTTCTTTCTGGTGTACGGAGCTGAAGCGATCCTTCCTCCGGAAATCACCTTGGGTTCCCTCCGAGTCCGGACCTTCGACGAAGCCGCGCAGGACCAGCTCCGGCGCGAAGACCTAGACCTCCTCGAGGAGGGAAGGTGCCAAGCAGCTGTTCGGAATGCCCGATACCGCCAAGCTCTACGACGCTATCACCAGCGGCATGTACACAACCGACGGCTCGAGGAAGGCGATCTGGTGCTACGGAGAATACTATCCAGAGAAGGGCAAAACAAACTCTCCCCCGGCTGGGAAGGGCCCTTTCGAGTGATCAAAGTATCCCGTCCCGGAAGCGTTCGCTTGGCTACCGAGGATGGGACACCTCTCCCAAATCCTTGGAACATCGAGCACCTCCGTAAGTTCTACACTTAATTCCACGGAGGTGAGTCTTAAGTAACTTGAAATGTATGTTATAGAGTCATTGTACAGAGTCGGGTAGTTCCTCCGGGAGAGCAGCCGGACCTTCCCCGAAAGGTTTGAAAAGCTCATGCAACACTTGACACAGTCTCCGGACTAAAAGTGTGGCTAACTACCCTGGTTCAAACGAGAAACCAAACACACTTAGCCTGGTTCCGTACCCTAAGAGTGTACTTGTTTCCCCTGTACCCCGGACCTATAATGAAAGACATCTTCATGTGAAATAGACTCCACGTGCATTCATTTTTGCATAGGCTCGACATTTTTATTTTTCTCTTTCTTGTCTATAACAGAAACGTGCAATTCTTAAGAAGTTCTAGTTTGACCGGTTTACATACGATTCGAGTTGAATTGTCAGATTTTTTGGATTTAAATATCGTCTGTGGCCAACTCGCCTGAAAGCCGCCAAGCCATTCTAGGGCCGGAGTGCGCTATCGACTTAGCCTGGTCAAGCACCCTAAGTATGCCACTCTACCTACATCCCGGCAGGCCAAAGTAAGGTGGGTCCATGGACAATTGGATCTAAAAGAAAAGACAATTCACCCAGTCGTATTAAAAATCGTGTTCAACTTAAAATTTTCTTGAGAACCGTAAGCCGCGACGAAGTTATAGACAAGGAACGAATTTTACTATTTTTCTTGGCTTAAGTGTGCAGGAAAAATGAACCCTACGTTGATGGAGAAAAACCGGAGCTAACCAAGCTCCGACTCCCACCAGGGCGTCAATCGTCGGCGTTGACTAAAAGATGGTGAGAAGACCCCGTCACTGGAGTCTGTTGCCAACAAACCAAGTGTGGCAAAGGTCATTGTCGGAGCTGCTAAGCTCCGACACCTTGGAGTATTAACTACCGATGCTCAACGTGTTAATAGAGGCTATTGCCGGAGCTACTAAGCTCCAGCGATGGACAGTGCCGGAGCTTCTAAGCTCCGACAACTTCAGGGGACCTTCACTATCAAAAACTTCGGACCTAAATTCCACAAGTTCGAAGCAAATTCGTCTTCAACAAAACTCAACATCCTTTTGGTACATGTCCACAATCAAATTGTGCACATCTACCAGGGGCCAAGTGAAGATAAAGATGTTGAAGACAAAAAAAATGAAATTCGCAAAAAAATGGGGATTTCATTTCATCTGAAGACCGGAGATTACATCTGGAGACAAGGGATTACAAAATTGAGGAAGAAGAGAAGATACAAGTAAAGGCTAAAAGAGACGGTCCTAGACCCTATGGAAGAACTCGGAGACCTTCTGGGCGACCTCCGACATGCAGGCTCGGGTAGCTTCGCCTTCTCCTTCGACGGGGCCTTCAAGCACCGGGTCCAGAGGAAATCGAGGGTTCCGGCTGGTATAGCACGTCAACACATATTCTGTGACGTTCCTAGCCAGGGATTGCCCCTCGACCTCCAGCTGGTCCGCGATGACGTCGCCCACCTTGGAGAGCTTGCTGCCTGCGGCGCTCAACGCTTGCAACGCAAGGTCCGGCTCCGGCTCCGGATCATCCGGGTGCA
This sequence comes from Tuctoria greenei, assembly GCA_036927565.1. NCBI lineage: Eukaryota > Viridiplantae > Streptophyta > Magnoliopsida > Poales > Poaceae > Tuctoria > Tuctoria greenei. The sequence continues at coordinate 5,734,139 of JAYESD010000007.1, forward strand.
CGGGGCTGAAACCCATCGGCGTCAGCGCGTCGTCGGCCTTGCCCAGGAACTCCCAAATCTGCAGGGAGTCCGCCTTCCTCAAGTTCTTCATCTCTTCCAGGGATCTCCGGGCCGCCGTCAGCTCCGAATTCTCGCGGGCGAGGCGCTCAACTTCTTTGGCGTTTTGCTGGATCTTCGCAGCAACCCGCTTCTCAAGTCTTCCGAGCTCCTCCTCTCGGAGGTGGATCTTGTTCCGGCGGTCGACCAGGTCCTTCTCCCTAGCCTCCACTTTCTTCTCCCGGGCGACAAGGGCACACTCGTATTCGTAGAGTTCCTGCCCCCGCACCCAGGTCTTCTCCTCTTCCTCGAGGCAGCGCTCTTCCAATTTCTTAGTGCGCTCCTCGAGGCCCTTGTCCGCCAGAGCTGTTTTCTCAGCGAGCTCTTCTTCCCGTCGCAAGACGTCATCCCTTAGCTCTAGGAGTTTTTGCTCCTCGTCCTCAAGCCGTCTTTCCCTCCCTTCAAGTGCCTCTCGGCACTTGATGAGTGCGGTGCTGATGGCCTTGAGCTGATCAAACCGAGCATTGGCCGCGTCATTAGCAGCCTTAGCTCGGTCGTGAAACTCCCGGGATTGAGCATCGAGGGTGTGAGTCATGCTCTCCCTCTCGTCCAGCAGCTTATCCCAGAGCTCCAGGCGGATCTTCTCCCGCTTGATCCACTCCTTGTCATCCGCAAGCCTCGACTGCGCCAGCTTAGTCTCGAAGTGGAGCCGATTACGCCACCGCCTAAGGGTTTGACGCTCCTCTCAAGAGCCTTGCTGTCGTGGAAGAAGGCCAGTTGGACCTGACGTAGACTGGAGCAGGCGTTGTCGATGGACATCGACAGCGAGATGGGCTCCGGACCTGCTGGGATCTCTTCCGCTGGTTCCAGCGGGTCTTCACATACAAAAATTGGGTCCCACTCTACGAGAGTGGAACCTCGAGCTTCCAAAGCGCTAGGTCCTTCCTCCGGGACGGCCTCAGTCGCCATCGAAGGAGGTCCCGCCTCCAAGTCTTCATTCGCCCCCTCAGGCGGGGGGCCGGCGACTTCGTTCAGGCACTCTGGCTCTGCCACAGGTACCATCGACGTCGTCGCCTCCGGAGCAGGAGCCGCTACTGGCTCCGGCCGGGGCACCTCTTCTGAGGGAGGCTCAAGCTCCCTCGCCTCTTCAGCCGCCGGCTCTGCGGTCGGCGCTCCAACAATCACCGGCTCTGCGGCCGGAGCTTCGGAAGTAACCGGCTCAACTGCCGGAACTACTTCGACTTCCGGCTCGCATGCCGGGGCTTCAGCCACCTCCGGCTCAATCGCCGGGGCTTCAGCACTTTCTGGCTCCGAAGCTGGGACTGCTACTTCCTCCGACTCAACAGCCGGAGCTTCTACTACTGCAGCACCAGGACCCGGAGCTTCCACTTCCGGGACGGGTGCCGCTGGCGCATCTTCATTCCCGTGGTCCGGCGCTACCACGGGAACTTCTGGAGACGAGTCGAGGTCCATGACCACGACAGCTGGCGTCGGAGCTGTCGCAGCCTCCGCTTGGGGCGGCACCGGGACTGGAGCAGAAGCCCTCGCAGCCTCAGACACTGTGGCTGAGGGTGGAGCTTCACTCCCCTTCTTGGGAACGCTGCAGATGAAGAACGAAGAAATTGAGCAAACAGATGCTACAATTAAAAAGTTAATCGAGGTAAAAAAGAAAAATTACCTTGGGAGGCTCCCGCACCAGCTTGCGCGGAACCTCTTTCCCGGACGATCCGGGCTGGCCACGGTCGGCGTAGGAGCTCCGGGAGGACTCCCAGGACTTGCCACAGCCGCGGGCGTTTCCCGGGTCGGAGCTCTCCTTGATCGGGAGGAACTCCTGGACCTGGAGGCCCTCATCGCTCCAGATGCTAGAGTCGCGCGCCCGGAGCTAGCACCACAGGAGGGATCCACCACGGGGACAGTCGCACTCCGGGAGGATCCCACCGCCGGAACAGTAACGTTCCGAAAGGACCCCACCACGGGGACAGTCGCCACGGCGGCGGAGGATCTTCCTTCCTGAGGAGGGGGAACCGGGGGGGAAGTGGCAGGCCCGATGGACCTTCCGTCAGCATGTCGCAGCTTCCTCTTCCGGCTCTCCGGCTCCTCCGCCAGCTCCTTTCCCTTGCCGATGACCTCAGCTCTTGGCTGTGGGACAGGGGCGGAGCCGTCTTCGGACAACCCGGGGATCGCCAACTGAATGTAGGCCTAGAGGGGGGGGTGAATAGGCCTTCTTGAATTTCTCGGTTCCTGTAGCACTTCAACAAAAAGGTCAAATCCAGATATATCGGACTAGTCCGGTAAAGTGCGGACTAGTCCGGATTTCACGGGCTAGGTTGATCAAGTTAGGTCAATTTGATTGTTTCGTTGTCGTTTGCAGCGGAAATATAAACTTTAATGACAGTTCAATAGTTGTATGTTAAGTTTTATTGCAAGTATGATTCTTGTACAACTATTTAACTTCAATTCAACAAAATGAATTAAACCCTAGATAATGTTGATCAACTAGAATGATGAACACAAACAAACAAGACACAAGATTTATCCCGTGGTTCGGTTACCACGAAGGCAGCCTACGTCCACGTTGAGGAGCCCACAAAAGGACCGGGTCTTCAACAACCCTTCCCTCGTCGGATCGCCACGAAGGCCAATCCTCTTCCACTAATCACACAGGGGTAAATCACCAAGTTGAAGGGGCGATCTCACAAGTTGAGAGCTCCCTTGATTACAAGTTTTAAAACCACCAATAACACACTTCGAAATATACAAATTGAGATGCAAGAGTGTGTTAGAGATTCAAACCAAGAGCTCAATCGTGTGCAAAGTGCCTCTCCAATGATCTACAAGTGATCTTCAAAGGATTGATCGATTTTGCACTTAATTTCGTGGAGAGAGATGGTTTTTGAGTCTCTTGGGAGGTGTGACGGCGCTAGGGTTCGAGAGAGTTTGAAAGTGGGCCGTGCACCTCTATTTATATGGGGTTTCTAGAAATTACCGTTAGGGTTCAGAAAGATCGGACTAGTCTGTGGTGGAGACCGGACTAGTCTGGTGTGCTGTGTGAAGCAAACCCTAAGTGTCCAGGAATATCAGACTAGTCCGATTGAAAAACGGACTTGTCCGATTTTGCTGCTGGAAATCTTCGGACTTGTCCGGTTGACATCGGACTTGTCCGGACCTGTGAAACCCTAAGTGTTTAGAACGACAAGTCCGCACTTGGAGGACTTGTCCGATTTAGATCAGAGTGTAAATCGGACTAGTCTGTGTAGTCACCGGACTTGTCCGAAGTGGATCAGAAAGGGAATCGGACTAGTCCGGTGGTGACCGGACTTGTCCGATCTAGTGACTTGTGCATTGTGTTGAGGACTAGTCCGCACTGGGGAGGACTAGTCCGAAGTGGAACAGAAAGATATCGGACTAGTCCGGTGGAGACCGGACTTGTCCGATCTTGTGCAGAATGTGATATCGGACTAGTCTGGCTGATATCGGACTAGTCCGGTCCTGTATGGTTTTGTGCATTGTGTGTGTGTGATTAAGTGAGATTGAGCTCTTGGGTGTGTTTCCTTAACACACTCCATACATACTAATCTACTAATTTCTTCTTCTTGAGCTCAAATTCATTCTCCTTCTTAATTTCCCTCTTTTTGGCATTTTACTCATTTTTCATCATTTTCCTGCATTCATCTCAACAAAAGGATTAGGATCCCAATTGCTTGTCATAAATCATCCAAAACCCACAAGGGAGTCCTAGATGCACTTTCAATCTCCCCCTTTTTGGTGATTGATGACAACCAATTGAGATTTCACAAAATGAGGTATAAAATGAGATTTTCATAAAGTATGCACATATGACTCAAAAATGCATCAGGCAACAAGATAATTATTCATATGTGCATTCTTTATGGTGGGATGCATACTAAGAGCATGATTGCATTAAGAATGACAGAATTTTCATTTACCAACTAATATCAAGTGAATATGGCACTTTAGGAGCAAAGGCTCAGATTTCATCACACACTTGCAAATTAATTGAGCAATTCATCACAGGACCAAACATGATATGAAAAGAGAGTTAAGCAAATACAATCACAATTAAAAAAAATATAGAGAGCTCTCTCCTCGCATCCTATTCAGCTAAAGCTTAGACTAGAGACTCCCCCTCAATCTCTCCCCCTTTGGCATCAAGACACCAAAAAGAGAGAGAGAGGAAGATCCTAGGGCTTCACTCTTCGCTGTCAGTCCTCTCGTCGTCTTCATCATCTTCATCGCTTTCGGCTTGACGAGGTTGAGAGGTAGGAGGAGGAGCGGAGCTGTTCGAGCCCCCAATGCCAAAATAGGCAAGCTCGGAAGGAGTCAAGGGGCTGAGCTCGGTGATGTTTGGATCAGAATCTTCAGAAAGTACTGGAGATCCAATTGGATTGATCTCCAGCTTCTCACTCAGCTGCTTCACATTGGCTTTTATGTATCTCATGTCCTCCTTCCTCTTCTGATTTAGCTTGTGAAGCTTCACTTCAGTTTCCTTGCAGGAGGAGAAGATTGCAGCCAAGTACTTGAGGATCCCACTGGCGGATCCTTTCTGAGGGGCTTCCCTGGAGGGAGGAGTAGCCCTAGCAGCTTCTTCTTGCCTTGCCGGCGCCTCGGGGCTTGAGGCCGGCGATGGAGCAGCCTGGACACTCACGGACTGAGGCTTCTGAGGCCTCAGTGGAGTGTGCTCCACATCCTTCACAAACTCGATTCCTGTGACCTTCTCAATCATGAACATCAAGTAAGGGGCATAGCCACAGGATCGGTTGGGGGTACTTGAGATATTGACCATATCATTCCAGATATAGTCTGCAACATCGAATTGCCTTTTCTTGCTGATGACCTTCATCAGGGTCCGGAGGTAGCCTTGCACACTCCCTGCATCACCATCCTTGGGAGCAATCGTCTTCCTGAGGACTCTGTTGAGGACCACAAAGAAAGGCTTCATGTTCTTTGTGGAGGGAGGGACAAACTTGGAGGTGGGCTCATACATGAACTGCATTCCATCCCTCTCAATGACCCCAATGTTGTGGATAATGAGGTGGTCATCTCCCTCAGAGTCAAGATGCAGCAGGCGGGCAAACTCTTCTTGAGTGATGGAATACTTGGATCCATGAGTCATCCAAGTCACACTTTCTTCTTCTTCACCTGAGAAGTGGCACGTTGCATAGAATTGTGCAATCACTTCATCATTCCAATTATATCTGAAGGCAAACAAATCCTTCAGCCCATGTCTCTCTGCAGCTTGTATCACTTCATCAAAAGCTGCACATTTCCTCTTCTCAAGGTGGGCCCAGTCAATCCATTGACTGCGCACCACCGGGGTCTTCATCGGCAAGTAGACCAGCTTGTAGAAGTCAGCATGGAAATTTGACCAGAATCTGCCATCAGCTGCTTGCTTGGGCCTTGCATAGTAGTCCACACTTCTCAGCTTCATGGCCACATCGCTGCCCTTGCCATTGAATCTTTCCTCATTGGGGTCCCGGACCCCTTCTCTGGGAGTGTGCAGCTTTAGAGGCCCAACAGGCCCTGTGGCAACCCCCTTGCCCTTCCCTTTAGCTTGGCGAGGGCCACTCGACGGAGGAGCAGCCTTCGAGGCGGCCTTCTTGACACACACCTTCCTCCGAACCTGGGGAGGTGAGGGAGCAGGCTCGGAGGGTCTCTCTTGGCGTTTCTTGCCAAGACCCGTCGAGGACCGAGGTGCCACCTCGTGGTCCAACTCGGCCTCGAAATCGGAGATTTCATTGTCGGAGCTCGACATGATCTGAGAATGAGTGATCAAGAGAAAAGACAAGTTATACAAGGTATTGGTGAGGTAAGATGGCAACGGAAGGCAGTAGGGAATTAAAGAATTAGGTTTTGGTTCAGAAACAACGGACTTGTCCGGTGCTCAGGCACGGACTAGTCCGGGGGACCGGACTTGTCCGTACCTGGACCGGACTAGTCCGGTGTTCATCTGCAAAAACCTAGCAAACTGGATAAAAATTGATCCCTAATGAAATAGCCAGTCTAGCATACACATAGTACATCAACTGGACATGCAACTAGTGAAGAATGCTAGGCCAAACGATAAGCAATGAAGAAATTTGAGATTTCTTAGGGTTTGAGGAAAATTTACCAAGAAATCCAAGGAAGCTTGAAAATGTGGGGGTTGGAGGCCGGACTTGTCCGCTAACTTCAATCCCCGAGTCTTCAAGCTTAATCTCCGCCCAAGATTGAGGCTTTTCGACGGAGGAATCAAGGATTCGCCTTGGGAGCTCGAGCGCAAGAGAGAGAAAGCTTGGAGGAGAGTGTGGGGTGAAGGGATTAGGGTTTGGTGGCGGCTAGGGTTATGGACACGAAAAATCGGACAAGTCCGGACAGGACTGGACTAGTCCGAAGTCCTTCAGAAACCTAAATCGGACTAGTCCGTGGTCTGTCGGACTAGTCCGGCCTAACCGGCACACTGCGGACTAGTCTGCAATTGCGGACTAGTCCGGGTAACCACGGACTTGTCCGTGGTCACCAGGAGAGAATTGCATAGCCCATTCATATATATTTGAAGGTCCAATAATTGAGGGTAGAGAGGCAAAACAATTCAAATAATCCTGATGAATTTGATCAGAAGCAAACAACAATCATACAATGATCAAAAATTCATCAAGATCTAATAATTGACATAGTTTTTCGAGAGAAAAAAATGGGGAGGAAAAATTTTCACAATTCAATCAATATTTTGAAGCAATCATACAGGTATGCAACTTTTCAAGCCACACTCCGAGAATCAAGGATGTTTAGCTCATTTCGGAGTTCGCAAAAACGTTTTTCATCAAGTGGCTTGGTGAATATGTCGGCCAATTGTTTTTGGGTGTTGACATGAGAGATGGATATGTCTCCTTTCATGGAATGGTCTCTCAAGAAATGGTGTCTTATGTCAATGTGTTTAGTTCTAGAGTGCTCAACTGGATTGTGGGCTATTTTAATGGCACTCTCATTGTCGCAAAGAAGAGGAATACGGTTCATATTGTAACCGTAATCCCTTAGAGTTTGTCGCATCCAAAGGAGTTGTGCACAACAACTCCCGGCTGCAACATACTCCGCTTCGGCTGTGGATGATGCAATGGAATTCTGTTTCTTGGATGACCAAGAAACTAAGGATCTTCCTAGGAATTGGCAAGTGCCAGAAGTGCTTTTTCTATCAACTTTGCACCCGGCATAATCTGCATCGGAATACCCAATGAGATTGAATTTTGAACCTTTTGGGTACCAAAGACCAAGGTTGGGTGTATGAACTAAATATCTTAGGATTCTCTTTACGGCTGTCAAATGACATTCCTTAGGGTTGGCTTGAAATCTTGCACACAAACATACACTCAACATAATATCTGGCCTAGATGCACATAAGTAAAGTAAAGATCCAATCATGGAGCGATATACCTTTTGGTCGACGCTCGGTCCATCTTCATTGAGATCCAAGTGACCATTCGTTGCCATGGGAGTCTTAATGGGCTTTGCCTTGTCCATGCCAAACTTCTTGAGGATGTCCTGTGTGTACTTGGTTTGGCTTATGAATGTTCCTTCCCTTTGTTGCCGCACTTGGAATCCCAAGAAGTACTTCAATTCTCCCATCATTGACATTTCAAATCTGTCTGTCATAATTTTAACGTGGTCGGGGAACTCTTCGTCTTCAAATCCGGGTGGTTGCTCCACGTACACCTCTTCCATGATCGGTCCGTTGAGGAAGGCGCTTTTTACGTCCATTTGGTACAGCTTGAAATCATGGTGAGTAGCATATGCAAGTAATATTCTAATTGATTCAAGCCTAGCTACTGGAGCAAAGGTCTCATCAAAATCCAAACCTTCGACTTGTGAGTAACCTTTGGCCACAAGTCGTGCCTTGTTTCTTGTCACCACCCCGTGTTCATCTTGTTTGTTGCGGAAGACCCACTTGGTGCCGACTATGTTTGCATTGGGTCTTTCCACAAGTTCCCAAACCTCGTTTCTCTTGAAATTGTTCAACTCTTCTTGCATTGCCACCACCCAGTCCGGATCCTTTAATGCATCCTCAGTCCTGCGGGGTTCCAAAAAGGAGACAAACGAGTAATGTTCACAAAAATTTGCTATACGAGATCTAGTGGTTACTCCTTTTTGGATGTCGCCGATGATGTTGTCGATTGGATGATCCCTTTGAATGCACTGGTGTACTCTTGGGTGTGGCACTTGGGGGGTCGTATGTTGGTGATCATCTTCTTCTCCCCCTGAGTTGTTGTCCTCATTGATTTGTTGATCATGTTCATATTCTTGTGATTGATCTTGTATCGAGGCTCCCCCTTGATTGTTGATCTCCTCTTGTGGTTCACTTTCCTCTTGTATTTGTGCCGATGACTCTTGTGGTCGTACTTCGCCTAGAGCCATCCTCTTTATTGCTTGATAGGGTGCTTCCTCATTACCTAATTCACATTGATCAACTTGCTCCTTTTGGGAGCCATTAGTTTCATCGAACACTACGTCACGTGCCACTTCAACAAGTCCGGAGGCCTTGTTGAAAACACGATAGGCGTAAGTGTTCGAATCATAACCAAGCAAGAAACCTTCATCGGACTTCGAAGCGAACTTTGAAGTCCTGGGCTTCTTGTTCAAAATATAGCAAGGAGAACCGAAAACTCGAAAATATGAAATGTTCGGTTTGTTACCGGTGAGTAGCTCATAGGGGGTCTTCTTTAGTAGTCGATGAAGATAGAGTCGATTTGTGGCATGGCAGGCGGTGTTGATTGCTTCCGCCCAAAATCGATCCGAAGTCTTGTATTCATCGAGCATTGTTCTTGCCATCTCTATGAGCGTTCGGTTCTTCCTTTCGGCAACTCCGTTTTGTTGTGGAGAGTATGGCGCTGAGAATTCGTGCTTGATTCCTTCCTCATCAAGGTACTCCTCCACTTGTATGTTCTTGAACTCCGTGCCATTGTCGCTCCGAATACTCTTGATTGATAGTGAGAACTCGTTTTGCGCTTGCTTGAAGAATTTCTTGAGTGTTCCTTGTGTTTCTGACTTGTCATGCAAAAAGAATACCCAAGTGAAGCGGGAAAAATCATCAATAATGACTAAACCGTATTTGTTACCGCCTATGCTTATGTAAGCAATTGGACCGAAGAGGTCCATATGAAGTAGTTCGAGCGGTCTTGTCGTGGTCATGATGTTCTTTGCGGGATGTTGTGCTCCAACTTGCTTTCCTGCTTGGCACGCGCTACAAGGCCTGTCTTTCTCAAACACAACATCTTTCAAACCTCGGATGTGATCGCCCTTGAGGAGTTTTTGAAGGTTCCTCATACCAACATGTGCTAGCCGTCTATGCCACAGCCAACCCATGTTGGTTTTTGCAATCAAGCATGTGTCGAGTTCGGCTTTATCCTTGTTGAAGTCAACAAGATAGAGCTTTCCCTTTAACATACCCTTGAATGCAATGGAACCATCACTTCTCCTTGAGACGGTCACACCCTCGTTAGTAAACAGGCAATTATAACCTTTGTCACATAACTGAGATATGGACAGCAGGTTATAATCTAAAGATTCAACGTGTAAAACATGCGAAAGAGTATGTTCAGAGGATATTGCAATTTTACCGGTACCGAGGACCCTTCCTTGACTGTTATCCCCAAAGTAGATGCCTTCGTTTGGGTCCTGGTTCACTTCATACTCCACAAACATCCTCCTTTCTCCGGTCATGTGGTTGGTGCATCCACTGTCTAGCACCCATTTGGATCCCCCGGAGGAGTAGGCCTGCAAAAACAAATTACGCCTTGGTTTTAGGTACCCAAGCTTGCTTGGGTCCTTGGAGGTTAGTAACAATACATTTGGGCACCCACACATGGGTTTTTGTGTTCCCATGGCGCGGCCCAGCATAATAAGCATACACTTTACCAACATTATTTTTCATTAAAACATAGGATGCATCAAATGTTTTAAACAGAAGTTGCTGTTGATTATGGGTCGGACTAGTCTGTGTGACCGGACTTGTCCGGATGACCGGACTTGTCCGGACCACAACCGGACTAGTCCGATTTTCATGAGAGTTCAGATTTTTAGTTTTCGAGTTACCAGGTTGTGAGGGTCCTCCCTTCACAAAGGTGATCCTTCCCTTGTTATTCTTATGATTTCCAGCTCTTTGCTTTCCATCACAAGAGTAACCAATGCCATACTTGACATTTGGAGGTCTTTGGACCAAATATGCACTACGTGCATAGTTGATCCTCTCCTTGTCAAATATTACACATTGGGTAGGATTTTTGTCCTCCGTGGAGGTAGGGTTTTCCTTCAACCTGGTGTTAGTTTTAACACATTTGCAAACATGAGCGATATTAGTTAAAGTGGGTTGAGAAGGTAGGGTTGAAGAGGAGGAAGGTTCACTAAGCTTGAGTGACTCAACCTGCACTTCAAGGATCTTGTTGACCTTGATTTGGTCATCAAGTTGATTCTTGATTGCAACATTTGAGTTGGTTAACTCCAAGCAAGTTTTCTTGCTTGAAGCTAGCTCAAGCTCTAGTGTGTGATTTTTCTCCTTTTCAAGAACTAGAAGATTGTCAAGTTCGACATGCTTCTCCTTTTGGGAGATAATCATGTCTTCTTGACGATCAATTAGCTCTTCCTTCTCAATAAGTTGGTTAAGCAAGAATTTCATTTTTGCAGCAGTTTTTCTATCTAAACCAATTAGCATATCTTCATCATCACTATCTAGATCATCATCACTTGAGTAAGAATGCGAGGAAGGAGTTTTGATGTTTACCTTGCGTTTACCTTCCTTAGCCATGAGGCAAGTTCCATTTGCCTTCTTTGCACCGAGCGTGGGGAAGAGTGTGAGTTTCTTGGGCATGCTTTCAATGGCTATGCTAGCCATTTCTTCTTCATCGGACGATGAGGACTCATCGTTTGAGTCCCACTCCTTTCCGATGTGTGCTTGTTCAGCTTGTTTCTTCTTCTTGAAGAACTTTTTCGGTTGAGGCTTGGATTCTTTACTCTTCTTCTTGTTGTCCTCATATGGGCAATCAACTATGAAGTGATTGTACTCACCACAATTATAGCATGCCCGCCTCATCTTCGGTTTTGTCTTCTCCTTGTATTTTCCTTCACTCGATTTTGCTCCTTGTCTTTTCTTCATAATTCTTTTGAATTTCTTCATGAACAGAATCATATCTTCTTCGTCCAGCTCGCTGCTTTCATCATCGCTGTCCTCCTCAAACTGAGCTTCTCTTGCTTCTTTGGATAGGGGTTTGAGTGTGGATTTTAAGGCAACTCCCTTCTTCTTGGCCGATGTGAGGTCAGCTATTTCTTTGACGTGCTTGGCTTGCTTCTCCATCATCTCAAAGTTGATGATTTTGCCAAGCAGTTCATCCGGAGTCATTTTCTTGTACCCGGGACTTTCTCGGATCATAGAACAGAGTGTGACGTTGCGAGGCATAAAGGCTCTAAGGATGAGCTTTACAACCTCGTGGTCATTCCATTTTTTGCTACCATACGATCGAACCTTGTTCACAAGAGTCTTTAGTCTGTTGTACATGTCCTGGGGAGATTCATCTTCCTCAATCGCGAACCTTCCTAGTTCGCCTTCAATCATTTCAATTTTTGCCTCCCGCACATGCCGGTCACCTTCATGTGCTGTCTGTAGTGTGTCCCAGATTTCTTTGGCAATTTCCAATCCGTCCACCTTTGTGAATTCATCTCTACTTAGAGATGAGGTGATAACGGCTGCGGCTTGGGCATTCCTGTGGATGGCTTGCTCTTGACTTGGCGTGAGTTCTTCATCGTCATCAGGGATGTTTATTCCTGTGCACACAATATGCCATAAACTTGGGTTAAGGGAAATCAAGTGCATCTTCATGTTTTGCCTCCACATGGAGTAATCACTCCCATCGAAGTGTGGGGCTTTTCCGAGAGGAATAGATAGATAATGACTGCTGTTAGAATTTAGACGGTCATAATTAAAAGGATATCGGGAGTAGTCGGTGTGACTACTCCCCCTCTTCTTTTCTTCAACTTTAGCTTTCCCTTTGGAAAGTGCTTTCTTTCGGAGCAGTGCTTTCAGCTCCAATGTCTCCTCATCATCATCATCGAAGTCTTGAATGGCTTCGAGATACCTTTCGAGCTTTTGGTGCTTGTCATTGTTCATTTCTTCCTGGTTGTTGATTTTCTGGACTTCCTTCATGTCCGACATGATCTCTTCGAGTGGTTGCACTCTTTCTTGAAGAACCGGCTCTGATACCAATTGAATGTAGGCCTAGAGGGGGGGTGAATAGGCCTTCTTGAATTTCTCGGTTCCTGTAGCACTTCAACAAAAAGGTCAAATCCAGATATATCGGACTAGTCCGGTAAAGTGCGGACTAGTCCGGATTTCACGGGCTAGGTTGATCAAGTTAGGTCAATTTGATTGTTTCGTTGTCGTTTGCAGCGGAAATATAAACTTTAATGACAGTTCAATAGTTGTATGTTAAGTTTTATTGCAAGTATGATTCTTGTACAACTATTTAACTTCAATTCAACAAAATGAATTAAACCCTAGATAATGTTGATCAACTAGAATGATGAACACAAACAAACAAGACACAAGATTTATCCCGTGGTTCGGTTACCACGAAGGCAGCCTACGTCCACGTTGAGGAGCCCACAAAAGGACCGGGTCTTCAACAACCCTTCCCTCGTCGGATCGCCACGAAGGCCAATCCTCTTCCACTAATCACACAGGGGTAAATCACCAAGTTGAAGGGGCGATCTCACAAGTTGAGAGCTCCCTTGATTACAAGTTTTAAAACCACCAATAACACACTTCAAAATATACAAATTGAGATGCAAGAGTGTGTTAGAGATTCAAACCAAGAGCTCAATCGTGTGCAAAGTGCCTCTCCAATGATCTACAAGTGATCTTCAAAGGATTGATCGATTTTGCACTTAATTTCGTGGAGAGAGATGGTTTTTGAGTCTCTTGGGAGGTGTGACGGCGCTAGGGTTCGAGAGAGTTTGAAAGTGGGCCGTGCACCTCTATTTATATGGGGTTTCTAGAAATTACCGTTAGGGTTCAGAAAGATCGGACTAGTCCGTGGTGGAGACCGGACTAGTCTGGTGTGCTGTGTGAAGCAAACCCTAAGTGTCCAGGAATATCGGACTAGTCCGATTGAAAAACGGACTTGTCCGATTTTGCTGCTGGAAATCTTCGGACTTGTCCGGTTGACATCGGACTTGTCCGGACCTGTGAAACCCTAAGTGTTTAGAACGACAAGTCCGCACTTGGAGGACTTGTCCGATTTAGATCAGAGTGTAAATCGGACTAGTCCGTGTAGTCACCGGACTTGTCCGAAGTGGATCAGAAAGGGAATCGGACTAGTCCGGTGGTGACCGGACTTGTCCGATCTAGTGACTTGTGCATTGTGTTGAGGACTAGTCCGCACTGGGGAGGACTAGTCCGAAGTGGAACAGAAAGATATCGGACTAGTCCGGTGGAGACCGGACTTGTCCGATCTTGTGCAGAATGTGATATCGGACTAGTCTGGCTGATATCGGACTAGTCCGGTCCTGTATGGTTTTGTGCATTGTGTGTGTGTGATTAAGTGAGATTGAGCTCTTGGGTGTGTTTCCTTAACACACTCCATACATACTAATCTACTAATTTCTTCTTCTTGAGCTCAAATTCATTCTCCTTCTTAATTTCCCTCTTTTTGGCATTTTACTCATTTTTCATCATTTTCCTGCATTCATCTCAACAAAAGGATTAGGATCCCAATTGCTTGTCATAAATCATCCAAAACCCACAAGGGAGTCCTAGATGCACTTTCACCAACCGGGTGGTTGATCTTCTCTCGATGACACCAAGGTCGTCAAGCGCGGGCATCGTCCGCCGGAGCTCCCTGCTGAACTCAACTTCCACGTTCAGAGGGAGGAAGGCCGGCGGCGGAGTCAAGTAATCTCCGTCAACGTCGATGCCGTGCTGGAATTTCTTGAGGTGAAACTCCAAGGTCTTCCCCACCATGCTGGACTTCAACCCGGTCTCAACCCGGTCCTCGTCCATCACGCTGTTGAGGGCCCAGGCGAGCTTCTCCCTCCTCTTCAGCGGTGCCCACCTGTTGGACAGGAAGTTGCAGAACACCGCCTGGGGAGTCAATCCTCCCTCCACACATTGGCGGATCCTGGTCAGGACAGGGTCGAAAGCTTCCGCCAGCACCGGAACTTCGCTCCATACCGACGTGTCAATGCCGGGCAAACCGTCTGGCAACTCCAACCGCTCATGCTCCTCCACCCGGACGACTATCCAATCTTTCTTCCAGTCATCCCACTTCCCGGAAGGGAATGACCGGAGGTACTTGAATGGGCACTTCTTGCGCTTCACGAAGTAGTAGAAGCCAAGATACTCATTGCTTCGGCCGGTGGTATGGACGGTGAAGAAGGTTCGGAAGAGCTCGATGCAGGGAGGGATGCCCACCCACATCTCGCAGAAGTGGACAAAGATGGACACAAGGAGAATGGAGTGAGGGCCAAGGTGGTACAGCTGCAGACCATAGAAGTCCAGCAGCATCAAGAAGAAAGAAGAAAACGGTGGGATCAGCCCCACCATGGCGTACGAGGAAAAGTACACCATCTCGCCAGCGTGCTCCTTTTCAAAGGGGAGCTCTCCGCCGGCGCGGACCGAGCGGTTGAAGAAGTCCGAAGACCACCCCATGAGGGCCCGGACCTTCTTCAGATCAATGTCAGTCTTCAAGCGACTCTCACGCAGACCCAACTCCATCGCAGCACAGCTAGGCAAGAGAAGAGGAGCAAAGTACGAGTTGGGAGTTTGAGCACAAGAACAGATGGGAAGCGTAAAGAACTCCCGACGGTGCGCTTTCCTTCTTAAGTAAGCCCTCGCAACGCTTGGACGGAAACTGCAGGGGAGTCAAGGATACTACTCAAGAATTCAACCCTGCCGATGACAAGAGGGCCCGGGACCACCCTGACGATCAAGTCGAGGCTCTTACCCAGGCAAACAGTTGTCATCACGAGGTGGGAAACCCAAAGGCGGCGACCTGACAAGGCGCGCGGAACCAATACGGTTTTCGTATCTGGAACCGGCAACCTTCAATTGCGAGAGATCCGCACGTCAAAGATCTTATCTGCCGCCTGAGGTGCGCCACACGTCGGGATTTAACCGTAAAGCCCCGCCAACGGAACCTCCGAAGACCCTTGAAGACCCAGTTCAAGAGTCGTGAGTATGGACCCACCTCCGACGGAATGACTTCACCCCGGTGACTTTCCCCGGAGGTAGGTCCAGGGGGCCACTGTCGGTACCCTAAAAACCATACACCCCCTGAGGTTACAAAGATCTCAAGGGAAGGACGTCTACTCAAATTGAAGACCCTCGGAGGCCCACTTGTCAGACATAACCGGACCTGCTTCTCCAACATGGTTAACCCCTAGGTTGCCACGTGTACTGCCAGACCGGAGCTACTACCCACAAGGGTGAAGCTCCGGGCTAGGTACCGAAACGGCACCTCCGGACTTAACCCCTGACCGAGAGAAGCTCCGGACCTGACACGTGCCAGACCACCCCGGAGCTTCCCGCTTCCCACAAGCAAGCTCCAGAGCTGCCACGTGTCCAAACGTCGGAGCTGGCCGCCTCAAACCTCCGGAAGACATTGTAACGACTCCGGATCTTCAAAGGATAACCGCGGACTTCAAGACCCGATTAATTGTCATTAATTCCATGTTAATGACACTTAATCGGACAATCTTAACACCTGTAACGGCACTGTCGGAGCCCGTTACAGGGTTATTAACAACAATTAATCGTGTATCAATACTAGTAACCGCCGGGGCCACATGTCGGGCCAGGCTAACTTGTAACGGTTTGTCCTTGTACTATAAAAGGACAGACCGACGATACACGGAGGGGAAGAAGGCTCTCGAACGCTCTCAGGCACACACGCATTGACGTGAGCTTTCATACATAAACTAATACAACACCACACACCCGTGGAGTAGGGTATTACGCTCAGGCGGCCCGAACCACGTAAACCACTGTGTCTCTCGTGTCCAATCGTGATTCACCTTCTTGAGTCTCCGCGCGCCCACACCGAACTACAAACTCCTTCAATACTTTAGTAGTGTCAGGAGATCTGCCGACTCCCACAGTCGACACGTACATTGAGGAACACCAAATTGAGCTCCGTGATAAAAAACAAGACCGTACAGAGGACTGGATCATGAAGAAGCACAGAAGATGTTTCACTGAATAGTTAATGGACAAAAATATACCATACGAAAACACTATAGAAGAGGCAACAATGAAGAAGTTAGCTTCTGGCCCATCTACTTTGGTGACATCATGGCAAGCATATGATATCAATGGTTACACATTTTACACTAAAGAAAAAGACGGTAAGAGTGTTGCACAAATAGTGGTGTTCGTATTGAGGCTTATGATTCACAAAGGCAGAAGACCACATAGTTCGGGTTCGTAGAGGAAATATGGGAACTCGATTATGGCGAAAGAATGGTAATGTCCGTATTTAAGTGCCAATGGGTCAAACATCCTGATGGTGTGAAGGTGGACAATAACGGGCTGACACTGGTAGACTTGAATAAAGTGGATTATAAAGATGACATGTGGATTCTCGCCGATAAGTTTGCACAATTTTTTTATGTTCAAGATCCAGAAACTGAGAAGATGCACATAGTTGTTTCTGGAAAGCAAAATATTGTTGGGGTTGAGAATGTGGGAGATAATGAAGAGGAATATAATCAGTATCAAGAGATGTACCTTTTCACCGAACCAGAAAACATCAAGCGCGTAGAGAGAAGCATTAAAAAGAATTTGAAACCCTATATGCGAAAAGATATCAATGCTGGAAAAAATGTATATAGCAATGCAAGATGATATATATTGTATAAATTTGTATCTTCTAAAATCAACTTAGAACAATGTTCTATTTCACCTTTAGATAGCATGTTTCGAATATTATTAAATTCAGCTTCTGTTTCGAGCTCCTGTCAAGCTAATCCCTTCATAGCAAGCTCTTGTAAATGCAAGTAACACCCGAGACTCATCATTTGGATTGTCAAAAGCTTCAATTGAAGTCTGACGATACTTCCCGTCTATTTGAGGGCTTGTTTGGATAGGAGTACACCCAAACAAGCCCTGCAAGATTTCTTTCTCTTCTCTCCATTTTGATAACTTACGAAAATGCTACTTTATCAGTTCTAATGACTGAATATATTGACTACAAATCAGTACCATCTCTCTTAGTGCTTTACACAAGCGACAAAACGTACAACTTCAATCATAAATCTTGTTTTTACCATTTTCATAGGAATTTGATCTTAATCTTTCAAGCATAGATTTATCAAATAATTGAAGCTTCTTCATCAGACATGTTAATAGCAGTTACAAGGGAAGGGTGTGTCGAAGCTAACGAAATCTCAATGGGACTGAAGACAAAAAGATGTTGCATATGAGTGATAATGTCCAGGTTAGACAGCATGAAGCTATGATGAAAGCCTTCACGCTGTTTAACCTGGATATTGCCACTCATATGCAGGATCTCTTTATCTTCAGTCCGATTCAGATTTCGTTAGCTTTGACACATCCTTCACTTATAACTGTCATTAACATGTGTGATAAGGAAGCTTCACTTATTTGATAAATCTATGCTTGAAATATTAAGATTAAATCCCTATGAAAGTGTAAAAATAAGATTTGTGATTGAAGTTGTTCGCTTACTCGCTTGTGTGAAGCACTAAGAAAGTGAGTACTGATTTTTAGTCAATATATTTAGGCATTAAAATTGAGAAAGGAGCATCTTCATAAGTTTTCAAATGGACAGGAGGGAAAGAAATCGTTCAAATAGATGGAAAATTCCTTCCAAGGATCGTCAGACTTCAAATTGATGCTTTCAACAATTCAAATGATGAGTCACGGGTGTTACTTGCATCTACAATAGCTTGCTGTGCAGGGATTAGCTTGACAGGAGCTTAGTAGCATCAGAGTCGATTGGTAAGTAAAACCCGCCTGAGATAAACATCTTCTCGGACGATTATTAAGTACCAACCGCCTGTGAAAAATTAAAAACCCGCCTATAAAAAACTGACGCCTATATAAAGACCCCGCGGAGGCACGCCTCTGCCCAGTCCCACATCGCGCCACGAGGTACCTAAGTAAATTTGCATAGTTTTCTTACTATGCATTGCATGCTACCTTTTTCTTTGTATATTTTCATAAGCTGCCAGTTTTGTGTGTTGGTATATGATTGTGTCCTTTTGCATTTGTGTACATATGCGTTTGGACTCAATAATTTGGAAGTTTGGTCTTTCAGATAATGATGTCTTGGGCGTGTAGCCGATTGAAGGAGGAGCGCTTGGCGTGACGCAAGAACCATCCCCATGTATGTACATATGGCACACCGGTCACATGGTTGTATATACATATGTATCTGTAATGGACTGATGAACTTAACTGTAGTTTGTTTTTACGTCTTGTTTATTTTTGGTATTTTAAATTTCTCTGCGTAGGGTTTCTCTGCGAAGCCCGAATCGGGAGATTTATTGAAGTGGCAGTGCATCGTCTCTGGTAAAGAAGGGGTAAGTCATGAAGAACAAGCATAATATGAGTTTAACCATCGTCCTCCTATTAATAAATTTCTTTTGCATACTGAATGGGAAGATGGTTACTACCCCTGACAATCTCCTTCTGTGAGGACTATCCCTTGGTGCCTCCAAGATGCGCCTTTCTAAGTGGGTTCTTCCACTCAAATGTCTGTCGTTCGGGAGCACTCTGCATCGGGATTCTTGATCAAGAGACTGTAAGATAGACCCATTTTGCTCATGTAATTATTACTTAATTGTCGTCGAACTTATTTGATCTGGTTTCTTATATTGCTTAAATTATATTTCGTAGGGGTGGTGCAGTGTTTTTACAATCAAAACTATACTACTTGAAGTTCAGCGTTTGCTGCATCAGCCAAATGTGCCTGATGTTGAAAATGATTGTTATAATCTACTTATCAAGGTTAGATGACACTTTGACTTAGTGACCAATGTAGGTTATTTATTCCCCCTTCGACATTTGTTAATTTAAATAATGTCAATATTTTCAGGATCCAGCGGAATATAAGAGACGTGTTTGGGAGCATGCAAGACGGTACAATTTAGATTGATCTATGGGAGCTTCATCGTCGATCTACAATGAATGTAGCATGATTTTTGTTTTCTACTTGACAGGGCGCTTCATCGTCATTGTTTGCAGCTGTTACAGAGAGAGTCTCACTTAAACTTGTGCTCAGTGTGTAAAGATGTTATCTTTGAACAATTGTAAAGCCTCTAATGGTGTATTATCACAATTAAGCCAGCCTCACTGGTGATCGAGCATTTCCTATAATGCATTATTGTACTAGTATCCGCTCATCTGTGTTTTTTCCTGATACAATTTTCCCTGCAACGACTACATACGGTTGTGATAATTGCAATGACTACATCCCTGTAATTTCAATAAACACCGCTTGTGATAATTGAACAACTACATACAGTTCTTACACAATGATCGCCGGTGAAAATACATGATCTTCTCAGGCTGTTGTTAATTAAGAACCGCCTGTGAAGTTCATTACATTACAGGCGGTTCTTAATTAATAACCACCTAAGAAGATCATATATTTACACAGGCGGTTGTTTCTTAAAATCCGCCTGTGATGTTATTTTATTACAAACGGTTCTTAAGTAATAACCGCTTGAGAAGATCGAGTATTTACCCAGGCGGTTATTTTTTAAAATCCGACTGTGTTGTTCTTTCATCACAGACGGTTATTACATCATTCGTCATCATAGTCACATATTTTTAAGGACCGTCTGTGTTTGAAAAATTAAGGCGCCTGTGAAAATGCTTTTTGTAGTAGTGATTGGCTCTCTAGGGTGGTTCTACAAGGTGGTTCTGCCACATTGACAGCTGACGTGGTGTTTGTTGCATGTTGGTATTGTGGGACCCGTGTGTCAGACACAAGAAGACAAATCTCCTTCACTATTCTTTCACGGGATAGCGATGAATCACATCACACGATTGATGTTATAGTCACTGCTGAACGCTCTCAAAACCATATCTCTGGTTAGCAGACTATGTATCCCTCGTTCTTCCAATCTATGTAACTGAATGAATACATGTTTCATACAGCATGTGTTATTCATAACTGGGGCAGCATAACTGTGTGTATGCGTTGGGACAGAAATTTAATTACAAATTTGTTTCCTTCTGTTCACTATTCACTCCGGTAGCTGGACCTGGAAGCATTATCAAATCCAAGAACAGTAATTAGAGCAGGGCGAGCAAACACAAGAGCAAACTCCCGCTCACTCCGGTAGCTGGACTTGGAAGGCTGGAAGCATTGCGCCTCTGGCTGCTCCTCCCAGCTACCCTCTACTTGTGCCGACACGTGGGTCCCACAGTACAACTATGCAACAAACACCACATCAGCTGCCAACGAGGCTATGGCAAGGCGTGGTAGTCCGACTTCAGCGAGGGGGTGCGGCGGCGCATGGTTGCGCACGGCTGAGAGCTCCGGCGGTGCGAGCGGGCGATGGCGGCAGCGGCGCCGATGAGGAAGAAGAAAGGTTAGTAACTTTGTTAATTTTTATTGTAATCTGTTAAAGTGTAAGGGTTATGTTTATTGTAAACTAGACATTTAAAACGAATTTGTCAATGTTTATTCATAGAAAAAAAATTGCTGAATTTGTTAATTGTAAGAATTATGAGTTAATGCTAATGATTAGCAGTTAATTACCGTCATTTGAAATCTATACATATCCAAATAAATATTATCAGTAGTGGCTTGCCCACTCCTGTTCTTTATTTTAAGAAAAACAAAATACATACTCAATTTCTTTGTGATGAAGTGAAGAACCCTAAAAAAATAGTAGATGCTATTGAAAGTATATGGAGAGAAACATTGATCCTCAAACTCGAGAGATCCAAGGCCTACGTGTTGCTTTATATAGAACAAGTATAGTCCTTAGAGATAAAAGCAGAGGAAGAGTTTGAGATAATCACAATCCGATTTATCTCTTAGAATCCTTTTCAAGCTAATTATCTCCAAGGACGTACGGTTATCCAGATTACATGTACCTGTTGTATAATATCTAAACTACTTTGATCTCATGCCGTGATCTTTGACTGGATGCTTAGCTCTTCTGGATTCTAGATTGTATACCAAACAGACTTGTTATTTTATGTGAGCCAAGACTCGGACTCTTCAACGCATGCTCATATAACTCTTCTTCTAACAGATGCAACTCTAATTGTCTGTTTCTATGATTAGTAGTACGTTTCTAACAATTAGTCAAGCACGCCGCAGATGGGCATGGAGGAATATTAGTCATGCAGACTGTTAAAAGTTGTGACCCCTCGACCATTTCCAGTATTTAAAATCAGAGGCAGCAGCACTCAGCCACCATGCATACTCCAAACAAGCTCAAGTAGCTTCTCCAGTTCATGCACACCGTACCGTTTTTTCCATGCATGATTCCTCTCGCCACTATGCAGCAGCTCCTCTTCGTCTTCCTTGGGCTGATCCTTTCCTCCCAGCAGCTTATCCTCTCATCCTCCAGCGCTAACATCACCGACACGCTCTCACATGGCGGTGCACTTGCCGGAGACAGTAGGCTTGTCTCCGCCAACAGCAAGTTCGCGCTTGGCTTCTTCCAGTCGGGTAGCAAGTCCCCCAACAACACGTACCTTGGCATATGGTTCAACCAAATCCCTGAGCTGACTCCAGTTTGGACAGCAAACAGGGATACACCCATCTCCAACCAGTCTTCACCACAGCTCATGGTTTCTAGTGACGGCAACTTGATCATCTCAGCCCGTAACACTATCATCTGGTCTACCAAGGCCAACAGCATCACAACCAATGACACCGTCGTTGCTGTACTCTTGAACAGTGGCAACTTCGTTCTACGCAACTCCTCCAACTCTTCACACATGTTCTGGGAAAGCTTCGACTTTCCGACAGACGTTGTTTTGTCCGGGGTGAAGTTAGGCTGGAACAAGATCACCGGTGTGAACACTCGTCTTGTCTCCAGGAAGAATTCAGCTGACCAAGCTACAGGATTATACTCATTAGAAATGAACTCTGATGGGATTGGCGTGCAGATATGGAATTCATCTGTAGTGTATTGGTCTTCATGGGCGTGGAACGGCAGGTTCTTCGCCTCGGAACCGGAGATGGCAGCAGGTTCTTCTATTGTCAACTATACCTATTTCAGCAACGACCAAGAAGGGTACTTCATTTACACTATATTGAATGACAGCACCATCATGTACAACGTGTTAGGTGTGTCTGGTCAAAGAATGATGTCACGCCCGGTCATCGCAAAGATGAACAGACGCTAACCACATGTACGCCAGGATCAGTTGAATCGTACATGCGTTGACGAAAGTGAAATACCATTACATTGCCATGTTCGATTACATAAATAGTCTTACAGAACGACCCGAAGGTCTACAAATACACACCACAAATATTCACAACACTAAACAGTTCAACACTAATGAAAGCAAGATAGATAAGCGGGCTTCGTCTCCACAGGCAGCCGTTGCGCGTGAGGTCGCCAGCCTAGGCCAAGTCCTCCGGGTTGACGTAGAAGTCCTCCGGTGCAGCTTCTTCTTCTTCATACTCTAAAGGAGAATTAAACGCTTGAGTACATAGAGTACTCATCAAGTGCGGGAAGAGAATGACATGATTGGCTAGAGCAAGGAAAGGCCAAATATGGCTTAGCACTATGCTTAGAACCTATCCTTAGCTTTCAATTATCAATATCATAATTCAATAAATAAATAACACATGATTATTGATAATGAAAGTACTTGAACCATAATGAACCATCATTTCCCAACCATAGTCTAATTATGAACTGGCCCCAAGCCGCTCTTGTCCGTGAGCACGGCTGTCATGACAGTTTTACCAAATCTCTGCAGAGAGTGTACCCTTTCCCCACAAGCAGTGATTTCATCCCCTGTTGCCAGGTGGACTAAGTGAACCTCCCTGATTGCCCGTGGTAGCTAACCACATTACACACTTCCTTTGGTGTGAGGCCAGGAGATCACAACATGGTCTTTACAAAGGTACTCCCGACTAGTGCTAGCCCTCTAAGGTTTCCACCACTGAGGATTCTCGGAGTAACCCTCCGCCCCAGAGCCCCCTCTTGAGCCTTGCGGTTCCAAGAGCGGATCACCCGACTCATTCCCCGCACCATCCAACCACTAGCAGTTCATCGGGAGAAACCTAATTAATTGACCAAGCTGCCCCATCTCAGTCTCGTGGTGGTACTATAAAGCTTAGTGGCTTCCTTCATAAACCGGTCCTTAGAATCCGGTGGTAACAAACCCCAATCCCGGGTCTCGTGCAAAAAGCACCATACCAAAGCTAACCAACCACCAGATTCCTATCCACTAACATTATGTATATTCATCACCAAATTAAAGTAATCATAAAGTTGAGCATAGAGTATTTGTATGAAAACCCAATCCCAACATCTAAGCATGGCTAAGCATAAATAAAGCCTATCTACTTCCCAACCCATTTCAGGTAACAAGGGATGGTAAGGAACAGGGCATGTAAACATGTAGTAGGACATCAATTTATTTAGCATGCAACTAGCTAATTCCCTAAAATAGGTACAAGATGGTCAAGGGCACTTGCCTTCGTTGGAGACTTGAGAATTGACGAAGTCTTGGTCTTGGAAGTTGAGGTTAGGGTCGTAGAACGACTCTAGATATATGCCCAAGCAATGGCAAGAATAGAATAAGGCTAAATAAGTAAAGGCACGCAAAACAATACATTCACACATACACATAAGCACAAAATTCTACACTAATGCGTCCCTACGAGGTATTTATCATTTATCATGGTCAAAGTTTGCATTTTATATTTTTCCAAGAATTTTGGGATTTTATTATAGCCTAAAACCAATTTTATTGAATTTTCTATAGCAAAAATGTATTTTAAAACCTTTATAATAATTAATCCAGGGGCCAAATATATTTTATCTGAACTCTACAATTAATTCATAGCATAAAATAATTTATAAACATTTTTCATAGCATTCCTACACTTATTCATCATTTTTATCTAATTTCTATACCTTAAATACAATTAAAAACCCTATTCAGCAAATAAATAAAAGTCCAGGGGTTAATTAAATAGTTTTCTACACTGTACAGGGCCTAAATACATTATTCTACCAAAATACAGGGGTTAGAATGCTTAATTATATGGTTAAAACCAATTTTTAGGGTTCCAGGGGCTAGTCTGCGAATTCTGGGGGCTAGACTTCAATTCTGGAGAAGTCCAGGGGGTAGCAGCGAAGTTTCCAGGGGGCTGGGTGTAAACCGAAGGCGGGAAATGAGCTTTTGAATTCGGGCCGTTGGATTCCAATCGGGTGGCTCGGATTTAATGAAGCGAAGGGGTATGGACCCTTCTAATCGTGGCCGTTGGCGCCAGCCGAGGGCCACGATTGAGCCACGTCGGCACTTGGCCGGCGCCAGCGCTCTGCGCGGCGGCGCACGGCGGCGCACGGCGGCGGGCTCGCCGGACTAAGTGCAAACAAGTGAATTCTTCCCTAGTTCTTAGATCTATGCATGGGAAAACGAAGAGGGGGACATGGTGATCTCACCAGGGGGGTCGATCGGGCTCGGGGAAGAGGGGATGACGCCGGCGACGAAGAGAGGCGGCGGAGCTCGACGGTGAGCGGCGGAAACGGTGGCGCAGAGGCTGTTCACCCGATCAAACACGTCCAGCAGCTTCCTGGCGGTGTGGCAAAGGTGTTAGGCCGAAAGGAAGAGAGGGAAAGAGTTTACACCGACGGGAACGCGAGGACAGCGGCTTACCGACGAAGGAGGCGCTAGGGTTGCGGTGAGCTCGGGGGAAAGGGGGAAATGTGGGGGCGCCGAGGGATTTATGGGGCGGGGGTGATGGCGGTTGCAGCCCTCGGCCGAATTTTGAAAGGGGGGAGCAGTTCCGAGGGAGGGGGGAGATCGTGGCGCGGTGCTCGGACGTGGGCGCGCGCGTCGGTTGCTGGCGCTGCGAGGAAGAAGGGAGAGAGGGGGGGAAACACGCTGACAAGGGGGCCCGGGCGTCCAGAGAGAGGAGGGGGAAGTGAGGGCGCGACTGGGCCGGCGGGGAGGGGTTGGGCTGCGGCCTGAATTCGGCCCAAGTGGGGTTTTTCCTTTTATTTCTCTTTTTCTTTTCTTTTTCCTTTGATTTGATTTGAATTTCAATTTAATTCGAAGTCTACTCGTTTGAATTGCTAAAATTCACCCAAAAATGCATACACTCATGATCAAGGGTTTTGAGCACTTTTGTTCAAAAATTATGGGTGTTACAACTCTACCCCCCTTAAAAGGAATCTCGCCCTCGAGATTCGGACGCTCTAAGAGAATAGATGAGGGAAGTCCGCCTTGAGAGCTTCTTCTCTTTCCCATGTTGCTTCTGCCTCAGAGTGATGCTTCCATTGTACTTTACACATGCGAATGACTTTGTTCCTCGTGACTTTTTCTAGTGTCTCAAGTATTTTGACAGGCTGCTCTACATAAGACAAGTCTTCCTGTACATCCACGGCTTCCATGGGCAATTGCTCTTCAGGCACTCTTAAGCACTTCTTAAGCTGCGATACATGAAACACATTATGCACATCTGA
This sequence comes from Tuctoria greenei, assembly GCA_036927565.1. Taxonomy (NCBI): domain Eukaryota; kingdom Viridiplantae; phylum Streptophyta; class Magnoliopsida; order Poales; family Poaceae; genus Tuctoria; species Tuctoria greenei. The sequence continues at coordinate 5,759,855 of JAYESD010000007.1, forward strand.
CAAGTGTGGCGGAAGCTCAAGCTGATATGCCACTTCACCTCGTCTTTCGAGTATCTTGAACGGACCAATGTATCGGGGTGACAGCTTGCCTCTTACTTTGAATCTTCTCAATCCTCTCATAGGGGACACCTTCAAGTATACATAGTCACCAACTTCAAATGTAAGATCGCGTCTTCGAGTATCCGCATAACTCTTCTGTCTTGTTTGAGCTGCCTTTAGATTCTTCCGAATTTCTTGTACTTGCCTTTCAGCCTCTTGTAACACATCAGGCCCAAAGACTTGACTTTCTCCAGTTTGATTCCAAAACAACGGGGTCCTACATTTTCGCCCATACAATGCTTCAAAAGGTGACATCTTCAAACTGGCTTGATAACTGTTGTTGTAAGAAAATTCGGCATATGGCAGATTCTTGTCCCAACTCTTGCTATTCTTTAAAGCACACGCTCTCAACATGTCTTCTAATATCTGGTTGGTGCGTTCTGTCTGACCATCAGTTTGAGGATGATACGCCGAACTGAAATTTAGACGGGTATCCATTGATTCATGTAACTTCTGCCAGAATCTTGAGGTGAATTGAGTGCCTCTGTCTGAGATGATCTTCTTAGGAACTCCATGTAAGCATACAATCCTGGAGATGTACAGTTCCGCCAACTTGGGGCCGTTGTAGGTCTCTTTCACAGGAATAAAGTGAGCCACTTTAGTTAGACGGTCCACAATAACCCATATAGAATCATATCCAGACTGTGTTCTTGGTAGTCCCACAATGAAGTCCATACTAATTTCTTCCCACTTCCATTCTGGCACTTTGATTGGTTGCAATAACCCTGCTGGTCTTTGATGTTCCGCCTTAATCAATTGACATGTATCACATATAGCCACATATTCGGCTACATCCCGTTTCATTCCATGCCACCAATATCGATCTTTAAGGTCTTGATACATCTTTGTGCTTCCGGGGTGAATGGAGTATGATGAGTCATGAGCTTCTCTTAATATCAACTCTTTAATCTCCTTGACATCTGGAACACAAATCCTCTTTCCAAGCCATAAGGTTCCTTGTTCATCCTCTCTAAAGTTTGGAGCTTTCCCTTTCTTCATCAACTGTTTGATCTCCTTGACCTTCTCATCATTCTTCTGCCCTTCTCGTATATCACGCTCAAGGGTTGAGTCCACTTCCATAGCAACTGCTTCTGTGCTAGACACTAGACATAGATTTAACCTTGCAAACTCTTCACATAGCTGGGGTTGAAGAGCTTGTACTGACAAGTTATTGCTTTGTCCCTTCCGGCTTAGAGCGTCAGCGACCACATTAGCCTTGCCTGGATGGTAGTTGATTCCCACATCAAAATCATTGATTAACTCCAACCAACGACGTTGCCTAAGGTTAAGATCCGGCTGTGTAAATATGTACTTCAAACTTTTGTGATCTGTATATATCTCCGTCCTTTTTCCCATTAAGTAATGTCTCCATATCTTCAAAGCATGAGCAACAGCTGCCAATTCTAAGTCATGTGTTGGATAGTTCCTCTCATGCTTCCGAAGCTGTCTTGAAGCGTAAGCCACAACATGTCCTCCTTGCATTAAGACACATCCTAAACCATGACCAGATGCATCACAATAGACCACAAACTCCTTCTGCATATCAGGCATCACCAATACCGGCGCACTGGTCAACCTCTTCTTCAATTCGGCGAAGCTCACTTCACATTCGGGGGTCCATTTGAAAGCAACTCCTTTCTCAAGCAACTTGGTTAGTGGTCGAGAGATCTTTGAAAATCCCTCGATGAATCGACGGTAATAACCAGCCATACCTAAGAATCTTCTTATATCATGTACACTCTCAGGTGTTTCCCACTTAAGGACATCGGCCACTTTGCCTGGATCCACTGCTATACCTCCTTCGGATATGACATGTCCCAAAAATGATACCTCCTTTAGCCAAAACTCACACTTACTAAGTTTGGCATACAGTTGATGTTGGCGAAGCTTCTGTAAGGCCATCCTGAGGTGCTCCTCATGCTCTCCTTCAGTTTTGGAGTAGATAAGTATGTCATCGATGAATACCACTACGAACTTGTCCAAGTATTCCATGAAAACCTTGTTCATAAGATACATAAAATACGCCGGAGCATTGGTCAGTCCGAACGACATAACGGTATATTCATATAACCCATACCGAGAGACAAATGCCGTCTTGGGAATATCCGACGGTCTAATCTTGAGTTGATGGTAGCCCGAACGAAGATCAATCTTGGAAAACACACATGCTCCTCTTAACTGATCAAATAAATCTTCAATCCTTGGTAGTGGATATTTATTCTTGATTGTCACCTCATTTAAAGCACGGTAGTCCACACACAACCTTTGAGTTCCATCTTTCTTAGGTACAAATATGACTGGTGCTCCCCAAGGCGATGAGCTTGGACGAATATATCCTTTTGCCAATAACTCCTCAATATGATCCTTTAGTTCAGCTAGTTGTTTAGCATCCATTCTATACGGCCTTTTATATATTGGGGCCGTTCCAGGTACTAATTCAATGATAAATTCAATCTCTCGATCAGGGGGCATACCTGGCAAGTCATCTGGGAATACATCCGGAAATTCTTTCACAACCCTGATGTCTTTGGTACTCTCAAGGTGATTGAGTTGCACTATTGATTCTTGTGTCTGATCTGGCTTGAATTCCACTGTGGTGCCATCCGGGTGTGTTAAGCAGACTGTTCTAGTTGCACAATGAATTACTCCTTGATTCTTTGTCAACCAGTCCATTCCCAGAATGATATCTAATCCTTGTGAGTCCAACACTATTAGGTTGGCCCAAAAGACTACCCCCCTTATGTTTATACTCACTTTTCGGCATAGATGCCTTGCCACCATCTCTCCTCCAGGAGAGTTTATCAATAATGGCCCATTCAAGAATGTAACTACCATGTCATGCTTCTTTATGAAATCCTTGGATATGAATGAATGTGTAGCACCCGAATCAAACAATATGGTGGCAGGGTGGGAGTTGACAGAGAACGTACCGATCACCACATCAGGTGCTTCCTGTGCTTGCTCCAGAGTCACATGGTTGACACGGCCAGTTGGGTTCTGCTGCTTCTTTGGACAACTGCTGGCATAGTGTCCCCATTCTCCGCACTTGTAGCATTGTACTCCTGCAGCATTATTTGGGCCCTTGTTGCCTCCTGACTGGTTTCTTGGGGGTTGGCCACTTGGACGGTTAGCTGGGGCTGAAGGGCGGGGTGGCTGCATCTGCTGGCGTGGGGGTTGCATTGGCTGGCGTGGTGGCTGCTGCTGCTGCTGCTGCTGGCGCATTGGCTGGTTGTAAGGGGTGGGTGGCCTGTAGTTGGAGTTGGGGTACCTTTGTCCCGAGTAGTTCATGGGACGAGTCATGTGGGTTGTAGGCGGAGGGTTGAGACGAGGGCGTACATTGCTGCTGGAGGCATGTGCTGCTATAGTCAACTTCCTCTTTCTTTCGTCATCTTCCAGTTCCTTCTTAGTCCTTTCCACTTCAAAAGCTTTGTCCACTAACTTCTGGAAGTCGCCGTAGTCGCTGGAAGACATAGCAAACTTTAACTCTTTGTCCAGCCCATTCTTGAAGCGGAATTGCTTCTTGGCGTCGGTATCCACGTCTGTTGGGGCATAGCGGGACAGCTGGGTGAAGGCATTCAGGTAGGCCCTCACAGTCATACGGCCTTGCTTTAGCATCAGGAATTCTTCACGCCTGGCTTGTATCTCTCCTTCAGGTACGAAGTGATTGCGGAAGTTGGTACGGAATTCTTCCCATGTAATATTTTCCGGGTCCCGGTGGGCTTCGGTGAAGGCGGTCCACCAGTCAGCTGCTGGTCCTTGAAGTTGATGAGAGACTAGAAGCACTTTCTCCCTTCCTTCACAGTGGATGAGCCTCAGCTTGCTATCAATGGTACGGAGCCAATCATCGGCGTCCATGGGTTCGGTAACGGTGGCAAAAGTGGGTGGATGGGTGTTCAGGAAGTCCCTAAGGAAGGACCTAGGTGGAAAAGGTGGTGGTGGCGGAAGGTTGTAGTTTGGTGGTGGTGGGGGTGGGGCTTGTTGCAGGTTGGTGACAATCTGGGTGAGGTTGTTAAGCAACTGGGTCTGAAGAGCCATCATCTGTTGCATTTGTTGAGAGGCTGGGGCTCCTCGAGCACCCCTTGCATTCCATCCAGGGACACCTCCAAGTCCTTCATCCAGGGGTGGGTTACCACGACCACGGCCTCTACCTCTTCCTCGTCCAGCCATCTGTGATAGAGAAGTTCATTGAGGTCTTAGAATAATAGATGAGATGAGAAAGGATATGCTAGGGTAACACGGTCCCAACTATATGCATCAAGGGTAATAGACATAAAGCAAGTTCATTAATCAACTAGTGTGGAGGTGGACAAGATGCCTAAGCATTCCACCACTCACACGACACATAAACAAGACTAAAGACATGGATGTGGACAGGATGCCGAAGCATTCCACAACTCATGTCGCAACCAACACACACAACATAAAGCAACTACTAGCATAACAACATAAAAGGCACAACTCAAGACTAGGGAGGGCGCAGCTACACGCTCCTACAAACTAAGGATAACTGTCCTGAGTCGTCCAGCGGGGGAAACGAGTCCACTCCTACTCGTCGGAGTCCTCCTCAACCTCCATCTCCGGGTCTTCTTCTTCTGAGTCTTCTCTTGAGTTCTCGGGGGAGTTCATGCGGCGATCCGGGGAGTTCGGGTCCCAAGGCTCCACGTCTGAAGCGTACTGCGGAGAGTTAGGATCAACTCCAGTGATCCTCGTGTAGCGTCGTCGAAGTCGCTCGTAGCGGTCGATCAGGTCCCTGCTGTCCTGCAGCTCCTGCTGACAACGCTGGAGTCGCGAAGACAACTCCACAACGTCGTCCACCAGCCTCTCGCACTGGGGGTGAGTCAAGCGTCCCTCGACGTCACGTCCAGTGAAGGCGGCTGTGCCACTAGGGCGCTGAGGGGTGTACGCGTGCTCCGTGCACCCAAGAAGGAACCTGTGGGCGTGGCTCCAGTAGGTGGTCGCCTCCCACGTGGCGTCTTCCTCAGCTGCACGCTGGGAGCTCCTCCAGGCCGGAGAGAAGTGCGAGTGCAGCAACTCCGAGTCGTAGTAGACGGCCAGCTGAGAAGTCCACTCCAGCTCACCAGTATAGGGTGCAAAGACCCTAGTGGTGTGGTAGACTAAGCGGACACGGTACTCACGGTACCCCGCAGCTCGAAGAAGAGAACGAAGACGGACGCGCATCCTTGAAGCAGCACTCCCGTTGGAGAGCAGAGTCGTCTCCCTCCGGGGTGTGTAAGGTGCGGAGCGACTGGCTAGGGCGTGCTGAGGGACACGACCTCCAGTCGACTTACGGGCCGTCTGCTTGGTCCGCGCCATCTACAAACGTTTGAAAAGAAGAGAGTGAGATTAATAATTAATAAATCAAGTTAGAATAAAAACAATAAGCAAAGCAAGGTAAGAAGCACAAGGGTTGAGGTGGAGAGCACAAAGTTTTGGAAATACTATTTCATACGAAAATAGTATAGTCCTTAATTTTCGGCCATTTCTAACTAGGCTTGCGTCCTACGGGCAACACGGCTCTGATACCACTTTGTCACGCCCGGTCATCGCAAAGATGAACAGACGCTAACCACATGTACGCCAGGATCAGTTGAATCGTACATGCGTTGACGAAAGTGAAATACCATTACATTGCCATGTTCGATTACATAAATAGTCTTACAGAACGACCCGAAGGTCTACAAATACACACCACAAATATTCACAACACTAAACAGTTCAACACTAATGAAAGCAAGATAGATAAGCGGGCTTCGTCTCCACAGGCAGCCGTTGCGCGTGAGGTCGCCAGCCTAGGCCAAGTCCTCCGGGTTGACGTAGAAGTCCTCCGGTGCAGCTTCTTCTTCTTCATACTCTAAAGGAGAATTAAACGCTTGAGTACATAGAGTACTCAGCAAGTGCGGGAAGAGAATGACATGATTGGCTAGAGCAAGGAAAGGCCAAATATGGCTTAGCACTATGCTTAGAACCTATCCTTAGCTTTCAATTATCAATATCATAATTCAATAAATAAATAACACATGATTATTGATAATGAAAGTACTTGAACCATAATGAACCATCATTTCCCAACCATAGTCTAATTATGAACTGGCCCCAAGCCGCTCTTGTCCGTGAGCACGGCTGTCATGACGGTTTTACCAAATCTCTGCAGAGAGTGTACCCTTTCCCCACAAGCAGTGATTTCATCCCCTGTTGCCAGGTGGACTAAGTGAACCTCCCTGATTGCCCGTGGTAGCTAACCACATTACACACTTCCTTTGGTGTGAGGCCAGGAGATCACAACATGGTCTTTACAAAGGTACTCCCGACTAGTGCTAGCCCTCTAAGGTTTCCACCACTGAGGATTCTCGGAGTAACCCTCCGCCCCAGAGCCCCCTCTTGAGCCTTGCGGTTCCAAGAGCGGATCACCCGACTCATTCCCCGCACCATCCAACCACTAGCAGTTCATCGGGAGAAACCTAATTAATTGACCAAGCTGCCCCATCTCAGTCTCGTGGTGGTACTATAAAGCTTAGTGGCTTCCTCCATAAACCGGTCCTTAGAATCCGGTGGTAACAAACCCCAATCCCGGGTCTCGTGCAAAAAGCACCATACCAAAGCTAACCAACCACCAGATTCCTATCCACTAACATTATGTATATTCATCACCAAATTAAAGTAATCATAAAGTTGAGCATAGAGTATTTGTATGAAAACCCAATCCCAACATCTAAGCATGGCTAAGCATAAATAAAGCCTATCTACTTCCCAACCCATTTCAGGTAACAAGGGATGGTAAGGAACAGGGCATGTAAACATGTAGTAGGACATCAATTTATTTAGCATGCAACTAGCTAATTCCCTAAAATAGGTACAAGATGGTCAAGGGCACTTGCCTTCGTTGGAGACTTGAGAATTGACGAAGTCTTGGTCTTGGAAGTTGAGGTTAGGGTCGTAGAACGACTCTAGATATATGCCCAAGCAATGGCAAGAATAGAATAAGGCTAAATAAGTAAAGGCACGCAAAACAATACATTCACACATACACATAAGCACAAAATTCTACACTAATGCGTCCCTACGAGGTATTTATCATTTATCATGGTCAAAGTTTGCATTTTATATTTTTCCAAGAATTTTGGGATTTTATTATAGCCTAAAACCAATTTTATTGAATTTTCTATAGCAAAAATGTATTTTAAAACCTTTATAATAATTAATCCAGGGGACAAATATATTTTATCTGAACTCTACAATTAATTCATAGCATAAAATAATTTATAAACATTTTTCATAGCATTCCTACACTTATTCATCATTTTTATCTAATTTCTATACCTTAAATACAATTAAAAACCCTATTCAGCAAATAAATAAAAGTCCAGGGGTTAATTAAATAGTTTTCTACACTGTACAGGGCCTAAATACATTATTCTACCAAAATACAGGGGTTAGAATGCTTAATTATATGGTTAAAACCAATTTTTAGGGTTCCAGGGGCTAGTCTGCGAATTCTGGGGGCTAGACTTCAATTCTGGAGAAGTCCAGGGGGTAGCAGCGAAGTTTCCAGGGGGCTGGGTGTAAACCGAAGGCGGGAAATGAGCTTTTGAATTCGGGCCGTTGGATTCCAATCGGGTGGCTCGGATTTAATGAAGCGAAGGGGTATGGACCCTTCTAATCGTGGCCGTTGGCGCCAGCCGAGGGCCACGATTGAGCCACGTCGGCACTTGGCCGGCGCCAGCGCTCTGCGCGGCGGCGCACGGCGGCGCACGGCGGCGGGCTCGCCGGACTAAGTGCAAACAAGTGAATTCTTCCCTAGTTCTTAGATCTATGCATGGGAAAACGAAGAGGGGGACATGGTGATCTCACCAGGGGGGTCGATCGGGCTCGGGGAAGAGGGGATGACGCCGGCGACGAAGAGAGGCGGCGGAGCTCGACGGTGAGCGGCGGAAACGGTGGCGCAGAGGCTGTTCACCCGATCAAACACGTCCAGCAGCTTCCTGGCGGTGTGGCAAAGGTGTTAGGCCGAAAGGAAGAGAGGGAAAGAGTTTACACCGACGGGAACGCGAGGACAGCGGCTTACCGACGAAGGAGGCGCTAGGGTTGCGGTGAGCTCGGGGGAAAGGGGGAAATGTGGGGGCGCCGAGGGATTTATGGGGCGGGGGTGATGGCGGTTGCAGCCCTCGGCCGAATTTTGAAAGGGGGGAGCAGTTCCGAGGGAGGGGGGAGATCGTGGCGCGGTGCTCGGACGTGGGCGCGCGCGTCGGTTGCTGGCGCTGCGAGGAAGAAGGGAGAGAGGGGGGGAAACACGCTGACAAGGGGGCCCGGGCGTCCAGAGAGAGGAGGGGGAAGTGAGGGCGCGACTGGGCCGGCGGGGAGGGGTTGGGCTGCGGCCTGAATTCGGCCCAAGTGGGGTTTTTCCTTTTATTTCTCTTTTTCTTTTCTTTTTCCTTTGATTTGATTTGAATTTCAATTTAATTCGAAGTCTACTCGTTTGAATTGCTAAAATTCACCCAAAAATGCATACACTCATGATCAAGGGTTTTGAGCACTTTTGTTCAAAAATTATGGGTGTTACAAATGATTCGCATATGGAACGGGCAGAACTGGTTATTACTTAACACCCTGCCGAAAAGTAAGTGTGAAATTTATGCCGTCTGTGGGCCTTTCACAATCTGTGCTGATAATGTTGATACATTATGCAAATGCATGGAGAGATTCTCTATCAAGTCACCTGAGGATTGGGAGCTGGAGGACACTTCAGGTGGGTGCAGTAGAGACACACCATTGAATTGTGGTGATGGTGGTGGTGGCAGCAGAAATAACATGGGAGTTGCAGACAAATTCTACCCTATGCCAGAGATTAGGTTGCCAGCAAATGGGGAAGGTATAAATGCATCATCAATCGTGGAATGTGCGCGGCTATGTTTAAACAGCTGCTATTGCACTGCATATTCTTATGCCAAAGGTGTTTGCTCCATCTGGCATGACAAGTTGCTCAATGTAGCCACAGGTTATAGTGGACCAACTCTTTACCTTCGCCTTTCTGCAAAAGAGGTGCAGACCATGAAGTTCAAAAGGAGTGTTGGTAAGGTCATCAGTGTTTCGACCTGTGCAAGCGTTGTCGCTTTGGGTTTTATAATTCTAATATTGACCTTTTTTTAGCAGCAAGAAGTTATCTAGTCTCAAGGTGGGCAATTGTCAGGGTGGCGTTGGGATCATTTCATATAGATATGTTGATTTGCAGCGAGCAACTAAAAACTTTTCAGAGAAGTTAGGCGCGGGCAGTTTTGGCGCTGTGTTTAAGGGTTGCCTAACTAGCTATATTACCATTGCAGTGAAGAGGTTAGATGGTACACGCCAAGGAGATAAGGAATTCAGGGCTGAAGTAAGTTCAATTGGAATCATCCAGCACATCAATTTGGTTAAACTCATCGGGTTTTGCTGCGATGGTGATAGAAGGCTACTAGTATATGAATACATGCCAAACAATTCCCTACAAACCCACCTATTCTAGAGTAACAGTGCATATTTGGGTTGGGAAATAAGATGTCAGATAGCTCTTGGAGTTGCTAAAGGGCTAGCATACTTGCACCATGCCCGTCGAGACTGCATCATACATTGTGATATCAAACCACAAAATATACTTCTCGATGCTTCCTTTGCTCCAAAAATTGCAGATTTCGGAATGGCAAAGTTTCTAGGGAGGGATTCAGTCGTGTTATAACCACCATGCGAGGAACTATCGGATATCTTGCTCCTGAATGGATTAGTGGGACAGCTATAACATCGAAAGTCGATGTTTATAGTTACGGGATGGTTTTACTAGAGATCATATCAGGAAGAAGGAATTGGAACATAAACATGTCTAGTGATGACGACCATGGAGGGAATTTCTCTAAGCAGGTTTCACATAATGATGATCATCATCATGAAGACACTTTTTCTGTGCATCGTACAACACATAATGATGATGTCAATGCAGAATATTTTCAAATGCAAGTTGTGCATAAGCTTCTGCATGGAGACATCAGGAGTCTTGTTGATCCAAGATTGAATGACGATGTGAACCTAGAGGATTTTGAGAGATTTTGCAAAGTTGCTATGTGGTGCATCCAAAATAATGAGTTTCAGCGCCCGACCATGAATGAAGTGGTCCACTTTCTTGAGGGTATGTTCGAGCCTGATCTGCCACCCATGCCAAAATTACTCCATGCCATAGCAGGGACCTAATGTTCATTGCTAGAGTAATATGTATGGGGCCTATTGTGTATGGGCTGCTGTGTTTAATGTTTGTCAGGCATCTGTGCCAAACACCTCTATAATTATGTACTCTACCTCTTTACAATTACTAAATCAATCAATTCCCTCTACAATTTTTTTATCATGATATCTCAGAGGTTCGCTCCAACAATCCTGTTTAGTTAGTTATAGTAGTAGCTAAACATTTGGTACAAGATCGAGATATGTGCGTCTTGCAAAACACTTGATGGGAATGATCGAGAGCCTGGAGACGGCGAACATCATCATGTTCTCGCAATGCGGCCGTGTGTGTGGTCCATTCGGACCATTCCTAAGATCCATGACCATGAGTGATGGAGACAGACAAGCACGTGGGCTATTGTCCGTGAATAGGAGGAACAAAGAGCAAGCGGCCCAAATGTCAAAATGCATTACGGAACAGAGGTCCGATTGATACGACGGATGCTCATGCTGCTGAGCATGTGACAAACAAACTGACAACCAGGGCCGGTCATGTAATTTCAGAAGCTCGGGACGAGTTTAAAAGTTGGGCCTCAAGATAAAAATTAAATTTTAATTATTTATATTATCAGTAAAAATAATATATTAAACTAAAAATTTTATATACTTGTTTGCACATATTAATTGAAAAGTTTTTTATATCATTTTTTGTTTTGAAGTTATCAATGATGATGCTATTAATGTTAACCTCATCTACTATTATTTTATAATGTACAAAGTAATCTAACCTTTTAACTGTGATCTTTTTGTTATTTTAAAAATTTATCCTCTTATTTCTGTCTTCTCTTTTCATTGTTTGATACTTCCTCCGTCTCAAAAAGGTTGTCACTTTATAGTTTAAAAATGAACTACAAAGCGACAACTTTTTTGAAACGGAGGGAGTACTTACTTTCTAGTCAATTTAATGTTGTTAAAATAAGTAAAGTGATCAAAATAATTAATCCATCTATCATGCACTGAGGAGTAAGGGGATTTGGGGCACTAGAGTCTGCATCATGGCAATTTATAATTGGATGGTCATCTGATACTGCATCGTCGTCATTGGTCACTGTCAAAGGTCGTAAACGACACTTTCCCCGGACCTGCCTAGAGAGCAGCCCGCGGAGGTTCTTTGGATTCACGTGGGCTAGTCCCAGGAGATCAAACACAGCAGAATGATGGACACCGGGGATTTACGTGGTTCGGGCCGCCGGAGCGTAACACCCTACGTCCACGGAAGTGTTGTGTATTGCCTTGCTTTCGCGTGTAAGAGTCTTGGTCTAATTTTCCGATCCTTTTCTATGGACGTCTACAGAGCCCTTTTATAGCTTAAGGACTCTGCAGTCACAAGATGGGCTCCAGGACCCGACAGGTGGTCCCGGGGAGAGCCAAATCCTATACAAGATCTATGATTAAATGCTATCTACTCCCATTGTCAGGGGCGTCAATGCGCCGTCCCGCCGCGTCGTGCGCCAGGGCTACACATAGTCGGTGATGATGGCGGTGCACGTCCTGTCCATCTTGTCCTTGCGGCCCATTCGTCCGTCTTGCGGCGTGGGTCTGTACCGGCTACTTGGACAAGACAGGACACTGGGGTCTTGACTTTAGCATGCGCGGCATAGCTTGCCTGGGGAAGGCGCGCGCACTTAATGCCTGTCTGAGCAGTGCACGTCTCCTTTACTGCGGCTTCCTACCGCACTGAGTTGGCCGTATGCCACGTCGTTGCGCCGGAGCCTGCCTCTACGGGGAGGCGAGCACTTAGCGGAACAGGCCACGTGGTGCACTCGGAGCCCGCCCCTATGGAGGAGTGGAGGCTCAGCCCTGCAGGCCACGTGGTAGTTCCGGTGCCTTTCCCTACGAGGACGCGGGCCTGACCCCGAGGTCCCGATTGACCACGTGGCGGCTCCGGAGCCCACCTCAGCGGGGAGGCGAGCACTTGACGGAACAGGCCACGTGGCGCGCCCGGAGCCCCACCTCAGCGGGGAGGCAAGGGTCCAGCTCTGCCGGCCACGTGGCAGCTTGGGAGCCTCCCCCAGCGGAGAGGTAGGATCTGGTCCTTTCCTCCACGACGTGGCAGCCTTGGATTCGGCCTCTTAGTAGGGGCGGAGTCCTTAGCGGTTTTCTTCCTGTGCGTGGGGGTACCCGGTCTGCGGGGTACTGACAGTGGCCCCCGAGCCCACCTCGGGAGAGTCGTCGATACCGCAGGTGGGGTCTTCTTCCTTTTCTTCCCGCGCAACTTTTTCGGCTCCACTTCAGGGCAGTTCCTCGGGCGACACGCCCCTACCGTCATGGCGACGTGTCCCCTTCTAGTAAGTGGAGGTTGCTGAACAGGCGCCGCGCGGCATGACTTCTGCCTTCAATCGTGCTTTAACTGTGGTGGTTCCCAAGGTGGCTCCTGCACTTCCGCTGCTTTTGCCCTTTCGGAAACCGCCGAGTTACCTTCCACATAGCTAGTCACCCAGCTCGCCTTCTTTGTCAAGCGACCCGGGCCCTCATGTCATTGCCTACGCGGGACCATTGCTCTTCTACTGGAGCTACGGCGATTCACACTTTTGCGCCTGTTGGCCTGCAGGGGTGCATAAAAAGAGAACTTTCCCCCTGAGGGTTCTTTCTCCCGCCCTCTGCATTCCTGTGCTCGTGTTTCCGCCCCAAGCCCAGTTCTTGCGCTCTAGTTCCCAGTCTCCCCATCCAGAGCTTCCAACCTCAGCCCTCATGGCGAGCGTCTTGCCCAAGTCCAGGTTGTCCAGGCCCGCTGACCTGGCCCCTCTGCGCTGGCTTCTTGGCTGGCACACTCCTGAGCGGGAGTCGTGGCTCCGTCCTGGGAGGCTCCCGCTGAGCCTCTCCGCCGGGGAGATGGTGCTCTTCTCGTCGTACGTGCTGGCCGGCTTTGTCCCGCCGGCATCCGCCTTCTTGGTCATGCTCCTGGAGACCTTCGGCCTCCAGCTCCACCACCTCGCGCCGAACTCAATCGCCATGCTGGCGGTCTTCGCTCACTTCTGCGAGATGTTCGTGGGGGTGATGCCGTCGGTAAAGCTCTTCCGGTACTTTTTTGTACTGAGGGCCACCGGCAGGAGTTCGAAGGAGCACCTCGGCGCCTACTACTTCCAGCGCCGGACTAAGGTCCCCACGAGGTACATTGCTTCCTTCAACTCGGCGAGGTGGGAGATGTGGCGCGAAGATTGGATGATCGCCAAGGTCGAGGCCCACGACCGGATGTGCCTCCCCACCGGGATCCCCTACTCCGAGCGATCATTCTGGGAGGAGCGCCCAGAGCTGGAGGAGGCATTCAACCCGGTGTTGGAGAGGATCCAGATGCTGGCGGACCACGGGCTGTCGTCTGCCATGGTGCTGAGGGACTTCATGTCCTGCCGCATAGCCCCGCTTCAGCACCGTGCTCGCCCGGCGTCGATGTTCACCGGCCTGTCGGACTGCACCCGGCTCGAGACCGGCCCCGGCTCCAACCTGGACGAGCAGCAACTGCTCGACATGCTGGCCCGGGTCTGCCCCGACGACATCTCCGCCGAGGCACTCTCTCTTCCGTCAGCCTGCCGCCCCTTGTGCTCGGACTCCGAGTTGAGGAGGCAGCTGCTGAAGACGATGCCGACCCTCGACGAGTCCGGGCTGGTGCAGCGTCAGATCGGGGACCCGTTCCGGGGGGGTGGTTAGCATCAGTGGCGGACCTAGCATTTAATTTCAGGGTATGCCGCATAAATAATATACAATTTAATAAAAGTATTTATTATTTTAATAAATAATAATAATTTTATTAAATAATTCAATATATGTGTAGTAAATAACTTGGTAAATTCTAATTTCAATAAACTACAATATAAAAAGTCAAATATAATATTGATTTGAAAATATAGTTATAAGATGAACTTACAATAATACTTGTTGAACTTTTTAGCCGTCATTTTTAAATGACATATTTTTTTGGTTTTACTATCTTCATCCATTTGAAGAAAATATTCTGATCAATAAATTATAAATGTGACTGGAACACCGCGGAGGATGGAATACTTGTTTCCATTATCTAAAAAAATGCAATTGAGCAATAATCTAAAGATTTTCACCCAATTTAATCTGTATTTTGTAATGTCGCTCGTCTCCCTATTTATGACACTATGAGAGCCATAAACAAATTGCTGATAACACATACTCCCGAGTTCATTTAATTATAGCAATAGCTTCCCGAGTTCCATTACGTAACCAGTGTCTCCACGAGTGCTGGCCACTGCCAAGGTGCGAATGGCAAACTGCAATCGTGAAACGTAAAGAAAATGTTGACGCGACCCCCTATGCTATTTAACTCTGCCGCTGACCCCACGGCCTGAAGCTGAAGCTGCATCCGGTCTCGGTCCCTGATGCCAGCAGTTGCAGAGCTGTCGCCTCGGCCCGTCCGTTGCGGTGTCCCAGGCCTGGCCCGTTTGCTAGTTCGGTGCCTCTGTAGTCTTTTCTTTGATTGTTTTTTTATTATCATCGTTAATACTCCTGCTGTATGACTGGACCACAGGGTATGCCGTGGCCTACCGGGCATACTCTGTGGGTCTGCCTCTGGTTAGCATTGCTGACGACGCTGAGGGAGGCGAGGATCCTTTAAGCAACACTGGTTCTTCAAGCAGCGACTCCTCGAGCGGCTCCCAGCACCATCCATGGGGTGGCGTCGTCGCCCCCGGCGACAAGGGGAAGGGGAAGGTGCCGGTTCCGATGCTGGACCCGTCCCCCAAGAAGCGCGCCCGGTCGCCGCTGCCGGCCCCTTCTGCCCTTCGTCAGGGCTCTGGAGCCCTGCCGCGTTCGTCGCCAGGGGGCGCCGATGGCGCCACCTTGCCGCCCGAGTCTTCCACACGCAAGAGGGGGAGGCTCCTCAACGCCGACGGGACCCCAGCGTTCCCTCTCCGTTTGGAGGGGCGCCAGACCTCGGGGGTGCCGCCGACACCGCCTCCACAGGGCCCCCAGCACATTCAGCGGCCCCCGCTGCGGGTTCGGGGGGTCCGAACCCCTCCAACCCTTTCGGGAAGCGGTGGAGCTTCAGCGTCCCCCGGTAAGTTTACACAGATTTTACCTTGGGTGCTCTTTGCTGTGTGCTTGCCCTGTCATTTTCTTATGATCCGGGTTTGCTTGATTTCAGCGCTTCCATAGCTACTCCACCACCCGCGGGCACTTCTGCTGGAGGGTCTGCCGCTCCGGCCGGCTCGCGGGGGATCGTCTGCTGCCTCGTGCCCTGCTTCGGTGCCCCAAGATGCTGCCGCTGGGGTACCTCGGGCTCCCGTGTCTGAGACCCCCGCAGCGGCTGCCGGAGCCCAACCGCGTGCGCCGATGATCGCTGCCGCGCCTACCAACGACACCGTGTCACCGGTCACTCCGTGTCGGCCGACGCCGCCGCGCCCTCTGACACTGCTGCGTCGGTTGGCGCCACTACCCCTGGTGCTGCCGTCAGGGAGGGGGCCCAGGTCCCCGTCTCCCTAGTGGTCCTCCAAATGGAGGACGATATTGAAGAAGTGGGGAGGCAAGGACCTGCTGCTACGGTGGAGCCTCTCCCCCTGTCTGAGGCCATGGCCGTGGCCCACTCCGGCTTCCGGCAGGCCCAGGCGGCCCCTTGCCCGGGGAGAAAGGGCGGCTCGAGGATGAAGACGACCGGCTCCGGGAATGGGCGAGGACCCTGGAGGCCCGGACCCGGCTGGCGAGGAGCCGAGCGGCCTAGCGGGAGGCGGTCGTTCAGGAGGAGATGAAGATCCTCGAGCAGGAGCGCGACCTCATCGCCCAGCTGGACGCCGTCACCCAGAAGCTGAAGGCTGATGCCGAGGCCATCCACGCTAAGGCCAGCTCCCGCCTCTAGGCCTGCGAGGACCTTCAGCACCTGCTGTCCCTCCGGGAGGCTGCTCTAGCCAAACGGGAGCAGGAGTTGGCAGCGAAGCAGGCCGAAGTGGAGGCGACCTGCCGCGGGCTCATCCTCCAACAGGAAGGGGCGAGAGTCCGTGCCGCCGAGCTGGATCACCGGGAAGCCGCCGTGGCCGAGGCACAGCAGGCCCAGTCCATCGAGCGCCAGGCCCTCCTGGACCGCGAGTTCAACATTGCCCTCAAGGAGGGTGACTTGGACCGCCGCGAGGCGGGGGTCGGCTGAGCGCGAGAGGGCCCTGGCGGCCAAGGAGAAGCGGTTCCTGGACGGCGGACCCCGGGCGCTGGCAGCGTCCCAACAAGAGGTGGAGGAGCTCCGGGTGGCGCGCTCCACCGAGGCCCGGAAGGTCTGGGAGTTCCTTGGCGGTGCCGACTCGGCTCTGGTGCTGCTCGGCTTCAGCCCGGCGTGCGTAGGGGAGCCGGCGCAGGAGGTGCGTCAGGTGTTCCCGGCGCTCGACTCCACCAGCTCGAGGATGCGCTCACTGGGGGCCATCCTTGACAACCAGCTGGAGGTCGAGGGACGGATGCTGGTGAAGGATGGTGGTGGCGACGCACATCCTGTCTTGCTACCGGAGCTGGTACCCCGACGTCTCCCTGCAGCCGGTCCTCGAGGGGCCCATCGTCGAGAGGGAAGAGGCCGCCAAGTCTGAAGTTTCGGATGCGGTGGCACTCATCGCCTCAAGGTTCCAGCGGAGCGGCTGAGGGCTCCCCGGGCGTCTGTTTGAGTTTTTGTCTTTCTATCTTTTGTCTTGTGGTTGGCTGTGATGACAAACTCTTTATTTGTGCGATAAAAATCTGTCTGTGGTGCCCTTTTATACTCAGCTTGCTTTTACTTCTAGCAATGTCTTCTGGCTGCTTGTTGTTCCTTAACTTCCAGGACCTGCCGTCCCCCAAAATATGGCCCCCTGACAGGCGTGGCCAGTTGTTATGGGCACACTTGTCATATACTTAGGGCTTAGGGCGGATCGGTGCAGGAGGAGCCTAGGATTCGTAGGTAGCATTGTCGTAGCTGAGTATGCAGGTATGTCAACAGCGGCCCCCCTGGGGGTGTCGCCGGAGCTTCAGTTCTGCAGTGGCCACCATCTTTATTGAGAGGTCGACAGCGGGCCCCCTGGGGGTGCCGCCGGAGCTTCAGGCCGGCGGTGCCCGCCATTCTTCAGTGATGAGGTCGACAGCGGGCCCCCTGGGGGTGCCGCCGGAGCTTCAGGCCGGCGGTGCCCGCCATTCTTCAGTGAGAGGTCGACAGCGGGCCCCCTGGGGGTGCCGCCGGAGCTTCAGGCCGGCGTTGCCCGCCATTCTTCAGTGAGAGGTCGACAGCGGGCCCCCTGGGGGTGCCGCCGAAGCTCCAGTCCGACGGTGCCCACTGTCTTCACGGGTACTTCGACGATGGTTGCTGGAATACCTTCCTCAAAGACCTGTACATAGATCAAAAAAGAGAAGTAATTCTGTCCGCTGGTCACTTCACCCCTGCTTTTTTTGTAGTGTCGCTTGACTTACGATCCTGGGCTGACTCGTGGGGCTTGGGTAATTCAGTGCTTCTTCACCCAGGGCTCGTTGTCCAGAATACCCAAGGGTGGTCCATCTGGCCCCCAGCACTTGGCTGTAGCGCTGGGGAGGCAGAACGCACAGGCTTAGGGTACAGGACCAGGCTAAGCAGGCTGTGGCCCTGGACCTCCCGCTCGGTGTAAGCCGTTTCCGGGGGGGGGGGGGGGGGGGGGAGACCATCTGGAGACACAGGCCCCCGAGTATTGGAACAACCGAGGCCCCAGGCGTATCGCAGGTACCTCAAGCAACCCCACCTGCAGTCCAGATAGCAAGGCTCCCACTACTGTTAAAGCAGGGGAAAAACGACAGCGCTCATGATAGATCACGAGCTATGGCAGGCTCTACAGCAACATCATAAAAATTAAAGATAATTTTTGAATTGACAAATCCTATACCAGGCAGGACAACCTTCTTTCATTGTAGTTTCTCATAAGATGAAGCAGACTTTACAAGGGGAATAACCCGGCCTGGGTGTTAGGTGGAGCCGAGTGCACCTACTTAGGGTTCTGGGCCAGGCTAAGCGGAATGTGCACTCGGGGCCCATCCCCGATACTAAGTGCTATCCTGAGATAGTGTGTAACCTTTACAATGAAATAGAATTGCCCCGACCCTGGTCTAGGGGTAGAACTTACGGAGGTGTTCGATGTTCCATGGGTTGGGCAACCGCTGTCCATCCTCCGTAGCTAGGCAGACGCATCCTGAGCGGCAAACCTCTGTTACCCGGAAGGGACCCTCCCAGCTGGGGGAGAGTTTGTTAGACCCTTCCTGGGAGAGTATGCGGCGCAACACCAGGTCGTCTACCTTTAGCTCCCTACTCCGCACAGTCCTCTGATGGTAGCACTGGAGCGCCTGCCTGTATTGTGCATTCGGAGAGCTACTCGCACTCGTCCCTCGTCGACGAGGTCCAGGTCTTCACGCCGGAGCTGGTCCTGCGTGACTTCATTGTACCCCCGGGCACGGGGAGAGCCCATGGTAATTTCTGGGGGGAGGACGACCTCCGCCCCATACACCAAGAAGAAAGGCGTTTCCCCCGTGGCCCGACTGGTTGATGTCCGGCTAGCCCACAGCGCACACGGAAGCTCATCCACCCAATTTACACCATGCTTCTCAAGGTGCGAGAACGTGCAAGTCTTGAGGCCCCTGAGGATCTCTGCATTGGCTCTCTCGACCTGCCCATTGCTCTCTGGATGAGCAACAGATGCATAGCAGACTTGGATCCCCAGGTCCTCGTAGTATTCTTGGAACGCTGCACTTGTGAACTGGGTCCCGTTATCAGTGATGATTCTGTTCGGGACCCCGAACCGGTAGACGATCAACTTAATGAACTTCACTGCTGACTGCTTGTTGATGGTGACAACTGGGGCAGCCTCCGGCCACTTGGTGAACTTATCTACAGCGACGTAGAGATGCCGGAATCCTCCGACGGCTCTGGGAAAGGGTCCCAGGATGTCCAATCCCCATAAAGGGAATGGCCATGAGGGAGGGATCATCTGCAGCGCCTGAGCTGGTGTATGGATCTGCTTGGCATGGAACTGGCACGCCTTGCATCTCCTTACCATCTCGGCGGCATCCTGGAGTGATGTCGGCCAGTAGAAGCCATGCTGAAAGGCTTTACCGACCAGCGTGTGGGAGGACACATGGTTCCCGCACTCGCCTCCATGGATCTCTACGAGCAGGTCGCAGCCCTCCTCCCGGGTAATGCAACGCAGTAGGATGTCGTTGGCACCACGCCGGTAGAGATCCCCTTCCACCAGCGTGTACCTTTTAGCCATGCGAACAATCCTTTCTGCCAGGGCATGTTCTTCGGGAAGGATATTGTCCTTCAAGTAGTCCCGGACCTCCGAGATCCATGCATTGGGACTTGCTTGAGCTTCTAGATCTTGGGCGCCCGGTAGCTCGGAGCCCTCGGTGGCGCATACGATCCTTGGCGGACTCCATGGTAGCAGGGTCGCCGGGACTGCCAGCTTCGAGGTGCTGTGCTCGCCCCCTTCGCCCGGCTCGGCTGCTCGGACGGTTGGTCGCGGTAACGTCCTTGCAAAGACTCCTTGGGGCACTGGGGCCCCTGTGGAGGCCTTCGTTGACAGGTCGTCTGCGACTGAGTTGTCGGCTCGGGGTACATGGCACAAGTCCAAGACTTCAAAGTCCTTTTCCAGCTTCCGGACGTGTAACAGGTATGCAGCTAACTGAGGGTCGTTGCAGCTGCACTCTCCTCTGGCTTGCTTGATGATCAGTTGAGAATCACCTTTAGCCAGGAGTTGTCGGACATTGAGGGTCAGGGCAGTCTTCAGCCCAAAGATTAGGGCTTCATACTCTGCCATGTTGTTTGTCGCCTTGAAGTCGAGGCGCACCATGTACTTGAACTGCTCCCCAGTCAGGGTGAGAAGCAGGACCCCAGCGCTGGCCACCTGCTTCCGAGAGGAACCGTCAAAGTAGAGCGTCCAGAGGGTCTCGGTGAAAACCGGAGCCTTCGGCACCGTTTCGCCGTTGTCCGTCCCCCCCCCCCCCCCCCCCCGGGTTGCTTGGTGATGGGGTCCATTCGGCCAAGAAGTCTGCCAGTGCTTGGCTTTTGACTGCATGTCGAGGTAAGAACTCCAACTCGAACTCAGCCAACTCCGCCGCCCACTTGGCAATGTTGCCAGTCGAATTGGGGCTGTGGAGTATGGTTTTCAGTGGGAAGGAGGTGACCACTGAAACTCGGTGAGCCTAGAAGTAATGTTGGAGCTTCCTCGATGCTATGAGCACTGCATACAGTAGTTTGTGTACCTCCAAGTATCTTGTCTTTGCTTCATGGAGGACCTCACTGACGTAGTAGACTGGCCGTTGGCAGGTCCGAACCCTTCCTGGGGGGTTCGGGGCTCCTTGCAATGCGTTTGTCTCCTGGGGTATGTGGCTCCCAGGGTCTGGCTGGGCCTCCGGGGGCTGGGACCCGTAAGGCACTTGGTCACTAGAACTCACAGCGGGGGGGGGGGGGGGGGGGGGGGGCTCTTCTTGGTTCGGGCCTTGAGGCTCGGCCTCCCCCTCTGGGGCTCCTTCTGGTACTTGTTGCGGTAGTAGCTCCGGTCGTTCTGCAACCAAGACCATGCTGACCACTTTTGTTGTTGCGGTGATGTACAACAGGAGCGGCTCGCCGGGTTCTGGCGCCACCATAATGGGTAGCGTCGTCAGGTGTTTCTTGAGCTCCTGGAAGGACGCTTCAGCTTCCTCAGTCCACTCAAAGGGGCCTTACTTCCGCAAAATCTTGAAGAAGGGCAGGGCTCGCTCAACGAGTCTTGAGATGAACCGACTGAGGGCTGCCAAACATCCTGCAAGCTTCTACACGTCTTTGATGCGGGCCGACGGCCGCATCAGCTCTATCGCCTTGATCTTCTCTGGGTTAGCTTCCATCCCTCGGTGCGATACCAAGAAGCCAAGGAGCTTCCCTGCGGATACCCCAAAGACACACTTGTCGGGGTTCAGCATCGTGCGTGTCGTGCGCAGCTTGCTGAAGACTCTGGTTAGGTTGTCTAATAGGGATGTGATGTCCCTGATTTTTACCACGATGTCATCGACATACACCTCTACCAAGTCTCTAATGAGGTCCCCGAATGTCTTATGCATTGCACGTACAAAGGTGGGGAGGGCATTTTTGAAACCATAAGGCATGGAGACATAACAATACAGGCCGTCTACTGTTATGAAAGCAGTGTGCTCCTCATCTTCCCTAGACATAGGTATTTGGTGAAAACCGGAATACGCATCTAGGAAACACAGAAGGTCGCAACCTGATGTTGAGTCTACTATTTGATCTATCCTAGGAAGAGGGAATGGATCCTTGGGACATGCCTTATTGAGATTGGTGTAGTCGATGCACATCCGGAGCTTCCCGCCAGCCTTAGGAACGACAACAGGGTTGGCCAACCACCGTGGGTGGTGAACCTCCCGGATGAATCCAGCATCGAGCAGCTTCTTGATTTCTTCACGGATGAAGTTCTGCCGCTCGATGGACTGTTTCCTGGGCCTCTGCTGTACCGGCCGGGCGTCGGGGTAAATCTTCAGATGGTGCTCAATCACCTCCCTGGGGATCTCGGGCATCTGTGATGGTTGCCATGCAAACACATCAACGTTGTCCCAAAGGAAGGTGATGAGCGCGCATTCCTATTTGCTGTCTAGGTTCCCCGCGATTCGGGTCGTCTGGGCAGCCTCAGGTCCAATCTTGATGACCTTCACAGGGACGTCGTCGTCGTTGGCAGGCTGCACACGAGGTGCAGCAGTGGAGGCTCGCTGTGCCGGGCCTTGCTCTGGCCGACTCTCCGTCGAGCCTCCTGGGACCGGATCCCTCCCTGCTGCAAGTGCTTGGAGCTGATCCAAGGCTGACACTGCGGCTGAGCGGTCCCCTCTGATCCTGAGGACACCGGAAGGGGTCGGCATCTTCAGGACGAGGTAGCCGTAGTGGGCTACAGCCATGAACCTGTAGAGGGCTGGCCTCCCGATGATTGCGTTGAAGGGGAGGTCGACGTCTGCCACGTCGAATAAGACACTCTCCGTACGGTAGTTCTCCGGGGTCCCAAAGGTCACCGGGAGGTGTATGTTACCATATGGGAGGATTTGCCCAGGTCCGACACCCGAGAACGGGCTCGAGGGTGTGAGCTGGGACATCGGCAGTTACAGCTTCCGGAAAGGCGCAGTGGAGATGAGGTTGAGGCCCGCCCCTCCATCTATCAATACGTGAAAGACCTTCACGTTGGCGATGGTCGGGGACACCAACAGCGGGAGCACTACTGCCCCTGCCATGTTCTTCGGGCAGTCCGAAGCGTCGAAGCTGATCGTCGTGCTCATCCACTTGTGGTGGGGAGCCGGACTTGGGGCGGGGGCCACTGCGGCCACTGCCCGACGCAAGGTTTTCACTGCGTTTCGGGACGTGGGGTCGGTGGCTCCCCCGTAGATGACATGGAGGGTCTTGCGGCGCTCCTTATCACTGCTGGAGTCGGAGTCGCTACCCTCGAAGACGGCTTTGACCGCCCTCTGGGGTTCTTGAAACCCCATCTCGCTGTCATCCTCTTTCTCAGGATCAGCTTTCTGCTTGCCCTCCCTCTGGCGGGGGGGTGCACCCTCCTGGCGCTGCTGCCTCTGTTTCTGTTCGCGGAATCATTCCGCGAATCTCTTCACTTCCCGACACTCGCTAGCACTGTGGCTATTTGTACGGTGTACCGGACACTTGAAGTCAGGCTCCTCGGGATCAGGTGACTGCCTAGGGCGCTTGTCTCGGCGCGACGCTCGGGCTCCGCAGCTGCCACTGCCTGGGCTCCTGGCTTTGGCCTGTTCTTGCCACCGCCTTTCTTCTTCTTGCCGCTGCTCCTTGCAGAGGCCCCTTCCTCAGTCGGGGTGGTTTCCCTTGCTTTTGAGGATGGCTGGGAGTGCCAGTTGCGCCCCTCAGCTGCCCTAGCACATCTGTCTGCTAGGGAGAACAGCTCGGAGACATCACACACCTCGTGCGTGGCTAACTTCTCGAGCATCTTCTTGTCCCTCACACCCTGTCTGAACGCAACGATAACAGATGTGCTAGCAACATGGGGGATGGTGTTCTGTACCTGGGAGAACCGCTGGATGAACGATCGCAGCGACTCTCCAGCGCACTGCCTAACGGCGTGGAGGTCAAGCTCGGTGCCAGAGCGCTTCTAGGAACTGTCGAAGTTAGCCATGAACTGTCGGCACAACTCATCCCAGGAGGTTATGGACCCCTGGGGCAGGTTCATGAGCCATGACCGAGCTGGGCCGGTCAGGACGACGGGGAAGTAGTTAGCCATAATGGTCTCGTCGCCTCCTGCAGCTAGTATCGCAGTGGTGTAGATCTGCAGGAACTCGCTCGGGTTGACACTCCCGTCATACTTCTCCGGCATGTGTGGCCGGAACTTTCGTGGCCAGACCACGAAACGGAGGTGAGGTGCTAGCGCCGCACACCCTTGGCTAGGGCTGACTGGTGCTGGCGGCGACAGCGCATACCCTGGGTGAGACGGCGGGGCCTACGCACACCTGGGGCTGGAGTGGTGTTGCGTACGCCTGTACAGGAGGCGCGACGTACGCCTGGTGCGGTGGAGGCACGACGTACGCCTGGTGTGGTGGAGGCGCAGCATGAGCCTGGGGCACGTGGCCCGGCGAGCTGTAATCGGCCTCGAGGTTGCGCTGACGTTCCCTCTGGCGCTCGATGGTGACTCGGCAGTCCTCTCCAGCCCTGCGGCGCTGCAGCCCGGTTCTCAGATCCGTTGTTGAGATCCTGGTTGAGCGCGAGTCTGCCGTCCACCGGTCAACTGTCGGCGTTCGCGACAGTGACACATGCACCGGCTGGGCATGTGTTTCCCTCAGCGGAGGCGCATTGAGTGCGACGGTGATGAGGTGGTCGACGTCATTGATCCACTGCTGGGCTGCTCCCTGAGGGGCATCCCCAGCCGGAGGGTTGTGGAGTAGTACGCGCGCTGCCTGCTGAGCGCGCTCTCCGGGCTTGCAGCCGGTGGCGCCGTGACCGCTGTCACGGCAGGAGTACGCCGTGGAGTGGCGTGTCGGCCTACAGCTGGCGAAGTGACTGCGGGGCGGTGCGAAGGTCCTGACCTTCCTGCCCTAGAGCGGTAGCCTGCTCTAGAGCGGGATGACGCCTGGTCCTCTGCCATAGTCTGTCGCCGTGACTGCGCCCTGTATGATCCAGCGTTGGATTAGTCGTTCACCATTGCTGCTGGTGGAGATCTTGACGGGGAAAAAGCCCCCTACCTGGCGCGCCAAATGTCGAAGGTCGTAAACGACACTTCCCCCGGACCTGCCTAGAGAGCAGCCCGCGGAGGTTCTTTGGATTCACAAGGGCTAGTCCCAGGAGATCAAACACAGCAGAATGATGGACACCGGGGATTTACGTGGTTCGGGCCGCCAGAGCGTAATACCCTACGCCCACGGGAGTGTTGTGTATTGCCTTGCTTTCGCGTGTAAGAGTCTTGGTCTAATTTTCCGATCCTTTTCTATGGACGTCTACAGAGCCCTTTTATAGCTTAAGGACTCTGCAGTCACAAGATGGGCTCCAGGACCCTACAGGTGGTCCCGGGGAGAGCCAAATCCTATACAAGATCTATGATTAAATGCTATCTACTCCCATTGTCAGGGGCGTCAATGCGCCGTCCCGCCGCGTCGTGCGCCAGGGCTACACATAGTCGGTGATGATGGCGGTGCACGTCCCGTCCATCTTGTCCTTGCGGCCCATTCGTCCGTCTTGCGGCGTGGGTCTGTACCGGCTACTTGGACAAGACAGGACACTGGGGTCTTGACTTTAGCATGCGCGGCATAGCTTGCCTGGGGAAGGCGCGCACACTTAATGCCCGTCTGAGCAGTGCACGTCTCCTTTACTGCGGCTTCCTACCGCACTGAGTTGGCCGTCCGCCACGTGGTTACGCCGGAGCCTGTCTCTACGGGGAGGTGAGCACTTAGCGGAACAGGCCACGTGGTGCACTTGGAGCCCGCCCCTATGGAGGAGTGGAGGCTCAGCCCTGCAGGCCACGTGGTAGTTCCGGTGCCTTTCCCTACGAGGACGCGGGCCTGACCCCGAGGTCCCGATTGACCACGTGGCGGCTCTGGAGCCCACCTCAGCGGGGACGCGAGCACTTGACGGAACAGGCCACGTGGCGCGCCCGGAGCCCACCTCAGTGGGGAGGCAAGGGTCCAGCTCTGCCGGCCACGTGGCAGCTTGGGAGCCTCCCCGGCGGAGAGGTAGGATCTGGTCCTTTCCTCCACGACGTGGCAGTCTCGAATTCGGCCTCTTAGTAGGGGCGGAGTCCTTAGCGGTTTTCTTCCTGTGCGCGGGGGTACCCGGTCTGCGGTGGTACCGACAGTCACCCTTTCAATCAGTTGTGTTTTCACGAGCTAATCGCACGCGGCTATCACTGTCATGTCATAATGTATTCTCTCTGTTCAAAAAGTTTGCCATATTGTAGTTCATTTTTAAACTACAAAACGAGTTTTTTGCATGAGGGATCACTCATGTTCGGCGTGCATGCTATGCTATTCATGTTTGGTTCGCTCTTTAATTCAAGCCAAATAAATCCCACCCGTATCCTCATGTACTCTGACACAAGGAAAGACATGTGTTTTAAGATGTGTTTGGTTGGGAGTCAAAGTGAGATGGGATGGATCCATCTCAGTTTCTAGGGATGAGATAGTCCCGTTTTCTGTTTATCTAGAGGGATGAGACGATCTCCGTTTCTTGATTGTTTTATGGGGTGGTGTGAGATGAAATGGTCTTGTCTCCCGTTTGAATGAAAGGATGGGACATGGACATGTGAATATGAAGACCTCCGGAGGGTCATGCGCCCGCCTCCACGGAGGTGGGACGGATCCGTCCCCATGTTTTTGGTGGGATGATTTCATCCCGCATCTGGGTAGAATATTCTCTTTTGAGGGATGACTTCATCTCATGTCTATCTAAACCAAACAACAGAAAAGTGAGATTGTCCCGTCCCATCCTACCATATCTCTCAAACCAAACACACCCTTAGAAACTCTATTAGACCATCTTTATGTTGCCGAGTTAAATATAGTGCTCATTATAAAAAAAAAGGCATGTATAATAAGATCTACGTCCGAACATCTGCCACAACGAACAACAGTTGCATTTTGGTAGCTAATAGACCCCGAAGGAACTACAGGTAGTCGAGAACAGAGCCACACAGCTGTGACTCTAAGGAGCTGAGTGTTAATAATGCAAACTGTTGGAATAATGCGTTCAAAGTTTTATCCAAGGTTCAAAGAGAAGAACCATACATGAGAACGAGATGTCGGTGAAAGCTAGCTGAGATGATCGCAACCAAATTAATCAGTCTCACCATTCGAATAGTACATGTTCAAGTGTTTTTTTTTTCCACACTTGACACAGCTTGTGTGCTTGGTGAACCATCAGCAGCGGGTGGTGCGTGGATGTTTCTCTCTCCATCGAGCTTGCAGGATCCAACAGAGAACAGACATTTTCAGTTCTGAAATTGTCCTGTTTATCTATATAGAGCAAAAAAAAAACACTATTAAGCCTCAGATTAGACGGTGGCTAGACTCACTGTCATCTTATTTCAATTCAGTGTGTTTTCCTTGAACAACAAAATCAGTCGCCTGAAATCTCCCTTGTTTTCAGGCCAACACGGTAAACCGCGCTCTAAGATTCGTGCATTCATCTTCTTCCGATGCCTGCTTCACCCATCCTCCCGATCCCGCTTTTGGCTGCGGCGGCGGTGCCCGACTACAGCGTGGCGGCGGACGGAAGCGTGCGAATGTCGGCAAGACGGCGGCTGCGGCAAGGCGCGGCGCTCCGACTTCGGCGAGGGGGCGGCGCGCGGCTGAGGGCTCCGGCGGTGCGAACGTGCGACGGCGGCGGCGGCGTCGCCGGCCGACGGCCGGCGAGGAAGAAGAAAGGTTAGTAACTTTGTTAATTTTTGATTGCAATCTGTTAATGTGTAAGGGCTAGGTTTATTATAAACTAATTAATTAAAACGAATTTGTCAATGTTAATTCATAGAAAAAATGTTGATTTTGTTAATGCTAATGGTTATCAGTTAATTACCGTCGTTTTGAAATCTAGACATGCCAAGTAAATATTATCAGTAGTGGCTCGGCCACTCCTGTTTTTTGTTTTAAGAAAAACAGAACACGTACTCATTTTCTTTGTGATGTAGTGAAGAATCCTAAAATAAATAGTAGATGCAACTCTAATTGCCATTTGAAAATAGATAAAACGTACGAGAGCTGGTAGACACGTGAGACTCAATTAGCGACTGGATCATTTCTGTCATGATCAGGCGGAGCTGCTAATTGTAGGAGCAGCAGTGGACAGCAATGAAGCAGGAACGATTCTCTTCCAGCTTCCCTGCAGGTCAAAGTCACCGGCCGAATTTTCCACAAGGCCGGCAGCACTGGCGAGAACGACGTGTGATTATAAGAAGGCGTTCATGGTTTATTAGTAAGTCATCATGATTGTCTGTTTCCATGATTAGTAGTACGTTTCTAACAATTAGTCAAGCACGCGCATGGGCATGGCGGAATATTAGTCATGCACACTGTTAAAAGTTGTGACCCCTCCACCATTTCCAGTCTTTAAAGTCAGAGGCAGCAGCACTCAGCCACCATGCATATTCCATCCATGTCTAGCTCTACTCCAAACAAGCTCAAGTAGCTTCTCCAGTTCACTGACACCGTTTGTTCCATGATTCCTCTCGCCATTATGCAGAAGCTCCTCTTCGTCTTCCTGCTTGGGCTCCTTTCGTCCAAGCAACTTATCCTCTCATCCTCCGGCGCTACCATCACGGACACACTCGCACATGGCCGTGCACTTGCCGGAGACAGCAGGCTTGTCTCCGCCAACGGCAAGTTCGCGCTTGGCTTCTTCCAGTCGTGCAGCAAGTCCCCCAACAACACGTACCTTGGCATCTGGTTCAACCAAGTCCCTGAGCTGACTCCAGTTTGGACAGCAAACAGGGACACACCCATCATCTCCAACAACCAGTCCTCGTCTTCACCGGAGCTCATGGTTTCTACCGACGGCAACCTGATCATCTTAGCCCAGAACATTGTCATCTGGTCCACCAAGGCCAACAACATCAGCACCAGCAACGGCACTGTTGCTGTACTCTTGAACAGTGGCAACTTTGTTCTACACAACTCCTCCAATTCTTCACACACGTTCTGGGAAAGCTTCGACCATCCGACAGACGTTGTTCTGTCCGGGGCGAAGTTAGGCTGGAACAAGATCACCGGTGTGAACAGTCTTCTTGTCTCCAGGAAGAATTCAGTTGACCAAGCTACCGGATTATACTCATTCGAAATGAAGTACGATGGGATTGGCATGCAGATATGGAATTCATCTGTAGTGTATTATTGGTCTTCTGGGGCGTGGAATGGAGGGATCTTCGCCTCAGAACCGGATACGGCAGCAGGTTCTTCTATGGTGAACTATACCTATTTCAGCACCGATCAAGAAGGGTACTTCATGTACACTATATTGAATGACAACACCATCATGTACAATGTGTTAGGTGTGTCTGGTCAAAGAATTATGCGCATAAGGAACGGCCAGAATTGGATTTCGCTTAATAACACCCTGCCAAAAAGTAAGTGTGAAATTTATGCCACCTGTGGGCCTTTCACAATTTGTGCTGATAATGGTGATACATTATGCAAGTGCATGAAGGGATTCTCTATCAAGTCACCTAAGGATTGGGAGCTAGAAGACACTTCAGGTGGGTGCAGTAGAGACACACCATTGAATTGTGGTGATGGTGGTGGTGATAGCAGAAATAACACAGGAGTTGCAGACATATTCTACCCTATGCCAGAGATTAGGTTGCCCGCGAATCTGAAACAGAAGTCTTAGTAGTCGGCAACATTGAATACCTTAGAGATTTAACATTTCCTGTCAGTACGCTTTCAGGTGAAGCCTTGGGGCAGAGATCATTTCCCCGGATCGACGGTCCATTTATTTCAGTGCCCTCATCCGCGTGTATGTCTGTGGGTGAGGAAGATATATATATATCATCAAGCGTGGAATGTGCGCACCTTTGTTTGAACAGCTGCTCTTGCACTGCATATTCTTATGGCACAGGTGGTTGCTCCATCTGGCATGACGAGTTGCTCAATGTAGCCACAGGTTATAATGGACCAACTCTTTACCTTCGCCTTTCTGCAAAAGAGGTGCAGACCATGAAGTACAAAAGGAGTGTTGGGAAGGTCATCGCTGTTTCGATCGGTGCAAGCATTGTCGCTCTGGGTTTTATAATTCTAATACTGACTTTGTTGAGCAGAAAGAAGTTATATAGTCTCAAGGTGGGCAATTGTCAAGGTGGCGTTGGGATCATTTCATATAGATATGTTGATTTGCAGCGAGCAACTAAAAACTTTTCAGAGAAGTTAGGCGCAGGCAGTTTTGGCGCCGTGTTTAAGGGTTGCCTAACTGGCTCTATTACCATTGCAGTGAAGAGGTTAGATGGTACACGCCAAGGAGATAAGGAATTCAGGGCTGAAGTGAGTTCAATTGGAATCATCCATCACATCAATTTGGTTAAACTCATCGGGTTTTGCTGCGATGGTGATAGAAGGCTACTAGTATATGAATACATGTCAAACAATTCCCTAGAAACCCACCTATTCCAGAGTAACAGTGCATATTTGGGTTGGGAAATAAGATGTCAGATAGCTCTTGGAGTTGCTAAAGGGCTAGCATACTTGCACCATGCCTGTCGAGACTGCATCATACATTGTGATATCAAACCACAAAATATACTTCTCGATGCTTCCTTTGCTCCAAAAATTGCAGATTTCGGAATGGCAAAGTTTCTAGGGAGGGATTTCAGTCGTGTTTTTTTTTTTTTGACCAGGAGATTTCAGTCGTGTTATAACCACCATGCGAGGAACTATCGGATATCTTGCTCCTGAATGGATTAGTGGGACAGCTATAACATCGAAAGTCGATGTTTATAGTTACGGGATGGTTTTACTAGAAATCATATCAGGAAGAAGGATTTGGAACATAAACATGTCCAGTGATGAAGACCATGGAGGGAGTTTCCCTACGCAGGTTTCACATAATGATGATGATCATCATGAAGACGGTTTTTCTGTGTATCATACAACACATAATGATGATGTCTATGCAGGATATTTTCCTGTGCAAGTTGTGCATAAGCTTCTGCATGGAGACAGCAGGAGTCTTGTTGATCCAAGATTGAATGATGACGTGAACCTAGAGGATTTTGAGAGGTTTTGCAAAGTTGCTATCTGGTGTATCCAAGATAACGAGTTTCAGCGGCCGACGATGACTAAAGTGATCCAGTTTCTTGAGGGTATGTTGGAGCCTGATCTGCCACCCATGCCAAAATTACTCCATGCCATAGCAGGGACGACCTAATGTTCATTGCTAGAGTAATATGTATCGGGCCTACTGTATATGGACTGATGTGTTTGTCAGGCGTATGTGCCAAACACCTCTATAATTATGTATCTACCGCTTTACATTTATTAAATCAACCAATTACCTCTATAATTTTTCTATCAGGGTATCTCAGAGGTTCCTTCCAACGATCTTTCTTAGTTAGTCATAGTAGTAGCTAAACATTTGGTACAAGATTGAGATATGTGCATCTTGCAAAACACTTGATGGGAATGATCAAAGCAGTAGCTTAAGATTATTAGTGGATTGACCCACACGTGGAACAAAATTCCGAGAACTCGAAATTGTGTTCCAACATTTGGTAGCAGCAGTGATGGAACCTAAGCAACTCGATCCAAGCGGTTTACTGGTTCCAACATGCCAAATGAGCTCTTGAGGTCATGGAGACGGCGAACATCATCATGTTCTCCGTGTGAAGCCCCAAAGTAACTTATGAGTCCTATGTTGCTAGCTTTCTACAAAGATGATGTGTGTTGAATCTCTAGGGGTTTGACATGTTGATTCGACCTCAAGAGGAGTCAAAATTTTACTGATATGATTCTCATAGCCACGCTTATAGGTGGCCAACGGGCCGTGCCGGGCCGGCCCGGCCCCGAGCCCGGCCGGGCTCGTGCCTTAAAAACCTGGGCCCGACACGGCCCGGAAAAAAATCGGGCGTGCCGGGCTGGGCCGGGGGTCCAGGTCCAGGCACGGCCCGGGTCCATTATAAGTGTGTCGGGCCATAACGGGCCATGCCGGGTCAGGCCGGCCCGTAGCCTATTTTAGTTAGAAATATAAAAAAATAACAGAAAAATCACTATTCGGGCTTAAACGGGTCGTGCCGGGCCGGGCCGGGCCGCCCGGCGAGCTGATCATGCCGGGCCTAATCGGGTCGTGCTTGCAAGCCCGACGGGTCGGAGATCCAGGCCTGGGCACGGCCCGTGTCGTGCTTCGGGCCGGCCCGGGCCCGGTTTTTTCGGGTCGGGCCGTGCTCGTGCCGGGCCATTTTTGTCGTGCTTCGGGCTGGCCCGTTTGGCCCGGCCCATTTGGCCACCTCTAGCCACGCTCATGACTGTTCTAAGCTGCAATGCACCTACAGTAGTCTTGTTGAGTTTGAATTCATGAATAGCTGCATCTAGTGTGTAATAGAATCAGCATATTACTTTGTTGGTACAAGAGGAATTGGAGCAGCTACTGGTATATGTAGGCTAGGACCTTTAATGCATATTGATTGTACCTACAAGCCAGACTGTTATATACTCTTTTGTTCCTTTTTATTTGACATTGGTTAGTTCATTTTGAACGAACCAATATCAAATAAAAAAACATTTATGCGGTTGGTAATGCTGGATGCAATTCTTACTAAAGATAATTTGTTGAGAAAGAATTGGAGAGGGGACCCCTCATGTTATTTTTGTCCTGATCAAGAAAGTTTGCAACATTTATTTTTTACATGTCATGTATCCAAGGTTATTTGGTCTCTGATTGGCCAATGCCTGAATAGCTCTTGCAGACCCCTGACGATGCAACAGTACTGTGCCTGGATAAAACAGTTTCTTCCAGGGGTGAGGAGGTTTATGTTTCTTTATTATCTGTTGTTTGTTGGGTGATTTGGAAAGCTAGGAACAAGGCTTATTTTGACAAAAAAATAATTAAACACCTTTGTGAAATTATTCTCCATGCTTGTGTGTTTATGAACTATTGGTCAGAACTATTCAAGGGAGAGATACAGAATACTGTTAAAGCTGGCGTGGAGCTTTCCAAGTGCTCCGTGATCAGGGGCAACTGTTGAGGATTACTGATGATCCGACGAAGGAGGAAGACCCTCCTGTTGGACAGATGGAATGAGGATATCCAGATGACTGGTGTTACCAAGAGTTGGGGAATCACTCGCTGCAATCTAAGCTGTTTCATGTCTGTTTAGTTTGTCCAGTCGGCGTCGTAATCTCGGGTTGAGTCATTCTCTTAAACGCAAGTTGTATGTTGAACTGTTTGTTAGACTTTGAATCAGGAATTAGCTGCTGGTTGGGTTGTGTTTTGGCCTGCTCAAGGAGCAGAAGATGTAAAATATTGTGGATCTGGGGAATGATTGGATCAAAATAAAAAATAAAAAGAAAACAGATGGATATGATAATTCAGCAATGTTGTGCAGCAATGTTGTGCGCATCTGATATCTGCAGAGCATCATGTGGGTACTACTCTTTTTGTTTCAAAATAAATGGTGTTGGCTATAGTTTATAAGTTCAGTGAAGTAACCAACATCGGTTATTTGAAACCAAGGAGATAGTATTTGCAGCCACCAAAGTCGCTAATTATCTTTTATTCCCTCTTTATTTTTTTGTTTGACGTTCGGACATCAGTTCCAGTTCATTTGTAGTTCATTTTTTTAAGAAACATCAAATAAAAAGATAATGGGGGGTATTAAAAAAGCATCCCTAGATTTACTCATCTATTACACATTGCAAGTAATAGATTTCCTAGCTTTGTCCAATGTGTTTCCTCAATAATAATGCCACGTCAACTAACACAATCATCAATAAGCACTCATATAAGTAATAGGCTGGCTACCAAGTTGGCTATTATTGCTTTGCCTCAATTTAAGTACAGTATTTATTGAGTGTTTAGTGTGGCCCTCTGTCAATCACCGTACAGTGGTTGGAAGCAGCCACTTTACTCCGGCAGCACGGCGACTCCGTACCCATTTGAACACAAATCGATACTGTAATAATGAAGCTTGTTATTGCAAAAACACAGAGAGGTACCTGAAGGCTGTGTATATATAACCACCAGCATCTATTTGTTCCGTTGTCAAAATTCAGCCTTTTACAAGAACTACAAGTTCTGGATGAAACCCAAGATAAGCCGAGTGGATAAGTCAGTGTGCTTGGAATGCATCAGAGAAGTCGAGGAAAACAGTGTGATACGGATGCATCCTTCCATGAAGTTTCGAATGCTTCATTAGTTGGGTGAATGCAGCCATATCGTCTGGATCTGTTTGGTTCTCCGCCTCAAATTGCAACACCGCGGCTGCAGCGCCGCCACAAGTGCGACGGCCAAAATCGATATCACACCTGCGGCGTGTGGGGGCGGAAAAAATGAACAGGCACCAGTGGCGGCGTACTTGTAGACCACGACCAAGCGCAGCTGAAGGCTGAAGCTCACCTACGGTTCATGTCACGCCCGGTCATCGTAAAGATGAACGAACGCTAAACACATGTACGCCAGGATCAGTTGAATCGTACATGCGTTGACGAAAGTGAAATACCATTACATTGCCATGTTCGGAAATACATAAATAGTCTTACATCATGACCCGAAGGTCTACAAATACAAGACCACAACAATTACAGTTCCAACAGTTCATGACACTAGACTACTACAGAAAGCAAAGATAGATAAGCGGGCTTCTTCTCCACAGGCAGCCGTCGCGCGTAAGGTCGCCAGCCTAGACCAGATCTTCCGGATTGACGAAGAAGTCCTCCGGCGCAGCTTCTTCTTCTTCATATTCTAAAGGGAAAATTAAACGCTTGAGTACATAGAGTACTCAGCAAGTGCGGGAAGAGAATGAAATGATTGGCTAGAGCAAGGAAAGGCCAAATATGGCTTAGCACTATGCTTAGAACCTATCCTTAGCTTTCAATTATCAATATTATAATTCAATAAATAATCAACACATGATTAATGATAATGAAAGTACTTGAACCATAATGAACCATCATTTCCCAACCATAGTCTAATTATGAACTGGCCCCAAGCCGCTCTTGTCCGTGAGCACGGCTGTCATGACAGTTTTACCAAATCTCTGCAGAGAGTGTACCCTTTCCCCACAAGCAGTGATTTCATCCCCTGTTGCCAGGTGGACTAAGTGAACCTCCCTGATTGCCCGTGGTAGCTAACCACATTACACACTTCCTTTGGTGTGAGGCCAGGAGATCACAACATGGTCTTTACAAAGGCACTCCCGACTAGTGCTAGCCCTCTAAGGTTTCCACCACTGGGGATTCTCGGAGTAACCCTCCGCCCCAGAGCCCCCTCTTGAGCCTTGCGGTTCCAAGCGCAGATCACCCGCATCATTCCCCGCACCATCCAACCACTAGCAGTTCATCGGGAGAAACCTAATTAATTGACCAAGCTGCCCCATCTCAGTCTCGTGGTGGTACTATAAAGCTTAGTGGCTTCCTCCATAAACCGGTCCTTAGAATCCGGTGGTAACAATCCCCAATCCCGGGTCTCGTGCAAAATGCACCATACCAAAACTAACCAACCACCAGATTCCTATCCACTAACTTTAAGTATGTTCATCACCAAATTAAAGTACCATAAAGTTGAGCATAGAGCATTTGTATGAAAACCCAACCCCAACATCTAAGCATGGCTAAGCATGAATAAAGCCTATCTACTTCCCAACCCATTTCAGGTAACAAGGAATGGTAAGGAACAGGGCATGTAAAACATGAAGTAGGACATCAATTTAATTAGCATGCAACTAGCTAAAATCCCTAAAATAGGTACAAGATGGTCAAGGGCACTTGCCTTCGTTGGGGACTTGGAAATTGACGAAGTCTTGGTCTTGGAAGTTGAGGTTAGGGTCGTAGAACGATTCTAGATATATGCCCAAGCAATGGCAAGAATACAATAAAGCTAAATAAGTAAAGGCACGCAAAACAATGCATTCACACATACACAAAAGCACAAAATCCTACACTAATGCGTCCCTACGAGGTATTTATCACTTAACATGGTCAAAATATGCATTTCATAATTTTCCTACAATTTTGGGATTTTATTATAGCCTAAAACCATTTTTATTGAATTTTCTATAGCCAAAATGTATTTTAAAACACTTATAATAAATATTCCAGAGAACAAATACATTTTATCTGAACACTATAATTAATTCACAGCATAAAATAGTTTATGACAATTTTTCCAAATATTTCTACACCTATTTACCATCTTTATCCATTTTCTACACCTCAAATGCAATTAAAAACTCTATTCAGCAATTAAATAAAAGTCCAGGGGCTATATAAATAATTTACTATACTGCACAGGGATCATTTACATGAATCTACAAAATTACAGGGGTTAGAATGCTTAAATAAATGATTAAAAACCATTTTTAGGGATCCAGGGGCTAGTCTGCAATTTCCAGGGGCTAGATCCTAATTGCAGAAGAGTCCAGGGGGTAGCTAATGAGATTCCAGGGGCCTGGGTGCAAAGTGGGCGGCGGGAAACGGGCTTTAAATGCTGGCCGTCGGATCCGAGATGAATGGCTGGGATTTAATTATACCGAACCGGTATAACGTTCTAATCGCAGCCGTCGGTTGCGAGGGGACGGCCCAGAGCGAGCCACGTCGCTCCGGCGACGCTGTCCCCTGCGCGCGCGGCGGCGCAGCGCATCCGCGGCGGCGACCTCGCCGGAGATCGCCCAAACGGCGATGCCGACGTCCAAACTACGCGCTACAAGCATGAATCGAGAGAGGAGAGGTAGGGGAACTCACCTAGGGGAGTGTCGGGGCACGAAAACGGTCGGAAGGTGGTCGGCGTCGAGGAGAGGCGGCGGTTGGCGTCGGTGCTCGTCGGCTCCGGTGATTCCCCGACGTTTTCTCCACGGAAACTTGTCTGGCGACTTCCTGGCGGCGAAGTGAAGAGGTTAGAGGGGGGAGGAAGGAGATGCAACCGCCGTTTAACCGAGAACACGCGAGACACACCTCGGTGGCGATGAAGCTAGGGTTTGGCGCGGGGAAAGGGGAAACAGAGGGGGAGGGGAGGGATTTATAGGCTCGGGGGAGGCGGTGGTTGCCGGCGCACGCGAGGGGGGGTTCTCCCGGGGTGATCGCGACGTGGGCGAGCGGTTGGAGAGGGGGGGGTGCGGAGTGGGGCGCGGGGCAGGCGGTTGGCGCGCGCGCGCGGGAGAAGGAAGAGGGAGGAAGAAGGCGCCGACGGGTGGGCCCCGCCCGGCAGAGAGAGGGAGAGAGGGGAGGCTCGGCTGGGCCGCAGGGAGAGAAGAGGGGAAATGGGCCAGAAGGGGAAAATCGGCCCAGGGAGGGATTTAAACCTTTTTCTTTTTCTTTTTCGTTTCTTTTCTTTTGATTTGAATTCAAATTCAACTTTGAACGTTTGCTACACGTTTGAATTGCTAAAATTCACCCAAAAATGCATACACTCATGATCAAGGGTTTTGAGCACTTCTTGTTCAAAAATTATGGGTGTTACAGTTCAGCACGGCGGAGTGCGGCGAGTAGGGAGTGGAGATGCAAGCAGTTCCAATACGGTAATTCAAAAACTAATTGGTTCAGGTACAAAACATTTAGGGCCAAGCATGAGAAATTAAATATATAATGCGGCACCAAAAACACCATCAGATCTCAAAGACAAAGAAGCATTTGGATGATAATGAATATATTAGTTTACTCCATCTAAAGCAGATTCACAGTACATAAGACCAAGTATCTTCTCATAAGTAAACATCACAACTTTCCCCTTCTTCCTCTAGACCTATTTATCTTCCGGCCTCACCTCACAGTGTACACATTACAACAGGATCTATAGGACTACCATCCTACCTCTTGTTTAACCTCTGGGTGTCAAAAATCGAATCTAGGACAAAAATCATGCCGCAAAAGCCCCCCTCATTGCAAGCTCTACAACCGGCCGACCACCAAATTGAGTCATGAACCAAGGAACAAACTAAGGCAGAAATGTCAACCTAGCAACACCAGCAGCTACTATCCCTAACTAGGAATTTCAGAAGTGGAAATCCTATTCCTACCTAGGAATCTCTTGTGTGCTCGAAAGTCCTCAAGACACTCTCCATAATGGACATCCGCAAGATAGGACTGCAGTGCTGGTAACCAGAAGAAGAAAGGGGGTGACACATTTCACCTGGTACAATCACTGTATAACAGCTTCTACTAAAATTGTATAGCTAATGAGCAAACTAGATTAAAAGGTAACCGAGACTTGATAAGCCCTAATATTGAGCAACTATATCTTAATCCCAGGAACTCAGAACATCAGCCTGTAACACCCCAAATTATATATATGGGGCTAGATTAGTTTTTGCTGCATTGTAATGATTGATTGGAGTTTAAATTGGTAAAACAATAATTAAAATTTGATTAGAACCTAAAATCTGGAATTAGAAATGCCCTTATCCCTTTTAAACCCTGTCTTGGGCCGGAAGCCCACTTTCCCCTGCGGCCCCTGACTCTTTTCCCTTCCCAGCTGCGGCCTGTTTCTTCTCTTTTCGCGCGCGCCCCACCGGCCCGGCCCGCTCGTGCGCGGCGTTCACATGCGCGCCTCGTATCCGCCTGGCGCGCTGTCGTTTCCGCCCGGCCGCTGACGTGTGGACCACACCTGCTGGCTTTCCCCTTCCCCGGCGCCTCTCCTTCTCTCACGCTGGTTCACGCGAACCACGTGACTCGCCCGCGGCGCGGACACCAAGGAATGGCTTCAATCTGGTGAAATCCGGCCTTTAGTTGCCTTGCCTCCTACGAATCCTTCCCCTATAAATCATCCCTAACCCTAATTGTCTTCCCTTTGCTTCCAATTTCGGTCCCGAGTGGGAGTCGTGCGCCGCCGCCGCTCTTCCTCGGTGAGCGCTGCCGTCATGCGAAATACCGGTGTGCAGTTCACTCCTAGGCCGCGCTAACTTCCCCTTGTGTCACACATGTCACACCTGGTTTTATTAAGAATAAAATCAGCTGCAAAATACATGTATGCCAGGATCAAATTCACTATACATGTATGACAAAAAGTGATAACCAGTTCTATATCGCATGCAAACAAAATTTATACCTTCAGAAGAGTTTTGAAGTAGCAGCGGAAGAGGAAAAACTTCATGGCAACCACAGACAAATTGACTGGCAGCAACGCGACCTATGCATCGTCTTCACTTGTCACTGTCCTCATTAGATCTTCTCTTCACTGAACAGCATATCAAAAATACAACAAAGCAAGCGTGAGTACCATCTCGTGGTACTCAGCAAGTGTGAGAAATAAATGATATGGAGGCCAAATCAAAGGACAGGTTGGTAGTGGTTTAAGCACTAAGCATTAAACTTAACCTTAGTTTTCATTAGCAACCTACATCTAGGTGAATAATCCCAACCATAACAGAATAATAAACAAAGAATCAATCCCAATGTCCATTCTCAACTATCATTCCAACTATTGACTAATTATGAATTCGACACCAAGCCACTCTTGTTCGTGAGCACGGCTGTCATGACAGTTTCTCAATCTCTACAGAGAGTGTATCCTTTACCCACAAGCTTTGATTTCATCCCCTGTTGCCAGGTGGACTAAGTAAACCTCCCTGATATTAGTGGTACACAACCCACATTACACACTTCCGAGGTGTGTGGCCAGGAGATCACTACGAGGTCTCTACAAAGGTCCTCCTGACTAGTAACTGGTCCTCTGAGGTTTCACCGCTCTGGCTCCTAGAGTCTATTTTACCTCCACCAGGAGAAGCCCATTCTTGAACCATGCGGATCTCAAGGCAGATACACTGAACCAATTCCCCGCACCATCCAACTACCAACACTAAGCCGGGAGAGGCCTAATTAATCGACCAAGCTGCCCCATACACAGTCTTGTGGCGATACTGTATAGCTTAGTGGCTACTCCATAAACCGGTCTTTAGAATCCAACAAGGTTCAAACCCCAATCCCGGGTCTCGTGCGTACTGCACCATACCATTTAAACCAACCCGTCAGATTCCTATTTACTACACTTCATTTTCCAACATCATAATCATAATCATAATCATAAGTCATAAACAATGTTTTCCCACCCATCTATTATGCATGGCTAAGCGTAAAGTAAATCCCATATACAACCCTTCATACCCCGAGTGACAAGGTAATAAGGTAAAACAATAGGACATAACATAGAATTCATATTAATTAGCATGCAACTAACTAAACCCTTAAAAAGGTGCAATATGGTCAAGAGCACTTGCCTGTGTTTATATAGCTGCTCAATCTTCTCGATTGAATACTTGGTCTTCATAGCTTTTCGTTGCTTCATGATCGTGACACGAATGCGCATAAACTACCGACAAAAGAGTAATAAAAGCAATCACTAGCAGTACACCATACATACAATACAAATGCTATCATTTATTATGTTACAATTATGATTTAAATTGGAGTTATGAGTGATTTATTATTTTTCATAGCCAAATAAATGCATTTATCATTTATTTCCTATTTTTAATATTTATTTATAGGCTAAAAACATTTTTAATACATTTTCCTAGTCAAAATATATTTTATATGCACTTTATAATTTTTATTTCAGCTTAAAAGGTTTTATAAATATTTTTCCTACTATTTCTACATTTATTCTCCATTTTTAGTATTTATTTGTAGGTTAAAAACATTTTTATTGAATTTTCCATGGTCAAAATATATTTTATATGCATCTACAAATTTTATTTTAGCTTAAAAGGATTCATAACTAATTTTCCAACATTTTCTTGATTTATTTTATCATCTAAAAACGCGTTCCACGTGTTAAATATATTTTTCTACAATTTAATTCTATTTACATGGATTTTCCTAATAAAATAGAAAATAAAATAAAGTATAAACTAAATTCTATAAGGTTCAGGGGCTGTTTGATAATTTTAATTAATTGGACAGAGGTTTAAAAGTATAATTTTCCAAGGCTACAAAGTTTTAAACATGAAATCAATATTTTAATTATGATTTATTTAAAATACAAAGGCTTTTATGTATTTGTCCACTTCATTGCATAATTAAATCATTGTCCAGGGTCTAAACCATAAAAAGACAAGGCCTCGGTGTAGTTCTTAATATTA
Organism: Tuctoria greenei; assembly: GCA_036927565.1. Taxonomy (NCBI): domain Eukaryota; kingdom Viridiplantae; phylum Streptophyta; class Magnoliopsida; order Poales; family Poaceae; genus Tuctoria; species Tuctoria greenei. Next base: position 5,800,366 of record JAYESD010000007.1, read on the forward strand.
TTTTTCCTGATTTTTGTAAATAGCAGGGGCCTAGATGCAATTCTAGTTTTTCTCCTATTTTCTTGATTTCTTTTTCTACACGAAAATTTGTGCACCAGGTCCATCGGTCTGTGGACCCGGGGCGGTGGCCGGTTCACTGGTCCACTGTGGACTGAGGCATTACCCCTTCGGGGTGGCCTAATCTTGGTCGTCCGTCCCGGATCCGACGGGGAGGGGCGGCGCTGGAGGCCAGAGAGACGGCAGCGCCATGGTCGGCTGTCGCCAGCGCGCATGATCTAGCACTAGGGGCCATAAAACTTGACGGGAAAAAGTGTGAAACGAAGAGGAGATCAAGTGGAACTCACCGAGGGGTTGCCTGGACGGGGAAACGACAGGGAATGGGTCTGCGCTGATGGGGAACAGCGCTCGAGCGAAGACGACGCCGCGGTGGCCGCTCGGGCCACGAGACTCGTCAAGGAAGAGCCTAATAGGGGCGGCGCAGCGAGTCCAACCTCGACGGCTCGTCGGGGACGGCCGGAACGACGTGGAAATGCGGAGCAGCGAGCTCCCATCAGCGCCCATGGCAATGGGGATGTGGGCTAGGGTTTCAGGGGGGAAATGGCGGGGGCGTGTTTGCGGGGGGGGGGGGGGGGGGGGGGGTTAAATAGGGGGAGGAAGGGAGGTTGTGCGGAGGGCGACAGTTGGAGGGGCAGGCACGGCTGAAAGCATCTAGGCCCCCATAATGTATGGTTTCGGTGATTAATGACAACCGTTGGATATCACTAATAAGTTTGTGGATGCAAGGTCTCTCATATAACTCATCCCACTTAATGGGTTCTATATTTATATCATCTACTGCTCATTGGATACAATTGGAGACCCCTCAATAAACTATTTTACGAGGTCAATCGATTTTCATGAAGATTGAAAGAACAAACATATATGTCAATATTATTTCATCAAAATTGACAGCACACGAGACTTAGTCGTCATCAGAAGAATATTTCAAACCAATGTCTAAGAGGTCACTCGGACAAATTCCAAAAGAATCACTTAGAACAACTCGAAGTAGACAAAATCAACTCACCGGATCATCCGATGTATCCAGAAAAAACTACATCGGTCGAGTTGGCTTTGCAGCAGGAAAAGACCTCAGTCTTGGGTATACACCGGATCTTCCGATGTTGAAGCATGTGTTACATCGGTCGATCATTCCAGTGATCAATTTCCCTGGACCAAGTAACACCGGACCATCCGATGTACAAATATGCAACATCAGCCGATCATTCTAGTAAGCATTATTTCTTGACCGTCCTGGACCAAGTGTCACCGGATTATCCGATGTACAGGTGTATACAACATCGGTCGATCAATGTTAAAATCTGACACAGTGACCTCAGCTAATTTGTATTCGACCGATGACAGCTGAAGGGAGAACATTGGATCATCCGGTGTTTGCAGAACTGTGATGTCAGCCTACTTTTCCAACGGCTATCTCGTGGAAGCTGGCTATTTATACCCCTTCAACCAGTCATTTGGATAAGTCTTGATGCCCTGAGCTACTCTACACATTACCAAGCATTCAAGATGTTGAGAAACCACTTCCACATCATTTACACCACTTGTACACCAAGAGATAGGCTAGAACTTACTAGAGATGATGCTTGTGTGCTTCCATTCTTGGTGATTGAAGTCTCTAGTCTAGTGAGAGTTGTAAGTGAGTGTCTCTTGGTGATTGCATTCACCGTGTATCAGTCGATGATCGGAGAGATCCTTCTGGAGCTTGCCAAGTCGGTTGTGGAAGCCCGAAAAATCAAACTTGTACAAGGCTTGAGCTCCACCTTGCCGGAGATGGTGAACGGATACTCCTAGTGAGATCCCTGGTCTTGGTGACTTGGGAGTGGCTACACCCTTGGCGGGTGCCACAACGTGGATGTAGGAAGGTCTTCATGATCTCGCCGAACCATGAGATAAATCACCGTGTCTTCGTGTCTTCTCGGGAGTTTGCATATTCTTCCTTTCCCGTTATACTTATGCATTTCATATACCGCAAACTTATTATTCACTTGAGTGCATAGGTTGTTTGCATAGGGATTTGGGCTTTTAGTAGTTGAGTTTTTCATTGCTTTAGTTTTTAAAAAGAAGCCCAATTCACCCCCCCTCTTGGGCATTCGATCCTTACAATTGGTATCAGAGCGAGGTTGCTCATTGGATCATTCTAGCTTGACCGCTAGAGAGCCAAAATGGCCAAGATTGGGAGTTCGGTTCCCATCTTCGAGGGCAAGAACTTTGCCTATTGGAAAGCATGTATGCGTGCTTATCTAGAGACTATTGCTCCCGAGGTATGGTAAGCGACCCATGCGGGGTTTGGTGAGCATAACTACATAGGTGATCAAATCAAGTGGGATGCCAAGGCTAGAAATGCTATTTATGAATGCATTAGTCAAGATGTGTTTGCTAGGATTGCTAGGAAAGAAAAAGCTTGTGAAATTTGGGCTTGCTTGATTGAAATTCATGAGGGTTCTTCTCGTGGTAAAGAACTAAAGTATCGCATGCTTAAGGCCAAATATGATGAGTTCAAAATGCTACCTCATGAGAATGTCAATGAAATATTTTCTCGCTTGAGTGTTCTTATTGAGGAAATTAATGCTCTTGATAGCAAGGGACTCATTAACCGCAAGATTCTTATGCTCCTCCCTAAGCCAAAGTACAACATCATCAACTCCATGCTTCAAAAGGAATCTCTTGATCACATTGAAGTTTCTGAACTTATTGGAGAGATTCGTGCTCATGAGATGAGTGTGCTTGGGATGATGGAGGAATCATCTTCAAAGACAATTGCTCTAAAGGCTTCCACTAAGAGAATAAACCTCAAGAAAAAGAAAGTGATCGAGCCTTGCTCAAGTGAAGGAGAGCAAGCATCAAGGGAAGATGACGATGATGAGCTTGCATTGATGATGAGAAAATTCTCTCGCTTGAACTCCAAGATTGCCAAGAAGGGATACAACTTTGATCCTAAAAAGAAATCATTTCTACCAAGGAAAGGTGACAACAAGACCTGCTATAACTGTGGTGATCAAGGCCACATCTCCTATGATTGTCCAAAACCGGACAAAAGAAGGGAGAACCACAAGAGCAAGCATCGCAAGCTTGAGGATAGTGAGGATGATGAAGAAGAGGTCAAGCCCAAGCCAAGATTCTTTGGGAATAAGAAGTATGACAAAGGCAAAAAGGCAAAACTCTTTCCAAATAAGAGAAAAGGTCCACAAAAGGTGTTCATGTGTGAGGCAAATGAATATATCACCGACGAAGAATCTAGTGATGAAGAGAGTGAAGCTGAAGAAGAGAGCTTGGCCAGCCTTGCCATTGCCAACAATGATGATTCATCTCTTCGTCCACCTCCCATGTGCCTCATGGCAAAAGGTAACACCAAGGTATGTGATGACTCTAGCAATGATGAGCTTTCTCCCGATGACTTAGCTTCAATGATAAATGAATACCACACTATCATTAAAAGGGAAAAGAGTAAGGTCATGGCTCTTGAAGAAGCTCGTGCTAAGCTCGAGAGTGCTAACCTCGATTTTCTTGACAAGTATGAAAGCATACTTAACGAGCATGACCCGCTCAAATCTCATGTCAAGCAAGTTGAGGAGAATAAGGTTCAAATCAAGCTAGATCATCATGAGCTTGACTTAGCACACAAATCACACTTGGGAAAGCACAATGAGTTAATCCAAGAGCATCAAGTACTTAACCTTGCCTATGAAGTCATTGATCAAGAATTGAAAACCATAAAGAAAGAAACCCTTAATGATAAGGTATCCATTGTTTCACATGCCACTAATGTCTTGCATAAGTATTTGCCTTTGAAAGAGAATGCTAGGGAGAAGGATTTGATGGATGAAATTGAAAGTATCCGCACTAGTGTGGCAAGACTATCTAAGGGAGAAGTCAAGCACAAAGAAATCCTCTTCTAACAAGCAAAGGCCTTCAACAAGAGAGGACTTGGATCCTTCCTGATGCCTAACAAAGGAAAGGTGCCCTCACCGGAACTTAAAACAAGCTTCATCAAGGAAGTTGGTTCTTATTGCCAACATTGCAAGGTCACCGGTCACCATACAAGAGAGTGTCCTCTTCCTAACCGGCCTTCTCCAAAATTGCCTACTAACTACAAGTCCACCTTTGATGATCACTATTATCTATTGAGTAAATTCGATGGCAAGGTGATGGCAAGGTTCATTGGCAAGGACATGAAGGGCATGAAGGGGAAGCTTCCCAAGCAACTTTGGGTCCCAAAAACACTTGTATCACACATACAAGGACCTAAGTTAGCTTGGGTGCCTAAAATCCAAAACCGAATTCATGTGTGTAGGTGAACTACAAAGCCGGAGTAAAGCATTGGGTACTCGATAGCGGGTGCACTCAACACATGACCGGCAATGATGGTATGCTCACCTCCATAGAGAACCTCGACAATCATGAACAAGTCACTTTTGGTGACAACTCTAAAGGGAAGGTAATTGGGTTGGGTAAAATTGCAATTTCACATGATTTATCTATTTCCAATGTGTTATATGTTAAGTCACTTAGTTTCAATTTGCTTTCTATTGCACAATTGTGTGATCTTGGACTAACGTGCACCTTTGGCAAGAATGATGTTGTTGTGACTAGTGAAACAAGCAAAGAACTAATCTTCAAAGAGTTTCGGCATGGACACCTCAACTTAGTAGACTTCTCTGCCAAGGATGCTAGCTTGACCACTTGTCTTTTCACCAAGACAAGTTTTGGTTGTCTATGGTATCGACGCATCGCTCACATTGGAATGAGCAAGCTCAAGAAGTCATTCAAGCTCGGGATGGTGACTGGCATGAAGGATGTCACATTTGAGAAGAACAAGCTCTGTAGCGCTTGTCAAGCCGGGAAACAAATTGCTTCACACCACCCGATGAAGACAAAGGTGTCAACCTCCAAGCCACTTGAGTTGCTCCACATGGACCTCTTCGGACCGTCCACATATCAAAGTCTTGGTGGTAATCTCTATTGTCTTGTTATAGTTGATGACTACTCTCGGTATGCCTGGACGTTGTTTCTAGGTGACAAGAGTGAAACTTCGGAAGTGTTCAAGACCTTCACTAAATGTGTTCAAAGGGAATTTCAACTTCCCATCATCAAGGTCTGGAGTGACAACGGCACCGAATTCAAGAACTACAACATTGGGGAGTGGTGTGATCGTGAAGGCGTGAAACATGAATTTTCAACCACATACACTCCTCGACAAAATGGTGTCATTGAAAGAAAGAACAAGACTCTCATCACTCTTGCACGAGCAATGCTTGATGACTATGGAACGTCCGATAAGTTGGGCCGAAGCAATCAACACGGTGTGCCATGCCGCAAATCGGGTCTATCTACATCGACTACTTCAAAAGACCCCGTACAAACTCCTCATTGGGAGAAAACCCAACATCTCCTATTTCCGAGTCTTCGGGTGCAAGTGCTATATCTACCGCAAGAAAAGGCTCGGTAAGTTTGAAAGAAGATGTGATGTTGGTATCTTTCTTGGTTATGCATCAAACTCAAAAGCATATTGAGTATTCAACCAAACCTCCAGTTTAGTTGAGGAAAGTTGTGATGTTGAGTTTGATGAAACTAATGGCTCCCAAGAGGAGAGTTTTGGTCATGATTAAATAGATGATGGGCCTCTATGAGAAGCTATGAAGAACATGACCATTGGAGACATCAAGCCTAAAGATGAGGAGAGCCATGATCAAGGGGGAGCTTCAAGTTCCAACAACAACACATATATGTCACCTCAAGTTAACGAAGAAGAAAAAGATGATCCATTACCGACACAAGATTCACAAGCCACACAACATCAAGAAGAAGAACAAGTCCATGATTAAGTCCAACCAAAAGAAGAGCAACACGCATCACCACCGCCAAGTGCTTCACAACCACTTATGAGGCATGGACGCATCTCAGAGTCGCATCCGATTGATCAAATTATCGATAGTCCGTCAAGGGGAGTAAGTACACGTTCTTGCCATTTCGCTATGTTTTGTGAGCACTACTCGTTTGTTTCATTTGTAGAACCCACTCACATTGAGGAAGCACTCCAAGATCCAAATTGGGTAATGGCCATGCAAGAAGAACTCAACAACTTCATCCGCAATGAAGTTTGGGTGTTGGAGGAGCGACCCAAGGACAAGAACGTCATCGGGACAAAGTGGGTGTACCACAACAAACAAGACGAGAACGGTGTTGTGATCCACAACAAGGCAAGACTTGTGGCCAAGGGTTTCTCGCAAGTTGAAGGACTAGACTTTGGAGAAATATCTGCTCCGATCGCTCGACTAGAAGCCATCCGTATACTTCTTGCTTTTTGCCTCACATCATAATATAAATCTTTATCATATGGATGTGAAAAGTGTCTTTCTTAATGGTTACATTAACGAGCTTGTCTATGTTGAACAACCTCCCGGGTTCGAAGATCCGAGGAATCCTAATCATGTGTATAGGTTGCACAAGGCGCTCTACGGGCTCAAGCAAGCACCTAGAGCGTGGTATGAACGACTACGGGATTTCTTGATCATGCAAGGATTCAAGATCGGGAGGGTTGGACACTACACTTTTCACCAAAGACATCGATGGAGAACTATTTGTTTGTCAAATTTATGTCGATGATATTATTTTTGGTTCAACTAACGAAGTTCTTAGCCATGAGTTTGGCAAAATGATGTCTAGGGAATTCGAGATGTCGATGATTGGAGAGCTTAACTTCTTCCTTGGATTTCAAATCAAGCAACTTCGAGAGGGGACCTTCATCTATCAAGAAAAATATACCAAGGACCTGTTGAAGAAATTTGAGATGGGAGATTGTAGCTCAAGAAGTACTCTAATGGCAACAAATTGTCATCTCGATGCGGATAAGGACGATAATCCTATTGACCAATCTAATTACCGTTCCATGATTGATTCATTACTTTATCTTATCGCATATAGGCTCGATATCACGTTTAGTGTATGCTTGTGTGCTCGCTTTCAAGCGGCACCTAAAGAATTGCATCGGAAGGCGGTCTTTAGGATACTTCGGTATCTCAAGCATACCCCAAGTGTAGGCCTGTGGTACCCCAAAGGTGCTAAATTCCATCTCTTGGGTTACTCGGATTCAGACTTTGCCGGATGTCGTGTGGATCGCAAGAGTACCTCCGGAGGGTGTCACTTGTTTGGGCGTTCCCTAGTATCTTGGTCCAGTAAGAAGCAAAACTCCGTTGCCTTGTCCACTGCGAAAGCGGAGTATATAACGGCTGGTGCATGTTGTGCCCAAATCATATATATGAAGCAAACCCTTTTGGACTTTGGTGTTAAATTTGGTTGTGTGCCTCTCCTTTGTGACAATGAAAGTGCGGTTAAGATTGCTAAAAACCCTGTTCAACACTCCCCCACTAAGCACATTGATATTCGCCATCATTTCTTGCGGGATCATGAAGCTAAGGGAGACATCTCCTTGCAAGGTGTTAGGTCCGAAGAACAATTGGCGGATATCTTCACTAAACCACTTGATGAGAAAACCTTTTCTAGACTAAGGAGTGAATTAAATGTGTTAGATGCATAGAGCGTCATGTAAGTTGCCACGGTCATGTAAGAATGCATCACATATAGGTCTTGTCTAACTTTCAAATGATAGGGGCGAGCAAGGGTTAGCTTGGGATGGCGTTTTTTTTGGGTATCCCCAAGGCTTGCAGAATGGCTCTCCTTGAAGAAGCCTTTGTAAGGTTCAAAGTTGGCAAGATAGATTTAATTTATGTCTTGCATGATGCCTGCCATATAGACTTGCACTCACGTTTAATATCCTGCATTAAAAATTGTTTGGCATTGCATACGGTAGATTGTCACAAAGGGGAACCCACTTCATGAGAAAGAGACTTGTTTGAAATGCAATATCTCAACTCATATGATGTGAAAAGAACAAAGTGTTAGGTGTGTTAATGCCTAAAGGAACATGCTTTAAAGAGATAGAAGTCTTCATCCTCTAGCTCACAAAGCATGGGCCTTACATTTTGTTTGGATTTTTTCCTTGGTTTTTCTGGTGTTCTATTTGCTTTAGGGCTTAGCCAAGTTATTGGAAACTAGCGTTAAAGTCTTTTTGATGGGTTAGAGGTTGCCCAAAAAGTCCTAAGACTTGTGTTTCTCTTTGTTTGTTTAAGTCAAAGGACATATATGGGTTGTTGCTGATCTTTTGTAGTCATCGGATTATCCGATGCTTAGGGCAGATGTATCATCGGATCAGTTTGTGCTTAAGTACATGGGCCAACTCAAACAGAAAGTCAAATCAACCTATGAGTTCATTCTGAGAAACATCAAAGCATCCGATGTTTACATTTCTGGAGTTGTGCTAAATTCAACTGATGATAAACTTTTCCACATTGGATCATCCGATGTTGAAGGTGCCTCTGGAATAGTCTTACTGTACCACTCGACCGATGCACCCTCTCAACTGACGTCGTATCATCCGATGTTAAAAATCGAGCTAGGGTTCGGGTCGAACCTATTTAGCGTGTGTCTCTGTTTTTCTTTCTTCTTTTCTCTCTCTTCTCTCCGCCGCCGACGCTCCGCGCCCCTCGCCTTGCCACCGCCCGCCGTCACGCTCCGGCCGCCACCGCCCTCAGCGCTGCCACCGCCCTCAGCGCCGCTGCACTCAGCGCCGCCGCCGCCCTCAGTGCCGCCACTCGTTAAGCCACCACTCCTCGCGCCCGGCCGCCGTGCTCCCCGTCGCACCGCCGCCCTCCGCGCCGTCGCGCCATTCCTGTGCGCCCGACCGTGTCGTACCTTGCATTGCCGCCTCGTGCGCCCGGCATCCGTCGTCAACCCTAGCCCGCGATCTCATCTTCACCATCGTCACTCTTCTCATCAACATGGGATGTGACAAGAAAGGAAAGGGAAAGGCCATTGAGGAGCCGGCAGCTAAGAAACAAAAGTTGTCGAAAGAGATGAAGAAAGCTAGACAAGTTGAGATGGTCGCTCGCGCCGCTGAGGAGCGTGAGCATGGCCGAAGAGGATCCCTGAGGATCCGGGAGTCCCGACAGAGGCAGCTACAGCCACAGCAGACAGAGGAGACAGAGGAGTTTGAGGAGCCGCTTGTTCGCTGGCGCACAGTCAGGACCCGTGGAGGTCACACAGCTGCAGCCCCGAGTCCGAGACCATCGGCAGCTGAGCTTCAGGAGGACAGAGCGGCCGCGAGAGCCGTCTATGAGATGGATACCAATGTCCGGGTTGGTGAGGGTGTCCGCCTGACTGACAACAGGAAAATGAAGGCAAAGCAGCTCAGGAAGCTTCGATGGAGCATTCTGCTTGAGGAGTGGTTCCCGCAGACCAGAGAGCCACTTGTGGACAGCCACTTCTGGACCCTGACACAGGCGTCGCTGTATGAGACTTACATACGTCGGAGCCATAAACTTTTCCAGCACAACTTCATTGACTGGGATCAGGTCACACTTGTAGCTAGCACTGAGATTCGCCCTTTTTTTGAGAGGTACAGAGGTCTAGTGGAGTTGATGTCTTTCCAGCGGAGTGCCTACATGGCGCACTGGGTCCGAGTTTTCTACGCCACACTCTACGTTTCAGAGGGCCGCAGATCCATTGACTTTATGTTCATGGGCCAGCATCACCATCTGACTAGACGGACCTTGGGACAGCTGCTAGGCGTGGATCTCCATGATACCTGCCTACACGAGTTAGTCTATGGACAGGCTGACCCACCAAGGAGGCCGCTCACTAGAGGTGTGGCACCACCTTTTGAGGAGATTCGGTCACTGTTTGCTCATCCCTTCACACCTGACCAGCCTAGGGTACCTACTCTACTCACTCTGGCTGCACGTACTGTTCACCTTGCCTTGTGCCGCACGCTACTACCCAGGTCAGAATACCTTGAGGGCTTCACCAGTTTGCAGCAGACCCTCCCGTTCTATGTCATGAACGGGATGCAATTTGACATCATGGATATCCTCATCTGTGAGATGGAGGATGTCATCACAGATGGAGTTGGGATGATGAGACAGCTTGTGTTTGTCCACTGGATCAGTCACCTGCTCTACCTATTGGCTCCAGAGGGATCTGTCGTGCGTGACAGTCTCACTGACGAGAGTATCACGCGGTTCGGACACTACCGTGCTCCAGCTCCTAGAGACCGCCGCCTTGGCCGCCCAGTTGAGCGTCAGGTCCGAGCTCGACTTTCAGAAGAAGACTGGGCAGACTTAGCAGAGGAAGACTTAGCACATGCTGAGGCTCAGGGAGGGGATCTACAGCATATCTGATCACAGAGTGACACTAGTGACAGTGTCGAGGAGTACTTCCCACCTCCTCCCTCACCCAGGCAGCACGACACGGAGGCTAGAGGCTCGACTACACCACCCCCTACCCCACCTCCGGTGTCCGAGACACAGGTCTCTCAGCCATCCGAGCTTACTTCTCTACTACAGCAGATGATTGAGCAGCAGCGACAGGATCGGCTTGCAGCTGAGCAGGCCAGAGCTGAGCAGGTTGCACGTCTTGTGGAGCTCCAGCAGCAGCAGCAGGAGATGCAGCGTCAGATAGCACGCAAGAGGCGAGAGGACACTGACAGGCGCACTAGACTCATTGACCAGATGCATCAGCGTACTCTTGACCAGCAGCAGCAGACGCAGCAGGCCATGATGGGCATCCTGGGGTTGATCACCAACCTCTACACTCAGACCGGGATTGCCCTGCCCTCACAGCTTCCTGGTCTAGCTCCAGGTCCACCTGTCCTAGCACCAGTCTCAGCTCCAGTGCCGACCATGCCGATACCGACTATCAGCATGTCACCACTGCTTGCCCCAGGCACACCGATCCACTCTCCTCTGCCGGCTACGACCCTCTTTCAGCAGACTCCGACTTCGGTTGTCAGTGCCCCGCTACCGGCAGTCTCGACTCAGCAGGCACCCTCAGTACCGTCAGCGGCTCCCACAATCCCGGTCTCCTCCACTCCAGCCTCAGCAGTAGCAGGCAGCAGCTCCATCTCTCCAGGAGATGAGACCGACGACAGCACCCCCAACGGCGACCAGTTCGTCATCGCCCCAAGCGCTCAGGATCCTTAGGCACTCGGCTTCCCTTTTTGGTGTCTTGATGCCAAAGGGGTAGAAGAGTCAGAGTCAGGGGGAGGGGTAGCATAGTATTAGGGGGAGTCCTAGTTGTAGGGGGAGTATTTTCTTTGGGAGCTTTGCGCTATTCTTTTGCTATCCTTGAGTATTCGTGTGCTACTTAATTCTCTTATGTTTTATTGATCGTTTTTGAGCCTTCGAGCTTCGTGTGCTGGATCTTGTACTTGTTACATATCTTTTTGAGTATTGTATTCTAAATTTCATTACTGTTATGCTTTACTCATTGTGTTGTCAACAATCACCAAAAAGGGGGAGATTGAAAGCATCTAGGCCCCCATAAGGTATGGTTTCGGCGATTAATGACAACCGTTGGATATCACTAATAAGTTTGTGGATGCAAGGTCTCTCATATAACTCATCACACTTAATGGATTCTATATTTCTATACAATTGGAGACCCCTCAACAAACTATTTTACGAGGTCAATCGATTTTTATGAAGACTGAAAGAACAAAAGTATATGTCAAAATTATTTCATCAAAATTGACAGCACACGAGACTTAGTCGTCATCAGAAGAATATTTCAAATCAATGTCTAAGAGGTCACTCAAACAAATTCCAAAAGAATCACTTAGAAAAACTTGAAGCAGACAAAATCAACTCACCGGATCATCCGATGTATCTAGAAAAAACTACATCGGTCGAGTTGGCTCTGCAGCAGAAAAAGACCTTAGTCTTGGGTATACACCGGATCATCCGATGTTGAAGCATGTGTTACATCGGTTGATCATTCTAGTAAGCAATTTCCCTGGACCAAGTAACACCGGACCATCCGATGTACAAATATGCAACATCGGTCGATCATTCCAGTAAGCATCTGGACCATCCTGGACCAAGAAGTGTCACCGGATTATTCGATGTACAGGTCTATACAACATCGGTCGATCAACGGTCATATCTGACACAGTGACCTCAGCTAATTTGTATTCGACCGATGACAGCTGAAGGGAGAACATCGGATCATCCGGTGTTTGCAACAATGATGTCAGCCTACTTTTCCAACGGCTATCTCATGGAAGCTGGCTATTTATATCCCTTCAACCAGTCATTTGGATAATTCTTGATGCCCTGAGCTACTCTACACATTACCAAGCATTCAAGACGTTGAGCAACCACTTCCACATCATTTACACCACTTGTACACCAAGAGATAGGCTAGAACTTACTAGAGATGATGTTTGTGTGCTTCCATTCTTGGTGATTGGAGTCTCTAGTCTAGTGAGAGCTGTGAGTGTCTCTTGGTGATTGCATTCACCATGTATCAGTCGGTGATCGGAGAGATCCTTCCAGAGCTTGCCAAGTCGGTTGTGGAAGCCCGAAAAATCAAACTTGTACAAGGCTTGAGCTCCACCTTGCCGGAGATGGTGAACGGAGACTCCTAGTGAGATCCCTGGTCTTGCTGACTTGGGAGTGGCTACACCCTTGGCGGGTGCCACAACGTGGATGTAGGAAGGTCTTGATGATCTCGCCGAACCACGGGATAAATCACCGTGTCTTCGTGTCTTCTCGGGAGTTTGCATACTCTTCCTTTCCCTGCATTTCATATACTGCAAACTTATTATTCACTTGAGTGCATAGGTTGTTTGCATAGGGAATTGGGCTTTTAGTAGTTGAGTTTTTTCATTGCTTTAGTTTTTTTTTTTTAAAAAAAGCCCAATTCACCCCCCCCCCTCTTGGGCATTCGATCCTTACAATGGCGCAGCGCGAGCGAGAGCAGTGGTTGCCGCCAGGCGCGAGCGGTCGTGCGGGGGTTAGAGGGAGGCGGCGGTTGGGAGAAGAAGGGCCTAACAAGCAGGGCCCGCGTGGAAGTGAGAGAGAGAGAGGGAGTATGGGTGGGGCTCGGTTGGGCTTGGGCTGAGTAGAGGGAAAAAGGAAGAGAGGACGGGCCGCAGGTTGGGGTATTTGGCCCAGATTGAGGTTTATTCTTTTTTTCTTTATCTTTTCCTTTTCTATTTCTTTCTTTTTTCTTTACTTTGGTTTCTTTTTGTTTCAATATCTTTTTCAGTTGAATTTCTCTATTTTTTTTTGAAATTCATATATTTTAAACATGAACCCATGATCATGCATATGGATTTAATATGTATTTTTTTACTACACTTATGATTTTAAGGATAACATAATTATTTGAAAAAATAATAAGCAAACAAGTTTCAGTTTTGCGAAATTTGCTTTAAATCTTTCACATCCCCAAAATGGAAATTTTGGGGTGTGACAGCGCAGAGCCTCAGCGACGTTACCCTCAGCCTTCTTTAACACGGGCGACGCTCAAAACCTTTGCGTTGTTGAGAGCATCGATGAGTCTTCCACTCCTTCCTGTGTTCCCTTGTTTCCTCTGATTTCCCCGATCTAGCTTCATCATCGCATTCGCCTTGCACCAGGACATGTTGTGGACAAGGAGAGCACGGTGAAACACTAACGCAACCTCAACCTCGACGAGATCCAGCAAGGTCCCGCTCCCCTCATCGTCGACCCTTTTCCCCGTCCATATCTCCTCTTGCTAAACCTTATATCGTCTTTTCCCATTCATATCCCCGTTTGGTGCGGGGAAGGAGTAGGGATTTACTGCTTTAGGATCCGCAAGGCTCAAGAGGGGGTTGCCTCAGTGGAGGAATTTACTCCCAATATGTCGTGGTATGTGAAACCTTATAATGCTCGTACTTGTTGGGGAACCCTTTGTAAATGCTTCGTTGTGACCTTCTGGCTGCACACCTACAGAAGTGTGTAATGTGACCAGTGGGTCACGGGTGTCAGGGAGGTTTTAGTCCACCTGGAGACTGGGGATGAAATCACAACTTGTGGGTAAAGTAGTACAAACTCCGAGAGTATAAAACTATCTATATAGCCTTGCTCACGGTCATGGGCGCGCTTGGAAAGTCCAACCTCGATTAGTTGGGACTGGATGGCTAGTTGGTTGGTAGCCGGGTGGAGGAAGCCCGGTGAGTTGATCTTCAAGTCGGTAACCTGGACGGTGGTGAGTCGGGTGGTTGTAACTTGACGGTTTATACTATTATTGGATAGATGTGTCATTCACATAGTAAATAGGATGCTAAGGTCAACATAAGGAATAGGGTGTTGCATAGAGGCTTAATCTGTATCAGCTTTTCCTCATTGAATAGCCCACATGTCATAACTTCCCACACTTGCGGAGTATATTAGGTACTTACGCATGCTTGTTTTCCTTTTTCTTTATCTGCATACCCTTGCTGCTCAGGACCTAATGGTGGAGTGATAGAGGAGTTCAATGGGAACGACGTTGTAGTCCAAGGCTAGACTAGCATTCCCACGGGTGGCGCCTGTTATGGAAAGTTCACTACTGCATGTCCGCTACTTATGAGTTTTTCTTTTAGACCCAGGGTCATTTATATATCATGGATGATGTACTCGCCATACTTGGCTTACTATGTTATCGATCTTGGCTTAATATATTATGGTATTACATTTTGTACTCGTGTGTGATATCGAAATTGATCCTGGCACACACGAGGAGACGCTTGGTTTCTGTTGCAGGAACCGAGCGTGACAAAGTGATATCAGAGCCAATGTTGTCCTTAGGATGCCAACCTAGTTAGATATGGTTGTGAACTAAACCTATTTTTGCCTCAATAAGTATTTTCAACAAGAAAAACTTGTGAAAATATGGTGTGTGTTTCCGTTTCCACGTGCCTTACCTCTTTTCAAGAAAACTTCACCTCTCCTACTTATTTGTTTAAAAAATTCTAATAAATGAACTTTTCTGCCATCCCCTTGTTCAAAATAGTGAAACCACCCTGAAGAGCCACGCTTAATTTAGGTAGTCACCTTGTCTTTGATCGCATAGTCCGTTATACTTTCTTTTATTACTTGATTGACAGCTGTAGTTTGGACTGTTGCATGTATAAGATTGTGATTGTTTATATATTAATAGGGATATTAGATGATTTTCATTTTTTTGGAAAAATTTACCCCATATTGCCTTTTATTTATATATTGCTATATCGTATGTGTTATATATACATGTAACAGATGGCAGGCAGGGGTTGTGGTCGTGGTCGAGGCCGTGGCGAGCCTGTGGAGGATGAGGGCCCCGCTTTTCAGTTTCATGGTTGGGCGGGCTGTGGAACCCATGGTGCACCTGTCTCTCCCGCGGTGCAGTAGATGTTGACTGCGCAGAATCAGATTCTCCAGAATCTGACGCAGGTGTTGGCCAACATGCAGCCAGCTCTCCGCCACCACCACCGTCTGGTGGGGTCTGCGGTCGTGTCTCAGAAACTTCCAGAGCACGCAACCTCCTGTTTTCAGCCGTCCTGTGAAGCCTATGGGCGTTGACGATTGGTTGAAGGTTGTGGATAGCAAGCTGAGGTTGGTTTAGTGCGTGGGACACAAAGGATATTGCTGGCTGCACACTAGCTGGCGGGACTAGCTGCGAACTGGGGGACAGCTTTCAGTGCCGCTCACGCAACTCCCGAGAGCATCACCTGAGAGGAGTTCTGTCAGAGCTTCAGGAGGCAGTTCGTGTCAGTTGGTGAGGTTAAGATGAAGAGGAAGGAGTTTCTTATACCTGTTGTTTCAACCTCAAGATGAGTCAAAATTTTACTGATATGCCTCCCAACCCCACGCTCATGATTGTTCTAAGCTGCAATGCTGCCTACAGTAGTCTTGTTGAGTTTGAATTCATGCATAGCTGCATCTGTGTGTAATAGAATCAGCATATTACTTTGTTGGTACAAGAGGAATAGGAGCCGCTACTGGTATATGTAGGTTAGGACCTTTAATGGATATTGATTGTACCTACAAGCCAGACTGTTATGTACTCCTCTGTTCCTTTTTTATTTGAGGCTGATTGGTTCATTTTGAACTAATCAATATCAAATAAAAATAAATAGAGGGGGTACAATAATTGTCCAATGTTGTGCCTATCTGTTATCTGCAAAGCATTATGTGGATACTACTTTCTTTGTTTCAAAATAAATAATGTTAGTTAGTTTATTAGTTCAATAAACTAACCAACTACATTTATTTTGAAACAAAGAAGATAGTACTTGCAGCCACCGAAGTTGGTAATTATCTTTTATTCAAAAACATCCCTAGATTTACTCATCTACTCCCTTCATATCAAATTAATTGTCACTCTCGAATTTATTTTTGAACTAAGGAATGACAAGTAATTTGAGATGGAGAGAGTATTACACATTGCAAGTAATAGAATTTCTAGCTTTGTCCAATATATTTCCTCGATAATAATGCCAAGTCAACTAACATCATCATTAATAAGCACTAACGTAAGTAATAGGCTACCTACTGAGTTGGCTATTACTTTGGCCCAACTGAAGTACAGTACGTATCTATTAAGTGTTTAGTGTGCCCTCTGTCAATCACGGTACAGTTGGAAGCAGCCACTTTACTCTGGCAGCCCGGCGACTCCGTTCTGTAATAATGAAGCTTGTTATTGCAAAAACACAGAGAGGTACCTGACAGCTGTGTATATATAACCACCAACATCTATTTGTTCCGTGGCCAAAAGTTCAGCCTTTTACAAGAACTACAAGTTCTGGATGAAAACCAAGATAAGTCGATTCATCATGGGTGGATAGGTCAGTGTGATTGGGATGCATCAGATGAGTCTTGACGCTGTTTCAACCAGCGTCGAGGAAAACAGTGTGATTGGAATCCATCCTTCCATGAAGCTTTGAATGCTTCATTGGTTAGGTGAATGCGAACATATCATCAGGTACAAAATTAGATATAAACCTCATCCCTCATAACTCACAAGCCTTATACATGCAAAAGAAAGACAGTTACAGCAGGACGTCAGCAATTCAAGAAACTAATTGGTTCAGGTACAAAACATATATTGCCAAGCATGAGAAATTAAATATATATAAAGAAAACATCATCAGATCTCAGAAGACAAAGCATTTGGATGATAATGAATATATCGTTTGACTCCATCCAAAGCAGATTAATAGTACACAGGACCAAGTATCTTCTCATAAGTAAACATCACAACTTTCCCCTTTCTTCCTCTGGACCTATTTATCTTCCAGCCTCACCTCACAGTATACACATTACAACAGGATCTATAGGACTACCATCCTACCTCTTGTTTAACCTCTGGGTGTCAAAAATCGAATCTGGGACAAAAATCATGCCGCAAAAGCCCCCCTCACTGCAAGCTCTACAACCGGCCGACCACCAAACTGAGTCATGAACCAAGGAACAAACTAAGGCAGAAATGTCAACCTAGCAACACCAGCTACTATCCCTAACTAGGAATTTCAGAAGTGGAAATCCTATTCCTAACTAGGAATCTCTTGTGTGCTTGGAAGTCCTCAAAGACGCTCTCCGTAATGGACATCCGCAATATAGGACTGCAGATCTGGTAACCAGAAGAAGAAAGGGGGTGACACATTTCACCTTGTACCGTCACTGTATAACAGCTTCTACCAAAAATGTATACCTAATGAGCAAACTAGATTAAAAGGTAACCGAGACTTGATAAGCCCTAATAGGGAGCAACTATATCTTAATCCCAGGCACTCGGAGCACCAGCCCCACCGTAGCCACCACCCCCATATGAAGAGGAACCGCCATAACCACCACTGCTGCCTCCACCATGGTAGTCACCACCTCCGCGAGCACCTCCCTTGCCAAATGAGAAAGAGTCATCGCGGAAGTCACTGCCACCAAAACGGCTTCCACCTCCAGATCTTCGGTTCCTCCCTCCACCACCATAAGAAGGGCGAGCGGCATAGCGCGAGAGCCATGCAGGTACTTCCTGATTTGACTCTTGCATAAGTTCAGCAAGAGGTCTTGCCATATTAGAGTTATTCTCGTTGAAGAAAGCAGTTGCAAGGCCGCTCTTTCCTGCCCTTCCGGTCCTTCCAATCCGGTGTACGTAGTCATCAATATCGCTGGGGAGATCGAAGTTCACGACATGAGCAACATGAGGAATGTCAAGGCCACGAGCTGCTACATCAGTTGCAACAAGAATAGGTGTTTTGCCGCTCTTGAAGGTTCTCAAAGCATATTCTCTTTCCTGTATATACAGTATACCAATATATTAGGAAAAGAAAAGCCACTGATAAGATATCATACTCTTTTTGACACAAGCATGGGCAAGGTGGAAGGTCAAGTCAAATGCGAATGAGAACAAGCCGGATGCCATGTATGCTACGGAATAGAAAATAACAGTAATGTTGAGACAGATTGCAACAATAATAGGGTAATACTCAACTCAATGCATGACACCAACTACAGAGCAGTGTGACTATATCACAATGAATACACGTGCAATGAAATGTTCTGACAAAATGTTCTGCTAGGAATGGCAAAACAACAAACCTGCTGGTTTCTATCTCCGTGAATAGAGGTAGCTGGAAATCCATTCATAGACAGCCAGCTTTCTAATGAATCAGCACCCCTTTTGGTTTCCACAAAGACAAGCGTGAGAGCTTGCTGCAGGAGAAACAAAATATGAGTACATCTCTAATAAAAAACTATGAAAGTTGATTGACTGGCTTATAGATCAGATTAAAAAATTACCTTTCCAGTATCTCTTTGAGCATGTAGCAGATCCATCAGGTGGCTTCTTTTATCTGCCTCTTGCACGAACTCAATTCTTTGGGCAATCAACTCAGTGCTAGATCCAACTCTTCCAACTGCTAGGAAGATATAGTTCTCCAGAAAGTCTGATGCCATTCTCTGTTTTCATTGGAGTAACATTGATATCAAAAAGAAAGCAAATCAGAAGTGCTAAGAAATAATTAGAAAACATCAGGGCAATGACTAGTATGCAATCTGACTTATGGTGCAATCATGCAATCATCCATCTCCAACCACTGGATGTCCATCCTAGGGTGGTTGCATTTTTTTAGATAACCCCCTCCACCTGTGTTTCTCACGTGGAGGGAGTTAAGTGAAAAAACATAATCACCTTAGGATGGACATCTAGTGGTTGGGAATGGATAATTGCATGATTGCACCATAAGTCAGATTGCATACTAGTCATTGCCCTATCAGACCAACATCAAACACAAATTGCACATATTTCAAACTAGCGATCACCAACATAGTGCATTACATAGATAGTCAACGATGAGGAGCTTGATGGATAAGAAAAAAGGATGCACAACCACAATAGTAATTTCATTTCATTCAAAACAAGACCGTGAGTTGGAAGGTATTAATTAACCAGATTTAACAATGTAAGGTGAACATGTCGGTATCAGCACATATCACACTGAACAATATAAACAGCAGACTGATGTAATATTAAGCTACAAAATTTTCTTATGGATGTTTATCTAGCTAAAGAACAGTTTTATCTACTATTCAAACAAAAAATATTATTCTTGAAGCATGCCAAGCTACCACAGTGCTGTATCAAATATAGAATATCTATCTATATTTGACGAACGGCACATACATTTAGATTGAATATTACAGCATCTGGAAAGTATCTAACCTGGATTTCTTTAGGGAATGTTGCACTAAACAGCAATGTCTGTCTGACACCAGGAGGAGGCATGTCCATTTGCTGAACAATTTTCCTAACTTGTGGTTCAAAACCCATATCGAGCATTCGATCAGCCTCATCAAGGGCAAGGTACCTAATTGACTGCAAAGATACTCTTGCCCTTTCCAACAAATCAACCAAACGACCAGGGGTAGCCACAAGAATGTCAACACCCCTTTCAAGATCTCTTAACTGCAAAGGAAGGGGGGGAATACAGATGTAGAATATGATGAAAATTTATGCATATTTGCATATAGCTTAGAAACAACAGGTCAAGCATTGCAGACTGATATACATCAAAAGATGGCACATCAGAGTAAACCACGTGGTATAATTAGTGTATTGGGAACTGCCAGTTATCTCAGTTTATCCTAGATTTAAAACTCAATTTGAGCAATATTAGTTTCAATATCCATTAAGAACCTAGGGCCACATGAAAAAGGTTTTTTTAGCCGGTGTTTTTGACTATTTGAAAACACTTTCAAATGACAAAATTAAGGACACAAGGGTGTGGAAACAAAATTACCCTGCTATAACTAATATATTGTTTTCATTGAAAACCACACAATTCCCCATTCATGCCTTATTAAGAACCAATTAGATATCCTACTAGCAAATGTTACACCCTCTAAACAGAATCAATCATTTACAACCCAGAAGCAGAATCTCAGTGAAGCTGCAGATGATGAAGGAACCAGACCTGCTGAGTGATGGGTGCACCTCCATACGCAACAACCACCCTAACACCAGTCTGGTATGAGAATTTCTTCGCCTCTTCATGGATCTGAAACGCAAAACATAACAGCATTAGATGCAAGCCATCACAAGCGTGAATCTGGCACAACATCATACGGGAATCTGGCAGCCAGCAACAGGGGAGGGCGAACCTGCATGGAGAGCTCCCTGGTTGGCGAGAGGATGAGCGCGAGCGGGTACGCGGTCCTCATCCCCGCACGCTGCGGCCTGGCGTCGCCGGGCGGGCCCTTCATGATGCCGCTGATGATGGGGAAGCAGAAGGCGGCCGTCTTCCCCGACCCCGTCTGCGCGCACGCCATGAGGTCCCGCCCCGCGAGCGAGATGGGGATGGCGTGGCGCTGCACGGGCGTGGGGCGCACGTACTTGCAGCGGCGGATGTTGTCGTTGAGCGCGGCGCCGAGGTCGATCTCGGCGAAGGTGGAGACGGGCGGCGGCACCTCGCGGCCGCTCGTCTCGACGGGGATGTCCTCGTACGCGTCGAAGTTGATCCCCGTGTTCTGGTGGTCGTCGAACGGGACCGGGTCGGCGGCGGCGGCCAAAGCGTCGGCCGCGTCCGACTCCGCGAAGGGGTTGGGCTCCCGGTCCCAGGACCGCCCCCCACGTGGACGGACGCCGACACCGCCGCCGACGGCCCCGGGACGGGAGAGGAGGCCGGGAGCGGCGCGGGGGGGAGGGGCCGCGGACGATGGGGCTGGAGCGGGGGCGGCCGCGGATGGGCCCCGGTTGCGTAGGTGGGGAGGGACGTAGGACGAGCGGGCGGGGCCGTTGGACGGAGCGGGAGCGGGAGCGCGAGCGGGGGCGGGGGCGGGAGCGGGCTCAGCGTCGGCGACGTCGGCCCATGACGTGTGGGAGGAGGTAGTCGACATGGCGGATCTGCGCGGCGGCGGCGGAAGGTGGAATTTTTTTCGGAGGAGGTGTGTGGATGAGCGGATGGGCAACCTAGCTGTAACCTAGGCGGGTGCGGTGGTGGCGGCTCGGTCGGTCGGTCGATGGCGACCGGTGGAATGCAACGACGGTCGCGTCGGTGCCGTACTGCCGTGGCGCGGCGCCGGTACTGCACGGGGATGACAAGTGGCCATACTCTCGAGGCACTGAAAAATAGTATTTTCAGTGTCGTGACAATGACGAGAATGACAGTGACAAGATCGAGAAGAACATGGGTGAAACAGCTTCATCTTCTCTTCAAACGAATGTAAAACCACCTTAAGTGCTTTGTTTCTCCGTTGAGTTAGGGTTTGCTGGCGCCATGTGTTCAGCAGACTCAAACCCGGTATTGCCATCATGACCTCGATCTGGGACCTGACTCCTCTCGCAGAGGCAGAGACTCCTAGGCCGCTACGTGTCCAGCTAAACGGGATCCCGCTCCTCCACAAGAGCGGCTTCTGGTGCCGCCATGTGACTCGAGGATTCGGGTCGACCTCCCTACAGAGGTTGGCTCCGGAGTCACCACGTGCCCAGCAACGACGGATCTCTGACTCTTTTCAAAGTTGGATTTCGGAGCTGCTATGTAACCCGCAGCGCAGGACTCGTAACCCGCAGCGCAGGACTCGACATCTCTGTCGAGACGGGTTCTCATGATGCCACGCGTCCTACATCCCTTCCGGACAGTAGGTTGCGGGATGTCACGCCCGGTCATCGTAAAGATGAACAGACGCTAACCACATGTACGACAGGATCAGTTAAATCGTACATGCGTTGACGAAAGTGAAATTTCATTACATAGCCATGTTCGAGTACACAAATAGTCTTACAATACGACCCGAAGGTCTACAAATACACACCATAACCTATTTACAACATCTAAACAGTTCACAAAGATTATACTACAGCGGAAGGCTAAATAGATAAGAACGGTTCCATCTCCACAGACAGTCGCGCGAAGGATCGCCAGCCTAGCCCAAGTCTTCCGGGTTGACGATGAAGTCTTCTGGTGCCGCTTCTTCTTCATATTCTAATGAAAAAATAAACATTTGAGTACATAGAGTACTCAGCAAGTGTGGGAAGAGAATGACATGATTGACTAAAGCAAGGGAAGGCCAATTATGGCTTAAGCACTATGCTTAGAACCTAACCTTAGCTTTCAATTATTAATATCATAATTCTAGAAGTAATACAACACATAATTAAAGATGATGAATGTAACTTGAATCATAAATAACCACCATTTCCCAACCATAAGCTAATTATAAACTGATCACAAGCCGCTCTTGTCCGTGAGCACAGCTGTCATGACAGTTTTACCAAATCTCTGCAGAGAGTGTACTCTTTCCCCACAAGCAGTGATTTCATCCCCTGTTGCCAGGTGGACTAAGTGAACCTCCCTGTTTGCCCGTGGTAGCTAACCACATTACACACTTCCTTTGGTGTGAGGCCAGGAGATCACAACATGATCTTTACAAAAGTACTTCCGACTAGTGCTAGTCCTCTAAGGTTTCCACCACTGAGGCATTCCCGGAGTAACCCTCCGCCTTAGAGGCCCCTCTTGAGCCTTGCGGTTCCCAGAGCAGTACCCCTGCATCATTCCCCGCACCATCCAACTACTAGCATTTCTTCGGGAGAAACCTAATTAATTGACCAAGCTGCCCCATCTCAGTCTCGTGGTGGTACTATAAAGCTTAGTGGCTTCCTCCATAAACCGGTCCTTAGAATCCAGTGGTATCAAACCCAATCTCGGGTCTCGTGCAAACTGCACCTGTCAGTGGTTTGGATCCGGCAGATCTCCCGACACTACTAAAGTGTTAGAGGAGTTTGATGTTCGGTGTGGGCGCGCGGAGATTCAAGAAGGTGAATTATGAATAGCACAGGAGACACAGAAATTTACGTGGTTCGGGCCGCCTGAGCGTAATACCCTACTCCACGGGTGTGTTGGTGTTGTATTAGCTGTATGAGCTTGTGACGAGTATCAATGGCGTGTGTGTAGCGTCACTCAACGTGTAGAGTTCGTCGTCGGCCTGTCCTTTTATAGTACAAGGGCAGGCCGTTACAAGTTAGCCTGGCCTGACATGTGGCCCCGGCGGTTACTAGTATTGATACTTATTCAACACATTTAATTGTCCTTAACGACCGGGTAATGGGCTTTGACAGCACCGTTACTGGTAATTAAGGTCATCCAATTGTGTGTCATTAATATGGTATTAATGACACTTAATCAGGTCTTGAAGTCCTTGATTCCCCTTTGAAGATCCGGAGCCATTGTGGAGTCTTCCGGAGGTTAGAGGCTGAAGATCCGACGGTTGGACACGTGGTAGCTCCGGAGCATACTGTGGGAAACAGGTAGCTCCGGAGCTACCTGACACGTATCAGATCTGGAGCTTCTCTCGGTCTGGGGTTAGGTCCGGAGGTGCCATTTCGGTACATAGCTCGGAGCTTCCCCCTTGTGGGTGGTAGCTCCGGTTTGATAGTACACGTGGCGACCCTAGGATTAACCATGTTGGAGAAGCGGATCCAGTTATATCTGACATGTGGGCCTCCGAAGGTCTTCAAACCAAGTAGATGACTTTCCTTTGAGATCTTTATAACCTCAAGGGGTGTACGGTTTCCAGGGTACCGGCAGTAGCCCCCTGGGCCCACCTCTGGGGAAGACCCCTTGGGTGAAGTCATTCCGCCGGAGGTGGGTCCATCCTCGTGACTTTTGAACTGAGTCTTCAAAGGTTTCCGGATGTGCCGTTGGCGATGGTTTGGAGTTAAATCCTCGCCGCGTGGCGTATCCCGCGTGCGGCAGATGAGATCTTTGGCGTGCGGATCTCACGCAATTGAAGGTCGTTGGTTTCCAATACGAAAACCGTATCGGTTCTGCACGCCTTGTCAGGCCACCGCCTTCGGGTTTTCCTGCCTCATGATGACGACCGTTCGCCTGGGTAAGAACCTCGACTTGATCGTCGGGGTGGTGCCAGGCCCCCTTGTCATCGGCTGGGTGGAATTTTTGAATGGTATCTTCAACTTCTTTGTGGTTTCCATCCAAGCGTTGCGAGGGCTTACTTAAGAAGGAAAGCGCGCACCGCCAGGAGTTCTTTACGCCTCTCATCTGTTCTTGCGCTCAAACCCCCAACTTGTGCTTCGCTTTTCCTCTCTTGCCTTGCTGTGTCGCGATGGAGTTGGGTCTCCGCGAAAGCCGTTTGAAGACCGACGGTGATCTGAAGAAGGTCCAGACCCTCATGGGATGGTCCTCGGACTTCTTCAACTGCTCGGTCCGCGCCGGGGGAAAACTCCCGTTTGAGAAGGAGCACGCCGGTGAAATGGTGTACTTCTACTCGTACGCTATGGTGGGGTTGATTCCATCTTTTTCTTCCTTTTTCTTGATGCTGCTAGACTTTTATGGTCTGTAGCTATACCACCTTGGCCCTTACTCCATTCTCCTCGTGTCTATCTTCGTTCACTTCTGTGAGATGTGGGTGGGCATCCCCCCTGCATTGAACTCTTCCGGACCTTCTTCACCGTCCATACCACCGGTAGGAGCAATGAGTACCTTGGCTTCTACTACTTCGTGAAGCGCAAGAAGTGCTCATTCAAGTACCTCCGGTCGTTTCCCTCTGGGAAGTGGGATGACTGGAAGAAGGACTGGATAGTCATCCGGGTGGAGGAGCACGAGAGGTTGGAGCTGCCCGAAGGCCTCCCCAACATTGACACGACGATCTGGAGTGAAGCTCCGGTGCTGGCGGACGCCTTCAACCCTGTTCTGACCAGGATCCACCAGTGCGTGGAGGGAAGATTAACCCCTCAAGCGGTGTTTTGTAACTTCTTGGTCAACAGGTGGGCACCGCTGAAGAAGAGAGAGAAACTCGCTTGGGCCCTCAACAGCGTGATGGACGACGACCGGGTCGAGACCGGGCTGAAGTCCAACATGGTGGGGACAACCTTGGAGTTCCACCTCAAGAAGTTCCAGCACGGCATCGACGTCGAGTGTGACGACTTAACTCCGCCATCGGCTTTTCTTCCTCTGAACGTGGAAGTTGAGTTCAGTAGGGAGCTCCGGCGGAAGATGCCCGTGCTTGACGACCTTGGTGTCGTTGAGAGAAGATCAACCACCAGGGTGGCGATCCCTGGAGTGTCCGAAGGTGGCCCTGCCCCGAAGCCGAGGGTCGAAGTCATCGGCAAGGGCAAGGAGCCGGTGGACGAGCCTTTGAGCCGGAAGAGGAAGCTGCAGCATGCCGACGGAAGGTCCGTCAGACCTGCCACCTCTGCATCGGCTCCTTCTCCCCGGAGGGGGAGGTCTTCTGCAACCGCGGCGGCTGTACCCGCAGTGGGATCCTCCCGGGGAGCTAGCTCCGGGCATGCGACTCCAGCACCGGGGCCGGTTGAGGCCTCCAAGTCCGGAAGTTCTTCCCGATCGAGGGGAGCATCGACCAGGGAAACACCCTTGGCTGCTACGAGTTTCGGGGGGCCTTCCGGAGCTTCCACGCCGGCTATGACCAGCCCAGAACGCCCGGGAAAGAGGTTCCGCGCAAGCTAGTGCGGAAGCCTCCCAAGGTAATTTTTAATCTTTACCTTGGACAGTTGTTTTGTTGTAGTAACTATTTTTTAAGTTTCTTCATCCATCATCTGCAGCGTTCCCAAGAAGAGGAGTGAGGCTCCACCCTCAGCTACAACAGTTGAAGCTGTGAGGGCGGGGGCTTCTGCTCCTGTCCCGGTGCCGCCCCAAGTGGTGGCTGAAGCTGTGACGGCTCCAGCGTCGGTTGTCGTGGTCATGGACCTTGACTCATCCCCAGAGACTCCCGTGGTAGCGCCGGACCACGGGAGAGAAGATACGCCAGCGGCACCTGTCCCGGAGGTTGAAGCTCCGGGTCCTGGTGCTGAAATGATGGAAGCTCTGGCTGTTGAGCCGGAGGAAGCAGTAATCCCGGCCTCAGAGCCGGAAATTGTTGAAGCCCCGGCGGTTGAGCCGGAGGTGATTGAAGCCCCGGCGTGCGCGCCGGAAGCTGAGGAAGTTCCGGCAGTTGGGTCGGCTACCTCTGAAGCACCGGCCGCAGAGCTGGTCATTGTTGGAGCTCCGGCCGCAGGGCCGGTCGATGTTGAAGATCTTCTGGCTCCCGAGCCGGTTGTTGAAGAGGTGTCGGAGCCCGAGCCCCCATCGGAGGAGGTGCCCAGACCGGAGCCAGCAGCGGCCCCCGCTCCAGAAGTGACGACATCGGAGGTACCCGCGGCCGAGCCGGAGTGCCCAAGCGAAGTCGCTGGCCCCCTGCCTGAGGGGATGAACGAAGACCTGGCAGCGGGGCCTTCCTCGATGGCGACTGAGGCCATCCCGGAGGACGGCCCTAGTGCCATGGAGACCCAAGGGACCACTCTTGTGGAGTGGGACCCAATTTTTGTATCTGAAAACCCGCTGGAACGAGCGGAGAAGACCCTAGCAGGTCCGGAACCTATCCCGTTGTCACTGTCTATTGACAACGCATGTTCCAGTCTGCGTCAAGTCCAACTGGCCTTCTTCCACGACAGTAAGGCTCTTGAAGAGGAGCGCCAAACCCTTAGGCGGTGGCTTAACCGGCTCTACTTCGAGACCAAGCTAGCGCAATCGAGGCTAGCGGATGACAAAGAGTGGATCAAGCGGGAGAAGATCCGTCTGGAGTACTGGGGCAAGTTACTGGATGACAGGGAGAGTATGACTCGTGCCCTTGACGCTCAATCTCGGGAGATTTATGAGCAGACCAAAGCAGCTAACAGTGCGGTCGGTGAACGCCAAGAAAGGCTTGAGGCCATTAACACTACACTCATCAAGCGCCGGGAGGCACTTGAGGAGAGGGAGAAACGGCTCGAAGATGAAGAGCAGAAACTCCTTGAGCTGCGGGATGACGTCCTGAGGTGGGAGGAGGAGCTCACCGAGAAGGTGGCTCTGGCTGACAAGGGCCTCGAGGAGCGCGCCAAGAAATTGGAAGAGCGCTGCCATGAGGAAGAGGAGAAGGCCTGGGTGCGAGGGCAGGAACTCTACGAGCAAGAGTGTGCCCTTACTACCAGGGAGAAGAAAGTGAGGGGCAGGGAGAAGGACATGGTCGACCGCCGGAACAAGATCCACCTCCGGGAGGAGGAGCTCGGAAAACTCGAGAAGCGGGTTGCTGAGAAGATTCAGCAAAACACCAAAGAAGTTGAGAACCTCGCCTGCGAGAATTCTGAACTGGTGGCGGCCAGAAGATCCCTGGAGGAATTAAAGGGCTTGAGGACTGCAGACTCCCTGCAGATTTGGGAGTTCCTGGGCAAGGCTAACGACGTGCTGACACCGATGGGCTTCAGTCCCGTGCGCCCGGATGATCCGGAGCTGGAGCCGGACCTGGCGTTGCAGGCGTTGAGCTCGGCAGGCAGCAAACTCTCCAAGGTGGGCGATGTCATCGCGGACCAATTGGAGGTTGAGGGGCAATACCTGGCGAAGAACGTCGCAGAATATGTGCTGACGTGCTACACCAGCCGGAACTCCCAATTTCCTCTGGACCCGGTGCTTGAAGGTCCCGTTGAAGGGGGAGGCGAAGCTGCCAGAGCCAACGTGTCGGAGGTTGCCCAGAAGGTCGCCCAATTCTTCCATAGGGTCTAGGACCATCTCTGTAGTTCCCTCTTGTATTCTCTCTTCTTCTTCCTCAATTTTGTAATCCCTTGTCTCCATTATGAATGAAATCCCCAAATTTTTGTGAATTTCATTTTTTGTCTTTAACACTTTTGTCTTCACTTGGCCCCCTGGTAGATGTACACAATTTGATTGTGAACATGTACCAAGAGGATATTGCGTTTTGTTGAAGACTCATTTGCTCCGAACTTTTAGAATTTAGGTCCGAAGTCTTCGATAGTGAAGGCCCCCTGAGGTTGTTGGAGCCTAGAAGCTCCGACATTGTCTATCATCGGAGCTTAGTAGCTCCGACAATAGTCTCTATCAACGCGTAGAGCATCGATAGTTAGTCCTCCGAGGTGTCGTAGCTTAGTAGCTCCAGCAGTGACCTTTGCCAACACTTAGTTTGTTGGCAGCAGACTCCATTTGCGGGGTCTTCTCACCATCTTTTATTTAGCGTCGACGGCTAGCCCCCCTAGCTTTACCGGAGCTTGATTACTTCGGTGATGCTCGTGTTCAATGCGTAACATCGATTACAAGCCACCTAGGGGAGTCGGAGCTTTGTTAGCTCCGGCTTTTCTCCATCAACGTAGATTTTATTTTTCCTGCACACTTAAGCCAAGAAAAATAGTAAAATTCGTTTCTTGTCTATAACTTCATCGCGGCTTACGATTATCAAGAATATTTTAAATCAAACGCGATTCTAAATACAACCGGATGCGTTGTCTTTTCTTTCAGATCCAACTGTACATGGACCCGCCTTACTTCGGCCTGCCGGGGTGTAGGTAGAGTGGTGTACTTAGGGTGCTTGACCAGGCTAAGTTGATAGCACACTCCAGCCCTAGATTGGTTTGGCGGCATTCAGGCTAGTGGGCCATGAACAATATTTGAATCCAAATGAATCGACGATACAACTCGAATCGTATATGAACCGGTCGAACTAAAATTTCTTAAGAATAGCACGTCTTTGTTATAGACAAGAAAAATAAAAAAATGTTGAGCTTGTACAAAATAAATGCACATGGAGTCTGTTTCACATGAAGATGTCTTTCATTATAGGTCCGGAGTACACGGGAAACGAGTACACTCTTAGGGTATGGAACCAGGCTAAGCGTGTTTCATTTCTCGTTTGACCCAGGGTAGCTAGCCACACTTTTAGTCCTGAGACTGTGACAAGTGTTGCATGAACTTTGCGGACCTTTCGGGAAAGGTCCGGTTGTTCTCCCAGAGGAACTACCCGACTCTGTACAATGACTCTATAACATACACCCCAAGTTACTACAGACTCACCTCCGTGATATTAAGTGTAGAACTTACGGAGGTGCTCAATGTTCCAAGGATTTGGGAGAGGTGTCCCATCCTCGGTAGCCAAGCGAACGCTCCCGGGACGGGATACTTTAATCACTCGGAAGGGTCCCTCCCAGCTGGGGGAGAGTTTGTTTAACCCTTCTCTAGATTGTATTCTCCGTAGCACCAGGTCGCCTTCCTCGAGCTGTCGGTTGTGTACATGCCGCTGATGATAGCGCTGAAGGGCTTGGCGGTATCGGGCATTCCGAACAGTTGCTTGGCACCTTCCCTCCTCCAGGAGGTCTAGGTCTTCACGCCGAAGCTGGTCCTGCGTGTCTTCGTCGAAGGTCCGGACCCGAAGTGACTCCAAGGTGATTTCTGGAGGAAGGATTGCTTCAGCTCCATACACCAGGAGGAAGGGTGTCTCTCCAGTTGACCGGTTTTGAGATGTCCTGTTAGCCCATAAAGTGGGTGGAAGCTCTTCAATCCAGTTGGCTCCATGCTCATAGGTGCGCGTTTTGAGTCTTTTAAGGATTTCAGCATTTGCTCTCTCAGCTTGGCCATTGCTGGCTGGGTGAGCTACGGAGGCGTAGCAAACTTGAATGCCGAGGTCTTCGCAATATCCTTGAAACGCAGAGCTTGTGAATTGGGTCCCATTATCAGTGATGATTTTGTTTGGGACTCCAAATCTGCATACAATGGACTGCAAAAAGTTGATAGCAGATTGCTTGTTGATTGTCACAACTGGAGTTGCTTCCGGCCATTTGGTGAACTTGTCAATGGCGACGTACAGGAACTTGTAACCTCCGACGGCTCTTGGGAAAGGTCCCAAGATGTCCATCCCCCACACAGCGAAGGGCCATGTAGGAGGTATCATTTGTAGGGGCTAAGCCGGTGTGTGAATTTGCTTTGCATGAAATTGGCATGCTTCACATTTCTTCACCAGTTCAGTTGCATCCTGGAGTGTTGTGGGCCAGTAGAAGCCATGCCGAAAGGCTTTACCAACCAGCGTGCGGGAAGACGCGTGGTTCCCACACTCGCCTCCATGGATTTCTGCGAGGAGCTCGCAGCCTTCTTCCCTTGTGATGCACCGCATTAGGATGCCATTGGCACCGCGCCGGTAGAGATCCCCTTCTACCAACGTGTATCTTTTAGCCAATCTGACTACCCGGTCAGCGGACACATCATCATCAGGAAGGATGTTGTCTTTCAAGTAGTTCGGGATCTCTGAGATCCATGCATAGGAACTAACTTGAGCATTTGAGTTTTGCGTGCTGGGTTGCTCGGAGCTTCCGGCAGCACCTACGACTCTTGATGGCTGCCATGGTAACAGGGCCATCGGGACCGTCAGCTTCAGGATGCTGATCTCGCCCCCTTCGCTCAGTTCGGCAGGCTGAGCTGTGGGTTTTAACAACCTCCGAACAAAAGTTCCGTCAGGAGCCGGAGCTCCAGTTGACGCTTTCGTCGAGAGTTCGTCAGCTTCAGCATTGTGGGCACGCTGAACATGGTGGAGATCTAGGACTTCGAAGTCCTTTTGAAGCCTCTGGACTTCAAGGAGGTAAGCAACTAGCTGGAGATTGTTGCAGGAGCATTCACCCTTCACTTGCTTAATGATGAGCTGTGAATCTCCCTTGACCAGCAATTGCTTGACACCGTATGACAGTGCCACCTTTAGTCCGTAGATGAGTGCTTCGTACTCCGCCATAATGTTGGTCGCCTTGAAGTCAAGGTGTACCATGTATTTCACCTTCTCCCCGGTTGGTGCGAGGAGAAGAACTCCAGCTCCGGCCCCTGCTTTTGCATGGAGCCGTCGAAGTAGAGGGTCCAATGAGGCTCAGTGAAGACCGGAGCTTCGTGTTCCGGCTTCTACTCACTAGGGCCCCCAAGGTTTGATGGAGAGGGAGTCCATTCTGCCACAAAGTCTGCCAATGCTTGACTCTTGACTGCTTGCCTTGAAATGAATTTGAGATCGAATTCAGCCAATTCCGCTGCCCACTTTGCAATATTCCCAGTTGAATTGGGATTATGCAAGATTGCTCGAAGTGGGTAAGAGGTCACCACTGAGATTTTATGAGCTTGGAAATAATGGCGAAACTTCCTGGGGGCAATAAGAACTGCATAGAGCAGCTTATGCACCTCTAGGTATCGAGTCTTGGCATCATGTAGTACTTCACTGATGAAGTACACTGGGCGCTGAATGGTTTGGACCCTCCCAGAGGGGCCTGGAGCTTCCTCTTCACTGACCCGGATCCTCTCGGAGGGATCCGGATTTTCTTCGGGGACCTCCGGGTTCTGGCTGGAGGAACCCGGAACTTCTTCAGAAGTGACCCGGACCCTCCCGAAGGGGTCTGGATTCCTGAGTATGGGGTAGCTCTGGTCTCTCTGCAACCAGAACCATACTGACGACTTTGTCAGTAGCTGAAATGTAAAGCAACAAAGGCTCACCAGGGTTCGGAGCTACCAGAGTTGGTAGGGTGGTGAGGAACTGTTTTAGCTCCTGGAACACCTTTTCTGCTTCTTCAGACCATTGGAATGGTCCGGACTTCCTCAATAACTTGAAGAAGGGGAGTGCCCATTCCGCCAGTCTTGAAATAAACCGGTTGAGGGCTGCTAGACATCCAGTTAGCTTTTGGACATCTTTGATGTGGCCTGGTGGCCGCATGTCTTCAATGGCCTTGATCTTCGCCGGATTAGCTTCTATGCCCCGGTGACTTACCAGGAAACCAAGAAGTTTTTCAGAGCTAACCCCGAAGACACACTTGTCTGGGTTTAGCTTTGTGCGGGTGGCCCGCAGCTTATCGAAGACAGCTTGTAAGGTGTCAAGAAGTGACTCCTTATTCTTGACCTTGACCACGATGTCATCCATGTACACTTCCACTATGTCTCGAATGAGGTCTTCAAAGGTTTTGTACATAGCTCGTACAAAAGTTGAAGCTGCATTCTTGAGACCAAATGGCATGGTTGTATAACAGTACAATCCATCTACTGTGATGAAAGAGGTATGCTCTTCATCCTCCCTAGACATTCTGATTTGATGATACCCAGAATATGCGTCTAGGAAACACAGTAATTCGGACCCGGAGGTGGAATCCACTATCTGATCTATTCTAGGTAGTGGCAATGGATCTTTTGGACATGCCTTATTTAGTGTTGTGTATTCGATACACATCCGAAGCTTCCCACCGGCCTTGGGCACAACGACTAGGTTTGCCAGCCATTTTGGATGGAAGACTTCTCGGATGAATCCAACTTCAAGCAATTTCTTCACTTCTTGTCGAATGAAGTTCTGTCGCTCTACAGATTGCTTCCGAGGCTTCTGGTGCACAGGCCGGGCGTCTGGATAGATCTTCAGATTGTGCTCAATCACTTCCGTGGGGATCCCAGGCATTTGTGACGGTTGCCAGGCAAACACGTCGACATTAGCCCAGAGGAAAGCGATGAGCGCGAGTTCCTATTTGTCGTTCAATCCGCCCGATATACGGATGGTTTGAGCGGCATCAGAACCGATTTGGACAACTTTGACTGGAATGTCGGTGTCGCCGCTTAGCTGCACACGAGGTGCAGATATCGAGCCTCGTTGACAAATGCTCGGGGGTTTTGGAGCTTGCTCCTGCCTGGAGTCCTCCTCTTGCGTCGTGGTAAGTGCATGGAGTTCTTCCAGAGCAGTTACTCCGGCAGTACGATCTCCGCAGATCCGGAGAACGCCTACTGGTGTTGGCATCTTTAGCACCAGGTAGCCATAATGAGCAGCTGCCATAAATTTGTACAAAGCAGGCCTACCCAAAATGGCGTTGAAAGGTAAGTTGATCTGAGCAACGTCAAAGACCAACTTCTCGGTGTGATACTTCTCCCGCGTCCTGAAGGTAACGGGGAGAGTAATAGCTCCGAGTGGGGTAATGGACCCCGGACCTACTCCGGAGAAAGGTCGGGAGGGGTGGAGATCCGAAGGTCGGAGCTGAAGCTTGGTAAAAGCTTTGAAGCTTATGAGGTTAAGCCTCGAACCTCCGTCTACCATGACATGGTG
Organism: Tuctoria greenei; assembly: GCA_036927565.1. Lineage (NCBI taxonomy): Eukaryota > Viridiplantae > Streptophyta > Magnoliopsida > Poales > Poaceae > Tuctoria > Tuctoria greenei. The sequence continues at coordinate 5,833,608 of JAYESD010000007.1, forward strand.
AAGCTGGATGTTATTGATGGTAGGAGATACCATCAAAGGCAGTTGACCTGCTCCAACCATGCTTCGAGGGCAGTCCGAAGCATCAAAAGTGATGGCTGTGTCCATCCACTTCCGATGAGGCTCCGGTCTGGCTGTAGGAGCTACAGCAGCCATGTCCCGATGCATAGTCTTGATGACGCGGCGGGAGGTGATGTCCCATGATCCACCAAAGATAGTGTTCATGGTCTTCCGACGCTCGTTGTCAGAGACGTCGGAATCGTCGTCGACGGAGGTGTAGACGGCCTTCAGGACCTTTTTGGGATCCTGAAAACCTAACTCTTCAGCCGGAGCTTCATCGACTTTTTGTTTTCCTTCCCTCTGTCGGAAAGGAGTTTCTTCCCGGCGCTTGTTGTAGCGCTCGACAAGGTTTTGGACCTCCCGGCAGTCTTCCAAACTGTGGCTGCCCGTTTTGTGAATTGGATACCACACCTTGGGTTTGCCACCGTCTTCAGAAGACGGTCGAGGTCGCTTCTCGGGGCGTGGCCCCCGGCCACCCGGAGCTGCAGCAGCTACAACATTGGATGTACCGGCCGACGACTTCTTCTTGCCGTTGGTCTTCTTCTTCTTTTTGCCACTCCCGGAGGTAGTGGCTTCTCCTTTGGAGGATTTCTTGTGATCCTCCGGAGTTGGTTTGGAGTGCATCTCACGGCCCTCCGCAGCTCTGGCACATTTATCAGCCAAACTGAAGAGTTCCGTGACACTGGTGATCTCCTTGATCGCCAGTTTCTCCAACATCTTCTTATCCCGCACACCCTGTCTGAATGCCACAATGACAGAAGCGCTGGATATAGAAGGAATAGTGTTTCGTACCTGAGAGAACCTCTGGATGAATGATTGCAGGGATTCTCCCCTTTTCTGCACGACTGCAAAAAGGTCCAGTTCAGTGCCTGGTCGGGTGTATGAACTCCCGAAGTTGGCGTTGAACTGCTGGCACAGCTCCTCCCAACTGTTGATAGAGTTGGCCGGAAGGCTCATAAACCAGGACCTGGCGATCCCAATCAAAGCTACTGGGAAATAGTTGGCCATCACGGCCTCATTTCCTCCAGCTGCCAAGATAGCAGTGGAGTAGATCTGAAGAAATTCAACAGGATTGACGGTCCCATCGAACTTCTCCGGCAGGTGAGGCCGGAACTTCTGTGGCCACCTGACCATACGCACATGCATGGCCAGGGCTGAACAGCCTCCTCCCACTTCTTTAGGAGCAAGAACGTCCTGAGCTTCTCGTCTTTCACGAGCACGCTCAATATGGACTCGGCCGTCCTGTTGGCGGTATCGGCGATCAAGCTCTGCCCGGAGGTCATGAGTTGAAAGCCTGGATACCGTGTGGGTGCGTCGTGCCCCGGAGGGCAACGACGTTGTGACACCCGGTTCCGAATATGAACCAAGCGTAACGCATATGTGTGCCCAGGATGTTCAACACACATACACGAATGATTCACAAATGATAAACAGAATTTAACCACGTCTTAACTAATAAATAAGTACTTTATTACAATAATCCAATAGTTCACGAATAATATAACTCTAAATAATTGCAGCGGAAAATAAACTAAACAGCACGACTCCAATCCACAGGCAATTGACGGCGGTACGCAACCTAGTACTCCTCGTGATCCTCAGGGTACTCCCAATTATCTCCAGTAGCTGTTGGAGGGGGATTGCAAGGGTGAGTACATGTCGTACTCAGCAAGTGTGGAAAGTATGACATGTGGCTAATTCAAATGTCGACAATAATAATGGCTAAGTGCTGAAAAGTACAGTAAAACATTTGAAAAGCATTATACTATGTCTATGTGAAATAAATCCCATCATAACCATCATTTAGCAGAATATAAACCATATCCAATTATTGCCAACATTACCATCATCCATGTCCATAGTGCATAAACCATAACCATTACCAGTCCACACCCATAAACCAACCATAACCTAATTCCAGACCATAACCATCCATAACCATCCCAAATCCCAATTCTAATTCTAATCATGTAGGTCATCCAGGCGCTCATAACCGGGAGCACGGCTATCATGATAGTTTTAAACACTCTGCAGAGGTTGTACCACTTTACCCACATGTTTGTGATTTTATCACCTTTCGATGACTAAGAAACCTCCATTGTGCCATCTCACACTTCCGTAGGTGTGTGGCCAAGAGATCACAAAATAGCCTTTCAAAAGGGACTACTAGTATGTACGGCCCCACTAAGGTTTCACCGGCAGGCTTGAATCTCCATTCTCCCACCCACGGGCCCCCTCGTGTGCCATGCGGATCCCAGGGCAGTCCTCCTCGACTCCCATTCCCCGCGCCATCCAATGGTCCATAACATACTAGCAGCGCTCCTAATTATTCAGCTACGCCGCACCCATACTTGGCCTTGTGGTGGCACTGTTGACCTGGCATATTCTCGCATGAACCGGTCCTTAGATCTAAGGCAAGCAAACCACCATAACGACCAACCCATCCACATAACCATGCTTGCTTAGATCACCCATCGTATTGACCAGTTCACATTAACCAGAATATCATTGATGCATAATTAAATGTGTAGTGTTGTTTACCATCCCAATTAATTAAGCGAAGCAAAAAGGTAAAAACCCTTCCCGACTCTCTACCATAAATTCCAGGTGACAAGGGTGGTCAAACAAAACTAGTAAACTTCCTACCATAGGATTCCCATCAAATTGGCACAGCATGCAAGTTTGCAAACAAAACATTTAATTTAAAATAGGATCAATATGCTTCAAGGACACTTGTCTTGCTCCGGCGGATGGGGTTGCTCAAGCGCTTCGAAGTCTTGATTTTGGAAATCCTCGTATGCGGCCTCTTGAGCACGTTCCTCTACGCGTGATCATACATACAAGAAAACATATACAATTCAACATAATGCACACAAAATAATCAACATGCAATGACATGTATGCATGCACAATTTAATAATTAATTTACTACGGTCATTTATTAATTAGATGCGACTAGTTCATACGTGTTCATAAGGGTTTACGGGGATTTTAGGGTGGATTAATGCTGCTGAAAATAAAATTATGGTGCAACTAAATTTAATTTACGCCTACTAGATTCAATACGGTCGCAAAAATTCGCATCGGGAACGAACCCTACTGTAGATCTGACGGCGTGACGGTCGCGAAATAAATGCGACGCGTAGACGAAATAGATGGTGCAGCAGTCCTTCGGCGGTACGACGGCGGCGGCGCGATGTCGGCGACGATCTCCGGCGAACGGCGGTGTCCTCCTCTTTTTCTCCCTCTTCTTCCCCTTCTTTTTCTCCTTTTTTCTTCCCTGGGCGCCTCTGTTTTCTCTGTTCCCGTCGGCTGCTTCCGGCGGCTTTTCCTCCTCTGCTGGCGGCTGCTGGTTCGTGGGGAAAAAGAGCCTAGGCCTGGGTCCTATTTATAGGGGCGGTGCTAGGGTACGGCCTTGGTACCGACTCTGTTCGGGGCGGGATTCGCGGCAGGGGAGTCGGACGCGGAAGGGAGTCCAGCGGGAGCGGGAGTATCGGGCGGTTAGGAAAAAATTCGGATGCGGCTCGGCCGGCGGGGCCCGGCGCAGTGCGCTGCGCGCTGCTGCAGCGCAGGCGGCGTCGCGTCAGGGAGCAGGCGGGGGGAGTCGGGCGTGGGCGCGGTCACGTCAGGGGGGCGGGGCCCGGCGCCTTGGCGCGCGCGTCGCGGGCGGGGCGCTCCGCGGTCGCGTGGGGGTGGGGCCCGGCGGGAGTGCCGCTTGGCGCGGGAGGCGGCTGCGGTCGGGCGCGTGCGGCCTCAGGCGCGAGTGCGTGGGGCCCGGGCGGTCGCGGTGGGCGCGGGAAGGCCGGGGCTGGGCGCCTCGGGCGGCACGCGGCCGAGGGGGCAGGCGGGCGGCGCGGTCAGGGGGGCGGGGCCCGGCGCAGCGCTGCGCTGCAGAGCAGCGGCAAGCGGCGCGGTCGGGGGGGGGGGGGGGGCGGGCGGCGGTGGGGCCCCCGGGGCGCTGCGGCGTGCGCGGACGCGCTGGGGCGGAGCGGGGCCGGCTCGGCCGGCTGGGCCGCTGGCCTGGCCGCCGGGCGGCTCCCCCTTTTTTTTTTCTTTTTTTTCTTTATTGTAATTTATTATATATATATTTATATATATATAAATCATTGTATTTATTATTTATTATTTATTATTTTTATAACATATATAATTAATATTATTTTTTATTATTATTTTCTTTTTCTACTTTTGTATATTGCTATATATATTATTTATATATTTATATATATATTTTTACTATTATTTTATTCCCATTCCCTATTACAAGTTTTAGCCTATAATTATTGTTTTCTTTTCTTCCTTTGCCACACGTATTTGTATACGCATATGTTTTATTATTTTTCTTTTATTCTACTAGTGTTTAATGCATGACCATGTATGCAATGCATGATGCGAAAATTTAGGGTGTTACAAACCTACCCCCCTTAAAGTGAATCTCGCCCTCGAGATTCGATAGCGTGGGGAAAAGATGAGGGAATTCTGCCTTCAGGTCTTCTTCACGTTCCCATGTAGCTTCGGCTTCCGTATGGTGTTTCCATTGCACTTTGCACCAACGGATCCTCTTATTTCTCGTGACTCTTTCCTTTATATCCAAAATTTTGATAGGTTGTTCGACATAGGACAAATCCTCTTGAAGTTCTAACTCGTCCATCGGCACTTGTTCTTCCGGTACCCTGAGACACTTCTTGAGTTGAGAGACGTGAAACACGTCGTGTACATCGGAGAGATACGTCGGCAGCTCAAGTCGATAAGCTACCTCTCCTCGCTTGTCCAGAATCTTAAATGGTCCGATGTAACGTGGTGCGAGTTTTCCCTTGACGTTAAACCGTCGCTGACCTCTGATAGGTGACACTTTGAGGTATACAAAATCTCCAACTTCAAAAGTCAAACTCCTTCGCCTATTATCAGCATAACCTTTCTGTCGAGACTGGGCAGCCTTTAAGTTTTCCCGTATTATTTGGACTTGCCTTTCAGCTTCTTGTAACACGTCTGGACCAAACACCTGATTCTCTCCGGTTTCATTCCAAAACAAGGGAGTCCTACATTTCCTTCCGTATAATGCTTCATAGGGTGACATTTTCAAACTTGCTTGGTAACTATTGTTGTACGAGAATTCAGCATACGACAACTTTTATCCCAACTTTTCCTATGCTTTAAAGCACATGCTCTTAACATGTCTTCCAAAACTTGATTGGTCCTCTCGGTTTGTCCATCTGTTTGAGGGTGATACGCCGAACTAAAGTTCAGCCTTGTTCCCATTGCTTCATGCAATTTTTGCCAAAATCTGGAGGTGAATTGAGAACCTCTATCCGAGACTATCTTCTTCGGTACTCCGTGTCGACACACAATGTGCTCCATATACAATTCTGCTAGCTTCGCGGTGGTATATGTGGTCTTGACGGGGATGAAATGAGCTGATTTTGTCAATCGATCCACAATAACCCATATTGAATCATAGCCAGACTGAGTTCGCGGTAATCCAACTATAAAGTCCATACCAATCTCTTCCCACTTCCACTCCGGGATCTTCAATGGTTGTAACAATCCGGCTGGCCTTTGATGTTCAGCCTTAACTCGTCGGCACACATCACAAAGTGCAACATATTCGGCTATGTCCTTTTTCATGCTGGCCCACCAATAACATGTCTTTAAGTCCTTGTACATCTTTGTACAGCCGGGATGAATTGAGTAAGGCGAGTCATGTGCCTCCTTCAATATTGTTTCTCGAATATGCCTGACATTAGGTACCACAATCCTCTTTCCAAGCCATAAGGTACCTTGTTCGTCCTCATCAAATCTGAATTCCTTTCCTTCTTGGGTCCTTTCCTTGATTTCTTGTATTTCCTTGTCCCTTGTCTGTCCTTCCCGTATTTCCTGCTCCAATGTTGGGTTGACTTCCATCGTTCCCGTCTCATTTATGAATCCGAGGTTCAACCGTTCAAACTCCTTGCATAACTCGGATGGCAGTTCTCGAACTGTAAGTTGATGACTTACTCCCTTTCGGCTCAAAGCATCGGCCACTACGTTGGCCTTCCCTGGGTGATAGTTGATTCCCACGTCATAATCCTTGATGAGCTCCAACCATCGGCGTTGCCTCAGGTTCAGATCCGTTTGCGTAAATATGTACTTGAGACTCTTGTGGTCCGTATAAATCTCACATCGGTGACCGAAAACATAGTGTCTCCATATCTTCAAGGCGTGTACCACGGCTGCGAGTTCAAGGTCGTGTGTAGGATAATTCAACTCATGTTTCTTTAGTTGCCTCGATGCATAAGCTACCACTTGGCCTTCTTGCATGAGCACACATCCTAATCCTTGTCTTGATGCATCACAGTATATATCAAAACTCTTGCTCACGTCCGGTAATACTAACACTGGGGCGGTTGTCAACCTTTTCTTTAACTCTTCAAAGCTGTCCTGACAAGCTTGAGTCCATCGGAATGCCTTCCCTTTCATGAGTAATTCGGTCATAGGCTTGGCTATTTGGAGAAATCCTTAATGAATCGGCGGTAATATCCAGCCATTCCAAGGAAACTCCGAATCTCCTTGACATTCTGTGGCGGTTCCCACTTAAGCACATCTCTTACCTTCCCTGGGTCAACTGATACTCCTCCTCCGGAAATAATATGGCCTAAGAAAGAAACTTCCCGTAACCAAAATTGACATTTACTGAGCTTGGCATACAATTGATGCTCCCTCAATTTCTGCAGCGTAAGCCTCAAGTGTTCCTCATGTTCCTTCTCGTCCTTCGAGTAGATCATAATATCATCGATGAACACTACAACGAACTTATCCAGATATTCCATGAAGACCTTATTCATAAGATACATAAAGTACGCAGGCGCGTTCGTTAATCCAAATGACATGACGGTGTACTCATAAGATCCATATCGTGTCCGAAATGCCGTCTTGGGTATGTCTGATGGTCTAATCTTCATTTGGAAGTATCCTGACCGCATGTCGATCTTGGAGAAGATACATGCACCCTTCATTTGGTCGAACAAATCCTCTATACGGGGCAGTGAGTACTTGTTCTTAATTGTCACTTCGTTGAGAGCCCTATAGTCCACACACATCCTCTGGGTTCCATCCTTCTTATCTACGAAGAGCACTGGGGCTCCCCACGGGGATGAGCTTGGGCGTATAAAACCCTTCTCTAACTGCTCTTGAATTTGCTTCTTGAGCTCTGCTAATTCCTTAGGAGGCATCCTATACGGCCTCTTAGCTATAGGTGCAGTTCCGGGTATCAACTCAATGGCGAATTCTATGTCACGATCAGGTGGCATACCTGGCAACTCATCTGGGAACACGTCCAGGTACTCGCGAACGATCGGAATGCTTTCCAATGTCACTTCTTCCACGTGATTCAGCATCGCTTTTCCTCTTGCAGGTTGGGCTGCTTCAACTTCAATGCGTGTACCATGTTCACTTGTCAACTGCACAATCCTCTCGGCGCATTGAATGACTCCATTATACTTGCTCAGCCAGTCCATTCCAAGTATTATGTCTATTCCTTGGGAGTCCAATACTATGAGGTTTGCGAGAAAGTCTACGCCCCTTATTTTAATGCTTACTTTCGGACATACTATATTTGTCCTCATCTCTCCGCCAGGAGAACTTACTAGCATAGTTTGCTTCATATGAGATATAGGCAAATTGTACTTGGCAACATACTTTGACGAGATGAATGAATGAGATGCTCCTGAATCAAATAAAACAGTCGCGGGGTTGGAGTTGGCGAGAAACATACCAATCACGACGTCATCAGCTTGCTGTGCTTCCTCAGTAGAGATATGATTGACATTACCACGAGCAAAATTCTGCTGTCCACGGTTGCCTTGTGGTGCTCCTCCATTTGGTCGCGGGTGATTTGGCCTTGGTGCATTGTTCATAGGTCCGTTGTTTCTCTTGGGGCATTGACTTGCAAAGTGTCCGGGTTCTCCACACGCATAGCATGTCTTACCACCCGTAGCATTGGGGAAGTTTGGGCGCATCTGGTTTTGAGCATTTGCCGCCATGTTAGGACGCGGCGCAGGTGGCACAGGATTGCGAGGCGCTTGCATGGCAGGGCGTTGCTGCGATGGCTGATTTGGGCGGGGCGGATAGGCAGTGCGGTATGCAGGAGCAGAGGTGTTGTATTGTGGTGCAGTAGGTGGTGCATAGCGGGGGCGAACATTGCTTCCTTGCTGCGGTCCATGATGTGACATCTTCCTCTTGTTGTCCTGCTCCATCTCACGAATCTTGTTCTCAACCACAATAGCCTTGTCAACCAGCTTTTGGAAGTTTGGATAATCAGTATTGAGCAACTGGACTTGAATTTCATTGTTGAGACCTCTCATGAACAGATACTGCTTCCTACTATCCGTTTTGATGTCTTCTGGAGCATATCTTGATAATTGAGTGAATTTATTGAGATACTCACTCACACTCATCCTTCCTTGCCTGAGATTTTCAAAGTCTTGTCTCCTCAGTATCATAACTCCTTCAGGTACATAGTGGGAACGAAAACTCTGTTTAAACTCAGCCCAAGTGATTGTTTCCTGGTTATCATGAGCGTTGCAAAGAGCTTCCCACCAGTCAGCGGCTGCTCCAACTAGTTGATGTGATGCAAAGAGAACCTTCTCCCTGTCAGTGCACTGGACAATAGCAAGTTTCTTCTCAACGGACTTCATCCAATCATCAGCTTCCATTGGGTCTGTGGCTTGTGCAAAGGTAGGCGGTCTGGTCCTCATGAACTCTCCCAAACGGTTGTGATGTGGCGGGGGTGGTGGTGGAGGCATATGGGGCTGATTGTTGTTGCCAGCTTGCAGCTGTCCCATGGTCTGTATCATGGTCTGCATGAGCTGGTTCTGCATAGCTAATAGTTGTTCAATGTTGATAGCTCCATGAGCATGTCCCTGGTTGTTCTGAGGTACTTCATTGCGCTCCTCCTCATCGTTGGCATCCCTCTGGTTACGAGTTCTCACCATCTGTTGGCGAAAGAAAGGTGGGGATAGAAGGATTTAGAATTTGGAAGGAAACGTCCCAACTATATGCATCAAGGTATGTGACACTAAATAATCCTTTATTAATATAGACCTATATTAAGAGGATGTGGACAATTGCCGAAGCATCCCACAACTCTCTACTAAGCACACAAGCACTCAAACAAGCACCAAACAGAATTTACAAAGATCCTAAAAGAAGTAATACAACTCAAGGCCACACAAGTATATCTACATCGCTCTTATTTACTAATGGGGGTGTGCCTATCCTTGAGTCGTGGCATAGGTCGAGGACTAGTCGTCGTCGAGCGGGAACTCATCCGGGTCCTCGTCGTCGTCGTCGTCGTCGTCGGGGTCCTCGGGGTCCTGTGGGTCCTGGGGTGGTGCGGCAGCAGGCGGCGGTGGTGCGGTAGACGCCACACTGGAGGGTTCCTCGTCAGAGGACTCCTCAGGGGATGACTCACGCTGACCGTTGCGACGGTCTGGAGAGTCTGGGGTCCACATCGGGGTGTCGGACGCGTAGTCGTCCGGGTCCTCGTCGGTGATCCGACGATACCTCCTGATTATCGCCTCGTGGCGCTGGGCGAGGTCGCGTCCATCCTGGATCTCCTGCTGCGCCCTCTGAAGTCGGGCACTCAGCTGGGTCACGTCACCAACAGTCTGACGAGACTGCGGGAGGTCCAGGGGTCCCTCCACGTGCCTGGAGACGAAGCGCGCAGTGCCACTGGGACGCTGCGGGACGAAGGCGTGAACCGTGTCCTCCAGACGGAAACGGCGGGCGTGGCTCCAGAAAGTGGCTGCTTCCCAGCTAGCATCCTGCTCTGCAGATCGGCGGGAGCTCCTCCAAGCGGGACTGCTGTGGGTCTTCACCAACTCGTCACCGTAGTAGATATAAATTTTGCAGCTCCACTCCTTCCTGCCGGGGCGCTGCACTCCAGTGGTGTGGTAGGAGAGCGAGAGACTGTGGTGGCGGTAGCCAGCCTCACGGAGTAGGGCACGGAGACGGTGTCGCAGCTGTCCTGCGGCTCTGCCGTCAGAACGGATCACCACCGGGTGACGGGGGTCGACGGCCGGAGAGCGACTAGCCAACCTACGCGGGGGCACGAGTCCACCGGTCGACTTACGAGGGGTTGTCTTGGTGCGGGCCATCTACAAGAACCAAGAATACATTAGAAAAATAATGAAAAACAAATCTGAAAATTTCAGCAGCTAAACGGCGGACAAAGAGCGGTGCAGCGGTTCCAAAAGAACGAAAAATAAAGAGAAAAATTACAGCAACCAACACAATAATTTTACCCACACATAATAGCAGCAAAACACACCGTTTTCGCGAAAATTTATACAGCAAAACAGCAGCACTTAATATTGCTCACTTCTGAAAATTTTTATCAAAACGCAGCAGCGATCAGTACTTTTTGCGGCCGAAAATAAAGGAAACAAAACAGCAGCAAAAATTTTCGAAAATAGCATATTAGAAGAGTGTTCCTAAGTGCTCTAAAGTGTCCATTCTACCTAGGCTTGCGTCCTACGGTCAACGCGGCTCTGATACCAATTTGTGACACCCGGTTCCGAATATGAACCAAGCGTAACGCATATGTGTGCCCAGGATGTTCAACACACATAAACGAATGATTCACAAATGATAAACAGAATTTAACCACGTCTTAACTAATAAATAAGTACTTTATTACAATAATCCAATAGTTCACGAATAATATAACTCTAAATAATTGCAGCGGAAAATAAACTAAACAGCACGACTCCAATCCACAGGCAATTGACGGCGGTACGCAACCTAGTACTCCTCGTGATCCTCAGGGTACTCCCAATTATCTCCAGTAGCTGTTGGGGGGGGATTGCAAGGGTGAGTACATGTCGTACTCAGCAAGTGTGGAAAGTATGACATGTGGCTAATTCAAATGTCGACAATAATAATGGCTAAGTGCTGAAAAGTACAGTAAAACATTTGAAAAGCATTATACTATGTCTATGTGAAATAAATCCCATCATAACCATCATTTAGCAGAATATGAACCATATCCAATTATTGCCAACATTACCATCATCCATGTCCATAGTGCATAAACCATAACCATTACCAGTCCACACCCATAAACCAACCATAACCTAATTCCAGACCATAACCATCCATAACCATCCCAAATCCCAATTCTAATTCTAATCATGTAGGTCATCCAGGCGCTCATAACCGGGAGCACGGCTATCATGATAGTTTTAAACACTCTGCAGAGGTTGTACCACTTTACCCACATGTTTGTGATTTTATCACCTTTCGATGACTAAGAAACCTCCATTGTGCCATCTCACACTTCCGTAGGTGTGTGGCCAAGAGATCACAAAATAGCCTTTCAAAAGGGACTACTAGTATGTACGGCCCCACTAAGGTTTCACCGGCAGGCTTGAATCTCCATTCTCCCACCCACGGCCCCTCTCGTGTGCCATGCGGATCCCAGGGCAGTCCTCCTCGACTCCCATTCCCCGCGCCATCCAATGGTCCATAACATACTAGCAGCGCTCCTAATTATTCAGCTACGCCGCACCCATACTTGGCCTTGTGGTGGCACTGTTGACCTGGCATATTCTCGCATGAACCGGTCCTTAGATCTAAGGCAAGCAAACCACCATAACGACCAACCCATCCACATAACCATGCTTGCTTAGATCACCCATCGTATTGACCAGTTCACATTAACCAGAATATCATTGATGCATAATTAAATGTGTAGTGTTGTTTACCATCCCAATTAATTAAGCGAAGCAAAAAGGTAAAAACCCTTCCCGACTCTCTACCATAAATTCCAGGTGACAAGGGTGGTCAAACAAAACTAGTAAACTTCCTACCATAGGATTCCCATCAAATTGGCACAGCATGCAAGTTTGCAAACAAAACATTTAATTTAAAATAGGATCAATATGCTTCAAGGACACTTGTCTTGCTCCGGCGGATGGGGTTGCTCAAGCGCTTCGAAGTCTTGATTTTGGAAATCCTCGTATGCGGCCTCTTGAGCACGTTCCTCTACGCGTGATCATACATACAAGAAAACATATACAATTCAACATAATGCACACAAAATAATCAACATGCAATGACATGTATGCATGCACAATTTAATAATTAATTTACTACGGTCATTTATTAATTAGATGCGACTAGTTCATACGTGTTCATAAGGGTTTACGGGGATTTTAGGGTGGATTAATGCTGCTGAAAATAAAATTATGGTGCAACTAAATTTAATTTACGCCTACTAGATTCAATACGGTCGCAAAAATTCGCATCGGGAACGAACCCTACCGTAGATCTGACGGCGTGACGGTCGCGAAATAAATGCGACGCGTAGACGAAATAGATGGTGCAGCAGTCCTTCGGCGGTACGACGGCGGCGGCGCGATGTCGGCGACGATCTCCGGCGAACGGCGGTGTCCTCCTCTTTTTCTCCCTCTTCTTCCCCTTCTTTTTCTCCTTTTTTCTTCCCTGGGCGCCTCTGTTTTCTCTGTTCCCGTCGGCTGCTTCCGGCGGCTTTTCCTCCTCTGCTGGCGGCTGCTGGTTCGTGGGGAAAAAGAGCCTAGGCCTGGGTCCTATTTATAGGGGCGGTGCTAGGGTACGGCCTTGGTACCGACTCTGTTCGGGGCGGGATTCGCGGCAGGGGAGTCGGACGCGGAAGGGAGTCCAGCGGGAGCGGGAGTATCGGGCGGTTAGGAAAAAATTCGGATGCGGCTCGGCGGCGGGGCCCGGCGCAGCGCGCTGCGCGCTGCTGCAGCGCAGGCGGCGTCGCGTCAGGGAGCAGGCGGGGGGAGTCGGGCGTGGGCGCGGTCACGTCAGGGGGGCGGGGCCCGGCGCCTTGGCGCGCGCGTCGCGGGCGGGGCGCTCCGCGGTTGCGTGGGGGTGGGGCCCGGCGGGAGTGCCGCTTGGCGCGGGAGGCGGCTACGGTCGGGCGCGTGCGGCCTCAGGCGCGAGTGCGTGGGGCCCGGGCGGTCGCGGTGGTCGCGGGAAGGCCGGGGCTGGGCGCCTCGGGCGGCACGCGGCCGAGGGGGCAGGCGGGCGGCGCGGTCAGGGGGGCGGGGCCCGGCGCAGCGATGCGCTGCAGAGCAGCGGCAGGCGGCGCGGTCGGGGGGGGGGGGGGGGGGGGGCGGGCGGCGGTGGGGCCCCCGGGGCGCTGCGGTGCGCGCGGACGCGCTGGGGCGGAGCGGGGCCGGCTCGGCCGGCTGGGCCGCTGGCCTGGCCGCCGGGCGGCTCCCCTTTTTTTTTCTTTTTTTTTTCTTTATTGTAATTTATTATATATATATATATTTATATATATATATATATAAATCATTGTATTTATTATTTATTATTTATTATTTTTATAACATATATAATTAATATTATTTTTTTATTATTATTTTCTTTTTCTACTTTTGTATATTGCTATATATATTATTTATATATTTATATATATATTTTTACTATTATTTTATTCCCATTCCCTATTACAAGTTTTAGCCTATAATTATTGTTTTCTTTTCTTCCTTTGCCACACGTATTTGTATACGCATATGTTTTATTATTTTTCTTTTATTCTACTAGTGTTTAATGCATGACCATGTATGCAATGCATGATGCGAAAATTTAGGGTGTTACAGACGTCACCTGCTGTGATGCAGCTCGTCTCCTGTTGTGGAGACGTGCGGACCAAGTCTACCAGACAAGGTCCGTCGCTGCGACGGGGCCCGTCCTGAAGGAGGAGGACCCTGGTTACTGATGCGGTCGGTTGCTGCTGCAACCAAATGTTCCACATCCGCCCTCCACTGCTCCAGTCCATCCCGGGATGCATCCGGAGGTGGTGGACGTTGTAGAAGAGCATGCGCTGCATGGAACGCGTGTTCCGGGTTGTCTTGATTTCCCGACGCAGTGACTGACGCCGGTGCACCATCGCATTGTCCAGCATGATTTGATAGTGGAGGCGGCGGTGGTGGCAGTGTGACTCCTGCTGGTGCGGAGGCTCCTGGTGGCTGCATATTAGAGGGATTGCCCCCAGCAGCTTGAACAGCAGGATGACCGTTGGATGATCCAGCAGCTGAGTTCACCATTCTTGAAATCTCAGGCGCCCCTACCTGGCGCACCAACTGTCGGTGGTTTGGATCCGGCAGATCTCCCGACACTACTAAAGTGTTAGAGGAGTTTGATGTTCGGTGTGGGCGCGCGGAGATTCAAGAAGGTGAATTATGAATAGCACAGGAGACACGGAAATTTACGTGGTTCGGGCTGCCTGAGCGTAATACCCTACTCCACGGGTGTGTTGGTGTTGTATTAGTTGTATGAGCTTGTGACGAGTATCAATGGCGTGTGTGTAGCGTCACTCAACGTGTAGAGTTCGTCGTCGGCCTGTCCTTTTATAGTACAAGGGCAGGTCGTTACAAGTTAGCCTGGCCTGACATGTGGCCCCGGCGGTTACTAGTATTGATACTTATTCAACACATTTAATTGTCCTTAATGACCGGGTAATGGGCTTTGACAGCACCATTACTGGTAATTAAGGTCATCCGATCGTGTGTCATTAATATGGTATTAATGACACTTAATCGGGTCTTGAAGTCCTTGATTCCCCTTTGAAGATCCGGAGCCGTTGTGGAGTCTTCCGGGGGTTAGAGGCTGAAGATCCGACGGTTGGACACGTGGTAGCTCCGGAGCATACTGTGGGAAACAGGTAGCTCCGGAGATACCTGACACGTGTCAGATCTGAAGCTTCTCTCAGTCTGGGGTTAGGTCCGAAGGTGCCATTTCGGTACATAGCTCGGAGCTTCCCCCTTGTGGGCGGTAGCTCCGGTTTGATAGTACACGTGGCGACCCTGGGATTAACCATGTTGGAGAAGCGGGTCTAGTTATATCTGACATGTGGGCCTCCGAAGGTCTTCAAATCAAGTAGATGACTTTCTTTTGAGATCTTTATAACTTCAAGGGGTGTACAGTTTCCAGGGTACCGACAGCACCATACCAAATCTACCCAACCACTAGATTCCTATCCAGTACTATTGTGTATCCACCACAATTAAAGTAATCATAAAGTTTAACATGTCACAATTGTATGAAAACCCATTCCCAATGTCTAAGCATGGCTAAGCATAATTAATACCTATCTACTTCCCAACCCACATCAGGTGACAAGGAATTATATGGAACAAGGCATGAAACATGAAATAGGACATCAATTTAATTAGCATGCATCTAACTAAAATCCTAAAATTGGTACAAGATGGTCAAGGGCACTTGCCTTCTTCGAAGATTTGATTATTGGTGAAGTCTTGGTCTTGTAGATTGAAGTTGGGGTTGTAATACGACTCTAAATATATTACCCAAGCATGGCAAAGAGAAATAAAGACTAAAATAAGTAAAGAGCACACAATACATGGTATCAAACATACACATAGGCATAAAACTCTATACTAATACGTCCCTATGAGGTATTTATTATTTTACATAGCCAAAATATGCATTTTATATTTATCTTACATTTTTAGGATTTATTTATGGCCTAAAATCATTTTTATTGAATTTTCTATGGCCAAAATGTATTTTAAATATTTTTAATAAATTTTCAATGGTCAAAATATATTTTATTTGAACTCTACAAATTAATTACAGCATAAAACATTTTATACAAATTTTCCTACTGTTTCTACATTTATTTATCATTTTTATCTATTTTCTACACATTAAATACTCCTAAAAACAATATTCAACAATTAAATAAAAGTCCAGGGGCTGGTTAATAAGTTTCCTACACAGTACATGGGCTAAATCCATAATTCTACAATTTTTCAGGGGCTAAATTGACTAATTAACTGTAAAAATCCATTTTCAGAGGGTCTAGGGGCTAGATTGCTAAATCGAGAGGCTAGACTAGAATTCCAGCAAAGGTCACAGGGTAGCTGGTGAATTTCCAGGGGCCACGGTGTAAATGTGGAGGCGGGAAAAGCCAATTCAACGTGGTCTGTTGGATTTGAATTGGATGGCCCGAATTTAAAATAATCGAACCGGTACGGTCGATCTAATCTTGGCCGTTGGTCCCCAACCGAGGGCTGGGATTGGGCCACGTCGCCTCTGGCGACGCTGGCCACACGCGCGCGGCGCCCGCGGCGGTGGACCTCGCCGGTGTTGGCCAATTCGGCCAAAACGCCGCTAATTCTAAGCGCGCTTTACACTAAACGGAAGAGGGGAAGGTAAGGAACACACCTCGGGGAGTTTCGGGGCGCGAAATCGGCCGGAGGATGGTTGGCGTCGAGGGGTGGCGGCAACCGGCATCGGCGACCATCGGATCCGGTGAAGCCCCGACAATTCTCCCGCGCAAGCTTGTTCGGCGTGCTCCTGAGTTCACGGCAAAGAGTTCAGAGGGGGTGGAGGGGTGATGCGATCGCCGGCTCGTCGGGAACGCACACGACTTACCGAGGATGGCGGTTGGTTAGGGTTGGCGCGCGGGGAAGAAGAAAGAGAGGGGGAGAGGGGGATTTTATAGAGGGGAAGGCAGTGGCGGTTGCTGGTGCGCGCGAAGGGGGGTTTCCCCGGGGTGGATCGGCGTGGGGTGCGGCGGTTGGAGGGGGGGGTTGTGCGGCGCGGCGCGGGAAAGAGAGCGACGGTTGCTCAGTGAGGGTGATGACATGCGGGCCCCGCCTGGCAGAGAGAGAAAGAGAGGGAGGGGCTGGCTGGGCCGCGATGAGGGGAGGGAGAATTGGGCCAAGGGTGGGAAGTTGGCCCAACAGGGGTTTTATTTGTTTTTCTTTTTCTTTTTCCATTCATTTTCTTTTGATTTGATTTCAAATTCAAATTTCAATCGTTTGCTACACGTTTGAACTTCAAAATTCACACAAAAATGCATACTAGAGTGTGCAAGAGTTTGATCAAATTTTATTACATAAAATATGGGTGTTACAACTCTACACCCCTAAAAAGGAATCTTGCCCTCGAGATTCGGACGTCCTAAGAGAATAGATGAGGGAAATCCGCCTTGAGATCTTCTTCTCTTTCCCATGTTGCTTCTGCCTCTGAGTGATGTTTCCATTGCACTTTACACATGCGAATGACTTTGCTTCTGGTAAACTTTTCTAATGTCTCAAGTATCTTGACAGGTTGTTCCACATAAGACAAATCTTCTAGTACATCAACTGCTTCCATAGGTAACTGTTCATCAGGCACTCTCAGACACTTCTTAAGTTGTGACACATGGAATACATTATGTACATCTGACAAGTGCGCCGGAAGCTCAAGCTGATAAGCCACTTCACCTCGTCGTTCTAATATCTTGAACGGACCAATGTAGCGGGGTGACAACTTGCCTCTTACTTTAAATCTTCTTAACCCTCTCATAGGTGACACCTTCAAGTACACATAATCACCGACCTCAAAGGTTAGATCACGTCTTCGAGTATCCGCATAACTCTTCTGTCTTGTTTGGGTTGCCTTTAGGTTCTTCCGAATTTCTTGCACTTGTCTTTTAGCCTCTTTCAATACATCAGGACCAAAGACTTGGCTTTCCGCAGTTTGATTCCAAAACAACAGTGTCCTACATTTCCGCCCATACAATGCTTCAAAAGGAGACATCTTCAAACTGGCTTGGTAACTGTTGTTGTAAGAAAATTCGGCATATGGCAGATTCTTATCTCAACTTTGGCTATTCTTTAGAGCACACGCTCTTAACATGTCTTCTAATATCTGGTTGGTGCGTTCTGTCTGACCGTCAGTCTGAGGATGATACGCCGAACTAAAATTTAGACGGGTATCCATTGATTCATGCAATTTCTGCCAGAATATTGAGGTGAATTGAGTGCCTCTGTGTGAGATGATCTTCTTAGGAACTCCATGTAAACATACAATACTGGAGATATACAGTTCCGCCAACTTGGGACCATTGTAAGTTTCTTTCACGGGAATAAAGTGAGCAACTTTAGTCAAACGATCCACTATGACCCATATAGAATCATATCCAGACTATGTTCTTGGTAGTCCCACAATGAAATCCATACTAATTTCTTCCCATTTCCATTCTGGCACTTTGATTGGTTGCAACAACCCTGCTGGTCTTTGGTGTTCCGCCTTAATTAATTGACATGTATCACAGGGCCACATATTCTGCTACATCCCTTTTCATTCCATGCCACCAATATCGATCTTTAAGATCTTGATACATCTTTGTGCTTTCGGGATGAATGGAGTATGATGAGTTATGAGCTTCCCTTAGTATCAACTCTCTAATATCCTTGATATCTAGAACACAAATCCTCCTTCCAAGCCATAGGGTTCCTTGTTCATCCTCCCTAAAGTTTGGAGCTTTTCCCTTCTTCATCAATTGTTTGTTCTCCTTGAGCTTCTCAACATTCTTTTGTCCTTCTCATATATCACGTTCAAGGGTTGAGTCTACTTCCATAGCAATTGCTTCAGCACTAGATACTAGGCATAAGTTTAACCTTGCAAACTCTTCACATAACTGGGATTGAATAGCTTGTACTGACAAGTTATTACATTGTCCCTTCCTACTTAGAGCATCAGCGACCACATTAGCCTTTCCTGGATGGTAGTTGATTCCCACATCGAAGTCATTTATTAACTCCAACCAACGACGTTGTCTGAGATTAAGATCTGGCTGTGTGAATATGTACTTCAAGCTCTTGTGATCCATGTATATCTCGGTTCTTTTTCCCATCAAGTAGTGTCTCCATATCTTCAATGCATGGACAACAGCTACCAACTCTAAATCATGGGTTGGATAATTCCTCTCATGTTTCCGAAGTTGTCTTGAAGCATAAGCTACAACATGTCCTTCTTGCATTAAGATGCATCCTAAACCATGACCAGATGCATCACAATAAACTACAAACTCCTTCTGCATATCAGACATCACCAATACCGGTGCACTGGTTAACCTCTTCTTCAACTCGGCAAAGCTCACTTCACATTCGGGGGTCCACTTGAAAGCAACACCTTTCTCAAGCAAGTTGGTTAGTGGTCGAGAGATCTTTGAAAATCCCTCGATGAATCGACGGTAATAACCAGTCATGCCTAAGAATCTTCGTATATCATGTACACTCTCAGGTGTTTCCCATTTAAGGACATTGGCCACTTTGCCTGGATCCACTGCTATACCTCCTTCAGATATGACATGACCCTAAAATGACACTTCCTTTAGCCAAAACTCACACTTACTATGTTTGGCATATAATTGGTGTTGGCGAAGCTTCTGTAGAGCCATCCTGATGTGCTCCTCATGCTCTTCTTCAGTCTTGGAGTAGATAAGTATGTCATCGATGAACACCACTACAAACTTGTCCAAGTACTCCATGAATACCTTATTCATTAGATACATAAAATATGCTGGAGCATTGGTCAATCCAAACGACATAACTGTATAGTCATATAGTCCATATCGAGAGACAAATGCAGTCTTGGGAATATCTGAGGGCCTAATCTTCAATTGGTGATAACCCGAGCGAAGATCAATCTTAGAGAACACACATGCTCCTCTCAACTGATCAAATAAATCTTCAATTCTTGGCAGTGGGTACTTATTCTTGATTGTTACCACATTTAAGGCACGGTAATCAACACACAACCTTTGAGTACCATCCTTCTTAGGTACAAATATGACTGGTGCTCCCCAAGGCGATGAGCTAGGACGAATATATCCTTTCCCCAATAACTCCTCAATGTGATCCTTTAGTTCAGCTAGTTGTTTAGCATCCATTCTATACGACTTCTTATATATTGGGGTCGTTCCAGGTACTAATTCAATGACAAACTCAATCTCTCGGTCAGGGGGCATACCTGGTAAGTCATCTGGAAATACATCCGGAAACTCACTCACAACCCTGATGCCTTCTGTACTCTCAAGATGGTTAAGTTGTACAACTGCTTCTTGTGTCTGTTCTGGCTTGAACTCCACTGTCGTGCCATCTGGGTGTGTTAAGCAAACTGTCCTAGTTGCACAATGAATTACTCCTTGATTCTTTGTTAGCCAGTCCATCCCTAGAATGATGTCTAATCCTTGTGAGTCCAACACTATTAGGTTGGCCCAAAAGACTACCCCTTATGTTTATACTCACTTTACGGCATAGATGCCTTGCCACCATTTCTCCTCCAGGAGAGTTTATCAACAATGGCCGGTTCAAGAATGCAACTACCATGTCATGCTTCTTTATGAAATCTTTGGATATAAATGAATGTGTAGCACCCGAATCAAACAATATTGTGGTAGGGTGGGAATTAGCAGAAAACATACCGATCACCACATCAGGTGCTTCCTGCGCTTGCTCCAAAGTCACATGGTTGACACGTCCAGGTGCGTTCTGCTGCTTCTTTGGGCAATTGTTGGAGTAATGTCCCGATTCTCCACACTTGTAGCATTGAACTCCCGTAGCATTGTTCTGGCTCTTGCTACCTCCTGGTTGATTTCTTGGGGGTTGACCATTGGGACGGTTAGCTGGCGCTGAAGGGCGAGGGGGTTGCATCTGCTGGCGAGGGGGTTGCATTGACTGGCGTGGAGGCTGTTGTTGCTGGCGCATTTGCTGATTGTAGGGAGTGGGCGACCTATAGTTGGGGTTTGGGAATCTTTGCCCTGAGTAGTTCATAGGGCAAGTCATGGGTGTTGCAGGCCGAGGGGCGAAACGAGGGCGTACATTGCTGCTAGAGGCATGTCCCAGAGCCAATTTCCTTTTCCTATCATCATCATCCAATTCCTTCTTAGTCCTCTCCACCTCAAAAGCTTTGTCAACCAACTTCTGAAAGTCGTTGTAGTCGCTAGAAGACATGGCAAACTTCAGCTCCTTGTCCAGCCCATTCTTGAAACGGAACTGCTTCTTGGAATCCGTATCTACATCTGTCGGTGCATAGCGAGATAACTGTGTGAATGCATTTAAGTAGGCTCGCACCATCATTCGGCCCTGCTTTAACATGAGGAACTCCTCACGTCTTGCTTGGAATTCTCCCTCAGGCACAAAGTGATTGCGGAAATTCGTCCTGAATTCTTTCCAAGTGATGTTCTCCGGACTTTGGTGGGCTTCAGTAAAGGTGGTCCACCAATCGGCTGCAGGTCCCTGGAGTTGATGAGAGACTAGAAGTACCTTCTCTCTTCCTCCACAATGTATAATCCTCAACTTGCTTTCAATCGTTCGAAGCCAATCATCAGCATCCATTGGTTCACTGACTGTGGCAAAGGTGGGTGGATGAGTGTTAAGGAAGTCCCTTAGAAAGGATCTGGGCGGATAAGGTGGTGGTGGTGGAAGGTTGTATTGTGGTGGTGGTGGGGGTGGGGCTTGCTGCATATTGGTAACAATTTGGGTGAGGTTGGTGAGTAATTGGGTTTGTATGGCCATCATCTGCTGCATCTGCTACGCTGCTGGGGCTCCTCGAGCACCCCTACCATTCCATCCTGGCACACCTCCAAGTCCTTCCTCTTGGGGCACAGCACCCCTTCCATGACCTCTACCTCTACCTCTTCCAGCCATCTGTATAGGGAATAATTGAAACTTTAGGATAATAGATAAGGTATAGAAGGGTAGGCTATGGTAAACGGTCCCAACTACATGCATCAATGTAAACATATATATAGCAAGCAAATTCGTTAATCAACTAGTGCGGATGTGAATAGGATGCTAATGCATTCCACAACTCGCACGACACACTAACAAGCCTATATACAAATGACATGGATGTGGACAGGATGCCGAAGCATTCCACAACTCACGTCTCACACACACACACACAACATGAAGCAAACTAATAGAATACCATAGATAATACAACTCAAGACTAGAGAGGGCGCAACTACAAGCTCCTACATACTAAGGGTAGGTGTCTTGAGTCGTCCAACAGGGTAACAAGTCTACCCCTACTCGTCGGAGTCCTCCTCGGTCTCCTCCTCGAGGTCCTCCTCCTCCGTGTCCTCCCCCAATCTCACGGGTGAGTTCTCACGACGATCTGGAGAGTTTGGGTCCCAAGGCTCAACGTCTGAAGCGTACTGGGGAGAGTTCGGGTCAGCTGCAGTGATCCTCGCGTAGCATCGGCGAAGTCGCTCGTAGCTGTCAACAAGGTCCCTGCTGTCCTGAAGCTCGTGCTGACAACGCTGGAGTCGTGAAGACAACTCCACAATGTTGTCCACAAGTTTCTCGCTCTGAGCGAGGTGCAGAGGCCCCTCGACGTCACATCCAGTGAAGTCGGCTGTGCCACTAGGGCGCTGAGGGGTGTAGGCGTGCTCCGTGCACCCGAGGCGGAACCTGTGGGCGTGACTCCAGTAGGTAGTCGCCTCCCACGTAGCATCCTCCTCAGCCGCACGCTGGGAGCTCCTCCAAGCCGGAGAGAAGTGTGAGTGCAGCAGCTCCGAGTCGTAGTAGACGAACAGCTGGGAAAACCACTCCAGTCCACCAGTAGAGGGTACAGAGACCCTGGTGGTGTGGTAGACGAAGCGAACACGGTACTCACGGTACCACGCAGCACGAAGAAGAGAGCGAAGATGGGCACGCATCCTCGGGACAACACGTCCAGAAGAGATCAGCACTGTCTCCCTCCTGGGTGTGTGAGGTGCGGAGCGGCTGGCTAGGGCGTGGGTAGGAACATGACCCCCAGTCGACTTACGCGCCGTCTGCTTGGTGCGCACCATCTACAAACATTTGAAAAGAAGAGAGAGTAATATCAATAATCAATAAATTAAGTTAGAATTAAAACAATAAGTACAACAAGACAAGAAGCACAAGGGTTGAGATGGAAAGCACAAAGTTTTGGAAATACTATTTTATAAGAAAATAGTATAGTCCTTATTTTCGACCATTTCTAACTAGGCTTGCATCCTACGGGCAACACGGCTCTTATTCCACTTTGTCACGCCCGGTCATCGTAAAGATGAACAGACGCTAACCACATGTACGCCAGGATCAGTTGAATCGTACATGCGTTGACGAAAGTGAAATTTCATTACATAACCATGTTCGAGTACACAAATAGTCTTACAATACGACCCGAAGGTCTACAAATACACACCATAACCTATTTACAACATCTAAACAGTTCACAAAGATTATACTACAGCAGAAGTCTAAATAGATAAGAACGACTCCATCTCCATAGGCAGACGCGCGAAGGATCGCCAGCCTAGCCCAAGTCTTCCGGGTTGACGATGAAGTCTTCCGGTGTCGCTTCTTGTTCATATTCTAATGGAAAAGTAAACGCTTGAGTACATAGAGTACTCAACAAGTGTGGGAAGAGAATGACATGATTGGCTAAAGCAAGGGAAGGCCAATTATGGCTTAAGCACTATGCTTAGAACCTAACCTTAGCTTTCAATTATTAATATCATAATTCTAGAAGTAATACAACACATAATTAAAGATGATGAATGTAACTTGAATCATAAGTAACCACTATTTCCCAACCATAAGCTAATTATGAACTGGCCCCAAGCCGCTCTTATCCGTGAGCACGGCTGCCATGACAGTTTTACCAAATCTCTGCAGATAGTGTACCCTTTCCCCACAAGCAGTGATTTCATCCCCTGTTGTCAGGTGGACTAAGTGACCTCCCTGTTTGCCCGTGGTAGCTAACCACATTACACACTTCCTTTGGTGTGAGGCCAGGAGATCACAACATGGTCTTTACAAAGGTACTCCCGACTAGTGCTAGCTCTCTAAGGTTTCCACCACTGAGGCATTCCCAAAGTAACCCTCCGCCTCACAGCCCCCTCTCGAGCCTTGCGGTTCCCAGAGCAGTACCCATGCATCATTCTCCGCACCATCCAACTACTAGCATTTCATCGGGAGAAACCTAATTAATTGACCAAGTTGTCCCATCTCAGTCTCGTGGTGGTACTATAAATCTTAGTGGCTTCCTCCATAAATCGGTCCTTAGAATCCGGTAGTACCAAACCCAATCCCGAGTCTCGTGCAAACTGCACCATACCAAATCTACCCAACCACCGGATTCCTATCCACTACTATTGTGTATCCACCACAATTAAAGTAATCATAAAGTTTAACATGTCACAATTGTATGAAAACCCATTCCCAATGTCTAAGCATGGCTAAGCATAATTAATACCTATCTACTTCCCAACCCACATCAGGTGACAAGGAATTATATGGAACAAGGCATGAAACATGAAATAGGACATCAATTTAATTAGCATGTGTCGGTACCCTAAAAACCATACACCCCCTGAGGTTACAAAGATCTCAAGGGAAGGACATCAACTCAAATTGAAGACCCTCGGGGGCCCACTCGCCAGACGTGACCGGACCCGCTTCTCCAACATGGTTAACCTCTAGGTTGCCACGTGTACTGTCAGCCCAGGGCTATTACCCGCAAGGGTAAAGCTCCGGGCCAAGTACTGAAACGGCACCTCCGGAGGTAGCCCCCGACCGAGAGAAGCTCCGGACATGACACGTGCCAGGTCACCCCGGAGCTTCCCGCTTCTCCCAAGCAAGCTCCGGAGCTGCCACGTGTCCACACGACGGAGCTAGATGCTTAAAGCCCCCGGGAGACGTTGTAACGGCTCCGGATCTCCAAAGGACAGCCGCAGACTTCAAGATCCGATTAATTACCATTAATTCCACGTTAATGATAATTAATCGGACAGCCTTAACACCTGTAACGGCACTGTCGGAGCCGTTACAGGGTTATTAACAACAGTTAATCTCGTGTATCAATACTAATAACCGCCAGGGCCACATGTCGGGCCAGGCTGACTTGTAACGGTTGGTCCTTGTACTATAAAAGGACCAACCGACGATACACAGAGAGAGAGATTCTGAAGTTCACAAGTTAATACAACAAACACACACCCGTGGAGTAGGGTATTACGCTCAGGCGGCCCGAACCACGTAAACCACCGTGTCACTCGTGTCCAAATCGCATTTCACTTTCTTAGATCTCCGCGCGCCCAGACCGAACCACAAACTCCTACAAACACTTTTCATAGTGTTAGGGGATCTGCCGACTCCAACAGTCGACAGTTGGCGCGCCAGGAAGGGGCGCCTGAGATCTTCAAGAATGGTGAATTCTGCAGCTGGATCATCCAACGGGCAACCTGCTGCTCAGACTGTCGGAGGCAATCCCTCCAACATGCAACCACCGGCAGGAGCCTCAGTTCCAGCGGGAGTCACACTCCCACCACCACCATCTTCTCCGGCAAGACATGCCGAACGACATGATGGTGCACCGGCGTCACATTCTGCGCCGGCAAGTCGTGACAACCCAGAACACGCACTCCATGCAGCGCGTGCTCTCCTTCAGCGACCACCACCTCCAGATGCATCTCAAGGTGCCATGGAGCAATGGAGAGCTGATATTGAGCATTTGGTCGCAACAGCGGCCGAACGCCTCAACAATCAGGGTCCACCTCCTTCAGGGCGGGCCCCGTCGCAGCGACGAACGTTGTCTGGAAGACTTGGTCCACATGTCTCCAACAACCGGAGAAGAGCTGCGTCACAGCAAGTGACGTCGTTGCCCTCTGGGGCACGACGTGCCCATACTGCATCTCGGCTTTCGACACACGACCTCCGAGCGGAGCTTGATCGCCGATACCGCCAACAGGATGGCCGTGTCCACATCGAGCGAGCTCGAGAAAGACGAGATGCTCAAGATCTTTCTACTCTGGAAGGAGTAGGAGGAGGCTGTTCCGCTCTAGCCATGCACCTGCGTATGGTTAGATGGCCACAGAAGTTCCGGCCACACTTGCCGGAAAAATTCGACGGGACTGTCAATCCCGTAGAATTTCTACAGATATACTCCACTGCGATCCTAGCAGCTGGAGGGAATGAGGCTGTAATGGCCAATTACTTTCCAGTGGCCTTAACTGGGACTGCTAGGTCCTGGTTTATGAGCCTTCCGCCCAACTCTATCGACAGTTGGGAGGAGCTATGCCGCCAGTTCACCGCCAATTTCGGGAGTTCATACACTCGTCCGGGCACCGAACTGGACCTTTTTGCGGTCGTGCAAAAAGGAGGAGAATCTTTGCGGTCATTCATCCAGAGATTCTCTCAGGTACGTAACACAATCCCTTCTATCTCAAGCGCTTCTGTCATTGTAGCATTCAGACAGGGTGTATGAGACAAGAAGATGTTGGAGAAACTGGCGATCAAAGAGATCACCAGTGTCACGGAGCTCTTCAGCCTGGCTGACAAATGTGCCAGAGCTGCGGAGGGCCGTGAAATGCACTCCAAACCAGCCTTGGAGGATCATAAAAAATCCTCCAAAGAAGAAGCCGCTACCTCCGGGAGTGGCAAGAAGAAAAAGAAGACCAACGGCAAGAAGAAGCCGTCGGCCGGCACATCCAACGTTGCAGCCACTGCAACTCCTGGTGGCCGGGGGCCACGCCCCGAGAAGCGACCTCGACCGTCTTCCGAAGACGGTGGCAAACCCAAGATGTGGTGCCCCATTCACAAAACGGGCAGCCACAGGCTGGAGGATTGCCGGGAGGTCCAAAACCTTGCCGAGCGCTACCACAAGCGCCGGGAAGGGTCTCCCTTCCGTCAGAGGGAGGGAAAACAAAAGGTCGATGAAGCTCCGGCTGAAGAGGAGTTAGGGTTTCAAGACCCCAAAAAGGTCTTGAAAGCCGTCTACACCTCCGTCGACGATGATTCCGACGTCTCCGACAACGAACGTCGAAAAACCATGAACACCATCTTTGGTGGATCATGGGACATCACCTCTCGTCGCGTCATTAAGACCATGCGACGAGATATGGCTGCTGTAGCTCCTACAGCTAGACCGGAGCCACATCGAAAGTGGATGGACACACCCATCACTTTCGATGCTTCGGACTGTCCTCAAAGCATGGTCGGAGCTGGCCAGTTGCCCTTGATGGTATCCCCCACCATCAACAACATCCAGCTCCATCATGTCCTGGTGGATGGAGGTTCGGGGCTTAATCTCATCAGCTTCGAAGCTCTCACTAAGCTTCAGCTTCGACCTTCAGACCTCCAGCCCTCTCGACCTTTCTCCGGAGTAGGTCCGGGGGCCATAACCCCACTCGGAGCTATCACTCTCCCTGTTACCTTCGGGACCCGGGAGAAGTATCGCACCGAAAAGTTGGTCTTCGACGTCGCTCAGATCAACTTACCATTCAACGCCATTTTGGGTAGACCTGCCCTGTACAAATTCATGGCAGCTGCTCATTATGGATACCTGGTGTTGAAGATGCCGACACCAGTAGGCGTTCTCCGGATCCGTGGAGATCGCACTGCCGGAGTAACTGCTCTGGAAGAACTCCATGCACTCACCACAGCGCAAGAGGAGGATTCCAGACAGAAGCAAGCTCCACAACCTCCGAGCATTCGTCAACGAGGCTCAACCTCTGCACCCCGTGTGCAGCCAAGCGGCGACACCGACATTCCCGTCAAAGTCGTCCAAATTGGTTCCGATGTCACTCAAACTACCCGCATATCGGGTGGCTTGAACGACAAATAGGAACTCGCGCTCATCACTTTCCTCCGGGCCAATGTTGACGTGTTTGCCTGGCAACCGTCACAAATGCCTGGGATCCCCAGGGAAGTGATTGAGCACAATCTGAAGATTTACCCCGACGCTCGGCCTGTACACCAGAAACCTCGGAAGCAATCTGTAGAGCGACAGAACTTCATCCGACAAGAAGTGAAGAAGTTGCTCGAAGCCGGATTCATCCGAGAAGTCTACCATCCCAAATGGCTGGCAAACCCAGTCGTTGTGCCTAAGGCCGGCGGGAAACTTCGGATGTGCATCGACTACACCACACTGAATAAGGCATGTCCAAAAGATCCATTCCCACTACCTAGAATAGACCAGATAGTGGATTCCACCTCTGGGTGTGAGTTGCTGTGTTTTCTAGACGCATATTCAGGATATCATCAAATCCGGATGTCTAGGGAAGATGAAGAACATACTTCATTCATCACAGTGGATGGATTGTATTGTTACACAGCCATGCCTTTTGGTCTCAAGAATGCAGCTTCAACTTTTGTACGAGCAATGTACAAAACTTTCGAAGAACTCATCAGAGACATAGTGGAGGTGTACGTTGATGACATTGTGGTCAAAGTCAAAAACAAGGAGTCCCTCTTGGATACCTTGCAGGCTGTCTTCGACAAGCTGCGGGCCACCCGCACGAAGCTAAACCCAGACAAGTGCGTCTTCGGGGTTAGTTCTGGAAAGCTTCTTGGTTTCCTGGTAAGTCACCGGGGTATAGAGGCTAATCCGGCGAAGATAAAAGCCATCGAAGACATGCGGCCACCAACCCGCATCAAAGACGTCCAAAAATTAACTGGATGTCTAGCAGCCCTCAGTCAATTCATTTCAAGACTGGCAGAAAGGGCACTTCCCTTCTTCAAGTTACTGAGGAAGTCCGGACCATTCAAATGGTCTGAAAAGGCAGAGAAGGCATTCCAGGAGCTGAAACAGTTCCTCACCACTCTACCAGTCTTGGTAGCTCCGAACCCTGGTGAGCCTTTATTGCTTTATATTTCAGCAGCTGACGAAGTTGTCAGTATGGTTCTGGTTGCGGAGAGACCGGAACTACCCAATACTCAGGAATCCAGATCCCTTCGGGAGGATCCGGAGGTTCCCGAAAGCTGGTCTGGGTCCCAGCTCCCAGACTTGAATCCTCAAGAAGCCACTTCAGAGGACCCGAATCCTTTTGATAGGATCCAGGTCATTCCTGAAGAAGCTTCGGGTTCCTCCACCCAGAACCCGGAGGTCCCCGAATATAGTTTGGACCCCTCCGACAGGGTCCGGATCAATGGAGAGGAAGCTCCGGACCCCTCCGGGAGGGTCCGGACCGTTCAACGCCCAGTATACTTCATCAGTGAAGTGTTACATGATGCCAAGACTCGATACCTAGAGGTACATAAGCTGCTCTACGCAGTTCTTATTGCCTCAAGGAAGCTTCGACACTATTTCCAAGCTCACAAAGTCTCGGTGGTAACCTCATATCCACTTCGAGCGATTCTGCATAATCCCAATTCAACTGGGAATATAGCGAAGTGGGCAGCGGAACTGGCTGAATTCGACCTCGAATTCATTCCAAGACAAGCAATCAAGAGTCAAGCGTTGGCAGATTTCGTGGCAGAATGGACTCCCTCTCCATTAAACTCTGGGGGCCCCAGCGAGCAGAAGAAGGAACCACAAGTTCCGGCCTTCACTAAGCCTCACTGGACCCTTTACTTCGACGGCTCCATGCAGAAGCAGGGAGCCGGAGCTGGAGTCCTTCTCCTCACACCGACCGGGGAGAAGGTAAGATACATGGTGCACCTTGATTTCAAGGCAACCAACAACATGGCGGAGTACGAAGCACTCATATATGGATTAAAGGTGGCACTATCTTTTGGTGTCAAGCAGTTGCTGGTCAAAGGAGATTCACAACTTGTTATCAAACAGGTGAAGGGTGAATGCTCCTGCAATAATCTCCAGCTGGCTGCTTATCTCCTTGAAGTCCAGAGGCTTCAGAAGGACTTTGAAGTCCTAGACCTTCACCATGTTCAACGTGCTCACAACGTTGAAGCTGACGAACTCTCGACCAAGGCGTCAACCGGAGCTCCGGCTCCAGACGGAACCTTTGTCCGGAGGATGTCAAAACCCACAGTTCAGCCTGCCGAGCTGAACGAAGGGGGCGAGATCAGCATCCCGAAGCTGACGGTCCCGATGGCCCTGTTACCATGGCAGCCATCAAGGGTCGTAGGTGCTGCCGGAAGCTCCGAGCAACCCAGCACGCAAGACTCAAATGCTCAAGTCAGTTCCGATGCATGGATCTCGGAGATCCGGAACTTCTTGAAAGACAACATCCTTCCTGACGATGACGTATCCGCTGACCGGGTAGTCAGATTGGCTAAAAGATACACGTTGGTAGAAGGGGATCTCTACCGGCGCGGTGCCAACGGCATCCTAATGCGGTGCATCACAAGGGAAGAAGGCTGCGAGCTCCTCGCAGAAATCCATGGAGGCGAGTGTGGGAACCACGCGTCTTCCCGCACGCTAGTCGGAAAAGCCTTTCGGCACGGCTTCTACTGGCCTACAGCGCTCCAGGATGCTACTGAGCTAGTGAAGAAATGCAAAGCATGCCAATTTCATGCAAAGCAAATTCATACACCTGCTCAGCCCTTACAAATGATACCTCCTACGTGGCCTTTCGCCGTGTGGGGGATGGACATCTTGGGACCCTTCCCAAGAGCCGTCGGAGGTTACAAGTTCCTGTATGTCGCCATCGACAAGTTCACCAAGTGGCCGGAAGCTACTCCTGTTGTGACGATCAACAAACAATCTGCAATCAATTTTCTACAATCTATCGTGAGCAGATTCGGAGTCCCGAACAAGATCATCACTGATAATGGGACTCAGTTCACAAGCTCCGCATTTCAAGGATATTGCGAAGACCTCGGCATACAAGTTTGCTACGCCTCCGTAGCTCATCCTGCCAGCAATGGGCAAGCCGAGAGAGCAAACGCAGAGATCCTTAAAGGACTAAAAACGCGAACTTATGAGCGTTTGAAAAAACACGGAGCTAATTGGATCGAAGAGCTTCCGCCCACTCTATGGGCTAACAGAACTTCTCCAAGTCGGGCAACCGGAGAAACACCCTTCTTCCTGGTGTACGGAGCAGAAGCGATCCTTCCTCCGGAGATCACCCTGGGTTCCTTCCGAGTCCGGACCTTCGACGAAGCCGCGCAGGACCAGTTCCGGCGTGAAGACCTAGACCTCCTCGAGGAGGGAAGGTGCCAAGCAGCTGTTCGGAACGCCCGATACCGCCAAGCTTTACGGCGCTATCATCAGCGGCATGTACACAACCGACAGCTCGAGGAAGGCGATCTGGTGCTACGGAGAATACTATCCAGAGAAGGGCAAAACAAACTCTCCCCCGGCTGGGAAGGGCCCTTCCGAGTGATCAAAGTATCCCGTCCCGGAAGCGTTCGCTTGGCCGCCGAGGATGGGACACCTCTCCCAAACCCTTGGAACATCGAGCACCTCCGTAAGTTCTACACTTAATTCCACGGAGGTGAGTCTTAAGTAACTTGAAGTGTATGTTATAGAGTCATTGTACAGAGTTGGGTAGTTCCTCCGGGAGAGCAGCTGGACCTTTCCCGAAAGGTTTGGAAAGCTCATGCAACACTTGATACAGTCTCCAGACTAGAAGTGTAGCTAATTACCCTGGGTGAAACGAGAAACCAAACACACTTAGCCTGGTTCCGTACCCTAAGAGTGTACTTGTTTCATCTGTACCCCGGACCTATAATGAAAGACATCTTCATGTGAAATAGACTCCACGTGCATTCATTTTTGCATAAGGCTCGACATTTTTATTTTTCTCTTTCTTGTCTATAACAGAAACGTGCAATTCTTAAGAAGTTCTAGTTTAACCGGTTTATGTACAATTTGAGTTGAATTGACAGATTTTTTAGATTTAAATATCGTCTGTGGCCAACTCGCCTGAAAGCCGCCAAGCCATTCTAGGGCTGGAGTGCGCTATCGACTTAGCCTGGTCAAGCACCCTAAGTACGCCACTCTACCTACACCCAGGCAGGCCAAAGTAAGGTGGGTCCATGGACAATTGGATCTAAAAGAAAAGACAATTCATCCAATTATACTAAAAATCGTGTTCAACTTGAAATTCTCTTGAGAACCGTAAGCCGCGACGAAGTTATAGATAAGGAACGAATTTTACTGTTTTTCTTGGCTTAAGTGTGCAGGAAAAATAAACCCAATATTGATGGAGAAAAACCGGGGGTAACCAACCTCCGACCCCCATCGGCGTTAACTTAAAGATGGTGAGAAGATTCTATCATTAGAGTCTGTTGCCAGCCAGGCGTGGCAAGGGTCATTGCCGGAGCTACTAAGCTCCGACACCTTGAAGTATTAACTACCGACACTCAACGTGTTGGTAGAGGCTCCTGCCGGAGCTACTAAGCTCCGACGATGGACAGTGCCGGAGCTTCTAAGCTCCGACGACTTCAAGGAACCTTCACTATCGAAAACTTCGGACCTAAACTATACGAGTTCGAAGCAAATCTGTCTTCAACAAAAATCAACATCCTTTTGGTACATGTCCACAATCAAATTGTGCACATCTACCAGGGGGCCAAGTGAAGACAAAGATGTTGAAGACAAAAAATGAAATTCACGAAAAATTGGGGATTTCATTTCATTGGAAGACCAGAGATTACATCTGGGGACAAAGGATTACAAGATTGAGGAAGAAGAGAAAATACAAATAAAGGCTAAGAAAGATAGTCCTAGACCCTATGGAAGAACTCAGCGACCTTCTGGGCGACCTCCGACACGCTGGCTCGGGTAGCTTCGCTTTCTCCTTCAACGGGGCCTTCAAGCACCGGGTCCAGAGGGAATCGAGGGTTCCGGCTAGTGTAACACGTCAACACGTACTCTGTGACGTTTCTAGCCAGGGATTGCCCCTCGACCTCAAGCTGGTCCGCGATGACGTCGCCCACCTTGGAGAGCTTGCCACCCGCGGCGTTTAACGCCTGCAATGCAAGGTCCGGCTCCGGCTCCGGATCATCCGGAAGCACGGGGCTGAAACCCAACGGCGCTAGCGCATCGTCGGCCTTACTCAGGAACTCCCAAATTTGCAGGGAGTCCGTCTTTCTCAGGCCCTTCATCTCTTCCAAGGACCTCCGGGTCGCCGCCAGCTCTGAGTTCTCGCGGGAGAGGCGCTCAACTTCTTTGGCGTTTTGCTGAATTTTCGCAGCAACCCGCTTTTCAAGTCTCCCGAGCTCCTCCTCCCGGAGGTGGATCTTGTTCCGACGGTCGACCAGGTCTTTCTCCCTAGCCTCTATTTTCTTCTCCCGGGCGATGAGGGCACACTCATACTCGTAGAGTTCCTGCCCTCGCACCCAGGTCTTCTCCTCCTCTTCGAGGCAGCGCTCTTCTAATTTTTTAGCGCGCTCCTCGATACCTTTGTCCGCCAGAGCTGTCTTCTCGGCAAGCTCTTCTTCACGTCGCAAGACGTCATCCCGTAGCTCCAGGAGTTTTTGCTCCTCATCCTCGAGCCGCTTTTCCCTTCCCTCAAGCGCCTCTCGGCGCTTGATGAGTGCGGTACTGATGGCTTCGAGTTGATCGAACCGAGCGTTGGCCGCATCATTGGCAGCTTTAGCTTGGTCGTGGTACTCCCGGGATTGGGCGTCGAGGTTGTGAGTCATGCTCTCCCTCTCGTCCAGCATCTCACCCCAGAGCTCCAAGCGGACCTTCTCCCGCTTGATCCATTCCTTGTCCGCAGCGATCCTCGACTGCGCCAGCTTGGTCTCGAATTGGAGTCTATTACGCCACCTCCTAAGGGTTTGGCGCTCCTCTTCAAGAACCTTGCTGTCGTGGAAGAAGGCTAGTTGGACTTGGCGCAGACTGGAGCAAGCGTTGTCGATGGACATCGACAGTGAGATGGGCTCCGGACCTTCTGGGGTCTCCTCCGCTGGTTCCAGCGGGTCTTCATTTACAAAAATTGGGTCCCACTCTGCGAGAGCGGAACCCCGAGCTTCCAAGGCACTAGGGCCCTCCTCCGGGATGGCCTCAGTCGCCACCGAAGAAGGTCCCGCCACCAAATCTGCATTCGCCCCCTCAGGCTGGGGGCCGGCGACTTCGTTCAGGCACTCTGGCTCCGCCACGGGTACCATCGACGTCGTCGCCTCCAATGGCTCCGGCCGGGATGCTTCTTCTGAGGGGAGCTCAAGCTCCCCCGCCTCCACCACCACCGGCTCTGCAGCCGGCGCTCCAATAACTACCGGCCTTACGACCGGAGCTTCAGAAGTAACCGGCTCAATTGCCGGAACCACTTCAACTTCCGGCTCGCACGCCGGGGCTTCAGCTGCCTCCGGCTCGACCGCCGAAACTCCAGCATTTTCCGGCTCTGAAGCCGGGACCGCTACTTCCTCCGGCTCGGCAGCCGGAGCATCTACTTCTGCAGCACCAGGGCCCGGAGCTTCAACCTCCGGAGCGGGTGCCGCTGGCGCATCTTCAATCCCGTGGTCCGGCGCTACCACGGGAACTTCTGGAGACGAGTCGAGGTCCATGACCACGACAGCCGGCGCCGGAGCTGTCGCAGCCTCTGCCTGGGGCAGCACCGGAGCTGGAGCAGAAGCCCTCGTAGCCTCAGACACTGTGGCTGAGGGCAGAGCTTCACTCCCCTTCTTAGGAACGCTGCAGATGGAGAATGGAGAAATTGAGCAAACAGATGCTATAATTAAAAGTTAATTGAGGTAAGCAAGAAAAATTACCTTGGGAGGCTCACGCACCAGCTTGCGCGGAACCTCTTTCCCGGACGTTCCGGGCTGGCCACGGTCGGCGTAGGAGCTCCGGGAGGACTCCCAGGACTTGCCGTAGCCACGGGCGTTTCCCGGGTCGGAGCTCTCCTTGACCGGGAGGAACTCCTAGACCTGGAGGCCCTCACCGCTTCTCGAACCGGAGTCGCCCGTCCGGAACTGGCATCACCGGAGGGACCCATCACAGGAACAGCTGCACTCCGGGAGGATCCCACCGCCGGAACAGTAGCGCTTCGAAAAGACCCCACCACGGGGACAGATGCTACAGCGGCGGAGGATCTTCCCTCCTGAGGACAGGGAATTGGCGGTGAAGTAGCAAGCCCGACGGACCTTCCGTCAGCATGCCGCAGTTTCCTCTTCCGGTTCTCCGGCTCCTCCGCCAGCTCCTTGCCCTTGCCGGTGACCTCAGCTCTTGACTGAAAGACAGGGGCAGAGCCGCCTTCCGACAACCCGGGGATCGCCAACGGGGCGGTCGATCTTCTCTCGACGACGCCAAGGTCGTCAAGCGCGGGCATCTTCCGCCGGAGCTCCCTGCTGAACTCAACTTCCTCGTTCAAGGGGAGGAAAGCCGGTGGCGGAGTCAAGTACGCTCCGTCTACATCGATGCCGTGCTGGAATTTCTTGAGGTGAAACTCCAAGGACTTCCCCACCATGCTGGACTTCAACCCGGTCTCAACCCGGTCTTCGTCCATCACGCTGTTGAGGGCCCAGGCGAGCTTCTCCCTCCTCTTCAGCGGTGCCCACCTGTTGAACAGGAAGTTGCAGAACACCGCCTGGGGAGTCAATCCTCCCTCCACACATTGGCGGATCCTTGATAGGACGGGATCGAAGGCTGCCGCCAGCACCGGAACTTCACTCCACACCGACGTGTCAATGCCGGGCAGACCTTCTGGCAGCTCCAACCGCTCGTGCTCCTCCACCCGGACAACTACCCAATCTTTCTTCCAGTCATCCCACTTCCCGGAAGGGAACGACCGGAGGTACTTGAACGGGCACTTCTTGCGCTTCACAAAGTAGTAGAAGCCAAGGTACTCGTCACTTCGGCCGGTGGTTTGGACGGTGAAGAAAGTGCGGAAGAGCTCGATGCAGGGAGGAATGCCCACCCACATCTCGCAGAAGTGGACAAAGATGGACACAAGGAGAAGGGAGTGAGGGCCAAGGTGGTATAGCTGCAGACCATAGAAGTCCAGCAGCATCAAAAAGAAGGAAGAAAATGGTGGGATCAGCCCCACCATGGCATACGATGAAAAGTATACCATTTCGCTGGAGTGCTCCTTTTTAAAGGGAAGCTCTCCTCCGGTGCGGATTGAACGGTTGAAGAAGTCCGACGACCACCCCATAAGGGCTCGGACTTTCTTCAGATCGCTCTCCGTCTTCAAACGACTCTCACGCAGACCCAACTCCATCGCAGCACAGCTAGGCAAGAGAAGAAAAGCAAAGCACGAGTTGGGAGTTTGAGCGCAAGAACAGATGGAAAGCGTAAAGAACTCCCGACGGTGCGCTTTCCTTCTTAAGTAAGCCCTCGCAACGCTTGGATGGAAACTGCAGGGGAATCAAGCATACTACTCATGAATTCAACCCAGCCGATGACAAGAGGGCCCGGGACCACCTTGACGACCAAGTCGAGGCTCTTACCCAGGCAAACAGTTGTCATCACGAGGCGGGAAACCCAAAGGCGGCGGACTGACAAGGCACGCGGAACCGATACGGTTTTCGTATCGGGAACCGACGACCTTCAATTGCGAGAGATCCGCATGACAAAGATCTTATCCGCCGCATGAGGTGCGCCACGCGTCGGGACTCAACCATAAAGCCCCGCCAAAGGCACCTCCGAAGACTCTTGAAGACCCAGTTCAAGAGTCACAAGTATGGACCCACCTCCGGCGGAACGACTTCATCCCGTTGGCCTTCCCCGGAGGCAGGTCCAGGGGGCCACTGTCGGTACCCTAAAAACCATACACCCCCTGAGGTTACAAAGATCTCAAGGGAAGGACATCAACTCAAATTGAAGACCCTCGGGGGCCCACTCGCCAGACGTGACCGGACCCGCTTCTCCAACATGGTTAACCTCTAGGTTGCCACGTGTACTGTCAGCCCAGGGCTATTACCCGCAAGGGTAAAGCTCCGGGCCAAGTACTGAAACGGCACCTCCGGAGGTAGCCCCCGACCGAGAGAAGCTCCGGACATGACACGTGCCAGGTCACCCCGGAGCTTCCCGCTTCTCCCAAGCAAGCTCCGGAGCTGCCACGTGTCCACACGACGGAGCTAGATGCTTAAA
Source organism: Tuctoria greenei (assembly GCA_036927565.1). Taxonomy (NCBI): domain Eukaryota; kingdom Viridiplantae; phylum Streptophyta; class Magnoliopsida; order Poales; family Poaceae; genus Tuctoria; species Tuctoria greenei. The sequence continues at coordinate 5,870,190 of JAYESD010000007.1, forward strand.
GCCCCCGGGAGACGTTGTAACGGCTCCGGATCTCCAAAGGACAGCCGCAGACTTCAAGATCCGATTAATTACCATTAATTCCACGTTAATGATAATTAATCGGACAGCCTTAACACCTGTAACGGCACTGTCGGAGCCGTTACAGGGTTATTAACAACAGTTAATCTCGTGTATCAATACTAATAACCGCCAGGGCCACATGTCGGGCCAGGCTGACTTGTAACGGTTGGTCCTTGTACTATAAAAGGACCAACCGACGATACACAGAGAGAGAGATTCTGAAGTTCACAAGTTAATACAACAAACACACACCCGTGGAGTAGGGTATTACGCTCAGGCGGCCCGAACCACGTAAACCACCGCGTCACTCGTGTCCAAATCGCATTTCACTTTCTTAGATCTCCGCGCGCCCAGACCGAACCACAAACTCCTACAAACACTTTTCATAGTGTTAGGGGATCTGCCGACTCCAACAGTCGACAGCATGCATCTAACTAAAATCCTAAAATTGGTACAAGATGGTCAAGGGCACTTGCCTTCTTCGAAGATTTGATTGTTGGTGAAGTCTTGGTCTTGGAGATTGAAGTTGGGGTCGTAGTACGACTCTAAATATATTACCCAAGCATGGCAAAGAGAAATAAAGGTTAAAATAAGTAAAGAGCACACAATACATGGCATCAAACATACACATAGGCATAAAACTCTATACTAATGCATCCCTACTAGGTATTTATTATTTTACATAGCCAAAATATGCATTTTATATTTATCTTACATTTTTTAGGATTTATTTATGGCCTAAAATCATTTCTATTGAATTTTCTATGGCCAAAATGTATTTTAAATATTTTTAATAAATTTTCCATGGTCAAAATATATTTTATTTGAACTCTACAAATTAATTACAACATAAAAACATTTTATACAAAATTTCCTACTGTTTCTACATTTATTTATCATTTTTATCTATTTTCTACACATTAAATACTCCTAAAAACAATATTCAACAATTAAATAAAAGTCCAGAGGCTGGTTAATAAGTTTCCTACACTGTACAGGGGCTAAATCCATAATTCTACAATTTTCCAGGGGATAGATTGACTAATTAACTGTAAAAATCCATTTTCAAAGAGTCCAGGGGCTAGATTGCTAAATCTAGGGGCTAGACTAGAATTCCAGCAAAGGTCAAGGGGTAGCTGGTGAATTTCCAGGGGCCACGGTGTAAATGCGGAGGCGGGAAAAGCCAATTCAACGTGGGCCGTTGGATTTGAATTGGATGGCCCGGATTTAAAATAACCGAACCAGTACGACCGATCTAATCTTGGTCGTTGATCCCCAACCGAGGGCTGGGATTGGGCCACGTCGCCTCTGGCGATGCCGGCCACACGCGCGCGGCGCCTGCGGCGTCGAACCTCGCCGGCGTTGGCCAATTCGACCAAAACGCCGCTAATTCTAAGCGCGCTTTACACTAAACGGAAGAGGGGAAGGTAAGGAACACACCTCGGGGAGTTTCGGGGCGCGAAATCGGCCGGAGGATGGTCGGCGTCGAGGGGTGGCGACAACCGGCATCGGCGATCGTCGGATCCGGTGAAGCCCCGGCAATTCTCCCGCGCAAGCTTGTCCGTCGTGCTCCTGAGTTCACAACAAAGAGTTCAGAGGGGGTGGAGGGGTGATGCGATCGCCGGCTCGTCGAGAACGCGCACGACTTATAGAGGATGGCGGTTGGTTAGGGTTGGCGCGCGGGGAAGAAGAAAGAGAGGGGGAAGAGGGGGATTTTATAGAGGGGAGGCGGTGGCGGTGGTGCGCGCGAAGGGGGGGGGGGGGGGGTGCGGCGGTTGGAGGGGGGGGGGGTTGCGCGGCGCGACGCGGCGCGGAAAAGAGAGCGACAGTTGCTCAGTGAGAGTGATGATATGCGGGCCCCGCCTGGCAGAGAGAGAAAGAGAGGGAGGGGCTGGCTGGGCCGCGGTGAGGGGAGGGAGAATTGGGCCAAGGGTGGGAAGTTGGCCCAGCAGGGTTTTATTTGTTTTTCTTTTTCCATTCTTTTTCTTTTGATTTGATTTTAAATTCAAATTTCAATCGTTTGCTACACGTTTGAACTTCAAAATTCACACAAAAATGCATACTAGAATGTGCAAGTGTTTGATCAAATTTTATTACATAAAATATGGGTGTTACACGCGAGTAAAAGACGATGTGCCCTGTTCAAGTCGCACATTGAAAACACGCACTTTTTCCAAGTGCACGATGCAACGCACGTCCCTGACAGGCACCACCGTGCTCAATCACAATGACTGGATAGTTTATGGCGACAAGACAAATAAAAAATTTTCTACTATCATCAACAACTATGCCTAGACACTGGCGATCGACATGTCAAAACCGCTGGTCTTCAAGACACGGTTAGAGACAGCAAGCGTAGTAAATTTTTAGATCTTGGACAAGCATAAGATCATCCGGGGCCACTTGTCGAGCTCTGGGTCTCACTTGTAAGGTGTCCGACCTTACTATAAAAGGTCCGGACAGTCGCCGACACTAAATATGTTCATTTAAATCCACACACACCTTCTCAGGCCATCCACACCCATTCAAGCTTCCGTAGCTTACAAGACGAAGACAATACAACTCTCACTATAAACTAGATGTTACGCTCCGCCAGTCCGAACCACATAAAAAGCAAATGTGTTCACCATCTGTCATACAAGCAAGCTCATTGGAAACTAGTCCCTCCTAAAAATAACCTTTGTGGGGTGCTTCATAACAGGTCCAGAGGAATTATCGTTTCCACACTTCAACAGCGATCAAAGAACAGGCGTTGGAACTGTTTTCTTTTATTTTGTTACTTGTTAATTCGTAATTTATAAGTATTATATTAATTATAAAAATACTCCCACCCGGTTCAAATTAGTTGTCCAACACTAAGCAATTCATTGGTCTCAAAGAACAATTAAAATGAACAGGAGCTACATAATTAAAGTTAACAATAAATTATACTCCCTCCTTTCTCAAAAGATTGTCACTTTTTAGTTCATTTTTGTACTAAAAGATGACAATCTTTTAAGAAAGGAGGGAGTACAAGTTAATGATTAGTAATAGTAATTAACTGAAATTTTCTCAAATTTCAAACGTATAAAATTTTCTCAAATTTCGGTCATCTGGAATTTAAACATCCCCTTATTATTTCATATAAGATGATTCTGTTTCTCGAAAATCCCGTAAAATTAAAACAAATCGCAAACAAAAGTATTTAATTTATCCGATGTTCGTGTGTAACACGCGTACGTACATACGCAGGTGGCCTCTACTCCCCTCCACCTGTCGTCCATGTGTCCACCACCTCTGCCAGCGCGGCGGCGGCGGTGCCGCCATCGCGCAGCCCGTCCACCGCGGCCTTCTGCAGCTCGACCACCTTGGCCCGCACCGCGGCGCCCTTCCCCTGACCTTCCATCAGCTGTCGCACCACGACGGCGATCTTGTCCCTCCACTTTCCGGCATCAGCCACCCGGATGGCGGCGCCGACGCTGGTGTCTGCCAGCATGACCGCGTTCTGGCGCTGCTCGGCGAAAAGCGGCCACGCGACCATGGGCACGCCGTGCGCCAGGCTCTCCAGCACCGAGTTCCAGCCGCAGTGGGTGAGGAACCCGCCCGTGGACGCGTGGGCCAGCACCTCGGTCTGCGGCGCCCACGACGGGACGAGCAGGCCCACGTCGGTGGTCCGGCCGACGAAGCCGTCGGGCAGGTACGCGAAGGGGTCCTTCTTGCTCTCCGCGTCGTAGTAGTTGTCGTTCACGGCGCCCTCGTCGCTGGGGCTCCGCACCACCCACAGGAACCGCTGCCCGCTCCGCTCCAGCCCCAGCGCCAGCTCCCGCATCTGCTCGCTGGGCAGGGAACCCGCGGACCCGAACGACACGAACATCACCGACCGCGCCGGCTGCCGGTCCAGCCACTCCAGGCACGCCGCGCGCGGCGAGGCTGCTGAGGAGCCGTCGTTCTGTTTCTGTATGAGGGGCCCGATGGGGTACACGACGGGACGGCCGGCGGGCTCCGGCTTGCGGAGTACCTTGGCGACCTCCGGCTCGACGGCGTCGAAGGAGTTGACGAGGATGGCGTCGGCGTCGCGGTACTTAGCGCCGTGGTGCACCATCCACCGGTAGCAAGGGTTGGACTTGTCCTGGAGCGGCACGAGGACGTCGGCCCCCGGGATGGGCACGCACCCGGGCAGCCGCAGCGGCTCGGGGAGGTCCCGGAACTCGCCGGGGACGGAGATGTCGAGGTCGAAGAGGTGGAGGACGAGCGTGAGCATGTGGAGGTTAGCCGGGAAGAAGAGGCACTTCCTTGGCACGCCCGCGACCTTAGCGGGGGCGAACGAGTCCGCGCCGAAGAGGTCCGCGACGAACGCGACGAGCCGGGTGGATCGCTGCAGGCCGAGGAGGACGGACGTGAGCGCTGCGACGGAGCGCGCGCATTCCTCGGACATGAGCGTCTCGATGGCGGCGCCGCGCGGCAGGTCAGAGAGGTCCACGGGCGGGAGCGAGGCTGCGGAGACGGCGGCCGGGAGGGACGCGAGGAACGCGCGCTGTGTGCGGACGCCGTGGACGCGAACGTGACGAGCGTCGCCGTGGCGCCTTGCCGCGTCGCCAGCCGCTTCGCCAGCTCCGCTAGCTCCGCCAACGGGATCAGGTGGCCCATCCCAGGGGTCACCAGCACCGCCACGTGCGGCGGCCGGCTCCGGTCCTCCGTCGTCCCGTCGCCGTTCTCCATTTCGCTAGCTAGCGCTGTCCGAACTCCGGCTCGACGAGGAGGAGGAGCTAAATGGTCCTGAGCTGGTGTCTCCAACTTGAGTTTGGTGTTTAAAAGGGGAGGAGATGGTCAGTATCATGGTGGGGGTTGGCCGCTCCGCTCGCCGGAGTAGGACGGACGATCGACTCCTCCAATAATCCAGCCATGCATGCATCCTGAACTAGAGAAAGAGTGAGAGGAAAGTCGGTCTTAGATGACAATTCCACGACGGCTTTAGGGTTAGCTGCCGTAAATAGATCAGAGATGAAACCACTTCGTCGGAGTACACCATCCACGCGCAGGTGCTTGCCATCCTCACCGTCGTCGTTTGCCTTCATGCCCGTGTACACGCATACTTTACCTTACCACTAAATGGGCCTTGTCAAGCTGGTCCAAAGGCCATTTATATATATATATATATATATATATATATATATATATATAGAGTACTTGAACACTCAAGCAATCAAAATTAAGCAATTCAACAACCCTTCAAATAAACCTAAGCATAATTCAAAAAACTAAGCAATTCAAATAAACCTAACCATAACAATTATCCATTGTAATTCATTAATTTATCAACTCAATTCTAACATAAGCAATTCAATTCAAATGAGAGCAATTCAATTCAAATGAGAGCAATTCAATAAACCTAAACATAACCATAATTCAAATGAGAGCAATTCAATAAACCTAAACATAACCATAATTCAAATGAGAGCAATTTACTTCAATAAATCTAAACATAACCACTATGATTTCTTCCATGAGGTCACCATGTTCAAAAATGACACAACATTTGACTGAATTTCTACAAAAATACAGGGGGGGGACCGGGGCTTACCTGCTGGCGGCGGTGGCGCAGGGGCGGCGGGGCCGGGGGCGAGCCGGCGGCGGGGGCGCAAGGGCCGGGGGCGGGCCGGCAGCGGCAGCGCAGGGGCGGCGGGGCTGGCCGGTGGCTGGGGCGCGGAGGCGCGGAGTCGTGGCGCGGGGGCGGGTCGGCGGTGGGGCCGCAGGGGCGGCTGGGTCGGGGGCGGCGGGGGGCGCGGTGGGCCGGCGGCGGAGCCGGGGGCGCGGCGGGGGCGCGGCAAGGCGACGGGGGCGCGGCAGGCGGCGGCGGTGGAGGGAATGGTGAATGAAGAGTCGGGGTCGGAGGGTCCCAATATTAGACATAATTTGCGACGGCAGTCTTAATTGCGACAGTCTTATCTTAGGGCCGTCGCAATTAAAGCCTATTTGCGACGGCCTTGTACTGGCCGTCGTAAATAAGACATTATTTACGACGGCTTCGTAAATTGCGACGGCCTTAGGGTTGTCCGTCGCGAATAAGCACTTATTTCCGACGGTCTGACCGACAGCCCTCGCAAATAAGGTCTTATTCGCGACGGCCATGTTATTTGCGACGGCCAGAGGCGGGCCGTCGCAATTTAAGCTGTTTGCGACGGCTGGCCGTCGCAAATAAATCTAGCCGTCGCAAATGATCACGTTTCCTGTAGTGATGCATGATGATGAGGCGGCTATGCTCTAGTCTATCTTAATAACTAAATTAATGAGCTCAAGCTCAACTCATAAACAAGCATTTCGGCATGACGACATGTGTTAGTGACCAGCTTAATAACGAGCCGTCCCTGACCATTCATAATGTAGCATCAAATGAACAAGAAACAGCTGGTACGGAGTTAGCTTAGCAGCCTTAATTTCGCTTTTGGTCGCCATTGTTTGGTTGGTGAGCGAGAGCAGATGCCATGTAATAATAAGACGGTGATGGTCGTTGAAGACTGCGTGCATGCCTGATCATAGACGGCGGCGAGGAGCAATAATCCAAAGACTACGAAGCTTGTTCTGGTTCTGAACCGCCATGCAAAAGTCTGACCTAACGTCTCTTTACTCTGAATTTCCTTCTTATTTTGTGGTGTTCGATGGGACTTCACTTTCTGGTGCATTGATGTACTTATGTTCATGGAATCTCCACCGTCCGAATTTACACATATCGTTGTCTGGATATATTATATGTTGCAATATTCTTTCTGGATTAGCCACATATTCACTTCAACTGCCAACATTTTGTTTTCCATATGCCGAAGCAGGTGCCTATGTTATTCAGGCCCACAATTTAGACGTTTAGATGTTTGTGTACACGACCATACGTTAGGTGGCAAAAGTAGGCTTGACCTAATAAATAAGTACTCTGGCTAACACTATTCAAGTGCTCACGACCGATAAGGGCCGCCTGACGTCGACAGTCTTCATCAAGATCTTCGAGTCGAGCGAGCGTAGCTTGACCAAGGATTGCTGCGAAGTGCATTGGTTTGACCTGACCGCCATCGTGCCGACACATAGCACCATATCGCAGATCGAGGTGACCTTCGATATCGACGAGAACGGCATCCTCCGTGTGACCGCCACGGACAAGGCGCACAGGAGGTCCAATTCCATCACCATCACCAACGACCAGGGGCGAGAAGTTCGCAGAGGAGGATCGTCGCGTCCCGGAGCGCGTCAAAGCGCGCAGACGTCTCAAGAAGTACTCCGTGAATGATGTTTCGGACAAATAAATCTAGTTCAATTCGAACTAAACTAACTATCATAAACCACATTTATTTCATAATGGAGAGAGTACCTATACTGAATGAGGTGGACGCCGAATGTCACACTCAGTTTTATTAAGCATAAAACCAGCTGCAAAATACATGTATGTCAGGATCAGTTTTACCATACATGTACGACAAAAAACGATAAACAGTTCTATATCGCATGCAAACAACATTTATACTTTCAAAAGAATTTTGAAGTAGCAGTGGAAGAGGAAAAACTTTAGGGCAACCACAGGCAAGTTGAGTGGCAGCAACGCGACCTATACAACGTCTTCACTTGTCACTGTCCTCATTAGATCTTCTCTTCACTGAGCAGCATATAAAAAAAATACAACAAAGCAAGTGTGAGTACCATCTCGTGGTACTCCGCAAGTGTGGAAAATAAATGACATGAAGGCCAAATCAAAGGAAAAGACTGATAGTGATTTAAGCACTAAGCATTAAACCTAACCTTAGCTTTCATTAGCAACCTACATCTAGATGACTAATCCCAACCGTAATAACAGTACTAGTAATTATAATAATATCAACACCAATTTAAAGCATTATCCCAACTACCATTCCAACCATTGACTAATTATGAATTCGACACCAAGCCGCTCTTGTCCGTGAGCACGACTGTCATGACAATTTCCCAATCTCTGCAGAGAATGTATTCTTTACCCAAAAGTCGTGATTTTATCCCCTATTGCCAGGTGGACTAGGTAAACCTCACTGATGCCAGTAGTGTGCAACCCACATTACACACTTTCGTAGGTGTGTGGCCAGGAGATCACTACGAGGTCTTTACAAAGGTCCTCCCGACTAGTAACTGGCCCTTTGAGGTTTCACTGCTCCGGCTCCTAGAGTCCATTTTACCTCCGCCAGGAGAAGCCCCCTCTTGAGCCATGCGGATCTCAAGGAAGATACGCTGAACCAATTCCCCGCACTGTCCAACTACCAGCACTAATTGACCAAGATGCCCCATACTCAGTCTTGTGGCGATACTGTATAACTTAGTGGCTACTCGATAAACCGATCCTTAGAATCCGGCAAGGTTCAAACCCCATTCTCGGGTCTCGTGCGTACTGCACCATACCATTCAAACCAACCCGCCAGATTCCTATTTACTACAAGCCATTTCCAACATCATATTTGTCGGTACCCTCCGTACCGGATACCCCTTGGGATTGCAAAGATCACAAGGAAACTTCATGTACCAGATTTGAAGACCTCTGAAGGCCCCACATGTCAGGCGTAACCGGACCTGCTTCCCCGACATGGTTAGTCTCAGGGCCGCCACGTGTATCATAAGACCAGAGCTATCACCCACACATGGGAAGCTTCGGTCGGTATATCAATATGGCACCCCCGGACCTAACCCCAGACAGAGGGAAACTCTGGTACTGACACGTGTCCAGTAGCACCGGACCTACTCGTCCACGACGAGAATTTTTTTATTAATATACGATTTTTAAACGTTTTTAATATAAACAACACACAGAATGAAAAAATTTCAAAACTAACCCACCTTCGTATGTGTCACGTACGAAATTTAAATTTCGTATGTGGCACATATGAAATTCAAATTTCGTATGTGCCACATACGAAATTCGTTTTAAGCTGATGCAGATATGTTTTATTGAGTTTTAAACCTCAGTTTTGAAATATTTAGAGTAAGAATCTAAAAGTGTTTCCAAAATACAAAATGTAGAGTAGATTGTGAAGTTATTGATGCAATGAGGAACATATAGTTGTAGTATTGGGAATCAAAAGTTATTGAATATTGAATTGTGTAATACGATCACAATCATTCAGTTTTTGTGATCGTAATACCAACTTCGAAAATCAATATCTCTCAATTCAATGGACGAAATATATTGAAAATCTATTCCTTAGATTCACGAGAACTAATACTATAATTTATGTTATAACAATTTGGAGCAATTGTACCTCTAATTATTTCAAAACTGAGGTTCAAAACTCAATAAAACATACCTGCGTCAGCTTAAAACGAATTTCGTATGTGGCACATACGAAATTTGAATTTCGTATGTGGCACATACGAAATTTGAATTTCGTATGTGCCACATACGAAATTTAAATTTCGTATGTGACACATACGAAGGTGGGTTAGTTTTGAAATTTTTTTTATTTTGTGTGTTGTTTATATTAAAAACGTTTAAAAATCATATATTAATAAAAAAATTCTCCACGATGATAAGCTCCGGTGTTGCCACGTGGCGATCGCCGGACCTTCAACTTCAACAATCAGGCTGGTGGACCCCCCCCCCCCCCCCCCAAAAGGCTTCGGACCTTCAAGGAGCAATCAAAGACTTCAAGACCCGATTAAGTGTTATTAATACCATATTAATGACACACGATCGAATGACCCTTAATACTGGTAACGACATTATTAAGGCCCGTTACCAGGCTATTAAGGGTACTTAACCCCATTTATTGTGTATCAAGCATGTGTAACCGCTGGGGCCACCTGTCGGGTCAGGCTAACGTTGTAACGACCAGTCCTTGTACTATAAAAGGACTGGTCGACGATACACAAGGGACGGTTCCAGACCACTACTGAACACCCTGAGCTAGACGAGCTTCTTCTTCTGGAGCTTCTTCTAGACTCACAAGCTTAATACATCACCAACACACCCCGTGGTGTAGGGTATTACGCTCAGGCGGCCCGAACCACATAAATCTCTGTGTACACGTGTCTTTCACCTTCTTGAATCTCTACGCGCCTATTACCGAACTACAACTCCTCGATCTACCAAAGGTAGTGTCGGGAGATCTGCCGGATCCAAGCACCGACAGTTGGCGCGCCAGGTAGGGGCGCCTGAGATTTCGAGTATGGTGAACTCAGCTGCTGGATCATCCAACGGCAACCCTGCCGTTCAACCCGCTGGAGGCAATCCCTCCAACATGCAGCAACCAGCAGGTGTCGTGGCTCCAGCAGGAGTCATGCCTCCACCGCCACCGCCTGCACCAGCGCGTCAAGCTGAGCAGCGTGACGGTGCATCGGCGTCGGTCACTACATCGGCAAATAACAACAACCCTGAACACGCGCTTCATGCAGTGCGTGCTCTCCTCCAATGTCCACCACCTCTAGGTGCATCCCAAGGTGCAATGGAGCAGTGGAGTGCTGATGTGGAACACCTGGTTGCAGCAGCAGCCGACTGCATCAGCAACCAAGGTCCTCCTCCTTCGGGGCGGGCCCCATCACAGCGTCGGACCGTGTCTGGCAGACTTGGTCCGCATGCTTCCCAGAATAGGAGGCGTGCTGCATCACAGCAAGTTACGTCGCTACCTTCCGGGGCGCGACGTACTCATACGGTAACTAGGCTGTCAACTCATGACCTCCGGGCGGAGCTTGATCGTCGTTACCGTCAACAGGACGGTCGTGTCCATATCGAGCGTGCTCGCGAAAGGCGAGAGGCTCAAGACAGTCCTGCTCCCGAGGGAGTAGGAGGAGGCTGTTATGCACTGGCCATGCACCTACGCATGGTCAGATGGCCACAAAAGTTTCGGCCTCACCTGCCGGAGAAATCTGACGGGACTATTAATCCCGCCGAGTTTCTCCAAATTTACACCACCGCAATCCTTGCGGCCGGAGGTAACGAGGTCGTAATGGCCAACTACTTCCCAGTGGCTTTGACTGGGACCGCCATGTCCTGGTTCATGAGCCTTCCTCACAATTCTATCAATAGTTGGGAGGAATTGTGCCAACAGTTCACCGCCAATTTCGGGAGTTCATACACCTGACCACGCACCGAACTGGACCTTTTTGCAGTTGTGCAAAAGGGGGGAGAATTCCTGCGCTCATTCATCCAGAGGTTCTCCCAAGTATGGAACACCATACCTTCTATCTCTAGCGCTTCTGTTATCGTGGCATTTAGACAGGGCGTACGGGATAAGAAGATGCTGAAGAAGCTGGAAGTCAAGGAGATCACCAGCATCATGGAGCTCTTCAGCTTGGCAGACAAGTGTGCCAAAGCTGCGGAGGGCCGTGAAATGCACTCCAAACCACCTCCGGAGGATGGAAAAAATCCTCCAAAGGCGAAGCCACTACCTCTGGGAGTGGCAAAAAGAAGAAAAAGTCCAACGGTAAAAAGAAGCCATCGGCCGGCACATCCACCGCTGCAGCTGCAGCAGCTCTGGGTGGCCGGGGGGCCATGCCCCGAGAAACGACCTCGGTCGTCCTCTGAAGACGGTGGCAACTCCAAAATGTGGTGTCCTATCCACAAGTCGAATGGCCACAACTTGGAGGACTGTCGGGAGGTACAAAACCTTGTCGAGCGCTACCACAAGCTCCGAGCAACCCAACACGCAAGACTCAAATGCTCAAGCAAGCTCCGATGCATGGATCTCGGAGATCCGGAGCTACTTGAAAGACAATAATCTTCCTGACGATGATGTATCCGCTGATCGGATAGTCAGATTGGCTAAAAGATACATGCTAGTAGAAGGGGATCTCTACTGGTGTGGTGCCAACGGTGTCCTAATGCGGTGCATCACAAGAGAAGAAGGTTGCGAGCTCCTCGCAGAAATCCATGGAGGCGAGTGTGGGAACCACGCGTCTTCCCACACGCTGGTCGGTAAAGCCTTCCGGCATGGCTTCTACTGGCCTACAGCGCTCCGGATGCAACTGAGCTGGTGAAGAAATGCAAAGCATGCCAGTTCCATGCAAAGCAAATTCATACACCGGCTCAGCCTCTACAAATGATACCTCCTACATGGTCTTTCGCTGTGTGGGGGATGGACATCTTGGGACCTTTCCCAAGAGCCGTCGGAGGTTACAAGTTCCTGTATGTTGCCATCGACAAGTTCACCAAATGACCGGAAGCAACTGCAGTTGTGACAATAAATAAGCAATTAGCTATCAACTTCTTGCAGTTCATAGTATGCAGATTTGGAGTCACGAACAAAATTATAACAGATAATGGGACTCAATTCACAAGCTCTGCTTTCCAAGGATACTGCGAAGACCTCAGCATCCAAGTCAGCTACGCTTTTGTAGCTCAACCAGCAAGTAATGGCCAAGCCGAGAGGGGAAATGCAGAAATCCTGAAAGGACTCAAGACGCGCACATACGAGCGCCTGAAAAAACATGGAGCTAACTGGATTGAAGAGCTTCCGCTCACTCTATGGGCCAACAGGACAACTCCAAACCGGTCAACCGGAGAGACACACTTCTTCCTGGTGTACGGAGCTAAAGCAGTCCTTCCTCTGGAAGTCACCTTGGGGTCGCTCCGGGTTCGTACCTCCGACGAAGCCATGCAGGACCAGCTCCGGCGTGAAGACCTTGACCTCCTTGAAGAGGGAAGGTGCCGAGCAGCTGTTCGGAATGCCCGATACCGCCAAGCTCTTCGGTGCTATCACCAATGGCATGTTCACTGCCAACAGCTTGAGGAAGGCGATCTAGTGCTACGGATAATACAATCCAGAGAAGGGTTAAACAAACTCTCCCCCGGCTGGGAGGGACCCTTCCGAGTGATCAAAGTATCCTGTCCCGGATGCGTTCGATTGGCAACCGAGGATGGGACACCTCTCCCAAATCCTTGGAACATTGAGCACCTCCGTAAGTTCTACGCTTAGTATCACAGAGGTGAGTATGTAATTACATGTGGTGTATGTTATAGAGTCATTGTACAGAGTCGGGTAGCTCCTCCGGGAGGGCAGCCGGACCTACCCTGCTAGGTCCGCAACATCCATGCAACACTTGTCACAGTCTCAGAACTAAAAGTGTATCTAGCTACCTTTGGTCAAACGAGAAACGAAACACACTTAGCCTAGTTCTGTACCCTAAGAGTGTACTTGTTTCCCCTGTACCCCGAACCTATAATGAAAGACATCATTGAGTGAAAACAGACTCCACGTGCATTTACTTTGTACAAGCTCAATATTTTTTATTTTTCTCTTTCTTGTCTATAACAAAGTTGTGCAGTTCTTAAGAAACTTTAGCTCGACCAACTCATGTACAATTCGAGTTGTATTGTCTATCCTTCCGGGTTCAAATATTGTTGATGGCCTACTTGTCTGAATGCCGTCAAGCCAATCTAGGGCCAGAGTGTGCTATCGACTTAGCCTGGTCATGCACCCTAAGTACGCCACTCTACCTACACCCCGACAGGCCGAAGTAAGACGAGTCCAGAAACGATCGGACCTGAAGGGAGCAAGAAGTGCTCTTGATTGTATTTAGGATTGTGTTCGACCTAAAAATTTATCGGGAACAGTAAGCTGCAATGAAGTTATAGATAGGAAACGAATTTTACTATTTTTATTGACTTCAGTGTGCAAGAAAAATAAATAAACTAAGACATCCTCTAGGCGGCTTGTGCTCTGTGTTCAAACATTGACATCGAGCATCTCTGGAGCTACTCAGTTCCCATAAAGCTAGGGGGCAAGTCGTCAACGTGAAGATGGTGGAAAGACTCTAAAGTAGAGTCTGACGTTGACACAACACGTGTTGACGGAGGTCACTGCTGGAGCTACCAAGCTCTGACACCCCAGAAGACTAACCATCGATGATTTACGCGTTGATGGAGACTACTGTCGGAGCCACTAAGCTTCAGCGATGGTCAATGCCGGAGCCACTAAGCTTCGACAGCCTCAGGGAGCCTACACTATCGAAGACTTCAGACCTACATTCTACAAGTTCGAAGCGCGCAAGGCTTCAACAACTGTTACATCCTCTTGGTACATGCTCACAATCAAATTGCGTACATCTACCAGGGGGCCAAGTGAGACAAAGGTGTTGAAGACAAAAAATGAAATTCAAATTAACAAAAATTTGGATTTCATTCATCTGGAGACAAAAGATTATAGAATTGGAGAAGAAGAAGAGAGAACACAAGCAGGAGCTAGAGAGTGATGGTCCTAGACCCTATGGAAGAACTAGGCTACCTTCTGGGCCACCTCCGACACGTTGGCTCGGGCGGCTTCACCCTCTCCTTTGATGGAACCTTCAAGCACCGGGTCCAGAGGGAATTGAGGGTCCCGGCTGGTGTAGCACGTCAGCACAAACTCTGCGACGTTCTTCGCCAGGGACTGACCCTCTGTTTCCAGCTGATCCGCGATGACATCGCCCATCTTGGAGAGCTTGTTGCCTGCTGAACTCAGTGCCTCCAACGCCTGGTCCAGCTCTGGCTCCAGATCATCCGGACGCACGGAACTGAAGCCCATTGGCGTCAGCGCGTCGTTGGCCTTGCCAAGGAAATCCCAAACTTGTTGGGACTCCGCAGTCCTTACACCACGCATCTCTGCCAAGGATCTTTTGGCCGCCGCCAGCTCCGAGCTCTCCCGAGCAAGACGCTCCACCTCTTTGGCATTCTCCTGAATCGTTTCAGCAACCTGCCTTTCGAGCTTGCTGAGATCTTTCTCTCGGAGGTGGATCTCATTCCTGCGGTTGACCAGATCTTTCTCCCGACCCCGCACTTTCTTCTCCCGGGCGGCGATGGCATTCTCCTGCTTGTAGAGTTCTTGCCCTCGCTCCCAGGCCTTCTTCTCCTCCTCCTTGCAATGCTCATCCAATTTCTTGGTGCGTTCTTCAAGGCTCTTGTCAGCCAGAGCTGTCTTTTGGACAAGCTCCTCCTCCCTCTTCACGAGGTTGTCTTGTAGCTCCAGGAATTTCTGATCTTCATCCTCAAGCCGTCTTTCCCGCGCTTCAAGAGCCTCCCGGCGCTTGATGAGACTATCGTGGATGGCGGTGAGCCTTTCCTGGCGATCATCCGCTGCACTATTTGTAGCCTTGGCCTGCTCATAGATGGCCCCGGACTGGTTGTCGAGGGTCCGCGTCATGCTTTCCCTCTCATCCAACAACTTTCTCCAGTATTCCAAGCGGACCTTCTCCCTTTGCACCCACTCCTTGTCGTCAGCCAGCCTCGACTGTGTCAGCTTGGTCTTGAAATGGAGTTGGTTGCGCCACCTCCTAAGGGTTTGGTGCTCCTCCTCGAGGTCCTTGCTGTCGTGGTAGAAGGCCAACTGGACTTGGTGAAGACTGGAGCAGGCGTTGTCAATAGACAACGATAGGGGGATCGGGTCCGGACCTGCTGGGGTCCTCTCCGCTGGCTCCAGCGGATCTTCAACAACAAAAATTGGGTCCTACTCTACGAGAGCGGTCCCCTGAGCTTCCACGACACTAGGGCTGTCCTCCGGGATAGCCTCAGCCACTGTCGGTACCCCGCAGACCGGGTACCCACGTGCACAAGGAGAAAACGGCTAAGGACTCAGCCTCTACTTAGAGGCAGAGTCCGAGGCTGCCACGTCGTGGAGGGAAGGAACAAATCCTACCTCCCCGCCAGAGCGGGCTCCCGGGCTGCCACATGGCCGGTAGGACCAAACCCTCGCCTCCCCGCCAAGGCGGGCTCCGGGGCTGCCACGTGGCCAGCAGGACCAGACCCTCGCCTCCCCGCCGAAGCAGGCTCTGGGGCTGCCACGTGGCCAGCAGAACCGGACTCTCGCCTCCCTGTCGAGGCGGGCTCCGGGGCTGCCACGTAGCCATTGGAACCCCCGGGACCAGGCCCGTCTCCCCGCAGGGAAGGGCTCCTGAACTACCACGTGGCTCGCAGGGATGAGCCTCCGCCCATCCGCGGAGGTGAGCTCCGGAGGCGCCACGTGGCCTGTACAGCCAGGCGCTCAACTCCCCGCAGAGGCAGGCTCCGGTGCGACCACGTGGCAGAGGACCAACTCAATGTGGTAGGAGGCCGCAGTAAAGGAAAGAGTGCTCTACTCAGACAGGCATTAAGTACGCGCACCTTCCCCAGGCGAAGCGGAATCGCACATGCGAAAGTCAAGGCTCCAGTGACCTGTCTTGTCCAAGTAGCCGGTACAGACCCACTCCGTAAGACGGACGAGTGAGCCGCGGGGACAAGACAGCGGGACATGCCCTACCATCATCAACAACTATGTGTAGCCCTGACGCACAACGCAGCGGGACGGCACATTGAAGCCCTTGACAAAGGGAAGTAGATAGCATTTAATCCTATTGTATAGGATTTGGCTCTCCCCGAGACCTCCTGTCAGGCCCCGGGGCCCACCTTGTGACTGCAGAGTCCTTGGACTATAAAAGGACTTGGCAAGCAACCTTCACAAGGATCGATCAATCGAAACTCATACACGCTCAAGCAAGGCAATACACAAACACTCCCGTGGACATAGGGTGTTACGCTCCGGCGGCCCGAACCACATAAACCCTATGTGTTCATCATCTCGCTGCGTTGAATATCCTGGTACTAGCCCTCGTGAATCCAAAGAACCTTCATGGGCTGCTCTCTAAGCAGGTCCGGGGGAAGTGTCGTTTAAGACCTTCGACAGCCACCGTCGAGGAAGTACCCGCAGCTGAAGTTCCAACCTTTGGAATTGGTTCCGAAGGCCCAGCCGCCAGATCATCAATAATTGGCCCCTCCAGCGGGGGGCCAACAGCTTCATCACGGTACTCTGGCTCAGCAGCGGGCACCTCCGGGATCACCGCTTCCGGAGTGGGTGTTGAAGGTTCGGTCGGAGCAGAAGCTACTTCTGGCTTCGGCGCAGGCGCCTCCTCCGCCGCTGGCTCAGGTGCTGGCGCTTCGACCATCATGGGCTCCGGCGCTGGCGCTTCGACCACCAAAGGCTCAGGCGCCAACACCTCCGCAGCAACTGGCTCAGACGCCGGAACCTCTTCAAAGGTCGGCTCCACAGCTAGAACTTCTGCAGCAACCGGCTCTACCGCCGGAGCTTCCTCGACAACCGTCTCAAGTGCCGGAGCTTCATCAACACCCGACTCTACCGCCGAGACCACATCAACCACCGACTCAACTGTCGGGGCTTCAACAATATCCGACTCTAGGGCCGGAATCGTAGCTTCCTCCGACTCTACGGTCGGAGCGTCCAACATCACAGCATCCAAGCCCGGAGCTTCAACCTCCGAGGCTGGCGCTGCTGGTACATCTTCAGTCTCGTGGTCTGGCGCTACCACGGGAGCTTCTGGGGATGAGTCGTCCAAAACCACGACAGCCGGCACCGGGGCTGCCGCAGCCTCAGCCACCTCTCGGGGCGGAGCTGGAATCGGAGCCGGGGCTTCAGCCTGCACAGCCTCAACCGCTGCTGCAGGGATCGGAGCTTCATCCCTTTTCTAGGGCACGCTGTGGATGAAGGACGAAGAGACTCAAAATACAGTTAACAATAAAACAATTGACTGAGGTAAAAAATCAAAAATTACCTCGGAAGGCTTTCGCACCAGTTACCGCGGAACCTCTTCTCCGGACGCTCCGGACTGGCCCCAGCCGCCACTGGCGTGGTAGTCCCGGAGGGCCCCCCAGAGCTTGCTGTTGCTGTCGGCGTTGCTCTGGTCGAGGACCCCTTGGATCGGGAAGGACCTCCGGACCCGGAGCCCTCAACTAGCCCTGGTACCGGAGTCACCTAGTCAGAGCTAGCACCCCGGGAAGAAGCCACTACTGGAGTAGATGCCGCCGTCGTAGACCTCCCCCTCCGGGGAGAAGGAGACGCCGTAGAAGAAGTATGACTGGCCCTTCTGTCGGCATGCTTCCTCTTACGACTCGAGGGCTCGACCAATTCCTTGCCCTTGCCGACGACTTCGGTTCTTGACTTAGGGGCGGGAACGGAGCCACCTTCCGGAGCTTCGGAGATCGCCAACCCAGTGGTCGAGTGCCTCTGAACGACACCAAGGTCGTCAAGCACCGGCATCGTCCGCTGGAGCTCCCTACTGAATTCTGCCTCCATGTTCAGCGGGAGGAAAGCTGGCGGCGGAGCCAAGTCATCGCCCTCGACGCCGATGCCGTGCTGGAATTTCTTCATGTGGAACTCCAAAGTTGCACCCTCCATGTTGGACTTCAAACCGGTCTCAATCCGGTCGTCGTCCAGCATACTGTTGAGGGCCCAAGCCAACTTCTCCCTCCTCTTCAACGGAGCCCACCTGTTGGTCAGGAAGTTGCAGAACACTGCCTGAGGAGTCACCCCTCCTTCCATGCACAGGCGGATCCTGGTCAGAGCAGGGTTGAAGGCATCCGACAGCACCGGAGCTTCACTCCAAACTGCAGTGTCGATGTTGGGGAGGCCCTCCGGCAGCTCCAAATTCTCGTGCTCCTCCACCCTGATAACAATCCAATCCTTCTTCCAGTCGTACCACTTCCCAAAAGGGAACGAGCGCAAGTACTTGTATGGGCACTTCTTGCGCTTCACAAAATAGTAGAAGTCAAGGTACTCGTCGCTCCGACCTATGGTTTGGATAGTGAAGAAGGTGCGGAAAAGCTCAATGCAGGGGGGAATGCCCACCCACATCTCGCAGAAGTGGAAAAATATGGACACCAGCACAATGGAGTGGGGGCCAAGGTGGTAAAGTTGCAGACCATAGAAGTCTAGCAGCATCAAGAAGAAAGAGGAGAAAGGTGGGATCAGTCACACCATGGCATACACGGAGAAGTACACCATGTCGCCGGCGTGTTCCTTCTCGAACGGAAGCTTGCCGGCGCGGACCAAATGGTTGAAGAAGTTAGGGGACCATCCCATGAGGGCCCGAACCTTCTTCAAATCGTCATCGGACTTCAGTCGGCTCTGGCGGAGACTCAACTCCATCGCGGCACAGCGAGGCAAGAGAGGAAAGACAAGCAAAAGTTTGGAAGGTTTGAGCGCAAGATCGATTGAAAGGCGTAAAGAACCCCAAACGATGCGTGCTTTCCTTCTTAAGTAAGCCTCCGCAACGCCTGGATGGAAACCGCAGAGGAGCCGATGATACCAGTCAAAATTTTCACCCTGCCAACGACAAGGGGGCCCGAGGCCACCCCGACGATCAAGTCGAGGTTCTTACCCCAGGCGAACGGTTGTCATCATGAAAGGCGAGAAACCCGAAGGCGGCGGCCTGACAAGGCACGCGGAACCGATACAATTTTTGTATAGGGAACCGGTGACCTTCAATTACGTTAGATCCGCACGCTGAGATCTCACCTGATGCCTCCGAGATATGTCATGCGGCGGAAGTTTAACTGCGAACTATCGCCAACGGCACAAACAAAGACCCTTGAATACATGGCCCAGAAACCGAAGAATGGACCCACCTCCAGCGAAATGACCTCATCCAAAAGGTCTCTCCCGGAGGTGATCCCAGGGGGCCACTGTCGGTACCCTCCGTGCCGGATACCCCTTGGGATTGTAAAGATCACAAGGAAACTCCATCTACCAGATTTGAAGACCTCTGAAGGCCCCACATGTCAGGCATAACTGGACCTGCTTCCCCAACATGGTTAGTCCCAGGGCCGCCACGTGTTTCATAAGACCGGAGCTATCGCCTACACATGGGAAGCTTCGGTCGGTACCAATATGGCACCCCAGACCTAACCCCAGACAGAGGGAAGCTCTGGTACTGACACGTGTCCAGTAGCACCGGACCTACTCGTCCACGACGATAAGCTCCCGTGCTACCATGTGGCGACCGCCGGACCTTCAACTTCAACAATCAGGCTGGTGGACCCCCCAAAGGCTCCGGACCTTCAAGGAGCAATCAAAGACTTCAAGACCCGATTAGGTGTCAGTAATACCATATTAATGACACACGATCGGATGGCCCTTAATACTGGTAACGGCATTATTAAGGCTTGCTACCAGGCTATTAAGGGTAATTAACCCCATTTATTGTGTATCAAGCATGTGTAACCGCCGGGGCCACCTATCGGGCCAGGCTATTGTTGTAACGACCAGTCCTTGTACTGTAAAAGGACTGGTCGATGATACACAAGGGACGGTTCCAGACCACTACTGAACACCCTGAGCTAGACGAGCTTCTTCTTCTGGAGCTTCTTCTAGACTCACAAGCTTAATACATCACCAACACACCCCGTGGAGTAGGGTATTATGCTCAGGCGGCCTGAACCACGTAAATCTCTGTGTACACGTGTCTTTCACCTTCTTGAATCTTTGCGCGCCCATTACCGAACTACAACTCCTCGATCTACCAAAGGTAGTGTCGGGAGATCTGTCGGATCCAAGCATCGAGAATATTCATAATCATAATAATAAGTCATGAGCAATAAATATTGTCAATGTTTTCTCACCCAACTATTATGCATGGCTAAGCGTAAAGTAGATCCCGTATATCACCCTTCCATAGTGACAAGGTAAAAGGTAAAACAACAGGGCATAGCATAGGATTCATATTAATTAACATGTAGCTAACTAAACCCTTAAAAAGGTGCAAGATGGTCAAGGACACTTGCCTTATTTTATTTAGCTACTCAGTCCTTCTTCAATGAACTCTTGATCTCCATATTCTTCGTGTTGCTTCTTGATCGTGACACGAATGCGTATAAACTACCATCAAAAGAGAAATAAACGCAATCAAGATCAATACACCATACAAGAAATACAAATATTATTATTGAATATGTTACAATTATGATTTAAATTGGAGTTATGAGTGATTTATTATTTTTCCAAACCAAAGAAATGCATTTACTATTTATTTTCCATTTTTAGTATTTATTTATAGGTTAAAAACATTTTTAATGAATTTCCCATAGCCATAATATATTTTATATGCATTTTATAAATTTTATTTTAGCATAAAAGATTTTATAAATAATTTTCCTACTATTTTCACATTTATTATCTATTTTTATTATTTATTTATAGCTAAAATTATTTTTATTAAATTTTACCGTGACCAGAATATATTTTATATGCATCTACAATTTTATTTCAGCCTAAAATGATTTATAACTAATTTTCTATAATTTTATATTTATTCTAACATTTATAAATATTTTCCATGCATTAAATATAATTTTCTACAATTTAATCCCATTTACTGGAGTTCCTATAAAAATAGAAAATAAAATGAGTTCAAACTAAATTCCATAAATTTCAGGGATTGATTTGCAATTTACCCTAATAGATCAGAGGTTAAAAGTAATATTTATTAATGTTTCAGGGGCCTAATTCATTATTTGCTTAATTTAACCTAATTCCTGAGAAGTTCAGGGGTATACTTATAAACTTGAGGACCTATTTGTGATTTGGTTAAAATACACAGGGACCTAACTGCAAAGTCCATTTTCTTTTTTTTCTCATTTATTTTTCTTAAGGAAAAGGTATAGGCTGGGTTCACGGAGCCGTGGGCCAGGAGGTGGGGAGCGGTCCACGAGTCCACAGTGGACCAGCCGCATACCCCTTCGTGGTTTCTAATCTCAACCGCCCAGTAAAGATCGGACGGCCGAGGTGCGCCAAAGGGGGTGGGCGGTGGTCCACGACCATTGCGGCGGCGCCATGGCCGGCCTCGCCGGAAAGTTCGCCGGAATGGCGTCCGTTGGCCCGAACTCGATGGGGTTTGCAGGAAAATGGAGAGGAGCTCACGGGAAACTCACCAGGGACATTGCGCACACGGAAATCGGCCGGAGGAAGGCTCGCGACGGCGAGGCCGACGGCTTGGAATTTGGTGTCATCGGGGAGGCGCTTGGAGCGTCTACTCGCGACTAGAAGAAGATCAACGGGGCCGGAGCTGCGTCGCGAGGCTCGGGAGCGGATCAGGGGGGTCGAGATGGCCCAAATTCACGGAGCATCGAGCTCCGATCGGCGACAATGGAGGCATGGCGCGTCTAGGGTTTGGGGAGGGGGGAAAATGGAGTGTGGGGCCGATATTTGTAGGGGGGATGCGTGCGAGGGGGGCGGCGGTTGCCGAAACTGGACGACGCGGGTGTGGTGCGGCGCATGCGTGCGTTGGAACGGTGAGGCGACGTGGGCGCACGGCCACGGACGAGCGCGTCGGTTGCGCGAGGAAGAAGGGGGCGCTGACGTGCGGGGCCCGTGCTACAGAGAGAGAGAGAGGAGAGGAGGGCGCGATTGAATGGGGCGCACGCACAGAGCGGCAGGGAGCGCGCGAGTGGGCCTTGGGCCGGCGGCGGGGATGAGGGATGTTGGGCCAGATTGGGGCTTTGGCCTAGGAAGGCTTCTATTCCTTTTCTTTATTTCTATTAAATTTCTGATTTCAACTTCAAATGAAATTTTCTAGTGTACTTTGAAATTCATATACACACAAAACATGATGCAGATGTTAAAAATAATTTCTATGATTTTTGTAAATAATAGTATTACTATATTTTCTTTACTGTTTTTTTAATATACATATACTTGAATTCAAAAAAATTAATATACTATTTCCAAGTTTATTATTATATTTTGCATACAATTATACACATTATTCATTTATTTTATTTATTTATTCATTACTTAATATCATTCTTACACCATTTACTTAACCCTAATTCTATTTTATTTATATTTCTCTATTTTGAAAAATGTGGATGTGACACTGAAGAACGGTGCCATGGGCAGCAACGAGAGTTTTCTAGCTAGGCGACGAGCTGTAGTGTCTTCTAGATGTTCGGAGAGTGCTAACCGTTGATGTACATAGAGGAGTCCTGTAAAGTTAAGGCCTTTCATATTTTCCTAAATCATGTTCATTACTCTTCAGAGTTTACTCGGAGTCTAGGACACACTACTCCCTCCATCTCTAAATATTTGTCATTTGTTAGTTCATTTTTGACTATCAGGTGATAAAAAATTTAGGGACGGAAAGAATACATTTTGCTCTGAACTGGAGGAGACGCTTGTGGATGTGTAAGTTGGGCCGAGGCCGAGGTGAGAGGGAAGTGAAGATGGGAAGGGAAATGGGCCGAGGAAAAAGGAATGGGTCAAAGAGGTCGACTATAGTTTTTTTTAAGAGTAAAGTGTATCAATGGTCCATAAACTTGTTTGAGCGTGTCATCTAAATCCATAAACTTTTAAAGTGCATATTGGATCCATAAACTTGTAAATTGTGTCATATGAGTTCACAATATCGAAAATACCCTATGACTAATGACAAAATTGTTAATTGAGCTTTATTTTTAATATTTGTTATCTTCCAAAATCAACATTGTTATCATAATTCATATTGGAGCCTAACAAAACTGTTTTGAAGAGAGATTAAATATGAAAAAATAAAGCTCAAATAACAGTTTGGTTAATAAACGTAGAGACGTTTTCGGTATTTTGGATCCAGATGATACAGTTTAACAAATATAAGGACTCAAATATGCACTTCAAAAATTCATGGACTTACATGACACACCCAAACGAGTTCAGGAACCATTGATACACTATACTCTTTTTTAAAAAAAAAATTCTTTCTCATGGTATATAAATAATAAATTTCAACTAAATTAATGAAAAGAAACAAAACAAAATTAATTACTTCGTATAATTTAACATGCGACCTTTGTAGCGTGTCTATACACCTATTTTTTATTTATTCTTCAAAACGATTTCATAAATAGGTCGATGACCCCGTCGGTCGCCGTTCCGACAGCGCCGGACGTTGAGAGACCAAAAAGTGTCACGTGCGCATCTCCTCGTCGCGCGGCCAGCCCACCAGTCTGGTCCGGTGCGTGCGTAATCATGACACCGCCGTGACCTCACCATGATGGCTGAATTATTGGTGGTGTCCCATTCCGGCGACGATCGGACAACCGTCCCCACCACATTACTGACCACCTCCTAGCTCCGTTTTAAGCACCACGAGCGACGAGGCCCAACACACGACACCTCAGAAATCATCTTCATCTTCTAGTGAGTGCGACGAGACGGCGACGCCGCCAAGGAGAGGAACAGAAAACCGCGCGCCGTGAACTGTCCTTTTCGAGGTCGGACAGGTAGAGAAATGGAGAACGGGTCGTGCAACGGCGGCGGGACGACGAGCCGGCCGCCGCACGTGGCGATGCTGGTGACCCCCGGGATGGGGCACCTGATCCCGCTGGCGGAGCTGGCGAAGCGGCTGGCGACGCGGCACGGCTTCACGTCGACGCTGGTGACGTTCGCGTCCACGGCGTCCGCCACGCAGCGCGCGTTCCTGGCCTCCCTCCCCCCGGCCGTCTCCGCGGTGTCTCTCCCGGCCGTGGACCTCTCCGACCTGCCGCGCGGCGCCGCCATCGAGACGCTCATGTCCGAGGAGTGCGCGCGCTCCGTGCCGGCGCTGACGACCGTCCTCCTCGACCTGAAACTCACCACCCGGCTCGTCGCGTTCGTCGCGGACCTGTTCGGCGCCGACTCGTTCGACGCGGCGGCGGCGGCGGGCGTGCGGAGGAAGTGCCTCTTCTTCCCGACCAACCTCCACGTGCTCACGCTCATCCTCCACCTCCCGGAACTCGACGTCTCCGTCCCCGGCGAGTTCAGAGACCTCCCCGAGCCGCTGCGGCTGCCCGGGTGCGTGCCCATCCCGGGGGCCGACATCCTCATGCCGCTCCAGGACAAGTCCAACCCTTGCTACCGGTGGATGGTGCACCACGGCGCCAAGTACCGCGACGCTGACGCCATCCTCGTCAACTCCTTCGACGCCGTCGAGCCGGAGGTCGCCAAGGTACTGCGCCAGCCGGAGCCCGCCGCCGGCCGTCCCGTCGTGTACCCCATCGGGCCCCTCATACAGAAACTGAACGACGGCTCCTCACCAGCCTCGCCGCGCGCGGCGTGCCTGGAGTGGCTGGACCGGCAGCCGGCGCGGTCGGTGATGTTCGTGTCGTTCGGGTCCGCGGGTTCCCTGCCCAGCGAGCAGATGCGGGAGCTGGCGCTGGGGCTGGAGCAGAGCGGGCAGCGGTTCCTGTGGGTGGTGCGGAGCCCCAGCGACGAGGGCGCCGTGAACGACAACTACTACGACGCGGAGAGCAAGAAGGACCCCTTCGCGTACCTGCCCGACGGCTTCGTCGACCGGACCACCGACGTCGGTCTCCTCGTCCCGTCGTGGGCGCCGCAGACCGAGGTTCTAGCCCACGCGTCCACGGGCGGCTTCCTCACCCACTGCGGCTGGAACTCGGTGCTGGAGAGCCTGGCGCACGGCGTGCCCATGGTCGCGTGGCCGCTCTTCGCCGAGCAGCGCCAGAACGCGGTCATGCTGGCCGACGCCAGCGTCGGCGCCGCCATCCGGGTGGCTGATGATGATGCAAAGAAGAGGGACGAGATCGCCGCCGTAGTGCGGGAGCTGATGGAAGGCCAGGGGGAGGGAGCCGCGGTGCGGGCCAAGGTGGCCGAGCTGCAGAAGGCCGCGGCGGACGGGCTCCGCGACGGCGGCGCCGCCGCCGCCGCGCTGGCGGAGGTGGTGGACACGTGGACGACGGCGACAGGTGGAGAGGACTAGCTCGCTAGGAGCCACAGCGCCACGTGTATGTGTACGTACATGTACATCTTTCGATTGAAATTCACGAAGAGTTTGTCTATATGCTAGCTTAATCGGTGGAGTACTTTGTGTGCACTAGCTACGCACGAACACCGGTCGGGATGAGTACTTTTGTTTGCCATTTGTTGTAATTTAAGCCGATTTTCAGGAGTAACAGAGCCATGTGTATGATATAATAATTTGATGTGCTTGGCTCCTCATCCGAGCATCTAATTCTCTCTCGTGCGTGCAATGGCTTCTGGTGGTGCGTGGGCGAGATTAGATCCTTGTTGAGAGTGGTGTGTGCCACTTGGATGGATTATTAGTCCTTGCATGCCTGTCCGTGCATCGATCCATCCCTTCCCATCTGCAGCCGGCCGGCCGCAGCTAGCTAGCGTCCCGTGACCCGTGAAGACGACGGCGGCGCGCGAGGCAGGCATACAGACTGCTGCTGACTGCCAGACTGGGTGGGCGGGCGCACAGCCACAGCCACACGGCCAGAGTCTGGATGGTTCGTTCCGCTTAATTTTCACTTTTTCAGGAACGGGACGGGACGGATGTGCAGCAGTAATTAACAACAACAGCTGATATATAGACTTGAGATCTCGTCCAAGATGTGTTAACCTGATACGTGCTCCGTATGATGCTAGCAATGTTAGGTACAACGGGGACAAAAGCGGCGGGAAGGATCGCAACGCCTGGCTTTGCATTGCCGATGGCGATTGACGTTACGTACTACTTGTGGTTGGAAACAAGTGCCCGGCCGGGGTTTGTAGAACTCGTTCTTTGAGCTAGGTCAGCTGACAGTAACAACTCAAGTGTTGGTACATACTCTCTTTGTCTCTAAATACATATTGCTTTGTAGTTTAAAAATAAACTACAAAGTGACATGTATTTAGAGATGAAAGGTCTACACGTTTGGATCAAAACATCATTTGGAGTACTATATATCCGTTCCATCCATGATCGTACGTCTCCATAGAAGACGCCTGCTACAGCCGACACAGCAGAAATGTGTGTATGTACGTACGTACTTCATCTCAAATTATTTATCACTCTCTAGTTCGTTTTGGAACAGGGGGAGTACTTGCCGGCCTTCTTCTTCGCCGTGCACGGCGACGCTGCCAGCCGGGGCGGAACCAAGCCCTCGATGATCGACCAGATTCATGGCAATGCATCTGATTTGGTCCGAACTCCGAAGACGAAAGCTGCCGAAATCAATCAATTTGGAATGAGTTTTTTTTACGGAAATGGAAGGTGCTCTGTCTTTTTATTAACAAAGAAGTAAATTAGAGAAATACAAAACACGACACATATACATGCAGCCTCAGCTGCCATATCCAACACACCACAGGTACGAAAAAACACATAATAACTTCTTAGATTGAGAAGAAGATACAATACAAATTAGATAAACAGTAGTGAACTCTATGTCGCGATGACCAATCCCCAACCATTGAACCTCCAAGCCGCTCAATGGCAAAAAAAAAAAACTTCAAAGAAGAAGAGGCGAGAGAGAAGAAGATACACTCCTTTTGTACAGCGATGCCACCATCCAAGCATTTGAGAGGTTAACAATAAGTGGTCAGTCATCCCGCCAACAGTTTAAGATGGAATTGAATGGACCTCCAATAAGGACGCCTCCAACAAGGAACATGACAGTGGACCTGGACTTGGGTTTTCACTGGGAGGGAGCCATCAGAGGTGACGAAGAACAACGACAACATCCCCAAGGAGATCACGACGCCCGCGGACGTCGCTGTTGTCAGTCCAACCACTGTCGGACTAGGCTTTCACTTGTACTCATCACCCACCACTTCCATCTGCCTGCAACATAGAGGCCACCGCCAGCCACCTTCAACACATCGCCTTCCTCCAAACGGCCAACTGTGCTGCACCTGCCGAAGCCATCGTTGCGTTGCGCCGACCACGCTGCACCAAAACGGCCAACTGCGCCACACAACCTTCAGGGCCATCAAGCTCCACTCGTCTCGCAGTCGCTGCACTCGGGAGGTTGAGACACTTACTCCCAACCATCCATGACAACCACTATGCACGGATGTCGGCTCCCGTGAGCCACGTCACCCATATCCGCCGCCGCAGGTGCCATACTAGTCATGCCGCTCAGACCCGCCGTCGCAGGCGCCCCACTAGGCCTGCTGCCCAAATCCGCTGTCGTAGGCACTCCACCGGCCCTGCCGCCCAGATCCGCCGCCACAGGCCTTTGTGGGCTAGATCTTCGCCACTTCAATAGACCGTCTTAGGAGGAAGAAGTTCAATACCGCTAAACATTTGAGACGAGCAAACCACATCCACCAGAACTGCCCACCACCATCTTGGCCATCGACGCTACGACAAGACGATCAACAACTTCATGTGAACCGTGACCACCACCGCAGCCAACTACAGCGTCGGCGGTTCATCAGTAGCCGTGCTGAGCAACCAGCACATCGTCGGCCCAGATCCGGCTCCCTGGACCACTGATCCATGCCTACCCAACATCGGTAGACATTGTCGCCTTCTTCCTTGTGTGCTCCCGGTCTGAGCCTCATGCCCCCTTGACACTGAGCCATCTTCAAAGAATCACCATAGGGTCGCCCACGAGTGCGCTGTCGCGACCCTGATCCAGCATCTGGAGGCGTTGTGCCTCCTAGACCCGGACCTCCGCCCTCCGCTGGAGCCAAGATGAGCCGCACCTAGACACCGTCCTAGTCACCCCATCAACGTCTGCCAAGATCCGAGAGAATCGCCTCTGGATCTAGCCTCTGCCACTCGCCGGCTACCATCGTCGTCGACCGACGCTCCATCTTCGTGCTTCGACAGAGGAGGAGAAAGGTAAGAGGAGCCTCACTGCCACCTTCCTCGCGCGCGCTGGCTTCTAAGCAGCGCACTCCAGCCGTGGCGAGGTGGGGAGAGGCGGGGAGTGTGGCCGGCGGCGGGTGGTTGGGGTCGTTGCCTGTGTCGCCCAGAGACCAGCGACGCGGGGCTCCTCACTATGTAGGTCTTTGGGATCCTCTTTCGTATTTTTTTTTTAACCGGACTCACTCCCCTCCATTCCATATATGAAACAGAGATCAAATGTTTCTTACATCCACTGCTCATTGAACAGGTATTGACGCTCTGTAGGTGCCCACTCTTCACCTCACATCTCAGACCATAACATCAACCCAAAAAAATGACCTAGGTGCAGAATCAGTTTTTCCGCACCCTCAATGAGCTCAGCATAAGAAATACAATACTAGTATTAGAAAGAGACGATGTAATCTACTAGGACTCAACAGATGACAGTAAGCCAGCCTCAAAAAGCTCCAGAAACTCGACGATCCAGTGACGATTCTTCAGACACTTCAGATACGCTCCACATACTCGGCGAAACCTTTTTCCTGCTACTGATCCTGGTCCCGAGAAGTCAGTCGGAGCAGCTGCCTCTGATCGCGTAGCACCTTCATAGCAGACTTCATCATCGCGCCCACTCCACGCTTGACGATCTGCTGCATCTCCCCCTTGTACAAACCTGCCCAGTAATCCATGAAAACACAAGCATGGAGTAACACAGAACAAGGGTGCTTTATCAGTTTCTTTTCAAAATGAGCTCGATTCCGGGCCTTCCACAACGCCCAACATATAGCAGATAGCCCAAACCACATCACTTGATCTCCATCAGGCATCACCTGTTTAAACCACACCACATATTGCTGTATAGAATTGGGTCTACACGAGCTCCCCAGGCACTGAGCAGTAATAGACCAAATGACTTTGGCCACTGGGCATGTAAAGAACAAATGCTGCATATTTTCCTGTTGATTACAGAAGTAGCAGCTTGAATTCCCTCTCCAATTTCTTCTCAACAAATTATCTTTAGTAAGTATTGCATCATTTATTAACAGCCACATAAATGTTTTAATTTTTGGTGGAGTTTTTGATTTCCAGATCAACTTGTGACTACTACCAAACTCACTTCTAGTCATATGCTGAACAATGGCTTATGTGGCTCAACAATGGACATCACGTATGGTCCCTGCCATCAGACGATCAATGGCAATGACACCCTTTTTTATTTCTGGTAGTATTGTACTATTTCGCTTTGGTATATACATCACGGGAATAAAAAATAAAAAGAACAAGAGTAAAATGCATTGGCGGTACACAAACTTGTAAGAGTGTGTCAAATAGGTCCACCAATTTTTAAAATGCATTAAGAGCCCCCTAAACTAATTATGTGGTTTAGCAGCAGTCCATAGCATAGGTGGCATATCCAAGTGGCGGACACCGCACGCTGAAGAGGTGACACGTAGGATTATAACGTTTTGTAGTTAGCCCCCTGGCATTCGAAGTATTTACAGATCCTTTTTCTAGAAGTTGCGGTTAGGATTGACAGATTGGAAGCACGGGCGACAAGGGAACAACTGAGCAGCCTTGGTCTGGCGACGATGGAAGGGGCAGATGCGGTGGCCGAGATCTGGCATCTGGGCGAGGATCGTAGAGGTCGGCGGCCTCCTGCAGAGCGGGCATCGATCCACTATCCGGAAGGCAATCCTGTTTGCAGAGCGTCCTTGTTTTTCCTCTAACAGTTTTACGTTTTCGCCTAGACAATAGAACGCAAGCATCCTGGTTGGTATGTGAAAGTGCATCTAGGCATCCCCGTGGGTTTTAGATGATTGATGACGACAATTAAGAGGCTAATGAGCTAAGTTTATCTTAAGCATAGGTACAAAGATTCAAATGAGATGAAAACCCTCAAAAAGGAAAAGGAGAAAACGGACGTCAAAGACTCAAGCGTAGAAATTAGGGTTTCTATGGTATTGAGCTTATATGAGTCGTATCATGTGAGAGGGTGGTTGTATCATGTGCCTAAGTGAGAAAAACCTAAGTGAGAAGCCCAAAATGAGAAAAACCCTAGGAGGCCGGATTAGTCCGGGCCTCTGGGCCGGACTAGTCTGGCTGTGGCAGACAAGTCCGTTTTTGGACGGATCAAACGCCTCTGGAGTGTTCCCGAGTGATTTTGGAGCTAAGTTCGAGAAGTCCGGACTTGTCCGTTTTTGGACGGACCAAAGCTCTCTGGAGTAGTTCGGACTTGTCCGTTTGAGCACAGACCTGTCCGTTTGGGACTTAGTGTGACAAACCGAGAGAAAACCCTAGGGGGCCGGACTAGTCCGCCCCTGTGTCCGGACCAACCCAGAAGATTCTGTTTTGGGACGGACCAAGTGGTTCTGTTCCACTTTGGACTAGTCCGTTGTTGATCGGACTAGTCCGGTGTCTAGTGACTGTTTGAATTTGGAAATTTGGCGGGTAGCGTGACGATCATTGCTTAGTGTGGCAGTTGTCGGGAACTGACCAGAGTGTCAGGGGTCCCATAGGGCCGAACTAGTCCATGGTCTAAGGCCGGACTAGTCCGCCCCTTTGTTGATGTAAGCAAAAGGGGCTCAAGACCTCTATAAAAAGGGGACCTCTGAGAAGAACCCTAGCACCGCCAAAAGCAACCTAGAGCCTTCCAAAGCCTTCTACTTGTCCTACTAACCCCCTAAGAGTAAATCTTGAAGAGATTAGGGTTTGGGGAGGAGAGTAAAGGAAGATCATCGCGCTTTGGCTCTCGGTTTTATATCTTGCACATTGTGTTGTGTTTTGTGTCTTGTGTGAGTTGAGCTTCGTATGCTCCTCATTGTATTGATTTGTGGGAGCCTCAAGTTGTGAGCAGCCCCATCAAACTTTGTGATTATCCATTGATATAGTGAAAACCAAGCCGCCCATTGTGGTGGCTTGGTGAGAGAAGGGTCAAGTGAGACCCGGTTCTTGTGTGGACTTCTCAACGTGGAGGTAGGCTTCTTCGTGGAGCTAAACCACGGGATAAATCTCGTTTCACTTGTCTTTCACTTTTTGTGATCACTAGCATTGCTATTAGGGTTCACATTTGTCTTATTGCCTTACACTTGATCACTATTGTAAACCTGCAATCTAAGTGCTTTAACATCACAATCTGAGATTCACAAGTTTGTTACATAATTCTTTTATTCTCTGTGAAGTTTAATTTCGCAAACAACTTGTAGAAATTAAGTTTTAGGGTTTCCACCCTGTGGTGAGCGAACTAGTCCGGCCCTGACCAGACTAGTCCGGCCACATAGAATTAATCTCATTTAATTAAGTCATTTCAGGTATTATTTCCTATTCACCCCCCCTCTAGGCGACTTTCAGTATGTCTTTGGGCAGCATGACATCTGATTAGGGTTTCAAATCCTGCTAGCCGCACCATTTTTTTTGCTTTCATTCGACATTTTTTCTGAGAACAGGCGGATAATGATCACAACAGAAACATTTTTTTCATGACAACAGATAGATATCGATCAGAACAGGAATAGAACACAACCAAAACTGATAATAAGCAACATTCACTGTGATGGAATTGGTGCACTTGCATGCTCAAACAACAGTGGTGCCTACAAGTAGCTCACGAGTTATTGGTCAATCGGATAAATGCAGACAATGTATTAGTAAATCTAAATGAATTTACCTGGTATATGAATGATTCTTGTTCATTAAAAACAGATTGAGTTGTTTGTGGAGATTTCTTATGTGGTTGAAGTTTTAGCCTTGTACATGTCTTTTTTAACTCACAACAAGCACGATTATGTCCTGAAACACCACAATACCCACAAGTGATAATTATCCCATGTCTTGACATTGTAGATGCTCTATTTCTCCCTTCTTTCTCAAAAGGTTGCTTTCTTCTAGATTTTGGTGGCCCGCGGGCCTTTTTCACATACATATTCTTGCTGATTTCAAATCTGAACACATAATATATACAATACTAATGTAATAACTAAACAGCCACAAATGCTAATTAACTTATAATAACATCTAATAACCAGAAAGTAGCAGCATGAAACATCCATTTAACAAGTCAAAATTGATAGTTATACTATAAATTTAGGCATGCTATTGTGCTGAAATCACAATTAATTTTCTATCATCGCTAATGCACCAAAGATAATTCCTCTCATCATTGCAAAACCCTAACCCCTAACCAAACTAGAGAACTGTATCGAAATCTGGTACACAATCTACATCCATGAATCAAAGAAAGAGATTGAGAAGAAATCGTGTTCATACTGTAGAGAGGAGGTGGTTCCCCTTGTTTCCGCAATTTTGCAACAATGGTCCAATATGAGCACCGCCCGTGGCCCTCCTCCCGACCAGCGCCGGATTCGATCTGAGCGCCGCCCGTGGCTCCCGAACAGCACGGCGCATGCCTCCCGAACGGCGTCGCCCGTGGCCCCCGATCAGCGCGCGCCCCTGGCAGTGTCTCCCCCGGCAATGATGCCCCTGATCGGCGTGCGTGTCATACCCGGTTTTATTAAAGAATAAAACCAGCTGCAAATACATGTATGCCAGGATCAGTTTCACCATACATGTACGACGAGTAGTGATAAACAGTTCTATATCACATGCAAACAACATATTTACCTTTCAAAAGAGTTTTGAATCGCAGCGGAAGAGGAAAAACTCTAGAGCAACTATAGGTAAATCGACTTGCAGCAACGCGACCTTCTACACACCGTATTCAATAGAAACTTGCCTTCATTAGATCTTCTCTTCACTGAGCAGCATATCAAAAGTACAACAAAGCAAGTGTGGGTATCATCCTGTGTTACTCAGCAAGTGTGGGAAACAAATGACGTGAAGGTCAATCAAAGATGAAAGGTTGATAATGGTTTAAGCACTAGGCATTAAACCTATCATTAGCTTTCATTAGCACCTACATCTAGGTGTATATTCCCAATCATAATAGAATAATAATAATAATAATAATAATAATAATAATAATAATAATAATAATGAATCAATACCAATATCATTTCCAAACCATCATCTAAACTATCAACTAATTATAAATTGGACACCAAGCCGCTCTTGTTCGTGAGCACGACTGTCATGACAGTTTTCCAATCTCTGCAGAGAATGTTCCCTTTACCCACAAGCAGTGATTTCATCCCCTGTTGCCAAGTGGACTGAGTAAACCTCCCTGATGCCCGTGGCAGCCAACCACATTACACACTTCCTTTGGTGTGAGGCAGGAGATCACTACATGGTCTTTACAAAGGTACTCCCGACTAGTGATAGCCCTCTAATGTTTCCACCATTGAGACATTTTTGGAGTAACCCTCCGCCTCAGAGCCCCCTCTTGAGCCTTGCGGTTCCCAGAGCAGTACCCCTGCATCATTCCCCGCATCATCCAACTACTAGCATTTCATCGGGAGAAACATAATTAATTGATCAAGCCGCCCCATCTCAGTCTTGTGGTGGTACTATAAAGCTTAGTGGCTTCCTCCATAAACCGGCCCTTAGAACCCAACGGTACCAAACCAAATCCCGAGTCTCGTGCAAATTGCACCATACCATAATCATCCAACCGCCAGATTCATACCAATTACTTCATCGTTTTCAATGTAACATAATGATCATAATTAATAATATAATCATGTGTCCAGATTTCCATCCCAACTAATAAGCGTAGCTAAGCGTGATTGAAACACCCAAAACCACCCAATTTATCCCGGGCGACAAGGAATTATATGGAACAGATGAATAAATAGGATTCACATTAATTAAGCATGCAACTAGCTATAATTCCTAAAATAGGCACAAGATGGTCAAGGGCACTTGCCTTTCATTATTTAGCTGCTCAGTCTTCTTGAGTGAACTCTTGGTCTTTCACCTCTTCATGTAGCTTCTTAATCGAGATACGAATGTGTGTACGCTATCGTCAAAAGAGAAAAAAAAACAATCAAGAACAATACACCATACAAGCAATACAAATATTATAATTGAAATATGTTATGATTATTATTAAATCGGAGTTATGAGTGATTTATTATTTTTCATAGCTAAAGAAATGCATTTACCATTTATTTTCCATTTTTAATATATATTTATAGGATAAAACCATTTTTAATGAATTTTCCATAGTCAAAATATATTTTATAAACACTTTATAATTTTATTTCATCTTAACTAGTTTTATAAATAATTTTTCTATTTATTCTCCATTTTTAGTAATTATTTATAGCTAAAAACATTTTTAATGATTTTTCTATAGCCAAAATATATTTTATATGCATTTTATAACTTTTATTTCAGCATAAAACATTTTATAAATAATTTTCCTATTATTTCCATATTTCTTCTCTTTTTTAATATTTATTTATAGCTAAAAGTATTTTTATTAAATTTTCTATTGTCAAAATATATTTTATATGAATTATACAATTTTATTTTAGTATAAAAGATTTATAACCATTTTCCTATATTTTATATATTTATTTTATCACTTAAAAACATTTTCTGTGTATTAAATATAATTTTCTATAATTAAATTCTATTTACTGGATTTTTCTATAGAAACAAAAAATGAAATAAAATTTAAACTAAATTTCATAAAGTCCAGGGGCATTTCTTTCAATTACAGAGCTTAAAACATAATTTTTAATACTAACAAGGTGTTTTTAGGCATATTTCCACATTAACAGATTTATTACATGATTAATACAAAAGTGAAGGTTATTTTGGTAAATGAGAGGACCTATTCGTAATTTAAATAAATATACACAGGGGCCTAACAGCAAAAGTACATTTTTCTTTTCTATTCTTATTTATTTTTCATAAGGAAAATGCATGGAATAGGTCTACGGTCCTGTGGACCGGGTTTATGGGTGCGGTCCATGGTCCACCATGGACCAAGGGGCATACCCCTTCAATTGTTTTAATCGTGGCCGTGGAATAGGATTCAACGGCCAGGGAGGGGGTCGGGTGGCCGGCGCCGGCCGGCAGGGAGCCAGGCGGCGGCGCCATGGCCAGACTTCACCGGTGGTGGCTGGATTTCGTGCTCCAAGGTCTAAACTCAAGGGAAAATATATGAGGAGGAAGAGGGGAGCAACGGGAACGCACCTAGGGCAACGCGCATGTAGGAAAATGGCCGCAGAAGGTCGCTCGACGGTGAGGTGTGACGGTCGGATCTTGACGGTGTCGGGGAGAGCCTCGGGCGACGAAATTTCATCTCAGGTGGGTCCTTCGGGCGAGAAACGGCACTGTGGTGCTCGGCGGCTCATCGGGGACGGCCGGAAAGGTGCAAAATATCGAGGCATCGAGCTTGGGCATGGCGCGACTATGGCGGCGGTTGGGCTAGGGTTTCGGCGAGGGGAAAACAAATGGGGAATGAGGGGGAGGGGTCGGGGTACTTTGAGGGGGCGACAATTGCTGGGAGGCGGCGGTTGCCGGAGTGCGCCTGTGCACGCAGGGGCGTGCGGCGGTTGAAGCTTGGGCGGTGGCAGTTGGGGGAAGAAGATGGGGCTGACGTGTGGGGCCCGCATGGCATTGAGATAAAGAGGGGGAATGGAGTGTGGGCTGGGCCTCAGTTGTAGTGGGGAGAAAGAGAGGGAGGTGGGCTGCGAGTTTAGTTCTTGTCCCAAGTAAGTTTATTTCTCTTTTCTTTTTCTTTTCTTTTTCGTTTTTCTTTTATGTTTTTCTTATTTAATATATTGCATTTTTATTTCTCTTTCTCTTTA
The DNA here is from genome assembly GCA_036927565.1 of Tuctoria greenei. NCBI lineage: Eukaryota > Viridiplantae > Streptophyta > Magnoliopsida > Poales > Poaceae > Tuctoria > Tuctoria greenei. The sequence goes on from JAYESD010000007.1 coordinate 5,906,270, forward strand.
TTTGTTTTGAAAATACGGGTGTTACAGCTCGTCCCTTGCAGCGCTGCCCCTTGGTCGTGCCTCCCGATTGGCGCGTCTCCCTGACTCAAGATTTGCACCCGTCCTGTGGGTCGATAGGGATTAGGGAAGTGAATGTTTTGTGAATTGTAAAAATCACAAGGGGCTAACTGTAAAATGTTAAAATCCTACGTGTTACCTCTACAGAGTGAAGTTTCCACCACGTGGACATGCCATGCCACATGTGTTATGGACTGCTGCTAAACCACATAATTAGTTTAGGGGGCTCTTAATGCGTTTTAAAAATTGGTGGACCTATTTGACACACCCTTACAAATTTGTGTACCATCAGTACATTTTACTCAAAGAATAATAATAAGAGGCTTATCTCGTTGCTCATGTAACTGCGCACATGTGCATGACGTGTGCAGATACCTAATGTTGCTAGCTAGCCTGCTATCCCTTTTGATGGAGAAATTTGCAATTTTGCTATCCCCAAAAGTGGGCTTCGCCAGAATACTATCTCCAACAAGCAACACGCCCAAATACCATTATAATAGTTTGGAACTTGCTCGTTTACCATTCCAGTAGGATATCAGCCTTAATTAATCTTTGAAACAACAAAATATTTCAAAAATGACTAAAATACCCTTATCATTTTTTCCTTCCCGTACAGGCATACAGTGGTTCAACTTCTAACTCACGTACTCCAGCCAAGCCCGACATTTGGAGTGCCGCCGCCACTCTAGGAATCACGCTGCCGCTCCATGCCTTCGGCAAGCACGCCCTCCCCGCCGCCAGTGCCACCCGCCGCAGTCACTTCCTGGCCGGACTGTGCTGCCGCCGTCCTGACACCCGGACTCCTACCGTCGTTGGAAGCCTCTCGCCACCTGATGCCGTCGCCCGAAGGCATGCCCACCGCACCGCCAGGGACACCTTTCGCAGCCAGGACCTCGTCGCACAATGCTGCCTTCATGGCGGAAGGAGAGATCGGCAACACTGTCGCCTCCACGACGGTAGGACAGACTCCCACATTGGAAGCAGACAATAGGGTATTTTTTTCATACTAATTTTATCATTTTGCTTCTTATTGATTCATCTTCATAGTCATGTTCATTTTATTTTTTATTTTAAACAGAATTTACTTGACATGATGAACTTGCAAATTGAGAATGTTAGTATGGAGAAAGAGCAAGATTTTGGTTGCAATGCAACGTAAGTTATTTAAGTTCTTGCGGTTATTTTGTTTTGTAGTATGTTGTTGCTAACCTACTAACAAAATAAATTTTTATATAATCATATAGGTTGTATTTACCATCACAACAAATCATTGATTGGGATGCATTAGAAATTATTGAAGAATGGCATGAGGATGAAGGTAGAATTGAAGTTTCTAACGAAGTTCATATGTATGATATATTGGGATTGAGGCGTGAAGATGAGATGGCAGCGGAAAATGTGAGAGAGGATGTTGCAAATACCACAAGAGCTATGAATGAATTTGATATTGAAGATGTTGCTATTCTGGTGAATGATGGTATACCATAAGAGAGAACAATTGTGTATGACAAGAATAATCCTGAGATGAAACTTGGCATTCTATATCCATCAATGAAGGAGTTTAGGTTGGCTATGAGGCAATATGCCATCAACAAAGAATTTGAGTTAGGCATTGAGGCAACCGATACTACTAAATATCATGGCTACTGTAAAGACTGTGATTGTCCTTGGAGAATTCATGCACGTCTAGAGCGAGAAGGCTCACTCACCGTTGTGGTATAAATTTTCCATTATTTTTCACAACTATGTGTTGCAATGTGTGCTTTTGAATAATAGAGTATTATTATGTTTATGTTGTAGGTGACAGTGTTGGTTGATGAGCACACATGTACGTCAAGTGGTAGGAGAAAAACTACTACACTGACTAGTGCTTGGGTTGCTTCAAAGGTACTTCCTATACTTAGGAAGACTTCTGATTTGGGTGCTAAAGATTTACAGTCAAGGTTGCAGGATGAGCATAATTGTATTATTTCCTATGACACGGTTTGGAAAGGGAAAGAGAAAGTTTTGAAAGAATTGTATGGCAGTTGGGAGGAAAGCTTTCAACTTTTGTTCAATTGGAAGGAAGCAATATTAAAGGTTTCACCAAATAGTGTTATTGAGATTGATTTAGATGTAGATGATGATTGCAAGCTTTACTTTCGAAGGTTCTTTTGTGCACTTGGTCCTTGCATTGAGGGTTTTCTGGAGGGTTGCAGACCATATCTTAGTGTAGATGCAACTGCACTAAATGGAAGGTGATTATTATTTAACTCATGTTTAACTCACGTTATTTAACTTACTATGCTTACATTCTCACTTGTCTTTGTTTATGTTTATAAAAGGTGGAAAGGGAAAGTAGCTTCAGCTACTGGTGTTGATGGTCACAACTGAATGTTTCCAGTTGTTTTTGGTTTTTTTGACAGTGAAACAACATATAATTGGACTTGGTTCATGACACAGTTGCACAAGGCTATAGGAGATCTTCCACAATTTGCAATTTGCACAGATGCTTGCAAAGGATTGGAAAATGCAGTGATATCTGTTTTCCCTAATGCTGAAAAGAGAGAGTGCTTTAGGCATCTTATGCAGAACTACATCAAAACTTATCATGGTTCAGAGTATATGTTTCCTGCAGCTAGAGTATATAGGAAAGAAGAATATGATCATCTAATGGCGAATGTTCTTAAAAATCCTGACATATCTCACTGGCTAGACATATATCATTTCTTCACATGGTATAGAAGTGGATTCAACCTGGCTATTAAGTGTAACTACATCATCAACAATGTAGCTGAGTCATTCAATAATTGGATCAAAGACTTCAAAGACTTACCTGTGTGTGAGCTTGCAGATAAAATAAGAGAGAAGATCATGACTTTGTTTTTCAGGAGAAGGATTAGACATAAGCTCAATGGAAAGATATTACCCGGCATCATACAAATCTTAAAAGCAAGAACTCGGGGACTAGGTCACTTGACGGTTGTGAAAGGTGATATTTTTTTAACTCATGTTCTTCTTAGACATACGGATGATGTTTATGTTTAACATGCTCACATTCTCACTTAACTTTATTTATGTTTCAATTACCATATAGGTGATTATTATGCAGCAGAGGTGCGAGATAACAATAATTGTCTTGTTAGACATATTGTCAAAGCTTACATGCGTATGTGTTCATGTGAAGAATGGCAACACACAGGTAAACTATGTCAACATGCACTTGCTTTGATAATAGCTCAACAATTCAGAGATGTGAGAATAGAGGATTTTGTTGATGACTATTACTCCTTAGAGAAGTTCATAAATGCATATAAAAGAATGATAGAGCCACTTACCAACAAGTCACAATGGCCAAAAGTGGATATAGCTAGTGATGTACAAGCACCGATTGTAAAAAGAGGTGTAAGACGACAAAGAAAGAAAAGAATTAAAGGTTGTCTAGAAGGTGGTAGTGGCAAGAAATCAAATGCGAATGAGACCGAGAAGGAAAAGAAATTAATTAGAGGCAAGTTCAAATGTCCGAATTGTGGAGAATTGGGACATAGAAAAAACAGCCCCAAATGTCCTCTCAATGGAACAAAGAAAAGGTATGTTTCATTCTCTATTTGTTTGTCTATGTTACATTAAAATTTTCATCTAATTGTGTTGTTCTTCACATTGTAGGAAGAGAAAACCAAGAAAGAATATCACTAAAGGTTGGTTTCCAACACCGCCCATTGACACCACTTGAGGAAGAGTGTGCCTATGTGATATGAGAGATGTTATTTTGTGCATGACTTGTGCTATGTGAACATTTTGATGTATGACATGTGACATGTGAGCTTTATTTTGTGCTATGTGAACATATTGATGTATGACATGTGACATGTGAGTTTTATTTTGTGCTTTGTGAACATTTTGATGTATGACATATGCCATGTGAGCTTTATTTTGTGTTATGTGAACATATTGATGTATGACATGTGACATGTGAGCTTTTGTTTTGTGATATGTGAATATTTTGATGTATGACATGTGAATATTTCTATGTGTGAAGTGTGACATGTGAAAATTTTGATGTATGACATGTCATGTTAAAATTATTGTGTATATGATCAATTCATACATGTATTTTACAATTTTCATAATATTTTTCTTTGCATTTTCCCATATTTTGACATTTTTTCTAAAATTGTACTAATTTTTCCGTTTTTGAAAATATTTTGTAAAATTTATTTCTGATTTTTTTGTTAATTTTATTCCGTTTTTATTTTTGTACTTATTTTTTTATAATTTTCTGTTAATTTTTAATAAGTTTTATTTATTTTTTACTTATTTCTGATTTTGCATGCTTTTTTATTTATTTTATTGCATTTTTATATTTTTTATAGAATTCTGATTTTTTATTTTTTAAATTTTTTATTTGTTTTATAATTTTTTTACTTATTTCTGATTTTTTATATTTTTTGTATTTATAAATAACACAAGGGTATTTTGGTCTATTTGAGAATGTTTTGCTGTTAAAAAGATGAATTAGTGAGGTAATGAATCTGGAGTTGTAGACGAGCAAGTTTCCGACTATTATAATAGTATTTGGGCGTGTTGCTTGTTGGGGATAGTATTCTGGCGAAGCCCACTTTTGAGGATAGCAAAATTGCAAATTTCTCCTTTTGATGTGAGTCCTACCACAATTGAGGCCCATCAACCTCGCTCCCCTCCTCTCCTCTCCTCTCCTCTCCGGCGGCTCCTTCCTAGGGTTCAGGCTCCCCTCTCCTCTCATCTCCTCTCCGATAATCGCAAGGATGGCGGTGAGGGTCAGCGTTCTTAACGATGCGGTGAAAGCATGCACAGCACAGTACACGGTCATTAGCTTTCGTTCACTTGTGAAATTCAGTTTGCTACTGTCTGGTACGGTACGTACGTACTTAGTACTGTACTGGATTCGTGATCGCTGGTGATCATCCTTTGTGCAGGCTCAACAAGTGCGGGGTGATCAGCTAGCCCTCCTTTGTCAGGTCCGTGTCTTCTTGCCATTCTAAGTACAGTAATTTTATTTGGAACAACAAAATAATAAGTTCAGTAATCCGGATGCAGTTTTATTATCCAACAATCTGGTGTGCTATTTTTTCTTCTTTGTCTGATTCTTCAGTTTGAGTACATTGTCCTAACGACGTACATCTGCTGGCATCATGGATCATGAGGAAGGAAGCTCGCAGTAAAAAAAAAGGGGCAAAGTTCATGGCTTCTTTTACTGAATGCAAGTATTTTTTTCTGAGCCGAATTTGGATTGCTGCTGCTGTATTAGGCTTTATCTTATGTTGGATTCTGTATTAAAAATCAAATGCGAATGAGACCGAGAAGGAAAAGAAATTAATTAGAGGCAAGTTCAAATGTCCGAATTGTGGAGAATTGGGACATAGAAAAAACAGCCCCAAATGTCCTCTCAATGGAGCAAAGAAAAGATATGTTTCATTCTCTATTTGTTTGTCTATGTTACATTAAATTTTTCATCTAATTGTGTTTTTCTTCACATTGTAGGAAGAGAAAAACAAGAAAGAATATCACTAAAGGTTGGTTTCCAACACCGCCCATTGACACCACTTGAGAAAGAGTGTGCCTATGTGATATGAGAGATGTTATTTTGTGCATGACTTGTGCTATGTGAATATTTTGATGTATGACATGTGACATGCGAGCTTTATTTTGTGCTATGTGAACATATTGATATGTGACATGTGAGTTTTATTTTGTGCTATGTGAACATTTTGATGTATGACATATGCCATGTGAGCTTTATTTTGTGTTATGTGAACATTTTGATGTATGACATGTGACATGTGAGCTTTTATTTTGTGCTATGTGAACATTTTGATGTATGACATGTGAATATTTCTATGTGTGAAGTGTGACTGAAAGTTGCCTAGAGGGGGGGTGAATAGGCTAATCGACCTGCAAATGACTTAATAAAACGAGATTAAATCACAGGGGGCGGACTAGTCCGGTCAGGGGGCGGACTAGTCCGGTCAGCTTGCGTGAATAACCCTAAAAAGATGTTTCTAGCAAGTTTTAGGGTATTTTCTCTTTACTACAAGTGAGTATATGTTTAAGTCAAGTTAAGCAACAACCTAAACAAGAGCAAGTCAAGTTTCCACAAGTTTGTAGCAAAGCGGAATATGAAACGAGACTACCAACCCTAGAACAAAGTAATCAATAGAATGAATGCGAAGAACACAAGGAGGCAAAGATTTTATCCCGAGGTTCGATCCCACACAAGGAATCTACGTCCCCGTTGAGGAGTCCACAAAAGGACCGGGTCCAACAACCCTTCCCTCACCAAGTTTACCGCACGGGCCTAACTTGGTTCTCCACTAATCACAACGGTGATTACAAAGTTCGTTGGGGCTTCTCACAAACTGAGGCTCCCACACCACAAAGATGATCAACACAATAAAGTAAACTCAATACACAGCCCACAAAGACTCAACGAGTGCAAGAGATCAAACCGGGAGCACAAGCGCGATGTTCTTCCTCTTCTCCACCTCACTAAACCCTAATCCACTCAAGAATTAGTTTTAGAGGGAAAGTAGGCAAGAAGGAGGCTTAGGAGTGCTCCAAGTTGGCTGTGGCGGCGCTAGGGTTTGAGTTTTTCCAAGGGTGTTTGAAATGAGGCCGGGGGTCCCCTTTTTATAGAGGTCCCAAGCCCAATCTGCTGACTTCAGCAAAAGGGCGGACTAGTCCGGCCACTGGCCCAGACTAGTCCGGCCTAGGGGACCACTGACCCCTTTGTCAGGTCCCGACAGCTAACACACTATCGTCACACTACCCGCCAAACTTCAAATTCAAACGGTCACTTCCAGAACGGACTAGTCCGGTCAACACCGGACTAGTCCGATCTCACACAGAGCCTTTTGCTCCGTGTGAAAACGGACTAGTCTGAGGACCACGGACTAGTCCGGCCCCTAGGGCGGACTAGTCCGGTCCTCCCAGACTTAGCCACAGAAGCACCTTTTCTAGCCAATCCGGACTAGTCCGGCCCCACGGGCGGACTAGTCCGTTCTCACTCAGGACCTCTTGGTCCGGTCCAAAACGGACAAGTCCGTGGTTTTGGGACTTCTTCCCCAAAACCCACTCACTGCTACCCGGACTAGTCCGGTCACAAACGGACTAGTCCGATCTCAGTCAGACCCTTCTGGTCCGGCCAGAAACGGACTTGGCCGGCCGAGAACGGACAAGTCCGGCCTCCTGCACGGACTAGTCCGGCCCTACGGCCAGACCACTCAATCACTCATTTCTTTCATAGGTTTGACCTCTAAACCACTTTGAGCTCCCAAACTTGATCTCAATGCACTTTACACACACACCCTCCTATTGCTTCGGCTAGTCTAACTCAATCACGCTAGAAACCCTAGTTTCTACGCTTCGAGTTGACTCCGTTTCCTTCCTTTTCCTTTTTGAGGGTTTGCGTCTCCAATTGAGTCCATACCTGTGCTAAGATCACTTGAGCTCATTAGCGACTTAATTGTCGTCATCAATCATCCAAAACCCACGGGGAACCTAGATGCACTTTCAATCTCCCCCTTTTTGGTGATTGATGACAACACATTAAGTCCTTCACAAATAAGAGTATAAAGTTTGGTTTTCATAACATGTGTGCGTATGAATGACTCCCCCTCAATGTATGCAACATGTAAAAGAGGTGGAGGAGTTCTTTCATACCCACACACGTTATGGTGGGGTGCCTACGTGATGTGCTCAACAGTTTGTGTCAAGACATGAATAACATCAATACATTCATAAGATTGACAATAAGAGCAATATATTGATAGTAAGCAACAATAACGAGTCTTGCACAAATGTAAACATCCAAGAGCATAAATATGTTACATGAAAGTCAAACATCACAAAACACACCCACAAAAGATTGACAATAAGACATGAATAACATCAATACATTCATAAGATTGACAATAAGAGCAATATATTGATAGTAAGCAACAATAACGAGTCTTGCACAAATGTAAACATCCAAGAGCATAAATATGTTACATGAAAGTCAAACATCACAAAACACACCCACAAAAGATTAACTCCACAAAAGATTAACTCCCCCTTTGGCATCAAGGCACCAAAAAGGAAAAGAAGGGAGGGAGCTAAGACCTAAGAACTAGTCCTCGTCTTCGCCACTTCCACTCTCCGTGGCCTCGGAATCTTCGACGTCGTCCTCATCATCGACATCGTCGTCGTCGTCGTCGGAGTTCCTTGCCGAGGGAGCAGCCCGAGAGGAGCTTCCATCCTCTTGGAGCTGGGCGAGCTCATCGGCGGTGAAGGTGGGGAATGGAGTGATCTCCCCATCACTCACCTCCGGAGAGGACATCGGGACCTCCAGCTTGTCGCACACCGCCTTAAGGTACTTCTCTTGGCGCTTGTGTGCCCTCTGAGCGCGAATCTCTTGCTTCCGGCATGAGGTGAAGATGGCCTTGAAGCACTTGAAGAACGCACTCATGGACTGAGGCGGAGGCGGAGAAGGAGGCGCCACTGGGCGAGACGGAGGATCTGCATTCTTGCGTCTTGGAGGCACCGGCACATTTGGCGGCTTCTGGGGGCGCAGAGGTCGGTGCGATACATCCTTGACAAAGGACACGCCCGACACCTTCTCAATAAGGCACATGATGTAGGGGGCATACCCGCAAGCACGGTTGGGGGTATGCGAGATGTTGAAGATGTCGTCGAAGATGTAGTCGACGAGATTGAACTTCTCTTCCCCATCAATCAGAAGTAGTAGGTGCCTCAGGTTTCCTTGAATCACCCCAGCATCACCATCCTTCGGTGCTATCGTCCGTCTGAGGATTCTGTTCATGATGCTGTAGAATGGCTTGATGTTTCGAGCTAGTCCGGCATCAAACGGGAGGTGGCTTGGATACATGTAAGCCAGCTCCTCACGATCCACTGCCTTGAGGTTCGAGATAATGATCTCGTGGTCCATGTGAGCCTCAAGACCAAGGATCCTTGCAAACTCAGCATAGGTGACAGAGTATTGCTCACCATGAGTCATCCAAATAATTTTCCTGTCACCAGAGGTTGAAAAATAGATTGTGGAGTAGAATTGGAGAATGATTTCCACATTCCAATCATATTTGAAGCCCATGATCTTCTTGAGATCATGGCGCTCGGCAGCTTCAATCACAGCATCAAAGGCCGAGTGCTCCTTCTTCGCCATATAGTCCCAGTCCACCCACTGAGCCTCTATCACTGGCCTCTTCATTTGTTGGTAGACTAGCCTGTAGTAATCACAGTGGAAGTCACACCAAAATCTGGGATCTGCCGTGCTCCTCTCATACTTGTAAACCTTTTCTTCCCTTAGCCTCCTGGCCTTTTCAGACCCCTTGCCATGAAATACATTTGCCGACAGTTCCTTTTGCCGGTTGGGATTCCTTTCCGGTGTGTGGACTTCAAGGGGGCCAATAGAGGTGGCCTTCCCCTTTTCCTTGATCACAACCCCTCCGGGTGCCTTCTTGGCTGGCACCTTGACAGAGGGCTTCTTCTTTTTCGGCTCGACTGGAGCCGGGGCTTTTCCCTTCTTTGGGTCGCGCTCAACCCTAGGGACAGCCTCTTCTTGGGCTGGTTCCTTCCCCTTAGCTTTCTCGCCAACAGTGACGAGCTTCTTTCGCTTGGGGGCACTGGCCTCAGCAGCCCTGGAGTTGTGGGCCTCCCTATCCTCTCTTTTCTTCTTCCTCAGCTCATGGAGGGATTCCGCGGTGGCACGGGCAATGGCTTCATCCTCATTGTAGATGCTCGCAGCCACCTTGGATGCTTCGAGTGCCTTGAGCTTTCTTTCCTCCTTGGCCTTCTGCGCCTCTATTAGCGCAGCCTTAGTCCGAGCCTCGGCAATTTGGGCCTTGGTACGCCCCTCGAGGTGGACACGCGGAGGAGAGCGCTCGGAGTTCGACATGCTGTGAAAAAGATGGAGGAAGGAAGATATGAGCCTAGGAAGAAGAAGTATTGCCGAAAAGATCTCGAGAACCAACTAGAAGTAGGGTTTGCCCTGTGCAAACCGGACTTGTCCGCCCCAGGGGCGGACTAGTCCGCCGACCGGACTTGTCCGCCTGGTGGCCGGACTAGTCCGGGTTGCACAGGAAGAACCCTAACCCTAGTTGATTCGTCGAAAAATTTGTGAACCAATGCGCAATACTCCTAGGCTATGATCGCAAGGGTGTATAGAACAACATTAATGAAGGTGTTCCTATCAAAAACTTGAAGAATCAAGAATGGGGCTAGTTTTTGAGGAACGGTGAAATACCTTCAAAAATCCGCTTGAGTCGTCGAAATCGGCGTGGATCTCGAAGGTGGAGCGCGGGGAAGTGATCCCTCACTCCCAAGGACTTCGATGCGCGGATTGGAGTTGAGTTTTGGTGGATGGAGCGCAAAATCGCCGATTTGGGGGCGGTTGTGCGCGCGTGGAAGCTTGAGAGTCAAGTGAGGAAGAAGGAGAGGGAGTTCGGGCCGCCTGGGGGTTTAAGTCCCCAAGGGCCGGACTAGTCCGGTTGAGGGGCCGGACTAGTCCGGTCTGCGGACCAGACCCAGACTAGTCCGGGTCCGGACTTGTCCGGTGGAAGGCCGGACTAGTCCGGTGTGCGGACTGGCAGCGGACTAGTCTGACCCGGACTTGTCCGGCCGTAGCGGCGGACTAGTCCGGTCCAGCTGGGCTGAAAAGCGATATATTTGGGTTTTGTCCATAGAGATAAGTCCTTTGGTACGAATATAGCAAGAACAACATGACACACATGATTATGAGCCAATAAGGAACAACTTATGAACATTTTCATGAAGAAAATAGATTTCTCAACCAAATTTGAGGAGAAATCGACATAGAGAGGAGTTTTTCGAGGTGTGGCTCAAAATATATGAGGAATGGAGTTTAAGCCACGTTTCGAGAATCCAACACGTTGAGCTCACTTCTTAGCTCACAGAAACGCTTCTCGTCAAGAGGCTTTGTGAAGATGTCCGCAAGTTGATGTTCCGTCCTCACATGCGAAATCTCAATGTCTCCCTTCATTGAGTGATCTCGCAGGAAATGGTGTCGAATGTCTATGTGTTTGGTCCTAGAGTGTTCCACCGGATTATGGGCTATCTTGATTGCACTCTCGTTGTCACACAAGAGTGGAATTTTACGCAGGTTAATCCCATAATCCCTAAGAGTTTGTTGCATCCAAAGAAGTTGTGCACAACAACTTCCGGCTGCAACATATTCCGCTTCGGCGGTGGATAGAGCAATAGAGTTTTGCTTCTTGGAGGACCAAGACACAAGAGATCGACCTAAGAATTGGCACGTGCCCGATGTGCTCTTTCTATCAACTTTGCACCCCGCATAGTCCGCATCGGAATATCCAATGAGGTTAAACTTGGATCCTTTGGGGTACCAAAGTCCTAGGGTAGGTGTGTGTACAAGGTATCTCAAGATCCTTTTAACGGCGGTCAAATGACAAGCCTTGGGTGTTGCTTGAAAGCGTGCACACATACACACACTTAGCATGATATCGGGCCTAGATGCACAAAGATAGAGGAGTGATCCGATCATAGACCTATATAGCTTTTGATCCACACTTGGACCGTCCTCATTTAGGTCTAGGTGTCCATTTGTTCCCATAGGGGTTTTGATGGGTTTTGCTTTGTCCATGTCAAACTTTCTTAGAATATCTTGAGTATACTTAGTTTGACTTATGAACGTCCCTTCTTTGAGTTGTTTCACTTGAAATCCTAGAAAGAACTTCAACTCACCCATCATGGACATTTCAAACCTCTCCGTCATTATCTTGGAGAACTCGTCACAAAACACCTTATTTGTGGAACCAAATATGATGTCATCCACATATATTTGGCACACAAAAAGATCCTCGTTGAAGTGTTTTGTGAAAAGGGTATAATCCGCTTTTCCTATCCGAAAACCATTTTCAACTAAAAAGTCTCTTAAGCACTCATACCAAGCTCTAGGAGCTTGCTTGAGACCATAAAGAGCCTTTCGCAATTTGTAAACATGGTTTGGATAGTCTTGGTCTTCAAACCCTGGAGGTTGCTCTACATAAACGTCTTCCTTGATTGGGCCATTAAGGAATGCACTCTTAACATCCATTTGGTAGAGTTTGAAGTCATGATGAGTAGCAAAGGCTAGTAATATCCGAATTGACTCAAGCCTAGCTACGGGGGCAAATGTCTCATCAAAGTCCAATCCCTCAACTTGTGAGTATCCTTTTGCCACAAGTCGTGCCTTGTTCCTAGTTACCACGCCATGCTCATCTTGTTTGTTGCGAAACACCCACTTGGTTCCAACAACATTAGCTTGAGGACGCTTGACAAGCTCCCAAACCTTGTTCCTCTCAAAGTTGTTGAGCTCCTCTTGCATGGCAACTACCCAATCTGGATCCCTTAAGGCATCTTCAACCTTATGTGGTTCCAAAGATGAGACAAAAGAGAAATGCTCACAAAAGTTTGCAACACGTGAGCGTGTAGTTACTCCTTTTGTGATATCTCCTAGAATGTTGTCAACGGGATGGTCCCGTTGAACACTTTGATGAACACGAGGATGCGGGGGTTGACCTCTTGAATCACTTGGTTCATCTTCTTCACTTTGGTCTCCCCCTTGATCCAAGCCTCCCCCTTGATCCTCATTCTCATTATCACTTTGGGGAGCTTCTAGTGGATCTTCAACTTGTCCAATTGGGATTTGACCTACTTCATAATGATGATGGTCACTCGGGCTTTGAGATGGTTCTTGTGGGCGAACATCTCCAAGTGCCATTTTCCTTAGAGCTTCTAGTGAAGGTTCCTCTTGATCAAGGGCATGTTGATCAACTTGCTCCACTTGAGAGCCATTGGTTTCGTCAAACACCACGTCACGTGCTACTTCAACAATTCCGGAGGATTTGTTGAACACACGGTACGCATGAGTGTTTGAATCATATCCAAGCAAGAAACCCTCATCGGACTTTGAAGCAAACTTCGAAGTTCTAGGCTTCTTGTTGAGGATATAGCATTTGCTACCAAAGACCCGAAAGTAAGAAACATTGGGTTTCTTACCAATGAGAAGCTCATAAGGAGTCTTCTTGAGGAGGCGATGAAGGTACAATCGATTTACGGCATGGCAAGCGGTGTTAACCGCTTCCGCCCAAAACCGGTCCGATGTTTTGTACTCATCTAGCATCGTCCTTGACATCTCAATGAGCGTCCTATTCTTTCTTTCGGCTATGCCATTTTGTTGTGGAGAATATGGAGCGGAAAACTCATGCTTGATGCCCTCCTCATCTAGGAACTCTTCTACTTGCATGTTTTTGAATTCGGTGCCATTGTCACTCCTTATAGCCTTTATCCTTAAGGTGAACTCATTTTGAGCTCTCCTTAGAAATTTCTTGAGGACACCGGGAGTTTCACTTTTATCATGCAAGAAGAACACCCATGTATATCTAGAGAAGTCATCAACGATAACTAGACCATACTTGCTGCCACCAATGCTAATGTACGCAATGGGGCCAAAAAGATCCATATGGAGTAACTCCAAAGGTCTAGTTGTCGTCATGACATTCTTAGAGGGGTGTTGAGTTCCCACTTGCTTTCCCGCTTGGCAAGCACTACATGGCCTATCCTTTTCAAATACTACATCCTTTAGGCCACGAACATGCTCACCCTTAAGGAGCTTTTGAAGGTTCCTCATTCCAACATGGGCTAGCCTTCTATGCCAAAGCCATCCCATGTTGGCTTTAGCCATTAAGCATGTGTCAAGTTGAGCTTTATCCGCGGTGAAGTCCACAAGATAGAGCTTTCCCTTGAGCACTCCCTTAAAGGCTATCGAGTCATTACCTTCTCTAATGACACTCACTCCCTCACTAGTGAACACACATTTATATCCTCTATCACATAACTGTGATATGGATAGGAGATTATAGTCTAGGGAATCAACATGCAAGACATTTGATAAAGTATGTAATGAGGAGATAGAAATTTTACCGGAGCCAAGGATTTTCCCTTGGCTATTGTCCCCAAAGAAGATTCATTCACTTGGGTCCTTATTCTCCTCATACTCTATGAACATGCTTCTCTCTCCGGTCATGTGGTTGGTGCATCCGCTATCCAATACCCATTTCGATCCACCGGAGGAGTAAGCCTACAAAACAAGTTTTATGCCTTTCTTTTAGGTACCCAAGCGGAGTTGGGTCCTTTGACGTTAGTGGTTAGGCATTTTGGCACCCACACGCAAGGCTTGGGGCTCTTGCGGAGTGGCCCAACATATCTAGCAAACACCTTGCCGTGTTTGTTCTTCTTCAACACATAAGATGCATCAAAATCATGAAATAAATGATGCGGTTCAGATTTAGGCAAGTTTTTGCTAGAGGGTGAGTTCTTTTCATTTTTAGTTTGGGATGAACTCCCCTTAACAAAGACAATCATGTCTTTGCCATACTTGGAGGTTTTGGTGTTATGCCTTGCACCTCTAGTATAGCCAAGACCATCCTTGACATGGGGTGGTCTTGTGTTGGTGAATGCACTTCGTGCATATGCCACCTTTTCCTTGTCAAAGATGGCACCCTTAGGTGCTTGTTTGCCTTGTGCTAGGTTGAGTTCATCCTTAAGTTTAAGGATCAAGTTGGAGCACTTGCAAGGTGATGTTGCCTTGGATGAGGCCTTTGAGGGGGTTGAGCTCTTGAAGAAAGAGGTTACATTGTTCTTGAGTGACTCAACTTGAGTCTCAAGGATCTTGTTAGCTTTTGACAAGCTTCCAAGTTCATCCTTGAGCTCAATCGACTTCTCCTCAAGACTTGAACACATTTTCTTGCAAAGAGCAAGTTCGTGTTCCAATGCCTTGCTCTTCTCTCTTTCGAGCTCAAGGAGCTCGTCAAGCTCTTGACATCTCTCCTTCTCAAGGATGAGCATGTCCTCCTGTCTGTTGATGAGATCTTCCTTCTCAAAGATCTCATCCATAAGCAACTTCATCCTACGCAAGGTGCTTTTGCTTATGTCCTTAAACATATGCTCATTTTCACTAGCACTATCAAAATCATCATGTGAGGAAGTTGGGGAGGAAGGATGAGATGTTACCTTTCTCTTTCCTTCCCTTGCCATAAGGCAAGTAGGCTTGTGGTCGTTGTTGAGGTTGGGGAAGAGCTTGCCTCCCTTGGAGTTCCTCCCGATGGCTATGGTGGCCATCTTCTCCTCTTCTTCTTCGGAGGAGGACTCATCGTTAGAGTCCCACTCCTTCCCCAAATGGGCTTGTCCGGAGGGCCTCTTCTTCTTGAAGAATCTCCTTTCTTGAGGCTTCCCTTCCTTCTTCTTCTTCGTTTCTTCGTGTGGGCAATCAGCGATGAAGTGCCCATACTCGCCACAGTTGTAGCACGACCTTCTTGATTTGGGCCTTGCTCTTTCCTTTCCCTTGCCCTCATAGTTGTGCCCCCCTTTCTTCCTCCTCATCATTCTCTTGAATTTGTTGATGAAGAAGGCCTCCTCCTCATCGGTGTCGAGGCTCTCCTCATCACTTTCTTCTTGCTCCTTTGAAGAGGGCGTTGCCTTGAGTGCAACGTTCTTCATCTTGGAGGCGGTGAACTTTTGGAGGTCGTTGTAGAAGAGCGCCTCCTTCTCCATGATTTCATGGTTAATGATCCTCCCAAGGACCTCCTCCGGGGTCATTTGAGTGAACCCCGGGCTTTCCCGAATCATGGAGCATAAAGAGACGTTCCTAGGCATGAATGCCCGGATCATTCTCTTCACCACCTCGTGGTCGGTCCACTTGGTGCAGCCATATGATCGGCTTTTGTTGATCAGCACCTTCAGCCGGTTGTACATGTCTTGGGGGGATTCACCATCCAAGATGGCGAATCTCCCAAGCTCTCCTTCGATGAGCTCGATCTTGGCCTCTTTGACCACTCGGTTTCCCTCATGCGCCGTCTTGAGGGTGTTCCATATGTCTCTGGCCACTTCAAGGCCATCGACACGGTTGAACTCATCTCTAGAGAGAGATGAGATGATCACACCCGCAGCTTGAGCGTTGCGGTGGATGAGGATGGCTTGTTCTTGAGTTATGTTGTCCTCATCATTTGGAATCTCCACCCCGGTCATGACAATTTGCCACAACGCTGGGTTGAGTGACACGAGGTGGATCTTCATGTTGTGTTTCCACATACCGTAGTCCGTTCCATCGAATTGGGGAGGTTTCCCCAATGGGATGGACAGGTAGTGGTTGTTGGCGGCAAGGCGTTCGTAGTTGAACCCTTGCCGGTTGTAGTTGGCTCCGCCACCACCACTTGAATGGTTTGACGGATCAATCTTGGATATGTTCAGCTTCTCCCGGAGCTTCGCCTTGAGTTGGCGAGTCTCCTCATCGTCCGTTGGCTTATCTTGATAAGCCAACGTCTCCTCACGGGTCGCCTCGTAGTTGCTGCTCGATGCATCGTCATTCACCACTCCGGCCATCTCTCCGAGTTGTTAGACTCTTTGTGGAGAGTCCTGCTCTGATACCAATTGAAAGTTGCCTAGAGGGGGGTGAATAGGCTAATCGACCTGCAAATGACTTAATAAAACGAGATTAAATCACAGGGGGCGGACTAGTCCGGTCAGGGGGCGGACTAGTCCGGTCAGCTTGCATGAATAACCCTAAAAAGATGTTTCTAGCAAGTTTTAGGGTATTTTCTCTTTACTACAAGTGAGTATATGTTTAAGTCAAGTTAAGCAACAACCTAAACAAGAGCAAGTCAAGTTTCCACAAGTTTGTAGCAAAGCGGAATATGAAACGAGACTACCAACCCTAGAACAAAGTAATCAATAGAATGAATGCGAAGAACACAAGGAGGCAAAGATTTTATCCCGAGGTTCGATCCCACACAAGGAATCTACGTCCCCGTTGAGGAGTCCACAAAAGGACCGGGTCCAACAACCCTTCCCTCACCAAGTTTACCGCACGGGCCTAACTTGGTTCTCCACTAATCACAACGGTGATTACAAAGTTCGTTGGGGCTTCTCACAAACTGAGGCTCCCACACCACAAAGATGATCAACACAATAAAGTAAACTCAATACACAGCCCACAAAGACTCAACGAGTGCAAGAGATCAAACCGGGAGCACAAGCGCGATGTTCTTCCTCTTCTCCACCTCACTAAACCCTAATCCACTCAAGAATTAGTTTTAGAGGGAAAGTAGGCAAGAAGGAGGCTTAGGAGTGCTCCAAGTTGGCTGTGGCGGCGCTAGGGTTTGAGTTTTTCCAAGGGTGTTTGAAATGAGGCCGGGGGTCCCCTTTTTATAGAGGTCCCAAGCCCAATCTGCTGACTTCAGCAAAAGGGCGGACTAGTCCGGCCACTGGCCCGGACTAGTCCGGCCTAGGGGACCATTGACCCCTTTGTCAGGTCCCGACAGCTGAGACACTATCGTCACGCTACCCGCCAAACTTCAAATTCAAACGGTCACTTCCAGAACGGACTAGTCCGGTCAACACCGGACTAGTCCGATCTCACACAGAGCCTTTTGCTCCGTGTGAAAACGGACTAGTCTGAGGACCACTGACTAGTCCGGCCCCTAGGGCGGACTAGTCCGGTCCTCCCAGACTTAGCCACAGAAGCACCTTTTCTAGCCAACCCGGACTAGTCCGGCCCCACGGGCGGACTAGTCCGTTCTCACTCAGGACCTCTTGGTCCGGTCCAAAACGGACAAGTCCGTGGTTTTGGGACTTCTTCCCCAAAACCCACTCACTGCTACCCGGACTAGTCCGGTCACAAACGGACTAGTCCGATCTCAGTCAGACCCTTCTGGTCCGGCCAGAAACGGACTTGGCCGGCCGAGAACGGACTAGTCCGGCCTCCTGCACGGACTAGTCCGGCCCTACGGCCAGACCACTCAATCACTCATTTCTTTCATAGGTTTGACCTCTAAACCACTTTGAGCTCCCAAACTTGATCTCAATGCACTTTACACACACACCCTCCTATTGCTACGGCTAGTCTAACTCAATCACGCTAGAAACCCTAGTTTCTACGCTTCGAGTTGACTCCGTTTCCTTCCTTTTCCTTTTTGAGGGTTTGCGTCTCCAATTGAGTCCATACCTGTGCTAAGATCACTTGAGCTCATTAGCGACTTAATTGTCGTCATCAATCATCCAAAACCCACGGGGAACCTAGATGCACTTTCAGTGACACATGAAAATTTTGATGTATGACATGTCATGTTAAAATTATTGTGCATATGATCAATTTATACATGTATTTTACAATTTTCGTAATATTTTTCTTTGCATTTTCCTATATTTTGACATTTTTTCTAAAATTGTACTAATTTTCTGTTTTTGAAAATATTTTGCAAAATTTATTTCTGATTTTTTAAATTTTATTCCGTTTTTATTTTTGTACTTATTTTTTTATAATTTTCTGTTAATTTTTAATAAGTTTTATTTATTTTTTAGTTATTTCTGATTTTTGTATGCTTTTTTATTTATTTTATTGCGTTTTATATTTTTTTTATTTAATTCTGATTTTTTATGATTTTTAAAATTTTTCATTTGCTTTATATATTTTTTACTTATTTCTGATTTTTTTTATATTTTTTGTATTTTCAAATAACACAAGGGTATTTTGGTCTATTTGAGAATGTTTTGCTGTTAAAAAGATGAATTAGTGGGGTAATCAATCTGGAATGGTAAACGAGCAAGTTTCAAACTATTATAATGGTATTTGGGCATGTTGCTTGTTTGAGATAGTATTATAGCGAAGCCCACTTTTGAGGATAGCAAAATTGCAAATTTCTCTTTTTGATGTGAGTCCTACCACAATTGAGGCCCATCAACCTCGCTCCCCTCCTCTCCTCTCCGGCGGCTCCGGTTCAGGCTCCCCTCTCCTCTCCTCTCCTCTCCGATAATCGCAAGGATGGCGGTGAGGGTCAGCGTTCTTAACGATGCGGTGAAGAGCATGCACAACACAGTACACGATTATTAGCTTTCGTTCACTTGTGAAATTCAGTTTGCTATTGTCTGGTACGGTACGTACGTACTTAGTACTGTACTGGATTCGTGATCGCTAGTGATCATCCTTTGTGCAGGCTCAACAAGTGCGGGGTGATCAGCTAGCCCTCCTTTCTTTCGATGTTGTTGGTGTGAATTAAGGAGATCGAGGAGGGCTGGAGGAGTACTGCCAGACCGCTTCAATCCAATCCATTTCGTCAGGTCCGTGTCTTTTTCTTGCCATTCTAAGTACAGTAATTTTATTTGGAACAACAAAATAATAAGTTCAGTAATCCGGATGCAGTTTTATTATCCAACAATCTGATGTGCTTTTTTTTTTCTTTGTCTGATTCTTCAGTTTGAGTACATTGTCCTGACGACATCTGCTGGCATCATGGATCATGAGGAAGAAAGCTCGCAGTAAAAAAAAAGGGCAAAGTTCATGGCTTCTTTTACTGAATGCAAGTATTTTTTTCTGAGCCGAATTTGGATTGCTGCTGCTGTATTAGGCTTTATCTTATGTTGGATCCTGTTCGTCCCTGGTTAATTACTACAAAATTATGCTTTGGTGACGTTGAATGCTATATGTGCCACCAGGCAGACAGACCTTCCTTTCATGTATTGGGGCCTTGCTGTTTGAGTTGCCTGATTGGCATGTGTGCCCCGTTTGTGGCAGACATAACATAGGAGTGAAATATTGCTTGCTGTTCTCGAGTTGATATGTGTGGAATATTTAGCATGATGGGTAGTGTTGGGGTTCTGGATTGAACAAGTTTTGCGGATTTAATCGCTTGCAAATCTTTTTGGTTAAAAGTAGCAACTGGAAGTCAGCAAATGTTGAATATTAGTCAACATGCCTATATAACTTTGCCTGCAGTGAAACTGCTGTAAGGATCGAAACGCCCAAGAGGGGAGGTGAATTGGGCTTTCTTTCAAATTTTAAGACGATTAAGAACTAACAACTTAAAGCCCAATTCCCTATGCAATTAAACTATGCAATCAATGTAAATTAAAGTTGCGGAATGAAGATTGCATAAGAGTAAAAGGGAGAGGGATGCAAACGCTCAAAGGGACACGGAGTTTATCCCGTGGTTCGGTAAGATCACAAGGATCTTCCTACGTCCACGTTGTGGCACCCACCGAAGGGTTTTGCCACTCCCAAGTCACCGAGACTAGGGGCTTCTTCACTATTCTTCTCCGTTCGCCAACCTTGGCAAGGTGGAGCTCAAGCCTTGTACACTTTTGGGATCCTCCGGGCTTCCACAATCCTCTTGGCAAGCTCCGGAAGTTGCACACACCAAGGGACACTCCCTTATGGCTCTCACTACACTAGAGACTCCAATCACCAAGAATGGAGGCACCCAAGCACTATCTCTAGCTAGTTCTAGCCTATCTCTTGGTGTACAAATGATGAACAAATGATGTGAAAGTGGTTGCTCTATTGCTTGAATGCTCTAGGATGTGTAGAGTATGTCTGGGCTTCAAGTCTTGTCGATTTGACAGGTTGAAGGGGTATAAATAGCCAGCCTCCACGAGATAGCCGTTAGAAAAGTAGGCTGACATCACTTCTCTGCGAACACCGGATGATCCGATGTCTCCCCTTCAGTTGTCATCGGTCAAAGCCAAATTAGTTGATGTCACTGTGTCAGATATGACCGTTGTTAGACCGATGTTGATCTCTCTACTCATCGGATGATCCGGTGGCTCTTCCTCCAGAATTTTGCTTGATCTTGAGGCTTACTGGAGTGATTGACCGATGTGTGTAAGTCTGTACATCGGATGATCCGGTGCTTCACTTGGTCAAATGGTATTGCAATCTGTGATGATGGACCGATGTCACTGAGCCACTCACATCGGATGATCCGGTGAGTGCATTTGTCTGAGGTCTTCTTCTTCAGTTGAACCAACTCGACCGATGCAGTCAACTCCAAGACCATCGGATGATCCGGTGTGTTCAACTTGTTGACTTCGAGTTGTTTTGAGTTGTTCTTTTGGAATTTTGAACTTGTGACCTCTTTGATATTTGTTTGAAGTGTTGTTTTGATTGTCTTCAAGCATTGAGTGATATCAAGTTAGAGCTTTCACTTCTTGTCTTCATATGATTTGGTTTGATCTCATTTGTTGATTTTATATGGGTCTCCAATGCAATTTTGATTTCATTTGACTGAGTGTTATTGAGACCTTGCATTCACAAATTCATTAGTAATATCGAATGGTTGTCATTAATCACCGAAATCGTACCTCATGGGGCCTAGATGCTTTCAATCTCCCCCTTTTTGGTGATTGATGACAACACAATAATTTAAAGCGCAATAATAATGAATTTGATGATAATACTCAAGTATATATGCAATGAATACAGCATAGGATACATTAAGCTTGTAGAACGCAAGAGAAAATTGTGGTGCGAAAAGCTCAATTGATTAAAATCATAAGCAAATGAGACAAGTGAAAGATTGCTTAATTAAAATTACAAAAGAGTACTCAAGCATGAATACAAAAGATAAGCACACACACTCACACTCCCTACACTCCCCCTGACTCTACTACATCTTCTCCCCCTTTGGCATCAAGACACCAAAAAGGGATCAGAACGCCTATAGACCCTGAGAGCTGGGCGCGAGGACGAACTGGGCACCGTCGCCGTCGTCGGAGCTGGAGTCGCCGGACGTAGGAGCTGCCGGTGCGGCGGGAGCTGGAGGGTCCGCTGCCGGTGCTGGAGGAGAGGAAGCAGGTGCCGGTGGAGCTGGAGGAAGTGGAGCGCTCACCACGGACGCCGGTGTCTGCTGGAACAAGATCGTCGCCGGCAGTGGTGAGTGAATCGGTGCGCTAGATGCCAGAAGTGGTGACATACTGATGGAAGGGATGGGAGTAGTGGGCACCTGAGCAACACCTGGAGCTAGTCCCAGTCCAGGCTGCTGTGGAGGAAGGGCGATCCCGGTCTGAGTGTAAAGGTTGGTGATCAACCCTAGGATCCCCATCATGGCCTGCTGGGTCTGCTGCTGCTGGTCGAGGGTACGGCGGTGCATCTGATCGACCAGGTTGGTGAACCGGTCCGTATCCTCTCGCCTCTGATGGGCGATCTCCAGCTGGAGCTCCTGCTGCTGCCGCTGCAGTTGTGCCAGGTGAGCAGCCTGCTCCGCCCTGGCCTGCTCAGCTGCGAGCCTGTCCTGGCGCTGCTGCTCGATCATCTGCTGGAGAAGTGCCGACAGCTCTGACGGCTGTGACACCTGCGCCTCGGACACAGGAGGTGGTGTCGGTGGCGGAGCAGCTGATCCTCCTGCCTCGGCGTCGTGCTGCCTCGGTGAAGGTGGAGGCGGAGGGAAGTACTCCTCGACACTCTCGTCTGTGTCGCTCTCGGACCAGACGTGCTGCAAGTCCTCCCCCTGAGCCTCGGCCTCAGCAAGTCTCTCGTCCTCCCGCTCTAGGTCGGACCAGTCTTCCTCTGACAGACGGGCCCGGACCTGGCGCTCAACTGGACGACCAAGGCGACGGTCTCCAGGAGCAGAGGCACGATAGTGACTGAAGCGAGTCACACTCTCGTCAGCTAGCCGGGCTTGTGCTGAATGTCCCTCAGGCACCACCATAGAGCAAATGAAACTGATCCAGTGCCCATAGACCATCTGCCTCATCATCCCAATCCCATCCGTGATCACGTCTTCCATCTCACAGAGGAGTATGTCCACGATATCAAAATCCATCCCGTTCATTATGTAGAACAGGAGGGTCTGCTGCAGACTCGTGAACCCCTCCAAGTAACCTGACCTCGGCAGGAGCGTGCGGCGCAAGGCGAGGTGCACAATGCGCGCAGCTGGGGTCAGGAGTGCTGGGACTCTCGGCTGGTCTGGAGAGAACGAGGGGCCAAACAAGGAGCGGATCTCGTCCAGCTGTGGTGCTACCCCTCCAGTAAGTGGCCTCCTTGGTGGATCTGCCTGCCCATAGACTTTCTCGTGAATGCTGGTGTCGTGCAGGTCCAAACCAAGAATGTGCCCCAGAGTCTGCCTCGAGAGGTGGTAGTGCTGACCATTGAACATGAAGGCAATCGACCTTCTGCCCTCTGAGATGTACAGAGTCGCGTAGAAGACACGGACCCACTCTTCCACATAGGCACTTCTCTCATAATCCAGTAGCTCCACCAAGCCTCTGTATCTCTCAAAGAAAGGGCGGACCTCAGTCTCTGCTGCCACTGCAAGCTGCCTCCAGTCCAAGTGGTTGTGCTGAAAGAGCTTGTGCCCCCGGCGCTTGTAGGTCTCATAGAGAGACGCCTGAGTGACAGTCCAGAAGCGACTGTCCACAAGAAGCTCTCGGGGCCGTGGGAACCACTCCTCAAGCAGTACACTCCATCTGAGCTTCCGGAGTTGCTTAGCCTTCATCTTCCGGTAGTCCACAAGACGGACTCCTTCACCGACCCGGACGGTCGTGTCCATCTCATGGATGTCCCTCTCAGCCTCCCTGTCCTCACGACGGTCGGCAGCCGTCGGTCTCGGACGAGGAGCAGCCTCGGCGTGACCCCCACGCGTCCGGGCTGAGCGCCGGCGGACGAGGGGCTCAACTGGCTCCTCTTCGGCGTCGGAGTCGTCGACCACGGGAGGCGACCTTGGACGGGCCTCGCGAATCCTCAACGAACCCCCACGGCCGCGCTCACGCTCCTCGGCGGCGCGAGCGGCCATCAAGGCCTTCTTCTCCTCCTTGGATAGTTTCTGCTTCTTCGCGGCGGGCTCCGCGACGGCCTTGCCCTTGTTCTTCCGGTCACGAGCCATCGCGATCACGAGATTGCACGGAGTCGACGACGGGGCGTGAAGCGCAACGGACCGGGAAACCCTAGCGAGGTGGAGATGATCGGAGATGGCGCACGTTGGTGGTGTGAGCGTGGAGCAGCTTTGGCGGTGGAGAGAGGCGGCGGCGATGCTTTGGGCGCGGTGGTGAGTGGCGGCAACGGCGTCTAGGGCGGCGGCGGCGACGGCTGCCGGCGGAGGTGGCGTGGTGCGCGGGCAGTGGTGGCGCGGAAGTCACCGGCGGCGGCGGCGCGAGCAGAGGGGCGGCGGCGGCGGCCGGCGGCGGCGCTGCAGGCGAGGGAGAGGCGGCGGCGCGAGGGAGAGGCGGCGGCGCGAGCACGGGGGCGCGAGGGGTCGGGGAGAGAGAAGGTGGCGGCGGCGCGGGCGTTTAAATAGTGGGACCCAAACCCTAGCCGTTATTTAAACACCGGATGGACCGATGATATGTGAAGTGAGCATCGGTCAATTGCCACAGAAAGGATATTCAAGAATTGCTTTTGACATCGGATGGACCGACGTTTAGGGTTTTGAACATCGGTCGAATATCACAGTAAGGGTGTTCAACCGAGTGAAGTTGACACCGGATGATCCGACGTTAGAGGGAGGTAGACATCGGTTGAATAGGTCACAGCTCCAGAAGAGTGAACATCGGACGGACCGATGTTTTCCAGGATGAACTCGTCGGATCATTTGAGGTTTTGACAGAGTTGGGCTTTGAGGATTGAGCACCTATTTGACCGATGAGGGATTGACATAGGCATCGGATAATCCGATGACAACAGAACGAAAACATCCCATATATGTCCTTCGACCGAACAAACAATCGAGGAGAAACACGTGTCTTAGGACTTTTTGGGCAACCCCTTACCCCTCAAGAAGCTAATATGCCAATAGCTTGGCTAGACCTTAACACAAACGGAACACCAAGAAAAATGGAGGAAAATATCCAAATAAAATGTAAGGCCCATGCTTTGTGAGGTAGAGTATGAAGACTTCTATCTATTTGAAGCATGATCCTCTAGGCAGTAACGTACCTAACATTTTGTTCTTTCCACCTTATATGAGTTGAGATATTGCATTTCAAACAAGTCTCCTTCTCATGAGGTGGGTTCCCCTTTGTGACAATCTATCGTTATGCAATGCCAAACAAATTATAGTGCAAGAGATTAAATGAGTGCAAGTTTATATGGCAGGGATCATGCAAGGCATAAAGTAAATCTATCTTGCCAAGTTTGAACCTTCCAAAGGCTTCCTCAGGGAAAACTACTTCTAGCTTGCCCCTATCCTTTGGGAGTTAGACAAGACCTATATGATATGCATCCTTACATGAACATGGCAACTTACATGACGTTAGATGCATCTAGCACATTTAATTCACTTCTAAGTCTAGAAAAGGTTTTCTCATCAAGTGGTTTTGTGAAGATATCCGCCAATTGTTCTTCGGATCTAACACCTTGCAAAGAGATGTCTCCTTTAGCCTCATGATCACGCAAGAAGTGATGGCGAATATCAATGTGCTTAGTGCGGGAGCGTTGAACGGGGTTTCTAGCTATCTTAACCGCACTTTCATTGTCACAAAGGAGAGGCACACAACCAATTTTAATTCCAAAGTCCAAAAGGGTTTGCTTCATATATAGAATTTGGGCACAACATGCACCGGCCGCTATATACTCCGCTTCCGCGGTGGACAAAGCCACGGAATTTTGCTTTTTGCTCGACCAAGATACTAGGGAACGCCCAAGTAAGTGGCACCCACCGGAGGTACTCTTGCGATCCACACGACATCCGGCAAAGTCCGAATCCGAGTATCCCAAGAGATGGAAACTAGCGTTCTTGGGGTACCACAAACCTACACTTGAGGTATGCTTGAGATACCGAAGTATCCTAAAGACCGCCTTCTTGTGCGATTCTTTAGGTGCCGCTTGAAAGCGAGCACACAAGCACACACTAAACATAATATCGGGCCTAGATGCGGTAAGATATAACAATGAGCCAATCATAGAACGGTAATGAGATTGATCAATAGGTTTACCGTCCATGTCCGCGTCGAGATGGCAATTTGTCGCTATTGGAGTGCTTCTTGAGCTACAATCTCCCATCTCAAATTTCTTCAAGAGGTCCTTTGTGTACTTCTCTTGATAGATGAAGGTCCCCTCTTGAAGTTGATTGATTTGGAATCCAAGGAAGAAGTTGAGCTCTCCAATCATTGACATCTCGAATTCCCTAGACATCATTTTTCCAAACTCATGGCTAAGAGATTTGTTAGTTGAGCCAAAAATGATATCATCGACATAAATTTGACAAATGAATAGATCCCCGTCGATGTGCTTGGTGAAGAGTGTAGTGTCCACCCTCCCGATCTTGAATCCTTGCATGACTAGGAAATCCCTTAGTCGCTCATACCACGCCCTAGGTGCTTGCTTGAGCCCGTAGAGCGCCTTGTGTAACCTATACACATGGTTAGGATTCCTCGGATCTTCAAACCCGGGAGGTTGCTCAACATAAACAAGTTCGTTAATATAGCCATTGAGAAAAGCACTTTTAACATCCATTTGATAAAGCATTATATTGTGATGTGAAGCAAAAGCAAGGAGTATGCGAATAGCTTCTAACCGAGCAACCGGAGCGAATGTTTCTCCAAAGTCTAGTCCTTCAACTTGTGAAAAACCCTTGGCCACAAGTCTTGCCTTGTTGCGGACCACGACGCCATTCTCGTCTTGCTTGTTCCGGTATACCCACTTCGTACCGATGACGTTCTTGTCCTTGGGTCGCTCCTCCAATACCCAAACTTCATTGCGGGTGAAGTTGTTGAGTTCTTCTTGCATAGCCATCACCCAATTTGGATCTTGGAGTGCTTCCTCTATATTAGTGGGTTCTACACACGAAACAAAAGAGTAGTGCTCACAAAATGAGGCGACATGGCGGGAACGAGTACTTACGCCCCTTGAAGGACTTCCAATGATTTGGTCCATTGGATGCGCCTTGGAGATGCGTCCATGCCTCATAAGTGGTTGTGAGTCACTTGGCGGTGGTGAAGCTTGTTGTTCCTCTTGTGGTTGGACTTGATCATGGACTTCTTCTTGTCGTTGGTGTTGTGTGGCTTGTGAATCTTGCATTGGCAATGGATCATCTTTTTCTTCTTCTTCTTCATCAACTTGAGGCATCATGGAGGTGTTGATGTTGGAGCTTGATGCTCCCCCTTGATCATGGCCCTCTTCAACTTCCGGCTTGATGTCTCCAATGGTCATGTTTTTCATGGCTTCTCGTAGAGGCTCATCATCTATTTCATCATGACCAAAACTCTCCTCTTGGGAGCCATTAGTCTCATCAAACTCAACATCACAACTTTCTTCAACTAGACCGGAGGTTTGGTTGAATACTCGATATGCTTTTGAGTTTGATGCATAACCAAGAAAAATACCAACATCACATCTTCTTTCAAACTTACCGAGCCTTTTCTTGCGGTAGATGTAGCATTTGCACCCAAAGACTCTAAAGTAGGAGATGTTGGGCTTTCTCCCAATGAGGAGCTCATATGGGGTCTTTTGGAGTAGTCGGTGAAGATAGACCCTATTTGCGGCATGGCACGCCGTGTTGATTGCTTCGGCCCAAAACTTCTCCGACGTGCCATAGTCATCAAGCATTGCTCTTGCAAGGGTGATAAGGGTCTTGTTCTTCCTTTCAACGACACCGTTTTGTTGGGGGGTGTATGTGGCTGAAAACTCATGCTTCACTCCTTCACGATCACACCACTCCCCAATGTTGTAGTTCTTGAACTCGGTGCCGTTGTCACTCCGGACTTTGATGATGGGAAGTTGAAATTCCCTTTGAGCACGTTTGGCAAAGGTCTTGAAAACTTTCGGAGTTTCACCCTTGTCACCTAAAAATAAAGTCCAAGCATATCGAGAATAATCATCAACGATAACAAGACAATAGAAGTTACCACCAAGACTTTGATATGTGGATGGTCCGAAGAGGTCCATGTGGAGTAGTTCAAGCGGCTTGGAGGTTGACACCATTGTCTTCATTGGGTGGTGTGAAGCAACTTGCTTCCCGGCTTGACAAGCACTACAAAGCTTGTTCTTCTCAAACGTGACATCCTTCACGCCGGTCACCATCCCAAGCTTGAACGACTTCTTAAGCTTGCTCATCCCAATGTGAGCAATGCGTCGATGCCATAGCCAACTCAAGCTTGTCTTAGTGAAAAGACAAGTGGTCAAGCTAGCATCCTTGTTGGAGAAGTCCACCAAGTAAAGATGTACATGCTGAAATCCTTTGAAGATTAGTTCTTTGCTTGATTCACTAGTTACTACAACACCATTCTTGTCAAAGGTGCACGTTAGTCCAAGATCACATAGTTGTGCAATGGAAAGTAAATTGAAACTAAGTGACTTAACATATAGTACATTAGAAATGGACAAATCATGCGAAATAGCAATTTTACCTAAACCAATTACCTTCCCCTTTGAGTTGTCACCAAAGGTGACTTGTTCATGATTATCGGGGTTCTCTATGGTAGTGAACATACCATCATTGCCGGTCATATGTTGAGTGCACCCGCTATCGAGTACCCAATGTTTTCCTCCGGCTTTGTAGTTCACCTACACACATGAAGTTAGTTTTTGAGTTTAGGCACCCAAGCTAACTTAGGTCCTTGTATGTGTGATACAAGTGATTTTGGGACCCAAAGTTGCTTGGGGAGCTTCCCCTTCATGCCCTTAATATCTTTGCCGATGAACCTTGCCTTCACCTTGCCACCTACTTTGCTTAAGAGATAGTGATAATCATGGAAAGTAGATTTGTAGTTAGGAGGCAATTTGGGAGAAGGACGGTTGGGAAGAGGACACTCCCTCGTGTGGTGTCCGGTGACCTCACAATGTTGGCAATAGGATCCAACTTCTTTGATGAAGCTCGTCCTAAGCTCCGGTGAGGGCACCTTCCCTTTGTTGAGCACCGGGAAGGATCCAAGTCCTCTCTTGTTGAAGCCTTTGGCTTGTTGGTAGAGGATTTCCTTGTGCTTGTCCTCTCCCTTGGAAAGTCTCACCACACTAGTGCGGAGACTTTCAATTTCGTCCATCAATTCCTTCTCCCTAAGACTTGCTTTCAAAGGCAAAGACTTATCCAAAGTATTAGTGGCATGTGAAATAGTAGATACTTTGCCATCAAGGGTTTCCTTTTTCATGTTTTTCATTTTTAGTTCAATTGCCCCATAAGCAAGGTTGAGCATTTCATGTTTTTGAACCAAGTCATTGTGCTTTCCCAAGAGTGCTTGGTTTGCTAAGTCAAGCTCATGATGATCAAGCTTGATTTGAGTATTTTCCTTCTCGATTTGCTTGACATGTGTTTTGAGCGTGTCATGCTCTTTAAGTATGGTTACATACTTGTCATGCAAATCGAGCTTCGCACTCTCAAGTTTAGCACAAGCTTGTTCAAGTGCTTTAACCTTGCTCTTTTCCCTTTTTATGATGACATGGTATTCATTAATCATAGATGCTAGTTCATCGGGGGAGAGCTCATCATCATCGCTAGAATCGTCACATACCTTAGAGTTACCTTTAGCCATGAGGCACATAGGAGGTGGACGAAGAGGTGAGTTGTCTTTGTCGACGACGGCAAGGCCCGCCAAGTTTTCTTCATCTTCACTCTCTTCATCGCTTGACTCTTCATCCGTGATCCACTCATTTGCCTCGCACATGAAGACCTTTTGAGGCCCTCTTCTCTTCTTTGGAAAGAGCTTGGTTTTCTTGCCCTTGTCAAATTTCTTCTTTCCAAGGGTGCGCTTGGGTTTGACCTCTTCTTCATCTTCATCACTTTCTTCTAGCTTTCTATACTTTCCTTTGTGGTTGTCCTTCCTCTTGTCGGGTCTTGGACAATCATATGATATGTGGCCTTGATCACCACAATTGTAGCATGTTTTGTTTTCATCTTTTCTTGGGAGGAAGGCTTTCTTCTTTGGATCAAAGGAGTATCCCTTCTTTGCGATTTTGGAGTTTAGACGTGAGAATTTTCTCATCATCAACGCAAGCTCATCATCGTCATCTTCGCTTGTTGCTTGCTCTTCTTCGCTTGAGCTAGGCTCAACCACTTTCTTTTTCTTGGGAGTTGTCTTCTTGGTTGAAGCCTTGAGAGCAATAGTTTTTGACGATGACTCCTCCATCATTCCAAGTACGCTCATCTCATGAGCATGAATTTCTCCAATGAGCTCCGAGACTTCAATGTTGTCAAGTGATTCCTTTTGGAGCATTGAGTTGATAATGTTGTACTTGGGCTTAGGTAGAAGCATGAGGATCTTGCGGTTGATAAGTCCCTTACCAAGAGAAGCAATGTCAAGTGCGTTAATCTCCTCAATGAGCACATTTAAGCGAGAAAACATTTGGTTAACATTCTCATGAGGAAGCATTTTGAATTCATCATACTTGGATTTTAGCAAGTGATATTTGAGTTCTTTAACACGAGATGAGCCCTCATGAATTTCAATTAGACATGCCCAAATATCACAAGCTTTCTCCTTACTAGCAATTCTAGCAAAAACATCTTGACTTATGCATTCATAGATGGCATTTCTAGCTTTAGCATCCCATTTAATTTGATCACCAATATAAGCGTGATCTCCAAATCCCGCATGGGTCGCTTCCCAAACTTCGGGAGCAATAGCCTCTAGGTAGGCACGCATGCGTGCTTTCCAATAGGCAAAGTTCTTGCCCTCGAAGGTAGGAACCGAACCCCCATTCTTGGCCATTTAAGCTCTCTAGCGGTGAAGCTAGAATGATCCAATGAGCAACAAGGCTCTGATACCAATTGTAAGGATCGAAACGCCCAAGAGGGGGGGTGAATTGGGCTTTCTTTCAAATTTTAAGACGATTAAGAACTAACAACTTAAAGCCCAATTCCCTATGCAATTAAACTATGCAATCAATGTAAATTAAAGTTGCGGAATGAAGATTGCATAAGAGTAAAAGGGAGAGGGATGCAAACGCTCAAAGGGACACGGAGTTTATCCCGTGGTTCGGTAAGATCACAAGGATCTTCCTACGTCCACGTTGTGGCACCCACCGAAGGGTTTTGCCACTCCCAAGTCACCGAGACTAGGGGCTTCTTCACTATTCTTCTCCGTTCGCCAACCTTGGCAAGGTGGAGCTCAAGCCTTGTACACTTTTGGGATCCTCCGGGCTTCCACAATCCTCTTGGCAAGCTCCGGAAGTTGCACACACCAAGGGACACTCCCTTATGGCTCTCACTACACTAGAGACTCCAGTCACCAAGAATGGAGGCACCCAAGCACTATCTCTAGCTAGTTCTAGCCTATCTCTTGGTGTACAAATGATGAACAAATGATGTGAAAGTGGTTGCTCTATTGCTTGAATGCTCTAGGATGTGTAGAGTATGTCTGGGCTTCAAGTCTTGTCGATTTGACAGGTTGAAGGGGTATAAATAGCCAGCCTCCACGAGATAGCCGTTGGAAAAGTAGGCTGACATCACTTCTCTGCGAACACCGGATGATCCGATGTCTCCCCTTCAGTTGTCATCGGTCAAAGCCAAATTAGCTGATGTCACTGTGTCAGATATGACCGTTGTTAGACCGATGTTGATCTCTCTACTCATCGGATGATCCGGTGGCTCTTCCTCCAGAATTTTGCTTGATCTTGAGGCTTACTGGAGTGATTGACCGATGTGTGTAAGTCTGTACATCGGATGATCCGGTGCTTCACTTGGTCAAATGGTATTGCAATCTGTGATGATGGACCGATGTCACTGAGCCACTCACATCGGATGATCCGGTGAGTGCATTTGTCTGAGGTCTTCTTCTTCAGTTGAACCAACTCGACCGATGCAGTCAACTCCAAGACCATCGGATGATCCGGTGTGTTCAACTTGTTGACTTCGAGTTGTTTTGAGTTGTTCTTTTGGAATTTTGAACTTGTGACCTCTTTGATATTTGTTTGAAGTGTTGTTTTGATTGTCTTCAAGCATTGAGTGATATCAAGTTAGAGCTTTCACTTCTTGTCTTCATATGATTTGGTTTGATCTCATTTGTTGATTTTATATGGGTCTCCAATGCAATTTTGATTTCATTTGACTGAGTGTTATTGAGACCTTGCATTCACAAATTCATTAGTAATATCGAATGGTTGTCATTAATCACCGAAACCGTACCTCATGGGGCCTAGATGCTTTCAACTGCTTTCAGTAAGCTTCTAAAAGATGTCTAACAATGGCATGGGTCAACTCAAATCTCAGGTGTGAACTTGCACACTCTGCTAACAATGGCATCTGCAAGGAAAATTGCAGTGCAAGGAAAATTTCAGCTAAACTCAAAAGATTACGATATAGACTAAAATCCTGGAGCAGGAGTATTGGAAGCATTTCGGGCCTGCTAAGAAGATGTAACGAGGTGCTGCTAATAATGGACAAACTAGAGGAGCAGAGGGGACTATTCCCACAGGAGAAGAGCTTTAGAGAAGTAATCAAAGAACAAATTACGAGGCTTCTGCAGCAGAAAAAGGAATACTGGAAACAAAGGTACACAGTAAGGTGGACTAAGTTAGGGGATGAACCGACGAAATTCTTCTTAGCAGCGGCAACAGAAAGATACAGACGCAACATGATAACAATAATTCTTGACAACGACGGACATGACCTCTTAGACCATAATGAGAAAGCAACACTACTTTGGGACGAATTTAGTGACAGATTGGGGAGGTCTGAAGAAATTATTGAATGGCCTAACCTGCAGGATATGATGGATCAACAACAGAATCTAGTCCATCTAGGTGATCCGGTATCAAGAAATGAAATTGATATGGCGCTCAAGGAAATGCCAAGTGAAAAAGCCCCAGGAACGGATGGTTTCAACACAAGGTTCTACAAAACCTGCTGGCACATCATTAAGGAAGACATCTACTTATTATGCCTTGATTTCTTCAGCAATCAAGTGAGCTTATTGCCATTGAACAATTCTTACATTGTTCTTATCCCCAAAGTAGGCAACCCAAGTACAGTGAACGACTACAGACCAATATCCTTAATAAACTGCACAGTCAAGTTGATCACAAAGGTAATGTCACTAAGACTGCAGGGTGTAATCACTGGGCTAATACACAAAAACCAATACGGATTTATACGGAAGAGGACAATCCAAGATTGCATGGCATGGGCCTATGAATACTTATATCAGTGCAAGACATCAAGAACAGGAATTTTAGTCCTAAAGCTGGACTTTGAAAAAGCATTCGATATGATAGAACACAAGTTTATACTTCTCATGCTGACAAACATGGGATTCCCGGAACAATGGATCACAAACATAAAGGACTTATTGGATACGGCTAACTCAACCGTCTTGCTAAATGGGGTCCCAGGAAAACACATCCGATGCAAAAGGGGGGTCAGACAGGGCGACCCGCTATCCCCGCTTTTGTTTGTCATTGCGGCTGAACTTCTACAGATAACCATCAACAAAGCAACAGACATGGGACTGCTCTCAATACCAATTCAACAACCTGATCAGATGAAATTCCCCGTGGTTCAATATGCGGACGATACGATAATGATTTTGAAGGCCTCCCAAAGAGAATTATACTTTCTAAAAAATCTGCTACATGCTTTGGGAAGAGCGACAGGGCTTAAAGTAAACTGGGGAAAATCCTGTATCATGCCGGTTAACCTTGAGGAGGATCAAGCAAACATTATGGCTGGTACTCTGGGATGTCAGCTAGGAGTTTTCCCCTTCACTTATCTGGGGCTACCGATGGGCTTATCTAGGCCCAAAGCAGAAGACTTCACACAGCTAATCACTACAGTTGAAAGAAAACTGACAGCTTCGGCCACCTGGTTGACTATGGGTGGAAGATGTATCTTGGTCAATAGCATAGTCTCCTCAGTGCCAATATATGCAATGTGCACCCTAAAGCTAAAAGCTACAGTCCTCAAAGCAATAGACAAAACAAGAAAGCTTTGTCTTTGGAGAGGATCGGACGTGGCAGGGAAAGGTAGGCCACTGGTGGCATGGGATAAGACCACGTCACCTATGGACAAAGGGGGATTAGGTCTCAAATGCCTAAAATATATGAACATGGCTCTTTTGGGAAAGTTCCTCTTCAAAATTTACAATAAGCAAGATATACCATGGGTACAACTAATACTGCACAACCACTGTCGCGATGGAAAACCACCACACTGCACCACAGGAAGGGGATCTTTTTGGTGGAGAGATGTGCTAAGCGCGTGGGGACGATTCAGGAGACAGAACAGCGTCACAGTGGGTGTTGGAGACACAGTACTACTGTGGCAAGACGAATGGGAAGGGAAGTTACTCAGAAGGGACTTCGCCAGGCTATTCACGTTTACTAAAAACAAAAACTTGTCAATTGCCCAATACAACGCAGTGGACAACATGCAACAAAACTACTATCTACCACTGTCAGATGAAGCACAAAACGAGTTGAACCAACTACAACTGATCATGCAAGATGTGATGCATAGGGTCCAACAAAGAGATATCTGGAAGGGAGCAGTTCCAGGAATGTACTCCACCAAAAAAGGATACATATCCTACTTTGATCATATTAACGCTCCATCACCTTTTGGTTGGATTTGGAAAACAAGGATACTAAGGAAAATTAAAATATTTGCTTGGCTACTATTCAGGGACAGGCTCAACTCAAGGAACATACTGAAGAGAAAGAATTTGGTTATCGAAGACGAAGACTACTCATGTGTGCTTTGCGACACGGGCACTGAAGAATTAACATATCATCTATTCTTTCAATGTTCTTTCAGTACGCAATGTTGGACTCTAATAGGAATTCAATGGGATCACAGTCTACCGTTCTTTGATACCTTAACAAGTGCAAAACAAAACTGGAACAAAGGTTGCTTTATGGAGATATTTGCTACTGCTGCATGGGAAATCTGGAAGCAGAGAAACGAAAAGATCTTCAGGGCCGCACACCCTACAGTTCAGGGATGGAAAAATTGCTTCATACTTTCAATGAGAGCGCAAGTGTGTCGCTTTAAAGAAAATGACATAAACAAAACTCTGGAATTTATTGATAGTTTGTAGGAAGTTTACAATCTCTGAAAACTTATGCAGACTAGTTATGTGCAATGACACGTGGCTACTAAATTGTAATTTTTTTTTCGGTTACAATATTTGATCAATATATTCACTGCGGGGGATTCCCCTGCAGTCTTTTGCTTCAAAAAAAAACAATGGCATCTGCCCTCCACAAAACAGAGCAGCAGCTCCAAACCAAAATGACTAGAGTGGACTCTAGATAAAACCTAAGCATGCAATTTTCAAGCTTTCATATTGTCACAATACGAATACTTAACCCAACATGTCAATGCAACAAAAACGTCAAACCTTCAGAGACCAAAATCGGTTTGCTTCAGATGTGCTGACATCAGTCTAGCATTTGCTAGAAATGACATGAACTGCCTACTGTTTCCACTACAAGTTCATAGAAGTCCCATCCGGGAATCTCATGATAGACCATATGTGCTTCCTATCCGAATCATACACCAACATATCTTTGTAACTACTACAACCTACCAAGATTGTACCCAATTAGGGGTAAGAAGCTCTGTGAAACCTTTTGTGCTATCCTCGACAAGTACTTCAAACCTGTTCGCCGGTTGAGTCACTTGAGCTCGCCTCAGTGGTTGTGATCGGGCCGCCAGAATTTGGATCAATCTGCAAGTTCTTCATCCCCTTTTCTTTTTCAAAATTGAAATAACAGGGAATGGTCCCTACTATTATGAAGTTCTCCATTTCTGTGTCTTGGTCATTCCCGCTTTCGGTCGCGTTGATTGCTGGATCTTGCAATTCTGTATCCATCACCGCGGTTTCAGAACTCTCAGTAGCTTGAACCTCACTGGTTTCAGCCACGTTGATCGGTGCATCTGGCAATTCTGTGTCCTTCACCGCGGTCTCAGTAGCTACGTTGATCAGTGGATCTGGAAACTCTGCGTCCTTAAACGCGGTCTCAGAAATCTCGGTAGCCTGAACCTCATGGCTTTCCGTCTGGTTAAATGGTGGATCTGGCGATTCTGTGTCCTTCACCGTGGTCTCGGAACTCTCAGTAACTTGAACCTCACTGCTTTCAGTCACGTTGATTGGTGGATCTGCCAATCCCTTCACCGCTGTCTCAGAATTCTCAGTAGCTTGAACCTCACTGCAACAGTAAAAAAACTTGCAAGTTCACTAAGTGATAAATAAAATGGCGCTCAGTGAAAGGGGGTCTTTGTATTTTATCTAGGTGTATTCAATCTAGGAAATCTAAATAGATATGAAACAGAGCCATGGTTTGTTGTAGAATCTGATATTCTGTGATGATATATCAACCTAGTGAACACAAGCAATTTTAACTGCGATTTATATTTGGCTTTGGATGATCAAACTTCATTATGAACGACCATTTCACAAACATATTATGAAGACAGTAAGTAGCATTAGAAACAAAAAAAATAATAAATCCACATTTTTCATTTGAAGAAAATCGCAAAACAGAGTAATATTTCGGTCCACCTCATCTATTAGATACCATAAATCTAGGCTCTATGTGTTCCCGTAAACCTTACTGATAATGAGGAATTAAACATACCTTCTTATGCATGTTGTCCATTTCTTTTACTGTGAATTTAGTTCTTTATAAAAAAAGGCTGAATTATTAGAACAAATACACAGTTTTGATCCAATACTATTTTCAGATACCATACGCTGCATGGGCAGAGAAGACCACATACAGCAACCACAAAATGAAGTACCAGTTTAAAGTTACCTTTAAACTAATTTGTCAAAGTAATAGACATTTAAAATAATTTATCAAACTAATAGACATTTAACAACATCAAACAGAACAGTACAGGGATAGTAACCAGTAACTCTGTATAATGCAGCTAGGAAGTAGCTAAACGAAATAAAGCCAGAACACTTTTACCTTTCATCATGACCCTCAGTGATCTTCGGGGCACCATGTGTATCATCAGCCCCCTTAGTGAATGCTGCGTCAATATCAGCAGTACTGATGAACTTAGCAGCTGCTTTGTGATCTTCAGTCATGCGTTTCTTCAGTTCTTTCTGCGGACATGGTTATCAGTACGATACAAGATCAGCAAACAGCTTACAACTGAACATAAACAAGCAGAGGATTAGTCTTGATGTGATAACGAACCCAGAGAAATGATCTTGCAATTGTGGCGATCATAGCTCGATAATCTATGGCAGAAGTTCTGAGAAAGTTGTGCCACAAGTCATTGATCTCAGGAAGAGCCTCAACCAACTGCAATGCAGCGATATGAGAAACATCAGTCAGTCTAGGTTACAACTAGCAATACAAGAATGCATCAACGGTAAGTCAGGTCAGATAGCAAAGTAGTCAAACCTCAGTACTGGATTTATCAACAGGCAGGTTCTTCATTTTTTCCTTGATGCTCTCAAGAAGCATAATCGCTTTCTGGCGCTTCATTTCTCGAATCTCCGAGAATGGCCTTGCTATAATTCCACTTGAAGGTGCATAAAACAACCATTTGAATGTACCACTCCTCCTGTCGAAGCTGACCATATCTTGCTGGTCCGAGTCTTGACAAAGGGATACACCGTCTAGAGAGTCCTCCTCCTCCTCCAATGCTTTGTCACTGATCTTTCGATCCAAGAGTGACAGTAGTCGGGGCAAGACTGCTCTGGGGTGCTTGCCGCACATGTGCGACAGTAGCAAATCGATGTCTATAAACTTCTTGCTGTCG
Source organism: Tuctoria greenei (assembly GCA_036927565.1). NCBI lineage: Eukaryota > Viridiplantae > Streptophyta > Magnoliopsida > Poales > Poaceae > Tuctoria > Tuctoria greenei. Next base: position 5,943,772 of record JAYESD010000007.1, read on the forward strand.
CAGATGGGACAAGCCCAGAATCTCCAAGACCCTCTCTCCCTGACGAAGTTCCGCGCACCAGAAAGCGTGAACGCGCGCGACGGGTCGATCTTGTCGTACTCGTGCTGTAGCACATCCAGCCTCACCGAGAGGAAGTCCTGCTGCCTGTCGCTGCTCATGGACTCCCAGTACTGGCCGGCCAGCATCACGATCTTGTTGATCAACTCGTGAAACTCGCTGGACAGCATCACCAGCCTCTCGCCGCGGCTCTCCCCGGTGATGGATCCCGGTGGAATGCAGTCGTGCCGCGGGTCATCGGGCTCCTTCATGCAAAGCCCGCGGCGGCACTCCATCTCGGCGGCGTGGTACTCGCCCAGGACAAAGAGGAGCTTCGCGTGGAAGGAGGCGAGCACGGGCGACCTGGGGAAGGCGTTCACCGCGCGCTCGGCGATGGTCAGGGTGCGGAGCAGGAACGGCCTCCGGTCGATGGACGCGTCGAGGCCGCGCACGAACTCCAGGTCCATGTACGCGTTGAGGTACTGCGCACGCCCCACGGTGGGGAAGTTCTCCGCGACGCGCTTCCCCACCTTGCGCCCCTCCGCGGCGCCGAGCTCCCTGGCGGCGTCCATCGCCTTGCTGACCATCATCGGGACGAGCTCCTCGACCGTCATGCGCACGTAGGACCGGCGGGCGTGCTCCCTGACCTCCTCCACCCTCTCGGCCGCGGTGGTCTCCTGGTCCTCGTCGTACATGCCGTAGGCGGCGTTGTTCTCGGCCGGGTCGACGGGGCAGGGGAGGTTCTGCGCGCGGCGGAACTCGGACTCCGCGGCACGGAACATCTTGGAGGCGCAGAGCACGTCCCCGAGCGTGGCGGCCACGTCGACGCAGTCGGGGGCGAGGCGCTTGGCCGCCTCGAGCGCGTCGCGGGCCACGCGCAGGTGCAGGGTCGCGTCGGCCGTCCTGAACTCCTCGCTCTCGTCCCCGCCCATGGCGTGGATCGCGGCGGCGTAGCGGAGGTCGCCCACGAGGCGGTGCGCGATCGCGGACTCCGGGTGCGCGGCCGCCAGCGCGTGCGCGCGGGCGAGCGCGTTGTC